>CM037924.1:3939000-4539000 GCA_021346845.1 Apeltes quadracus | reverse complement strand
GGCATTACTGCGTTCCCGTCATAGACTGTATAAAATATGTACATCTGGGCCACACGGCGTTTCCCCAAAACCTCTTGATCGCCCTCAAGCATCTGCTGCATCAAAACGATTTGAGATTGTACCAAAACATTTTTTCCCTTTTCAAAGATAGTTTTATGTAAAGATGATGACATGTGATGGAAGGCCATTGCTCAACCCCATTCAATTTTAGGGTATTTCTGGGAGCACCCCAAGTGCTCAGTCACTTTCTCATTATACATTACAGGATTTCTCTGAATTAATATTTTAATCAAAAGTTCCTAAGTTCCATATTCACAGTCCTGACAGGACTGTGAATATGTTGGCCCACAACATGCCCCCAATACATGTTGAATAGGCTCCAGTCTCTCTGGGGATGGAGATTTATTTATTTAGATTTATAAATAAATTTAAAGAACTTAAAAAGTTCTGTCACTCAGATTTATTTATTTAGATGTTCAGTTATCCACTCATTAGTCTTTAAGAGCTATTGATTATTACATCTTACTTTAAAAGTTGTTCAATTGTATTGACAGATAAGTTAAACATTGTCACGTTAATATTTTCAATATCAAATAAGATACTGTAATTCTATATATTCTTATGTCCTCGTGCCCAATAAACAAGGAGGAACACTCAACCAAAACGGAAGTTAACCACAGACAACAGTGTAGCTGCTGCCATAATTAGTGTGTGTGTGTGTGTGTGTGTGTGTGTGTGTGTGTGTGTGTGTGTGTGTGTGTGTGTGTGTGTGTGTGTGTGTGTGTGTGTGTGTGTGTGTGTGTGTGTGTGTGTGTGTGTGTGTGTGTGTGCGTGCGCGCTCACATTATTGGCCCCACGGTACACAGTGTTCAGTCTGGCAGTTAAGACTAGCAGCGATGAAGATTCACCCAGCGCTCGCTGTAACCGAGCTGTCATTCCCGCAGACAGCTAAGAACAACATCCTGGTGTAAATACGCACGCGCACACACACACACACACACCAACCATCAAACAGGTTTCCGACTTAACCGTAATCTGGAACCATCCACCGTGTGTCTGCGCATATCTTTATTTGATCTGAGGCTTATCCTCTCCTCACATCGGATGAGGCCGTCGGAGGCCGCCACGTCGCAACTAGCTGCTCCAGTCAAAAGGCATCCCTCCCCCTCCGCCTCCCTTCTCCGCCTCCCCCACCACCTCGGTCTGTCTTTCTCCCTTGACGGGTTGACTCGTCGACGCGTCCTCCTTTGTCCTGTCGCCTCGCGTGACATCAGCGCTGACATGATTACAGCTAATGGCTGTCACGGGCACCGGGTCGCAGCAAACGCTCCCGAAAACTATATTTAGTCTTTCCTCTTAGCTTAGTGCCTCTCCTCTGATTTAGAGAGCAGACATTTTGGCTCGACACCACGTCTGCGGTTGGCTTTGACACCCACCCTCGTCAACGGACACCACGTCGTGCTAGCAGCGGTGTGCGCGATGACGGCCCTAATGATGATGATGATGATGGCGTGGGCGGCGATGGTGATAAAGATGATGGCGGTAGAGGAGATAATGACACTGGAAGTGGGCAGCGGTGACGGGGGGGGGGGGGGGGTTCACGCGACAATGATGATGATGATGATGATGAATGTGACGACTGGGCCGGAGGAGGTAGAATCTCACCTGGTGTCAGCACTTCAGAGGGAACGCGTTCCCACTAACCCGCTCTCCCTCTCCCCCCCAGTTTGAAGCTCGAGTGTGACAAGTTGGCCAGTGAGAAGTCAGAGATGCAGCGCCATTACATCATGGTGAGTGAAGGCGTCGTCTTGCCAGAGTGTGTTTGACCCATTACATAAAGATATTGATGTTTAAATGTGCAAAGAACTGATTCACTTTTTTATATGTTCTCACGCTGTTAATTAATATTCTTTCAAGTGCAATGGTTCTCTTATGTCTCTTTTCTTGCTGCTCATTTTTTTATATCTCTTTTCGAACTACAATACTAAAAAACATTTAATTAACCGTTGCCATAAAAAAAGCAGGGAGAAGTCCTGTGAGTTCATTCAGACGTCACAGTTCTGATGTTGAATACGGATTACCAGGCAATAAAAACTGATTGCGACAAAGGTAACCCTAACCCCCCCTCCCCCCATCACCTCCCACCCCGGGTATGTGTGCAATATCTCTCCACAACCCCCTCAGTTTCCTCTCGTCGGTCTCTCTCCGTACACAGTCGCGCACAAACAATGCGCATGTGTTCGCCCGCTGCACTTCGGGGGCTAATCTCATTGTCGCTGGCCGTGGCTGTGTTGCCGTCTGATGTTTTGCCTCTAATTGATCCTCTGAATGGCTTTAATCTCATCTAATCTGTGCCGCCGCACTGCTCTCCCATCAGCCAGCCAGCAGACACACACACACACACACACTCACTTCCTCTGTGTTTCAGGCAGATGTGAGTGCGACTTGACACACACACACACTTTGTCAGCCTGATAGCATCTTATGACTGCTGTCCATTCTGTACGTTAACGGGACAAAGCTGCATGTAAAGAGGAACTTGAAGGGCGATTGGTCAGTTTATTTTGGCTTCTCGATTGACATAAAGTGGCAAAAACAAGTGAACTATGCTTTAAAAAAAAAAACACAGATGTCCAAAACTAACAAGCGGTCTAGCGGCAATCTACCAGACCCATAAATTACAACAAAGAACTCTCTATGTTGCACTAAAATGGAACTATGCAACATGGCTTTTCCCTCCCCTACCTCCTAATGCGCACACACACACACACACTTTCAATCGCACTTCTACTCCATCAGGGGCAGGCCCGGCCTTGTATTCCCACAATAACTAGACCCCCCCCCCCTCCTCCTCTAATAGCGTATCAGGTTGCCCCCACTCCCCCGGCCAGCGGCAGCACCTCCATTTCCCCGGCGCGGTAATTACTTTAGGGAGCTTCCGTGTGTGTGTGTGTGTGTGTGTGTGTGTGTGTGTGTGTGTGTGTGTGTGTGTGTGTGTGTGTGTGTGTGTGTGTGCGCACTCGCGTACAAGATGGTGCAACATCGAAGTGGAAAAAAAATAATAAAAAAAACACAATGTGTTTGTTGCGCGGGAAGTGTGCGTGCGTGCGTGCGTGTGTGTGTGTGTGTGTGTGTTGTTTGTTTTCCAGTGACAGAGCCAGTCCCCCCTGCAGACAGAGTGGGTGATTAACAGGGTTGACGCCTAGAGGGTGGCCCTCTCATTAACACTGAAATCACTCACACACACGGGCGCGCGCACACACACACACACGTGCACATTCACTTAGGCTCTTTCCCTCCCTTTCTTATTTGTAGCTGTGCTTCTTCACTTCTCCTTTTGCAGGTGTTTCGTGAGTGCGGCGACCTTTTTAGAAATGCAAAGACAAAGATGTGTCGTCTGGGCTTCCTCTTATTTTCATAATTTCACTCTAATAAAAAATGGCCAATAATGCGGCGCGGATCAACATCAGACGGTTGCGGTTTGGCTTTTTTGAAAGAAGCGCAGTTCAAATTGAGTTGAGAAAAATTCAGAAGAAAATCTATTTGATAGCCATGTCTCCTTTTTATTCAAACGGCTCCCTTTTTAAAGACGTGTGTCTCTGTTCTTCAATACGCAACAATATCACAGGGTTGAATTACCGTTGACACAAGGCAACTCTTACCTTTTTAATATCGTATTTGGAACTAGAACTCCACCCAATAGTCAGGAGTTTGGAAGCTTCATTCGTGGTTTTAAGAGGAACATACATTAATTCATATATATTTATTAAATGTCAACAGAAAAACAGTTTGAGTCTAAATTGATTGTCCTCCAGCATCAGCTGTGCAACACTCAAGGTCTCTGGTGCTTGTGTTAAAACGTTTCCCCTTTTTTTGTCCTCTTCCTTCTCCACCAGTACTATGAGATGTCCTACGGGCTCAACATTGAGATGCACAAACAGGTGAGTCAACGTCAAAATCTCTGCCCGCACCCACCACTCAGACTATCGACCTGCTGGCACTGTCTTCAAACACCACGGCGGAGCCACACGTGATCCACATGGAAGCAAACGAGGGGAACGAGTTGAGATTTTTCCTTTAAACGTGGCGCTGAACTCGTCTCCTCTGCACCGGTCCACATTCCCCTCGCTGTGCTCCGCAGAAACCAACAGGAGCCTGAAATGAGAGCTGCTGCAATTTCAGAACAATTACGTGTCTGAATCGGGAGCACAGAGAGTTATTTTCTTTTTTTTTCCTTTTTTAATACTGACTGATTTGTCAAGGACGATCGGCACATCGACGCGGTCCGTCCATTTCCTCTCCAAGCTGATAATTCACAGCCGTGTGAACGTTGGAGGCGCTGCAGCTTCCAGCGACCCCCCCCCCCCACAAAACCAACCTTTTTACCCTCAGAGCCTTGAAAGTCCAAAATCACTCGCCTCGCGTTGTTATGCTGTTGATGCAGGCGCAGCTGTGCATTCCCGAACCCCCTCCGCCCCCCCCCACTGTGCACCTGCAGCTCACTGATTGGCAGGTGTGAATTACAGGGATAATCTCCCTTCACTTTGGGAGTGTTCAGGGACATTTGAATGACGTCGCCCGAGGCCGCGTGTGGAAATGCAGACGCCGAGGGGGTTGGCGCCTCTGCAGATGCCAAATCAATTTTGAGTTTGCCACACGCACGGAAACGTGCACGTGGAAGGGAATTTTATCATTCCCGAGACTTGAAGTTTTTATTTTATTTTGTGCTTATTTACGTGGCAACAAACTCAACATTTATAGATAGATAACTTTCAGCTTAAAGTCAAAGTGGCAGCAGCCCAGCAACCATAAAATAATCTTGAAATTCAGTGATGACAATGCAGTTACAATCAGCTGGGCGTTTTGATGAAGAGAATAAAAGGCAGGGGAGTGATGGAACGCTGATATCCACACATTGTCTGGGGGAGTAATTTATGCTCCGCCTGTAGGAGGGAGAGAGCGATGGGCCTCCAAAGGGCCGGACCTTATCAGTGACCTCGTCTGGTGCTGCCCTCCATACATAGACATCACACACACACACACACAGTCAAGATTGACGGCGCACACTGACCGGCATGTTGGAGAAGCGAATATGCTTTGACAAATGGACACACACACACACACACAGGTAGCAGCTTCCATGATTTAAAGACCTTCACATATGCACCCACACAGGCTCTGAGGCAGGAGGACTGATGTGATGTATGCGGTACAAACACATACACGCATCAACTGTTACAGACTCGCACACACACACACTTTTTTCACTTCCTTCATTTGGCAGGATCGAAATTCAGTCACAAGTGTGGTTCTTTCCGTGCGTGCGTGCGTGTGTGCGCGCTTAGAATGTGTGTATGTGCGCGTGTGTCCAAGTCTTTTTGTGTCATTGGTACATTGGCTCATGTGCTGTCCGATTGGCTGTCTGCAATAAAAAAACAGAATATGCCTGCATCCTCCTCTATTCATCCATACGCTCGTGCGTGTATCAGCAGGTGGTACGTCTTCATAAGGTGTGTGTGTGTGTGTGTGTGTGTGTGTGTGTGTGTGTTGGCGTGCACACTGGCTTTGTGCACAGTATGAGTGGGTGCGGGGAATCTCTAGTTCCATTAGAGAGTTGAAATTGAAGGGGATGTGTGGTAACGAGTGTCGAGGAGCATTCATGTCTAGGCCTATTGTGCAGAGCCAGTGCCTCCCTCCCCCCTCCCCCCTCCCCCCTTCTCTCCCCCGTTCTGCTCCTCCTCCCTTTCAGCCCCTATTTCCCTCCTGTCTTTATTTCTCTCTCACATATTCACTTGCTCCCTCTTGATCACTCTGCCCTACTCGAATCAAAATGCCCCCTCCCCCTCTCTCCCTCTCTGTTTCTCTGTGTTTTGTCTTGGGGAAGAGAAGCAAGGTTGAGTTGTGGATTGAACTGGGAACATGTTGAATGCAGCCCTCTTTGTCTTTCTGTCCCAGTTCCCCTGTTTGGTCTTGTAGTCCCGCTGTAGACGACACAACTCCTCAGCTACGGTTCGCTTGCGTTATTTACGGCTTAGGAGCTTTCGCACAATATCAAGACGCTCTAACGTACACACAGTAGTCATTACGCACACATTTATTCACCTGTAATTAGGAGACTTTTTTAGGTTTGACTGCAGAACGCGTCTGGACGCCTTCCTCTTGTGAGGCTGTGACAAGCAGAATAATCTAGATGAATCAACTCATCTAGTAGAGCTGAAAGAAGGTCCATCAATGGATAAGAGGACTGACTGAAGTTTAATAGGAAACTAAAGGATCAGTATCCAATACAACTTACAACAATACAACATATTTTATTAATATTATTATATTAGAGTATGTAATAGATGTCGTAATAGAGGCCGCATTTTAATGTAGCTAGGTGATGTCATATTTTTGTTTGTAAAATATGAATTTGGGAAGCGACTACTTAAGAATCACATTGACAACAGCAAGAAGTCTGAAATATTCCGTTTGTTTAGGCTGCCTTCCTACGAACGCACTCTTCAATCACCTCACCTCACTCTTTAATCACCCCCCCCCCCCCCTCCCCTCCCCCAACACAACACAATGCTCTCCTCGGTGAACGTGTTCCCCAGCAGCACTCGAGGAGGGCTGGAATAAAGCCATGTCAAATGTAAAGGCAGAACAAAAGATAAGCAGCGGCGTACAGACGGATGAAAACTGAGGGAGACACAGAGAGGAGGATAATAGAGAGCACAGATTTAAAAAAAAAAAAAAGGGGAAACGGAGGCGAGGTTTGGGGGCGGGGGCGGGGGGGGGGGGGGGGGGCGACTGACTCATAAAGGGCACGGGGAAAAAGAAAAGGAGGAAGAGCCGTAGTGAGCATGGAGCGAGTCCCGCACAGGCGTTTCAGAGGCGTCGGGGGTGTGTGTGCGTGTGTGTGCGTGTGTGTGTGCGTGCGTGCGTGTGTGTGCGTGTGTGCGCTGACGAGGGGACCGGGGCGAAGCGCTCGACGGGGCGCCGTGCTCCGCATGCCTAATGACGGTGGTGAGGGGCCCCGCTCGCCTCGTCGTGCCACGAATTAGGCTCTAACACAATTACTGCTGCTTTGCATATCTCCGACGGATTGGGTGATTACCAACCAAATGTGATAATAGACCTGCGTGTGAGAAAGATGGAGAATGTGCAACATGAGAAAGCAGGAAAGAGGGAGGGCGGAGGGGGGGAGGGAGGGGTTTCTGCAAGCGCCAGCAGGGGGGGGATTGTTAGTGTGTGCGCTCGTGTAAGAGTATACAGTACAAGCAACTTAATTAATGAGGTGAATGAGTGATTTTGGTGTGCGTCTGGGTTTGGGAAGGTCACAGCAGGTGTTTCCCATACTGATGAGAGTGTGGTTTGAATTACGAGGGCTTAAAGGATGAATCTGGTGACGTGCTTTTAGTTTTTTTTTTTTTTTTTTCCTTTGTCAACAAATGCCAGGAAAACACAAAAAGAAAACAACGGATTGAATCGTTTGTTTTTATTGTTTGCATGTGTGTGTTTTTTAATGCGGTGACTCACGCTGATAACAGCGGCCAATCTGGTTGCGAGCGAGATGGGTGGGGGCCGGCGTCAATCGAGCGTCCCTGCCCACATCGCCCCCCCCCGAGTAACCCGTCGCGAGGGAACGCGTCTCTGAAAGGCGAGGCGAAAGGTGAACTCGCTCGTCTTTTGTTGCGTTTACGCCGCGCGGAAGTAAAACGTTTGGCACAGCGGACGTGTCTGATGTCGTGCGCTTCCTGAGCCGGGCCGAAGGGTAGCGTGGCAACGAAACGCGCTGTCACGCCGCCGCCCCGGCTGAGGTGTTGCCCCCCCCCGTCGAAGTGTCATGTCACTGGAGGCACCAAATGTGTGTTGATCTGCGTCGTAAAAAATAGTCCCCGACTCCTGTTTGAGGGAACGTCTGCTTCAAACTAAAAGATCTCCCTCTTTTCTCCGCAGGCCGAGATCGTGAAGAGATTGAATGGAATCTGCGCACAAGTCCTCCCCTACCTGTCTCAGGAGGTAAGCGCACACACACACACACACACACACACACACACACTCACTCTGACACGCCGTCTGCACTGACCCTCTGACCCCCCTCAGCACCGTTTCCTCACCTCCTGGAATGGGATCTCCCTCGTTCCCGCCTCATTACCTCTCCACCTCTGCGACCCCCCTCGCCCTCCCGCCGTCGCTCATCATCACCCACCCCCCTCCCCCTCCCCACCCTCTCGTCTGCCATATTCAATCTGTTTCCCCTCCCCCGCCCTTTTTGACTTCCTCCCCCACACTCTGCTCTTTCCCTTTTTTTTCCCTTCCTCCTCCACCACCATCTCCTCCTGCTCCTCCTCCGTCTCATATCTCTTTTCCCGGTGTGTGTGTGTGTGTGTGTGTGTGTGTGTGTGTGTGTGTGTGTGCGTCAGCGTAATAAATGGCTGTGTGATTCAGATAAGCCGCACTCTTATCTGCCCACCAGGGCGTTGTCCTCCACCCATTACAGGACACCAGCCAGCCGTCCATTCACCGGCGTCCCACTAGGCTCCTGGCCTGAAAGCTGAATGGCCGTGGGGGTGGAGGAGGGTGGGGGTGGGGGGTGGTGCGTCATCAGAGAGGGTTGTCGTTCTCTGTTGGGACTATTGATATTGATCTAACCTCTCCACCTCTCCCTCCCCCCCAACTCCCCTCTCCTTGTTTTTTGTCTTGCTTTTGTTGTCTCTCTCGCTTTCACCCCGCCCCCCCCCAACCTGCTCCTCCACCAACCCCCCCCCCACCGTCTGCAGCACCAGCAGCAGGTCCTGGCAGCCATAGAGAGGGCCAAGCAGGTCACCCCCCCAGAGATGAACTCCATCATAAGGGTATGATGTTCCTGCCCGCAGCCCCGCTTGAGGGTCTTATGATGGCTAGAAAGCCCAATCGCTTGTTCTTCAATGGCTTTTATCTATTGGCTTATTGTTTGACATATCTGAACGTCTATATTTTGTATGCTTTTTTTTAATAGCTGTTTTCCTACTGCGACTGAAATAAGTTAAAAACTGACTCAAATAACTGGAACAGGTATCGGTGGCAATGCTGTGCTCCTTATTGCAATAAATAACAAGTACATTTATATCTATTTTTTTCCTTTTAAAAAATATTTTAAAGATATTTTAAATCGGTCTTCCACCCCCCCACTAAGAGAGCACAAGTCTGATCGTTCCAATAGCAAGATCGTGCTGGCTTCCTGGATACTGAATCAATAAGGATGGGACATTAGCCAGCTACCTGTAATCCTTCATCTCTGGGGCTTTAATGTTAGCCGGCTACACTTTATCAATATGAGCCTTTATAGTGGCTTAGTAGTAACCAGCTTAGCTACTTCATCATTTGACCGCTAGCAGAGCCGCTCCATCGTTTGACTAGCTGTGTAGCGTTAGGTGTCCCCGCCTTATGTCTTTGTGTCTCCTGCTGTAGGACACTGGTCCACATGGATCTGTTTTTTTAGGGACGGGAGCGGCTCATCTTGGCGTAGGAAGCTGCAGGACGTGGTCCACCTTTTAAAGCAGATCTATATTTTTCTTCCGTAGCTGCTTTTATCGTACTTATACATCACACATAGCTCGCGGACATGGAGCGCGTTACCTCTGGGTTGAATGTAAAGCAGAGCTGATTGTTATGAAATCTACCCTTCACTTAAAGATGTTAAAATGAAACATGGATCACGTGGTATTTGTATATGTCAGATTCTGGAACCTTTGTCCTTTGTGAGACTCACTGACCCCCCGCCTCCCCCCTCTCTCCCATCTTGTACACTAATCTCCCCTCTAGCTTAATTTCTCGGGGCTGTATAGATTGAAAATTGCCTCTGTTATAAATAAGTTATGTGCGCTGCAGACTTTCCGTCATGCACCGCGCATGTATTCCATCTTTTGATACGTGGCTGCCGTCTATCCCATTGTGCCTGAGCTATTGGCGCCGCGCCTGCGGGCTCATGTACGAGACACACTTCGTGGTGTCTAATGTGTCTGTGCGCGTTGCAGATTTGGAGTTTCCCCCTCGGTGACTTGTGTGTGTCGGCTCCGTCCCGCTGTGCCTAAGTTGTGTCTGGTTGTCTTCCATGTAGCAGCAGCTCCAGGCTCACCAGCTGTCTCAGCTCCAGGGCCTGGCCCTGCCCATGACCCCCCTGCCGCTGGGCCTGAGCCAGCCGAGCCTCCCCGCCGTCACCACCTCCTCCGGCCTCTTCTCCCTCTCCTCCCTGCTGGCCTCCCAAGCCCAGATGGCCAAGGAGGAGAAGGCCTCTCGCGAAGGAGTCGACAGCCACCGCGAGGAGGACGGAGACAAGTCTGATTAGTCTGACACAGACGTTCGGCTGTGCTTTTTTTTGTCCAGAGACCTGAATCCCTAGATCTGAGCCCCTCACCCCCCCTCCTGTTGCCCACAGCCTCTCCCCTGGTGTCCCTCCCTCTCTAACCGTAGCTATTATGGGCTTCAATCCCATCAACACAGCTCCAGCTTCAGACCTCTAACCAACTCCCTTTTATTGGGGGGGGCTTTGGCCCCGCCCCCTTACGCCAGACTAGTCCCGATTGCTCCATATTTACCGCACCCAGGTTGTTTCTTTATTGCCCCCCCTTGTCTCCCTCTCATCATCGGGGGTCTCCCAGGTCTAACTCTCTTCTCTGCATGTGACAAAGCTTCAGTTATCTTGTGTTTTATTTTTTTTTCATGAGTACTGCTTTCTATTTTGGTTCCTTCCTGCCTTCCTGCTCTGGCTCTCGGTTCTTATTCCTGTTTAGTTTCTTGTCCTTTTTTTTTTTTCCTCCACTCGCAGCCGCCTCTCTCCCCCTGTTCTAAGCCGGTCGTTGTTATTCAGGACTGATCTGTGACACTGATCGCGCCGCAGGCTAAACATTCTTTGGCAAGCTGTAAAACTCTTCAGACACAACACAGGACTCCTAAGAACCTCGTTTTCCCCCCACAAAGCTGTCCGACGGGGGACCGCGGGGTAGATATCTTTTGGCAGCACGATTGCATGCATTCATTCCAAGCTGCAGCTTGGCTTTGCGTTTAGCTGGTTGATTGTTATGGATCAGGGAAGTGTTTAAATCGTCCCTTCTAAAGGGAGGAACAACGCACTCACTCACACTCACACACACACACACCTTTTTAGTGCAAAATTGTTGGGAAGATGTCCCTGAACCAGAAATTCTAAATTAATCTTAAAGAAACAGCCCCTCGGTAGAGCTTCCTGCTGTCGTCGGAGTAGTTAACAAAGTAATACCCCCCCCCCCCACCATGTTGGGTACGACACAAGCGCGGCATCTCCCCGCGGTCGTTACGTGCGCAGAGATGCTGCTCAACTCATCTGCATCACCCTCTGCACCTTTAACGTGCGCCCCGGCACCCAGGGGAGAGCGCGTGTGCATGTTGAGTGTTTGTCAGCAGAGGGCAGTGTGCGTCCGCACTGAAACACACAACAATGACCGTAGACGGGCTGTTTCACGAGGTGGGGGGGGTAGCAGCGTCAACGTGCAGAGACTGGTGACATTATCACTGCATGCAGTCGCTGCCAGTCTCTAGTCCTGATCCAGTTCTCGGTTGGTGGGGGGGGGGGTGGAAACCGCCTTCGATCTTTTTTTTTTTTTTTTTTAAAGAACACCTCAGAGTGGAAGCCGAGCTTTGGATCCCTCAGATTTCAGATTTGAATACGGTACGTTTTTGATTCGCGGCACAGATCCGTCCTATGAGGCGTAACGCTACAGTACCCAGGACCGTTTTGAATTCGCTCCTGTGGTTCGGCCTCTCATCAGGTGGAAGTCGGACACACCGGCAGTAATGTGACTTTGCAGGCCCTCAGAAGTTCTCCCGGCACAGTTTGAAACGGCACCAAGTGGTTTTTCTACAGAAGCAGACTTCCTTTTCTTAGACGCTCTCTGATTCAACGGCTACACTGTGAGAATGAACTGACGCAACGTGTGACAATAATTCGCGGGGGGGGGGGGGGAGGGACGCCGCTCCACACGCTCTTTGGCTTGATGTCAATAAAGCACATTTTCATCGTTAGAGATTCACGAAGGAACCAAATTTAAAACAAATTTGAACGTTATGGCACTCAGAATAAAGGTTTTTGTTTTGTCCCAAAGCTCAGACGACAAGCGGCGACGTTGCCGTGGTTACTCCGGTGATGTTCGTACACACGCAAACACACACGGACGTTTCTTAACTTTTTAAAGAATGTTTGGTCCAAACCTTTCCGCGATCAATGCACTTGTTTTTGTTTTTCCCCTCTTCTTTTTTGGAAATGTGAATCCATACGAACCAGAACGAGAGTTACAAAGCTGACGTTATAAACATACAAATTAAATTCTATGTATTTGTTGAAGTAGTTGGAGGCGCTTGCCTCCGTATGCGGTTATACATAGAAAGCTTTATGTGTATATAGCTGCATCTTTTCTTGTCTGTCTTGGATGATTCTTGTGCTGTTGTGTTACAAAAACTGATGTGACACCGGTAGGGGAGGGGACTGCAGTACGTTGACCTTTGACCCCCTTCTCTCTTCTCTGACCCCCCGTGCCCTCTTCTCCCACACCACACCTTCCCAACTTTTTGCCCCTATAGCGTGATGCATTGTAAGCGTTTTGAGCTTTGTAAAGGTCTTTTTTTAAATACTTATTTTGTGCATAATGTAAAACCTGAAAGTGTGTACTTAGGCAAAAAAAATGTTTTGTGTCTGAAATCATAGCTTCATTGAAACAAAAAAAAAGAACCTATTAAAAAGTACAACAAACATTTACTATAAATAATATGAAATGTTCTGCAGTAAGGAAGGACTTCTGGTGCCTTACAAATAAAGTCAATCAAATCAAAAGTCTTGTGTGACATTTTTTTTTTAATTTTTTTTAATGTCTGGTTGGTGGTTAGAAGGCCGTTATTGTGAAATAAAAATGGAATTTTTTATTATTTCATTTCATTGATTAATGTTTACTATTTTTGTTCCATGTAATTCATTATTCCGTACCCGAAGTCTAAACAATGTAAGATAAGGAAATGCCTGTCTCATAAACTACAAGCAGCACATTCAAGAATTTAGAACCAATAAAGTTGAACATCAAAGATTTCCACATGAGCATCATTCAGTCTTTTTTACTGCTTATGTGATGATGATAATAAAGACCGACCGCCGCGCGGGTTCCTGTAGTTCACATTGTCTCCACCAGGAGGAGGTGTTGCTTTACGTTCACCGGCAGCTAATTGCTCTGAGGTGGGGGGAGGTGGGGGGAGTGAGACCGAGTGGGAGCTTCGTGTTCTTCCGGCCGCGTTGATGACGGTTTCTCTCTTCGGCCCCGCGCGTAACCGGAATCGATGCGACATCTCGGAGACGGCGGATCGCGGCCTTTTTTTTTCTTCTTTTTTTTTTAGCACCTGCGCGTAATCCTCGTTTAGATCCTCCGTCTGATTCTTCTGTGACTCAACGTGGCGCCCTGAACTCATTCACGCACACCGAACACACGCAGTGGGTGTTTTTCATTTATTCAATAAAGGTGTATTGAATGACAGCACATCCGTCCTCTTATCTCCTTCTCATCATCTTTTTCCTCCCTTGAAAGTGTGGTTGCAGCCCCCCCCTCCTTCCCTACAGACAGCCTTGGATCTGATACTTGAATAAATATGAAAGTGTCCTATTTTCTTCTCGTTCCGCCTGAAGATTCACACGCTCCTCGCGAGCCGCGACGCAGGGGAGGTTTCTCCTCTCAACCAGCGGTTTGCAGCGTGTGGAAAAACCCCATATTAAAGAACTTTAATTAGGGGGCCATGCACCTTCTAAAGGTCAGTCCTGATGGTGTGCTGTATTTTTGTTGTCCAAATCACATGCATGAAAAGAGCAAATTCGTCAATTAATTTAATTCATTATACAGTTTATTCCTCTGAGATATTTGCTGTCTGTCCAAAAAACTATTAAAAACACATCAGTGAGTCACTCTCGTTCTTTCGCGCAATAAAGCCTGGTAGTTTATTTTAAAATGGAAGTGTCACGCTCATTTTCAGGTTGTTGTTCGCCATGTTTGCGCCTTCGTGTGTCACACGGAAGTGGAGCCAAATGGCGCGTTGAACGTGTCCTGATCTGAGCTCCCCAATGAAACGTCTTATTTCACAGTCTGCTAGCAACTCGCGATGCCTCCATTTTTTGAACAAGCGTCGTGGGGGAGTGAGGTTATTTTCTGATATGTCCCCTTTAAGTCACATCACCACCCCGCTGCTGTAAATAGCCATGAAAGCAACAAATGTGTAATAATCCGCACGGGAAAATAGTCCTGCAATGTTATTTCTGTTTGAGCATTCTCTAAATACGGCATTGCAAGTGTTTCAATCATATTCAAACTTAAATAGTATTGTTATTATTATTTGCTAGATTGTGATGCATTTAATGCGAGCTGGAAATATGCAGCAGCAAACCTTTGACTGGTACTGTACGTGCACTCTGTGTACAGTCCTGATGGGAATGCACAGGGAGCTGCACTAGAGAGCATGGTTAAGTGTGTGTGTGTGTGTGTGTGTGTGTGTGTAATGATGATGATGATGATGATGAGTCTGAGCAGAAAGACGGCGAGAGAGAGAGAGAGAGAGAGAGCGAGAAGCGTCTTGATTAATCATGATTGACTCATTCAGAGCCCACTCGTCTTTTTCACCTCGCTCCCTCGCTCCCGCTCTCCTTTATGGCTTGATTACAGAGACGCTCTCTCTCTCTCTCTCTCTCTCTCTCTCTCTCTCTCTCTCTCTCTCATTACCTCCCCTCCTCCATCCC
Organism: Apeltes quadracus; assembly: GCA_021346845.1. Classification (NCBI taxonomy): domain Eukaryota; kingdom Metazoa; phylum Chordata; class Actinopteri; order Perciformes; family Gasterosteidae; genus Apeltes; species Apeltes quadracus. Next base: position 4,524,236 of record CM037924.1, on the reverse strand, counting down.
TCACTCCTTTTCTCCATCCGTCGCTGCACCGGTTTATTCATCCGTCCCCGGGAAAGGAGGCTGTCAATCTCCGCCTGCCGCTTCTCCATCCTCCAACCCGCCTCCCGCATCCCTCCATCCGTCCGTCTATCGTCCCCCATCCATCACTGTCACTCCTTTTACTCGATTCCCTTCCTTTCGTCTCCCGGTGTCTCACCCATTTCTGCCACTTTGAGACTTTTATATACGTTTTGTCTCTCTCCATGTCTCCTGCGCTCTCGGAGTGATCTCTCACTCAGAAATGGGAAACACCCACATCTCTCTCTCTGTCTGTCTCTCTGTCTGTCTCTTCTAGAGATGCACCCTGGAAAACCGCCTGGTGGCCTGCTTTTCTAATCTGGTCTTCTCTGTGCAGCTCCCCATTGTACACACACACACACACACACACACAAGTAATGTTCGTGTGTGCTTGTGTTTGTATATTCAAGTGTGTGTGTGTGTGCAGCAGGAGACAGAAAGAGAGACGAGAACTGTTCAAACTTTAATGGAGCCATATGAGATACAAACAGCCTCCCTCGCTGACCTCAGATACTTTCTTCTTATATTATTGTAAGATAATATATTTCCTCTCTACTTGCTCATTTAATAGGTCTGTTTTTCATCTCATCCCATTTCTCCTGTTGGTCTTCTTTAGTTTTGTCGGGCTCATGTTGGACTCATAATTGAATTGACCCTAATTAACTTAGTTTAGCTTAGCATAGCCACGGTTAGCATACGGATGAAAAAAAAAACTGACAAACGTCTGTACTCGCTGTCCTTGTGGTTCAAAGCCCCTCTAGCTTTGCCTCCCTAAACGTAAAGGATGAAAACAACAGTGTCTGTTCGTACGTGATTGGCGGTTTATTCCAGATGTGCACAGAACCTTCTGTGCACAGACCCGAGGAAGGTCAGCGCACCCAGCTGTTGAGCTTAACACTCACCTCACAGACATTTTTCTAAGCACGAAAGCAAAGTGAATGTGTATTATGGGATTTCAGGACGCTTGGTTGAACCAGCTTTGTTCTAGAAAAGCAACCTGGGAAACATGTCGTTGGCTCCTTCTTCATTGATGTAATCTGTCAGTGCGTCCTGTAGCATCCCAGGTGAGCTGCTCCACCTGGCTCCACCCGGCTCCACCTGGCTCCGGGACGTGAAGCGTCACAGAAGATCTTTAGGTTCCCGGTCCTGATTACCCTGCTGTCTCTCACCAAAACCCATCGTATGCGTTGTGCCAAAAAAGGTTTCATTATTAAACATTTTCAAAGCCAATATTTGCGACCTTACACCATCACCTCCCTGCGGCGCAGGTGGAGGCGTTTGTTTACACCTTCCTGCCGGCTACCGTCGACCCCTGAAACCAACAATACGATGTCTCATGTCTTTGTTTCCAGTAACGTCTGAGGCGACTCCTTTGATCCCAGCAGCTCTCTGTGTGTCTCTGTGTGTGTCTCTTTGTGTGTCTCTGTGTGTGTCCCTCTGTGTCTCCATGTGTGCAGCCTCTCTAGCCCTACTGGTAATGTTCTTCAGCGCAGAGCCCTCCCTTGTGTGGTTAGTGGGCTGTTACCCAGCTGCCTCCGATACTTCCTGCCTGTCACTTCCAATTCGGGTGACACACACACACACACACACACACGCACACACACACACACACACACACAGTAACAGCATTTAGAAACATTATTTGGTCATTTTAAAAAGATATACATAAACATACACCATAATGTTTTTCACACGTGTGCTCGCAGAAAACATTTGTGCACACACACAAATACACACACACACACACAGACGTACGGAGACACACATTCAGCTGCATGCACACATCCCCCCCCACACACACACCGAGGCAACTCATTAACACACACTGGCAGTTATGTATACATGAGGGTTTTAGCATGCAGGCACATATGCCCACACACACACACACACACACGCACACACACGCACACACACACACACTGCAGAGGAGTAGACTCCCCATTGCTAAAAGCCACATTCATTTAGCAAGTGTTGCTCTCTCTCCTCTTTCTCTCCAGCTCCATAAACAGCCTGCTACATTGCTCCTCCTCCTCCTTCCCCCCTCCTCCTCCTCACCCACCCCTTCCTCCTCCCCCTCCTCCTCCTCCTTGTCTGCTGGTTACGAGACAAAATCATTTTTTTTCTCTTCTGCATTTTCTCAGTTTCTCGCTCTCTCTTTGTTATTTATTATTCACTTTGTTTTTTCTCAGTTTTACGAAACGATTATTCAGAGTCTTTCAGTTGTGTCTCATGATATTCCTTAAAGAATGGTTTGCTTACTTTGGTCATATGATACAAAATTCATGCGTATACATTTACATTTAAGTTCTGTGTCGTTTCGCCCTCTTTTAACCCTGAAATAAATGGTTCCATTTGTGTTGCTGCTGCAGCGTCGTGTGCGTCTCTCTTTTTTTTCAAACCTTCCCCCGTTGGCTACGAAGCCTGACAGCTCATTTCTTTTCATTTGCGTAAAAATGACAACAGGGAACCTCAGACTTCGACGCTGGTTAAGCAGATCCGAAGATCATCAGCTTCTGCCAATATTTTACCAGCATCCGAAGGGGAATCCACCGAAAGCAGCCTGACAATCCCACCGCACAACGAGGGCGGATCAGTTCACATCCCCTTTTCTCTCGGCTTCCAGGGGCCGTCACCTAAGGTTTATCATTTCTAACAGCCAGCATGAGCAGGAGGAATGAAGGGAACATTAATGAGCGCAATGAAACAGGCCTGTATCATCCACCGCACCAAAACCGCGTTGGAAAAAAAGCGACGGTGAATTAATATCGTTTCGGATGCCAAAAACCTTTGTGACCAAGGAGCGTTCACCTGATGCGAGTCACTTAAGAGTTGACCTGTTTGTACCGAGGCCTCTCGCATGAGGCCCGATGCATCAAATCCCTGCGACGGGCGCGCTACCTGTCCCGCGTGGCCCGGCTTTGTCCGGAGAAAGCACTTTCATCCCGATCCTCATCCCTAATTCATCTGCTGATGACCTCCGTCCGTCAGCGGCAGCTCAACTATGACTCGCTGCGATCGCCTCTTTCTCTCCCCCCGTGGCGCGTCTCCCTCTTCCTCTCGTGTTCTCTGTTTGTGCCGTTCTTTCCTCTCCTCCTCCTCCTCCTCCTCCTCCCCCTCCTCCTCCTCCCGTCCGCTTTTCCTTCTCCGGCTGCCTCGACGACCACAAGATAATGGTCTACTAATGTCCGATCCTCTCATCTCCTCTGGGAGCTCTCACAAATATCCTGCTGCCAACTTGGTGCTCGTGAATCATAATTCTGCTGGCTTTCTATTCTACTTCCTTTGTTGTTCACGTTGGTAAAATGACACGCCTGCTGCACCGGTATCAAGGTTACGAACTGCTGGTAGGCATTTAGTCACGTTTGAATGTTTAAAGGGGGCTCTTTCTTTGCCAGCTGTGGGCTGTTGGAACCATTAAAGGGCTTTTAAAGTCTTTGTAAATACACGGTTGGCTCCGTTGCCGGAATGCAGATGTTTATGGGATACAAGTGTTCTCAGCTGTCGCCCGCCGCGCGCTAGCCGAGCCCGTCCGCGGCGGATGTAATGCGTGTAACACCGGCCTGCTGCTCCGCGTTGGGTCTTCGGAATGACGGATTGTAACTTTGCACAAGTGTACGCAGGTCATGTGACCTTTCGTCTGGTGTCACCCTCAGTAATATATCACTGGAACGTTCTATACCAGTGATTCTCAAAGTGTGGTACGCGGGACTACCTCAGTGGTACGCCGAAGAATCACTGAAATAAATATTTAAAAAAAATAAATTTTGACATTTTTGTGTAAAATGTTACAATGGCTGACAATATTAATTATATACTTCTTTAGGAATAAAACCTCTGCCTTGTTTTTGATGAATTCTTAGGCCTACTACGCTACTGTATAATGTTGGTCATTGTGGTGGTACTTGGAGAGTCAAGTATTTTCTGAGGTGGTACTAAAGTTTGAGAACCACTGATCTATAGAGTTCAACAAACCAGTAAACGCTGAGATAGCCGAAACAATCCGCATCCCAAAAACTGAATTCATATTCAGATTATTGTTTATAGACATAAGTCACACTGTGGAAAGGATTCCTGTTTTTTGGAAGACTCAAAAATCCACATAGAGAGAACTGTACGACATACTACATAGACCTCAATGTACCGGTAGCGTTCCCACGGTGCAGCTATTCCTGGTTACCTGTGCAGTCAATCGTTCATAACCCGCGAATGTGTGAAATGTTTCGCCAGTCGATCCTCCGTTCCATCGATGATTCAGGGGGGGTAGATACAGCAGGATGAAGATGGAAAGGCTTAAAATGGACTCTCTGTGTTGTAGTCTACGTCCTTCGTCCTTGTCCCTCCTCCGTGTTCAGACCTCTTGCCGCCTCTCGCCCGCTCGTCCGTCCCTTTACCTTCCTCGGCTTCGTTCTTTTTTTTTTTAGACTCTCTCTCTCTCTCACCATCCCGCCGGTACTTCTTCCCTTCCTTCCTTTCCCTTCGTCTCCACCCGACATTCAGCGCTGTAAATGACCACGAGGCCGTGCGGCTTTGTGATGCGGCCTGACTGTGGTCAGTTTGCGCCGCCCGGCTGGCTGGCTGGCTGGCTGGCTGGCTGGCTGGCTGACTGACTGTTGTGTAATTGAGGCGGTGAAGCAAATGCACGCAGACACACACACACACACACACACACACACACACACACACACCACTACCACAGGTCTGTCATAAAGTATCCTGGTGTTGCAGTGAGAAACGGGGCAGCCATCAGGGTCGCTGCTGTGGTTCCAGCTTAATGCTCCCTGCTGTCTTAAAACTCCCGCAACCAACCGCATCCATTCGTCATCCCATAATTGCATCCTGCTGAAAGCCGGTCAGTGACGGAGTTGAAAATGATCAGCGTGATGACTCATGGTACTTCTGGTCCAGAGGGAAGGTGCAGTGTGTCTCTCGCGCAGGGTGTGTTTAGCCGCGTGTAGCATGTAGAGCATGTAGCATGTAGCATGTAGCTCCGAGACAGGAAGTAGTGCGAGATTAAAGATTAAAGAAGGGTTGACTAATGCTTGTTCTTCATCATCGTCTCGCTTTCTGTCTCTGTTTACGTGTCCCACCTCTCTGTGACTTTGTGCTGTGTGTCGCCGTTGTGTATTTCCCACGTGTCCGGTGTGTCTCGATGGTGTGTTACACCCGTTAAATAAGAAGCAGGAGGAAAAAAGGAAGCAGAGGAAATGAAACCATCGTGTGTCCAGAGATGATGTCACTTGGTGTGAGGGCATTTGGGGGATGAGAGCGGCGGGGAAAGGGGGAGTAATAAGGTCATGTCGTGTGCTTAAACGTGTGCTCGTGCATGTGCGTTTCCCCCGCCCGCCTGGAGAGGAAGCCAGTCGGGCGGAGAGAGAGCACGCAGCCAGAGGGGGAATGTTGGAACATGCGGCACGCCGTGTTGGTTTGATTAAATTCAGTTCTGTTCTATTTGCAGTGGGCCTATAGTTACTCAGCTCTATTTGTACAATCTCAGGCCTCCGATTAAGCAGTAAGAATAGACGGCGTTGACAAAAATTGGGAAAATAAGAAGGTGAAGCGGTGCTGAGGGATTTACAAATATCGCATCAGTTTGATATACAATGCCTCCATAGAAAGCAGGAGTAATGAGTCGGCGTCGCCGAGCCGAAAAGGTGCGAAACGGGAAAATAACTTTTTCGTAAGACGTCGTTGTTAGTTGCACAGCCGTAACTTGGTCTCAGCGCTCTGGTTTGTTACCTTGAGAAACCGATGACTGTGAACCCTTTTTTTTTGTTGGACTAATACTTTGTTCTCACTTTGGGCGGCAAAACAAACAAAAAACGGCCGAGCGCGGGCGACCGCGGTGGCGGCGGAGTAACTATCCCAGTCGCGTTTGTGACACAACGCTGGGATCTCGCTAAAGCGCTTTCAAAAAACCATCTGTGCATCGATTGCTCGGGTGTGCACAGGTGAGGTTGATGCGCCCCCAGCAGTGCCGGCCCGAGCCTCTTAGGGGACCTAAGCAGAATTTTATTTGGGGGCCCCCTTCCACCACGCACAGTCACCTGTGCTAGAAGATTATTGGCACAAATGTACAATACAGTGAGATTATAATACAAAACTAGGGTTGCTTGCAGCATAAGCAGCCGCTTAGTTTGCTTATGCCTTGGGCCGGCCCTGCGCCCCAGAGGAATCGGGAGCAAAAATGGATGCCGCCTCAAGGAAGCTGCCGAAGCCACGTAGCAGTCTGGCTCTAAACGCCTGGTTTGGACGGCGCGTTGTAGGAGCCAGTTGGTTTTCAAGAACGACTACTTTGTTTGAGGCATCCGGAGGACTTCAGAATCACCACGACGTGATCAGTTAGCAGCAGGTCGATTACCTGTGAGTTACACAGGATTCCTGCGTGGGTTCAACGGCCGATCGTTTAGCGGAAGCGGGCAGAGAGAACGGCGGTTTGAATGCACGATGTGCGTCCTGGGGGGGAGAATCCAATGAGAAAGTATCTCGCGAAAAAACAAAATCCAACTGCAGGCGCAACAAATAAGACATTTTAAAACACATTCCTTGGCAACATAATTCAGGAAGGAGCTGAAACCAGTTGAGTTCAGTTCACGGGACTCAAAGCTCCTCCGTCATGTGATGGATGGATGGATGGATGGATGGATGGATGGATGGATGGATGGATGGATGGATGGGCGGACGCAGCTCGGTGAGTCAGTGTGTCGATGGCGAGTGCGTAGCGCTCTGAGTCAATGTCTGGTGACAGCTTGGGAACAGTCAGCCAGCCAGCTCCAGTCCCCGGGGACGCTCAGACTAGGTCACTCACACACGCACACACACGCACACACACACACACACACACACACACACAAACAAACACACACTCATCCAAGACTGGCTTGATGCTCGCTCAATGTCACTTTGACATTTACTCTCTCAGGGAACGCTGCTGTCACCCAGGACTGTGTGTCATAAAATGAAAGCAAATTCCTGCAAGGTTACCTTGTAGAGTAAACCTATATATATATATATACACACGTATATATGTATAATATTAGTCATACTGTACATTGCAGTGTTTTAATCTATGGATTGAATCTAGGTATTTCCAGTCTGTTTAATGAATCTGCTGTTAATTCTTTCCCTTTTTCCAAAGTGACGGATGCGGAACCTGTTACACGAATGCTTTTAGGTTGGTGTTCCATGTCTGCTGCCGGAAACTCATCCGACGGGAAAAACCCACAGCATCGCTTCCAGTCAAAGTCACAGGGCCACACAGCACAAAACTCACACAACACACACCGTCCTCTCTTTGTTAACTTTACTCCTCCTGCAGGAACAGAGCATACCTTCCCTAACCCGGATCATTTCTGTACGGCAGACCAACCGAACCAGAAGCACACACATGCACACACACACACACACACACACACACACACACACACACACACATTCCCTGGCTGCCCATGTTGTCCGGGCTTCCTGCCAGATGGTGTAATTTGGCCAGAGAAGGTTGCTCTGAAAAAAAAAAGTCATTCACAGACTCACTTCCCTGAATAAACGACCTAAATTCTCTGGTATTTTTGTTTTATTTTGAAAGTCAAACACGGCCGTGTCTTCCCAGGGACAGGAAGCCGCTGCTCCGGATGAATCCTTCAAATCTCCGCTGTGACCAGTCGACCATCAGGGGGGGTGGGGGGGGGGGGGGGGGGACAGTCGGGGGGGGGGGGGGGCTGGGGGGAGGCGAGGCCGGGGTGCGGGTGAGGTGGTGGGAGGAAATGGGGGGAGGTGGTGTGTGTAATGTTTGTGCAGCTAGTTTGTGCTTGAGTTTAATGGCTGGTTTGCATGTGTTTTTTTTTTGCAGCTGGTTTTTGTTTGGTGAGCTCACGACACGTTTAATACTCGAAGTCTCAGGCTTTTAGTTTGTAGCATCTAAGCGACGCTGCTTGATGATGAATTCAGATAATCAACAATCACGCTCCGTCTCGTGGTAAAACATTTGATTTTAAACACGACAAGGTGACGTGTGTGCAGCTGTTGGAAATGAAAGTTTTTATCCTGGCGAACATTTTCGATAACTCCGCAGTTAGAAGGAATCGTGCAATTTTGTGCTTCAAGAAACTCCCAGAGAGGCCGAGGGGAGCGTCTCCAAAAAGAACCAAGAGAAAACAGAGAAAATCAATGTTTCAGTTCTCTTTGTCTGTCAGTGTCAGTGTTTTCTCCATATCTATCTAAAATGTGTCTCCTTCTTTGATGCCGTATCTTTTAACACACACACACACACACACACACACACACGTACAGGACTCAAGAGTGCAGTGTGTGTGTGTGTGTGTTGTGCGTGCCTGCTCTGTAAGGCCACGCAGTTGAACAACAAGATATCCCCCAGGATCCTCCAAACATGGCATCATGAATTTTTCAACACTGACATCTGCCGTCTGCACCTTGGACTGCAAACACACACACACACACACACCAATACAGCATTCCTCACACGCATACGTGCATCTGCTCGCTTTCAGCCTGTCTCACCTCCCTCTCTTCTGCTCCGTCTCTGGTTTTGAAGACTCTGCATCTGGTCGCAGGAGGCACGTTACAATGAGAGGGAGAGACGGGCAATGAGGGCGGGAAGAAAAAAGGAGGCCCACAAAGGTATTGATTAGGGATAATATCGATGAAGCCAGTGCTTTTTTTCGGTCCGAGTCGGGCCGGCGTTCGCTGTGCAGGATGTACGGAGCGACATGCGGGGGAACCGACAAAAAAAAGACTAAACCACTCCGCCGCTGCTGCTGCTCCATAAACGACCGGCTGTCACACGCATGGATTTGTTTGCCTGGAGAAAATGATCAAGAAAAAAAAAAAAGAACGTACAAATAAAGCAGCACATGAGGGCTCACACACACACACACACACACACACACACACACACACATGCGCTAAATGTGGTTGTTTTATTAAAATTTAGTTGGTTTCTGCTGTTTTTTAGGGACTTGTGTGTGCAACATGATGACAAATTAAAAAAACTTAAATAATATTATGTGCATTCAAGAAAGATGGAATCAGAGTGGGAGAGATGATGATGATGATGATGATGATGATGATGGTGATGATGAGGAGGGTGGTGGTGATTAAAGAGGAGGAGGTATTTTATTCACTGCAGTCTGACTCAGTCGCTGTTAGTCACACAATTGGCTTGTGCCAACAGGCTGATCACAGTCTCTACGACAGCCGGGAGGCACTGCACGCACACACACCTACACACACACACACACACACACACACAGACACACACACACACACAATTATATTATGTAAATAGCTCATGCATTCAGACATAATGTACACCCACACACCAACCTACTCGCACACGCATGGACACACACAAACACACGCGCACACACATCCACCAAATAACACACGCATGATTTTGATTGATACCAATATACAGTCTAGATGCACCGTGTACTTACACAACCACAGCATATCCACGCGATACAAACGTGCAGATATGCAACGATACGGCGCAGACGTGCGCGTGCACGACGATTCTCCCTTCAATCCTGCGCGTGTTAAGAAAGAAAGGAACAGAGGCAAACATGGAAAACACGCGTGTAGACACACGCGGCTGCACACTCGCGTAGAAATGCCGTGGAGATGGTTGGGTTGTTCTGTGCTGTGCCTGCGGGATTTCCTTCCTCTCTCTTTCCATCCATTTAAAGTCGGGAGGAGACAGCTGCAGATGCGGTCTTTTATTCCGCTCAGTTGGAAACTTGACTTATGTCACAGAGCTTTGATCTTGAGAGGTTATGGATCATTATTAGGAGGATAGGAAGTCATTTTCTGGTATTTAGCTCCTCACTCTGACGCACTGAACTTGAAATCAAACAATGTGCCTATCAGGTTCTTTTTTCACGTCAGTTGAAGCCCTTTGTACGGAAAGTCTCCAAATTTTTAGTTGACAGCACAAGATGCAGTTACCCTTTATTGTGATAATATATAACAACCTGTGCCTAAAATCCTTGACCTTTGACCTTCTCGTGGGAACATCGCAGCTCGTTGGAAAACGCACAGCTGGGTTGCGACCGCCCCTTAAATCCCCCTAAAACAAGAGTCAGTGCTGTAACCTCACGCGTCTGTGTTTCTCTCCACACCCAACGGGCCCAAAAAAACGACAACAACAACATGTTTCCCCGTCCACACATATTTAAACAGGACGGCCGCGGCCCTTTTCTCCCCGCCGCCCCGCGGCAGGAAATACCAGTCAGATGAAGCTAATTGCGGCGCGCAGCGACGCTGCACACACGGCCCCTCGCATACGCAGCCGCTGGTCGTGGCAGCCCGGGAAGTCACACGCCGATCCTGCACGAAAAAAACATATGCGATCACACCCAGACACGTCAAAGCCCCCCACACACACACACACACACACACACACACACACACACACACACACACACACACACACACACACACACAAACACACACACACACACAAATAACAGCCAAGTGTTTGCACTACAAGGGCAGAAGGTCACATGTGTTTGCAGACGTTGAGGGACTTGTAACACTCCACAGGTACGGGCACATGGCAGCTCTATTCGCTGTGTGTGTGTGTGTGTGTGTGTGTGTGTGTGTGTGTCTTCCGGCCTTAGACGTCTATTTATCCGGCATCAAACCAGGCCAGAGCGTATCCAGAGCCCTTCATCAGCGGGGTCAGGGTCTCTCTCTATCTGTGCCGCGTTGTATTACTGATCTGCAGATCATTTCACTGACTGACTGCTGAGTGACAACTGTGTGTTTGAACATGTGTGTGCGTGTTGGAACATGTGTGTGTGTGTGTGTGTTTGAGGAGGTGTGGTGATGGATTTCATTCCCATATATTCCTTTGTTAATCAGGACAAGAACTGAGTAGAAGGCGTCAGTAGAAGACAGATGTTGACTAATGAGTCTCAACACGTTACTATTTTCAACCACACAGCTTTCAATCCCACAATGCATCAGTTTGATATCACGTGCGTCTCAATTCAAAGGCTCAGAAAAAAAAGCTATGATAAATATCAGGTTTCGGCGCCACACTTTTCTTTTTCAGTTGAAGAGACCCGTGATTGTTTCCAGACGGCAATCAGGACTAAAACTTTTCGCAGTTCCGTGGCTGAGAATTCAGTTCCTCCATTAACGTCCACTTCGACGGGTCGTGCAGGCTCACTTCCTCTCAGGTCGGAAACACTCAAGGGCGCCTCAGCGCGTCCGAGGGAAGAAGACGCACGCGCGAGGAAGGGCGGTTACGTAGAAAATGCCGCTTGCGTATTCATGCGCTGAACTTTGATGTTTCTTTTAATAGGCGGACACAGTCAGGACTTATTTCCACGCCGCGCACCACATATTCATAAACACGAGAGTGTCCTGTTGAGAGATAAATATGTTTACTGGCCCATCCATAAACCTTCATGTCAGCCTTCCACACAAGTAAAAACAGGACCGGGAGTAAGACGAGAGTCAGCATGTTTATATTTTCACTCTGCAGCAGCAGCAGTGTTATAAATGTGGTCTGTAAAGGGAGTTATCATGGCGACGCGTGTTGACACGCACAAAAAAACATTACAATATCATTGGGAAATAAGATGCATAGAGCAACAAGGGGCTCTGACAGGGAGTGTGTGTGTGTTCTTCTGTTATGTAAATAACTATAGGCAGCATGGAGGTACTGGAAAGTGTGAACAATCAACTTGGTTGAGTTTGTCTGACTGTATGCAAGTTGTATTTGTGTATTTTATACGAGAGCAGGTATTCATGATATGGAGAAAGAAAAAAAAAAGAAAGAAGGGAAGAAAAACGATGGTATTTGAAGAAGCCAACACAGCAGGTGACCATTGACTGTAGGTTGAATGTCACACCTTGTATACCTGCGGCTGCCCCTGCAGGTCGGGATTCATGCTGCTCATTCATGCGCCTCAATAGAAGTCCACTCATTCACTGATTTAGATTTCAGTGTGTGAAATAAACGTCTCAGGGAAGTTCGGTGTTTACCTGCAGTGTATTCGTATACATTGCCTGTGTGTAAGTGCGCGTGTGTGCACTAGTGGTAGTTGAAATAGCAGGGTTGGAATGCACGGCAGGATTTACTGAGCATTTATGTAGCGTGACGGGCAGCGTGCGTCCGTGCGTGCTTGCTTGCTTGCGCGCGCGTGTGTGTGTGTGTGTGTGTGCAGAATAATTGGGACTTCAATGCCCACAATCCCCACAGACCGCTCAGCGCCCCCGCCGCTGCCGCTCACACAGTCGTTCCGCCGCAGAGCCGACACGCGATTGGCGCGATTCCCCCCTGTGACGTCGGGACCCAACGTGGGGCACCAGCGGGACGATTGGTTAGCGCGAAGGATCGCGCGGGCCAATCGGAACGCCCGGAACAGACCTCAGACGAGGAAGCGCTTTTAAGGTGGAACCGCGGAGTTTTGCTGCCGCCCTCCCCGCCGGTGATTGAGACGTTAAGACACTTAACTTGAGCTCCCCGCGGTCCCTAAAGCGGGCCGTTGTTCTGATAAAAAAAAGCGCTAAACACGTGCAGTTACTAAATGGACCGGCGCCGTGGCTCCAATGGGAGTTGACGTCGTCTTCGACTGCCGTCGTTTTTCAGGTCGAAGTTCATGTGAAAACGTCGCGGTGGATTTGTGTTTGTTTTTTAACGGTGACGTCAGCTAGCTCGAGTCGTGATTCTGTGAGCTAAGCAGGCTAACTGACAACAGAAAATGGTTGTAAATAATTACCCCCTTTTTCGGGCACATTTTCTTTGAGGAACCGGAGAAAGAAATGTCCATTCCTCCAGAGGCAATAAGAGCTTAATAATGCTTAAATATATAAATACCTGACAAAAAACTGGCGCTTTTCTGCCATAAATGTTGACCACTGTTATTAGCTGATGTAATCAATACACATTACCAGTCAGCTGGTGTCATTGGGTGACGTGCGAGCTGACAATAGTGTATTTACTTTAACAGCTGGTTCTGCTCCTCTTTGCTTAAAGGTTTTGCTGGACCTTCCCTCTCCTTTGTGGATCCCCCCCGAAGATCCTCGAGCTTCTCAAAGGCAGAGGTCAGAAAAACACACTCGTTTCGATGCCGTTCGAGTCCCGACAGGAGCCGCCGCGGCCTCCTCTGCGTCTCTCCACGACTGCAAAAGCCGGGGGAACCTTTCGTAACTTCTGGACCGTGTTGACTGTGTGCGCGCTCTCCCATCTGCCTCGATGAAACCCCGGGGCGAGGAGTCGCGGGGAATAATTACCTGCATAATCCTTTCAAGACAATTAGATAAGGCTGATTAGTACAGGGGGCTAAATGGGGAATGGTGTTTGTGTTTGTGGGGGTCACCACTGAGAGTGGGAAAGGTTCATCCTCTGGGAGCCGAATTTCACCGCAGTCTCAAGGCCCCCCCCCCGGGTTTGAATCCCGGACGGCTTGAGCCTTTTCTTCGCGGTGTCAGCTTTTTAAGCTCTCTTGTCTGGCAGGATAACCTTTCACAGGCCGGAAAAACGTGCCTGTCGGGTAACTCCGACACTCCCAACATGCTCGTATCGCATGCGTGTGAAGGTGCTACGATACAGTCTCAAACCGTAGCGTGCTAGCTGGGGTACGCTAAGTGGGAACCTTGGTGACAAGGAATCGTTTTCTGGGACTTTTGGGGTTGTTAATTATTTGTTTTAGTGCTGGCACATCGCCTGCATCTCTTTCCAAGCTTCCACTAAAGGGGAAACTAGGTCATTTTTGGCGCTGTGGCAAAGAGTCGTAATTGAGGGGTAACTCCCGTGCGGGTTAGAGGAAACCGCACATTGCGTTCGGGTCTGCTTTTCACGTCGCTGGGGAAGATTGGGTTCAACCTGCGTAGTGTCGGTGACGTCATGCTGTGAATACAAGCCTTTCATCACAGTCGTTATCCAAATATTGAGAGGACACTGTATACATTTGTTCTCCCCCCCCCCCCTCTTAATGTTTACTCTCGTCCACGGTGTCCTCTCTTTTGTGAGTACAAGTTGAACCGGAGTCACTCGTCCACTCGTCCCTTCGCCTCCAATACCCAGACAGGTGTTTACGTGCGGTTTCTTCCCTTTTTAAAACAGTTTAAGGCCTTCTTTCTGTTACAGCAGATATTGCAATAAAATGCCAAAATGAGTCACGCTGCAAATTCAAACAAACTCGGCCAAGTTTAAACGTGTTAACATAAGCCAGCATTTGGTTCCCTCAAATGGATCTATAGTGTTTGTTAATAGAGTGCATTAGATAATAGGATGTCTGCGGTGACCTAAATTGGGAATTTGGGGTTGGCCCCTGGCTAACCCGCTTGTTATCAAAAGCAGTATCTGTCTCACTGGAAAACCCTCCACGGATGCCAAGACCGTCTCTGTCCGATTCCACAGTGTCGGGGGATTAATGGCCGCTCGATCAAAGGCAGCGCTGCCCTGGAGAAAGCTCATCCATAAACGTTGCTAAACGGCGACCGGGCCAGACTGGCGTGCTGTTACGCTGGAAAGGCTTTAAATACCGGGCCTTCGTTGCTCCAGGTCCACCCCGGGCATCTCTGTGCACGGCACGTGCACCCCAGCCATCGGTCAGAGGTTGTCGTCGTTGTCGGATATTCGCGGGACGTCCCGGTGGTCGCCCTCCGGATACCCCGACTTACTGATTCGGATTACTTCGTTGGTGGTACTTGGACGCCGCCGTGCCGCTTGTGCACTGCAGCTTTGGCGGGTTTGGCGACACAATGTGTGGCCCCCGGTACCCGTTTCCTTTAGATATCTATCGTGGGTGTATATAACCCTGTTAGTGTTTGAGACTAAACAAACCTCTTCTACTTTAGCCAGCGGGGAGGAGGGGGGGTTGTTATAGATGAATATACGTGTCTAAATGTAGGTTTGAAAAAGCAAAAGGAAAAAAAACAAACAATTGCTTCCACTTAAGTGTCCACTGGATGAACTCTTCTCTCTCGCGGTGTTGGTCTGGTTTTCGGCAGGGTGCAGGCGGCGATGCACGCGCACGCGGCCCGCCAAACATCTGGATGCAATTCGACCTCGGACCGAGCAAACGCGTCAGTGCGCCGTTGCATCCCAAGCGTGTTTACACCTGGATTTATACGCGATAAAGCACGAGTGGATGGCCATCCAATCATCCAAGACGCACTTTAATGCAAGGTGTAAGCTGTGCCGTAAACGCATCACTCTGAGTAACTAGTGTTTGCGTGCGTGCGCGTGTGTGTGTTCGTGGTTCACGTGTGTCTGTGTAGCTGTCCTGAATTTGTGTGTGTGTGTGTGTGTGTGTGTGCGTGCGTGTGTGAGAGAGCGAGAGAGAATGGGAATCTTGATTCATATCAGTTTAGCCTAAGTCTCTGTGCATGACTGATTGCTTTGTCGGCCTGACCGCAATTGAAAAGGGATCCATCTCTCCCCCCTCCGTCTCCCCCCCCTCCCTCCCTGCGTGACTGGGTGTCTCTATCGACTCGGTTCCACCTTAAGAGGAGCTTTAGCAGCCTGTCGTGTTTGTGTTGAAGCCAACAGGCACAATATATTACAGTCGAGGGCTGCTGCTGAAAAGCCCGCTGGATCCTCCACTGACCTGCTGTTCTCTCCTGCCTTTCCTCTCGCGTTTTTCCGTCTTCATTTAGATTAAAAACAAAGCTCTCTCACTCTCTCCCCCCCCCTCCCTCCTCCCTCTCCTTTCCCTCCTCCTTGCTCTCCTTCCTTTTTGCGGCAGCAGTGTTTAGTGTGTCAGAGAGGGTGAAGAAGAAGAGGAGGAGGAGGAGGAGGAAGAGGAGGAAGAAGAAGAAGCAGCAGAGAAGACTACTATCCGGACGGGACTGGGAGACCGAGGTGAGTGTTTGGACGTCTCCCCGTTGGACGGCCGGGTGAAGGGGCGCTGTGAGAGGAGGAGGAGGAGGAGGAGGAGGAGGAGGAAGAGGAAGAGGAAGAGCAGGAGGGAAGCCTTCTCTGTGTCATGTCACTACGTTTGGACCTTGACTGATCACAGGGAGCGAGACGAGAGGAAGACGAGAGGGGCTGGCTGAACTGAGACTTTTGGTTTCCCACTGGGAAAAGACGAAGACGAAGAGGAGGAAGTTGAAGTCCTGCGCTCGCTTTTTTTAATCATGACGTTGTTGGATAAACAAACCGCCGGATTAAGTTGTGTGTGAGCGGGATTTTTTTTTGCCTCGGTGAAGAAAAGAGATCAAGGGCGACCAAAACGGAAAGAGACTCCGGAAGACTACTGTCTTACAGAGAGAGTGTGTGTCCGTGTGTGTGTCCGTGTGTGTGTGTGTGTGTGACCGGTGGAGGGCGGAGGAGCGGAGGGCCAGGCGACTCACCTGGCCGTCAGACGGACCGGCAGCGTCTCCTCTCCTGGGATCATGTACCCTCAGGGCAGACATCCGGTAAGCACCTCCTCGCGTCCCTCCGTCTCCCCGCACGTCTCGCGTTGTCCTCGTCGCCTTGTCACCTCCCTCTGGCCCCCTTCGTGCCTCCCTTGCTTGTCCTACCTCTGTCCTTCCTCTCCCTCCGATCCGCCGCCTTCTCGGTCTGTCCTCGCCTTTTTGTCTTTCTGTTCTTTTTGCAGCCTGTCCCTGTTGTCCCTGTCGTGTGCTTAGTTGTAAGGACTGTACTGTGAGATGTAAGGGGAGGGTTAGGACTTAAGAGATCCTCTGCTATGCACACACGCACACACGCACACACACACACACACACACACACACACACACACACACACACACACACACCACGTCTTGATCTACTCCAATCAGGTGACTTTAAAATGTTCTTGATGTTCAGATTTGTTTGTTGCAGTTCTGGTGTCTGTGTGTGTGTGTGTGTGTGTGTGTGTGTGTGTGTGTGAGAACAGATCTGCGCATGTGTGTAAATTTGTCAGAACTACTTTTGGTTTCCAAGCAAACACACACACACACACACACACACACACACACACAGGCGGAAGTGTTTCCCCTTCTGTACCTCAGCTGAACCCATCATCATCAGCAGCGACCGCTCGCCATTAGTTTACCCGCCGGGGTGAACAGCGTGGACCTGAAAGGCGCTGAAGGATGAATGGCGGTTCAGGGCGAGTCTGTCCGAGGGCCGCGTTCCATTCACGGGGGGGTCGGGGGGGGGGGGGGGGGGCGCGGCCCGTCGCTATAATCAGATTTGGTTGTCGGTCTCTTTTGTATCTGGTACAAATGGGTCAGTGGCCACTTTGCCTCGCAGCCAGCCAGCTATCACACAGAATTATGAATGACATTTTCACCAGAGGAAGGCATGAGGAATCAATTACAACGTACAGAGAGAATGCTAATAAGCCAGCCGCTGCAATGGAAATCGGAAGGAAGTGAAAAACAAAAGGGGGAGAAATCGAAAGATGTGAGAGCCAAGAAAGATATAAAAAAAAAAGGAAACAAAAGAAAAGAGAATTCTTTAGAAAGGCCGGGGGTGGAATGAGAAAGATGCAAAGGGAGAACCGGGTGTGATGATTCCTCTGTTCTCTCCTTCAGAGGCGTATCAGGGAGCTTCCTGCTGCGATGCGCTTCGTTTGTGAGGAAGTTCAATCCCAGATCGATCGATCGCCCCACTCTCTCTCTCTCTCTCTCTCCCCCCCCCCCCTTCCTCCTCCTGCAGCCCTCCTCTGCCAACTGTATTTCTGGCGTTGCTATGAAATGTGATCTGTGGAGAGGCGGGAGGGTGCATGGAACAGATGTGTGCGTGTTTGTGTGCGTTTGTCCTCAAAAAATGCAGATCAGACGAGACCTGCGAGCGATACGCGGCTGGATGTTGAACACCTCGTAGATCCAAACCCTTTTTGTGGAAGACTTTTCTGTCCGGAATAGTTGTGTATATATATTTTTTTTAGTGATCTACCTTTTTAATTCAATTCCCCTTTCCAAGTCCAAGCAACTCCATCACCACGGTATGAAAAAGTAAGGTTGGGGTGAAGAATTGTGTAGCAGATAGTTTATGGTTTATTAAACTTTCTGCTGCTTCACAATCGGCCAAAAACGAATGAAACCAACTCAAAGGCAACAATCATTTTTGCGCCTTTGGGACATTTGGGTAATCGATTTGATTTGACAACTACACAAGCTCTACTACTCGACGTGTTCGCGTTGGCGTCGGTCAGGGGTCTTCAGGCGTCTCGTCTCGGCCCCCCCTGCGTCCCTTCAGAGGCCACTAGGAAGGTGTCTCGCCGCTCAGCCACTGGTTTCATCTCTTTTTGTTTTTGTTTTTTTGTCATCTGAGACTAAGTCGGAGGTTTGTTCCTCTTTTGCTCCGCTGGGAAAAGGTTCAAACGGAACAGAGCCTCCGTCGCTTTTTTCTTTTTTTTTTTTGTGGCGCGTGTTATCAGGCGTCTGTGAGGTGTTTTTTTTTTTTGTGTCTTTGTCTCTTTTGTCTCTGCTTTAATCTATTCATCCTTGTAATAACTGTGTGTGTGTGTGTGTTTTAAGATGTGAACGCCTCTTGTGTAAGCTTTATGTATTCATTGATTTGCCTTTAAGTGTGAAGCGTCTTTGTGCGTCTTCGGGGTGTGTGTGTGTGTGTGTGTGTGAGACAGCGCGAGTTCACAGGAAGGGTAAAGGAGGGCTGTGGTTCGTGTGCCAACCACAACAAACGAAGCCCCGATCCGACCTCTCCTGTTACTGTGACCGCGTGAGACCCTCGATGGGCCGCCGCACCTCAGCGAGAGAGAGGCATTTCGTGCTTAAGCCCCCATTTCACATGTGTATCCATTAAAGCGCCAACGACCATCACGTCTCAAGCGGCGGCTTCCCGTTGTCCCCCCCCCCCCCCCCCCCCCCCGGCCCCTTTTACTTTGGAGTAACTTTGGCTGTTACGCTGCATTTAAAGCTGTCGCTCTTTGCGGTTCTCAGGGGCGCGAGATGTGGTGGCCGCAGTCTGGAGGATCGAGATCAGACCGTTTATTTATTATTAGTATAAAGGGGAGAGAGAGAGAGAGAGAGAGAGAGAGAATCCGATGAATAACAGATTTAAGGGAGATAAGGCGAGTGTGAGAGGGACGTTTAATTGCTGAAGGTGGAGATTCTGCTGCAGCAGAATCGTACCACAAAATATCACCTTGCTTTGGAAACGTCCCGACCATAAAGCATCCCTGTGTGTGTGTGTGTGTGTGTGTGTGTCACAACAGCAATCGCCACCGGCCGCGTAACCGATGGGGAACTGAAATGTACGTGAGTGTGCTGGGGAGAGCTTCGGTTCCCGCTAGAGTCGCACTTCATTTTTACAGCCAAGTAAACAAACTATGGCCAAATATGTGGCCGCATATGCGCCGTTAACGAGGGCAGAGCCTCTAGAGGAGTGCTGGGGGGCGGGCGGGACTTGAAGCTGATGCGTGTTTGTGACGTCGCATCGGCAGGACGTGCTGAACCTTTTTATAGCGCGGTGAATTTCCCGCACACACCGAGCCATTTGTCTTGTTCATCTTTTCCCTCCGACATTTGTGGCTGTAATGAAGTGATGTGCCGTAAACGGGGGAGAATGTCACCGGATGACATTCTCCCCCTCCTTCCCTTTTTTTGTCCTCGTCTTGTCTACATTTTATTTCATTCAGCGTCGCACAGGCAACACAAACTCGAGTTACGACGACGGAGAGGCGAGAAAAATGACAGCAAGGCAACGACTTCCACTCGCAGGCAGGCCGGCTGTGCATTTTCTACCCTCGAACCCTGTGTCCTCTCCTCTGTCATTAAAGACTCTTTGGGCTGCCGGCTGACTGACTGGTGACACTACTCACCGGGCCGGCTGCCCGGCGTCTTTAAAGAGATGGCCGACGGGTAACTTCAGGTCCGAACCGCCGAGCTGGGGCTCACAAGTGACTGCGGCACACTCGGTATTTCCCGTCTATTCCTGCACCTTTTTTTTTTTTTTTTTTTCTTCCCCTAAATATTTCACCAGCCAATTATTATTTCATGCGCTTCATCTGAACGTGTCTCTGCTCGTCTCCGAGACGAGAGACACACGGGCGGGAGGAAGAAGAAAGGGGGTGAGAAGAAGTGAAGAACAAAAAGAGGGAAGGGGGGGGAGCATGACAGAGGGCCCAAAAAAAAAAAAAAAAAAAAGTTTGTTTTGTGGGCGTTTTGTTACGCGCCGGCTCGTACCTGCGTGAACTCACTCGCCAAACTGTCCCCATGTCCCGACCTGTGTTATCCATGCCTGGAAAAAACCTGAAGGTTGTAATGTTCTGACCAGTGACACTGGTTACTGGCACGGACCAGTTCCTTTTAGAATGTTTGCGAACACGCTTTATCTAATAACAATGTTCTAATCTAATTATGACTCTCAAACCGAATTGTCAAATGGTCAACATTGCTTCCTGGAAGAGACGGACAGACAGGTGACTGTTGCAGCCTCCCGCCTCCATCCTGTTATGTGATACGGCGCATTGCACTTTGCCCGCCACTCCTTAACCTGCCCCCCCCCTCCCTCCAAAAGCTAATCCCTCCTAATTCTCCGCTTGCCCGTGTTGTTGCCCATTGTTCCACAATGTATATGTGTGTGTGTGTGTGTGTGTTTTTTTTTTTTTTTTGTTGAGGACAACTGCCTCCCCCCTCCCTCTCCATCCCCCAGCTAGCTTAACCGGATCAGTTTGGGGTTTCAGGATCCCCTCTGCTGGCTGCTATGGCGCTGACACACACACACAGGCGGTAGGATGGGTTTTGGCCCGTGGGGAAGCACTATTGGACCCCGAACCGTCTGGGATGCCATCTGTCACAATGTAGGAGACACCAGAGACGCACAACAACAAATGTGGGTCCCGGTGTGCATAACGGCACGACTTTATGACGCCCCCCCGTCTTTGTAAACACTGCAGAAGGATGCAGGTTTATCCCCACTTACACAACTCTGCTCTACCTGCTCAAGCGCCCCCCCCCACGAGCAACACGCAGGGTCTCCTTTTATTGCTAATCAGCATCAACGCATTTGATGGCGAGTTCGTCTGTATCTCATTTTCTCCCTGCTCATGAGAACTTTTACAGTCATTCCTAAAAGTGCGATTTGCAAATCAAAAGAAAGACGTCACGAGGAGGACGAGGAGGAGGAAGGGGAGGAGGTAGGGGGGGGGGGGGTTTGTCCAACAGATAAAAGCGGCTCAAACGTGTCATCGGCACGCCGCAGCCGCCGCCATGTTGACACCGACGGCCGTCACTCGCAGATCCCCTTCGCATAATCCCGATCTGTGACTGCGGGCTTTGTTGTGTGACTTAGTGCTGCTGATGTAACCCGCCGGCGGCACTTCATCCGCGTGCAGCCGCGCCACTGCGTGTCTGCGTGCTCCTGTTTTCATGGCAGCAGATGGCGAGGGGGGGGGAGGGGGCAGCGCGTTGCCACAGACGGATGGACGGTGCACAGGGGGTAGAACGCCCCCCACCCTCCCGGTGTCAAGCGGATGAATGGCGCGGCTATCTCCCTCTGTCAGCAGCCACGCCGCTCTTTCATCATGTGTCCCTCTGCTCGTTCCTTCACTTCGCTGTAAAGACGTCAGACGAGTCCATCGCTCCCTCGCTCCATCCATCCATCCGTCCGTCCGTCTGTCTGTCAGATGACAATCCATCTCCCCCCCCCCCCTCGCCCCCTCCCTCACTCCGATCATCAATCCATCCGTGCTCTCCTTCTCACGGTGGGTTTACGTGTTCTCTGACTGAACCTGCGTGCCCAGTGGTGTCTCTTTTTTTTGTTTGTGCGTCTTTCGGTGCGCTCACGGCTGCGCAAGCGGGTGTGTTCGTATCCGTGCGTGACAGATCGTTATCCGCCCCCCTCTCACGTTCCCTCACTAAGTGTGTGTGTGTGTGTGTGTTGTGAATCAAGGTCAGTGGGGATCTGTTAGCAGCCCCCTCCAGCCCTCCCTCCCACACACCCACACACACACACACACACACACACACACTCTGGGTGAGTACGTGTGTGTGTGTGTGTGTGTGTGTGTGTGTGGTCCCTATCCGGCCATCTCGATGTCCCCGCTCTGCCCGCCTCGGCTCCGTTCAGCTCGGCTCAGCTCGGCTCCGTGGATTAATTACTGGGGAAACCCACCGCGTCCCCGACCTCCTCCTCCACCGTCGGACTAATTGAAACCTAATTGAATTGCGCTCGTCTAGACTAATGAAGCCGCCGCTGAAACCACCGGTGTTTTTAGCCGTAGCCGCAGGCCGAGAGGACACCCGGCTGCACTTTTTCGCCGCTCCAGTTTGGACGGATGGGAGACGTGCCGAAATAAAGCACCGGGTGGATCGATGGGCTTCGTGGCTGGCTCAGGTCACTGAGTAGGAAGACGCACTCCGTGTGTTTTTGTGACTCTGGGTACTTGAGTTGACACGGTCGCAGGAATTACAGCGTCCTAATGGTCGAGTACGTCCTTTCCAGCTCGGACACATCCCGATCCCAGCTCACGTCGAAGCTGCGTTTTGAGCCGCGGCCGCTCGGAGCTTTTGAATCATGTTGAAAGGAAACACAAAAGTCACAGTCGGTTATCTCCAGGAAAAAAAAATTGCAAAAGGTGATAAATCGTCGGCAGCCCTGTAAGCCCTCCCGCTAAATTATCTTAATGACCGTAATCGCGCCTCCACGCCGCAGAAGGGTTTTTTAACTCGGCGTCTGAGTTGCAAAGACGAAGAATCCCTCGCCGAAGCGCTGCAGGGATCCGGGTTCTGTCCTCGGCAGCGGTGCTTTTGGATTTGCCGCCGTTGCACCAATCGTACGGTGGACGGCTTTTCGCAGGGTGGGGGACGCTAATGAGACGTCCTTGTCTTTGCACCGGAAGCGTCCCTTGATGTGGCGTGAACCTCGATGCTCGTGCCGAGGCGGACCGCCGGCAGGTGACAAGAAGTGACGAAAAGGAAAGTGGCAGAAACACCTGGCGGCCTGCGTCCTCCTGTGGCTTACAGCGGGAGTCCCACACCGCAGGGGGAAATCCGCTAATCCAAATTGGGGCGAATACTCTCCTTACATAAAAAAAATGATAATCTCCTTTGAGAATCCACAAAAAAAAACAAAAACTAAGCCCTATTGCCCAAAATAAACCGCATCAAAAATCAGCGCTTTGGACGGACGTGGAGGGCTGCAGGTGAAGGAGCGGACGCCAGGGAGCCGCCAGCTTTGTTGGGCCTCCTTTTAGGAGGTGAGACACGGTGAGGAGGAGCGGTGGTTCCCTAATAAGTTATTAATTTGATGCTTCCTCCCTTCTCGGCTCTTTTGTAGGCTGGAATACATTAGCAGGCCGGCAGAGTGGAGAGGATGGTAATGTGGAAGATGGGGAGAGCGGAGGAAGAAAGGGTGGAGGGAGTAGTGGAGGGGGTGAGGAGTCATTAGAGGAGGAGGAGGAGGAGGAGGAGAACAGAGAGCAGACACGGCTTTATGATGTGTGGGAAGGGGAAGTGACCTTCCCTCTCGCTTTCATCTTGGCTTTTTTCTCCCCTGACACACACAGACACACACACAGACACACACACAGACACACACATAGACACACACACACATACATGTGACTGTGGCTCAGGCTTGAGCAGGTGCGCATGTGCCTACACAAATATGTAACTGGCACCTCCAGTATCTACTTTTCATCTTTTTGTTCTCTCCTCCCGTTTCCTGTGCAGGTTCCCTTACAACCCGGCCAGTCTTTCAAGTTCACAGTCCTGGAAACTCTGGACCGAATCAAGGAGGAATTCCAGTTCCTCCAGGCACAGTATCACAGGTACAGACACTCGCACAACGATGCAGGTTATGCTCGCACAGTGTGTTTCCAGCCGGCGCAGATGGGAAGGACATAAACTGACCAGACGTAAACGTGACGCAAAGCTGTTGCCTAGCGACGCAATTCTTTAGATACAATAGATTCTCGTTCAAATGTGTGAAGCCAGTTTTTTAATAAATTAACCCGTAAACACAATGTCAGCGTGTCCGTTGATCGATTTATAGACATTGAATACATAACACCGTCGAGTGGCAGCCCTCGGAATTTAATCCTGTCTGAACAACAACAACCAAAAAAATCATCCACAGCAAATATTTCTACATGGCGATACAAAGCAACAAAACTCCATTCTTGACTAAAGCAATGCATTTGAAACACATTCGTGGACTTTCGATATGACTAACTGAACACAACAACAAAAAAAAAAATGCACAAACCCGACATGAAATGTGCTGCTTCGTCAGGAGCAGAACTCGCAGACCCGCCGGCGTCCACGTGACGCATTTAGCCAGGCCGTAAACACACGGGGGCCTGTCAAAGTAACCCCCGCGTGGGGTTTGTGATGAATTGCGGTGGTGAATAAGACGCTCCCTGTCGACAGTCGCTCCCGCGAAGGGGATATTTTTCAGTGTCACTTTTATCGGTAATGGGTAGCGCGACTGTGCGGCTAAGAATACTCTTTTTGGTATTTGCGCAGCCTTAAACTCTGTGTGACCTCTGCGATTATTCCCGTGGAAAAAAATGCGCCATTCAATCCCTGTGTGTGTGTGTGTGTGTGTGTGTGTGTGTGTGTCTTTTGTTCGTCCCCGTGCAGCCTGAAGCTGGAGTGCGAGAAGCTGGCCAGTGAGAAGACTGAGATGCAGAGGCACTACATCATGGTGAGTCCAATCAGACCGTTACCGGAGCTGCACGGCGATTCGCGGGTGCGACCGGGTCACTCGGGAGCCGCCGGCTTCCTGTGTAGGAATCGCAATCAGGGCACCTGAATCTGTGCTTCGGAAACGCCGTTTTTTTTATTCCGTAGTGTTTGCAGTTCAGAAGTAAAAACGTACGTCGAAGCCACGTCTCTTCACTGACTTTAATCGTCAATATCTCTAATAACTCGTCATTATTTAAAAATGATTATAATCTTGAGGATAGCTTTTTTTTTTTTTTTTTAGTTGAATACAATTTTAAATGCGGGCAAGTTATTGAAGTAAAAAACGTGCGTAGTGTTCACCTTTCAAACTCTCATGCTAACCTCCCTTACCTTTCCTCAGCCTGTCTCTCCTCCCTCCTCTCTCTGTTTTCTGTCGCGCGCTAACAGCCTGAGCTCCCTCTGTGTCGCCGTGTCTGTGCGACTAAAGGCTCACATGTATCGTAAGCCTTCGTCTGTGGTACAAAACCCACACGGAGCCGACCGGAATACGATATGCACCATCTGCTAAGCTGCTCGCATTTCATAAACCTGGGAGAGCAGGCGGGATCAGCGGCGTAAGCTAGATAGACACACAGATGGATAGAAAAGGAGTGAGAGGGAAGGAAGGAAGGAGGGAAGGAAAGGAGGAAAGGCAGAGTGTGAGAAGGATAGCAAGGTCCGAGACAGGAAAACTGGCAAAGAGACAAATGGATTAAGGAGCACGCAGACAGACAGGCTGAAGATAAACAGATAAAACAACCGCACACAAATACACAACATGCACGCATTAGTTCATGTGGACACAGACACACACTAAGATTGTCGTGCTGCGTGTTTCCATGCTTGTTTCCATTGTTCAGAAGTTGCATAAAATAAAGACAATAGAATTTTCCTAATAACACGACGGTATGATTGCAAAAACGTTACAATTGTAATACACACAGACGCTCAACACATATAACGGTACACACACACACAGGAAAAAGCTCTGATAACCTCATTCCAGCTGTGGTTTCACAAAATCATTGCGTCCCGACAGTCGTCGTCCTCCTCACAAATGCTCACAGCTCGATCTCCTACAACAGGTGTAATTAGACCGCGGCGACGGACGATCAAACTCCGTGCGTATAAAAGGCCGCAGGGAAACGTCACGGGAGCATCGCATCGGTTTCATGTCGTATTCTCAAGTCCAACGCTGAGCTCTCACACGGGACCACGGCAGGAGGTCAGGGAGCTGCAGGTGCACAGGACGCAGCCGCACAGGTTAGCATGGCAGACTGGTTAGCACTCTGGGATGCACGATTTGAACTTGGGGCTCACTGTGGTGCCGTGGCGAGCCAAGTGTGTACGCTACTTCATAAGCACGGCTGAGGAAGAGAGGGAGGGAGAGAAAATGAGAGGGAAGTGAGAGAGAGGCTCAGAGGGAAAGATGGCTTTGGAGAAAAAAGGCTCAGCGAGTGTTTGACGAAAAAAAAAAAAAGAAGAACCGGGCACTGCGGAGAGAGGGAGGGAGAGAGGGAGGGAGGGAGAGAGGGAGGGAGGGAGGGAGAGAGAGAGGGAGAGAGAGAGGGATACGAAGGGATAAGCAAATAAAAGAGAGGAAGAGAGTGATGTAGGCAAAGGAGAGATACAGAGAGAACGAGAGAAATGAGCAGGACTAAATGAGAGAGAGATACCAGGGGACGGGACGGGGGGGGTTGCAACACAGCAACACAGCAGAGATGCGTTTGCTTGTGGGGGGGGGGGGGAGAGAGAGAGAGAGGGAGAGAGAGAGGGAGAGCGCACAGACGCGTAAATAATGTGAAGCAACAACGGACTCGCTGCGCCCACAGAGGAGATAACCCAGAAGGCTATATTTAGCTCGTTAGGCCCGTCATCCACACTGAGGCGGGGGCCGCCTGCACTGCTCATCACGTTGGATACGAGGGGGGAGGGCGGTTGGGAACACGGGGCCGACGCATGTGGTCATTTTTTTAAATGTTGTCTTTGTGTTTTTAGCGGGCGTCGCCGGTAAAAGTCCGAAGGGCTCTTCTCAGTCGTAGGAAGAAAAAAAAAGAGGAAGCGGTGTGAAGCTGCTTCGGACCCACAACGTCCCCGTCCGTGCACATAGACGCTTCACTTTAACCATCTCCCAGGGGGAGATTTGGGAACATCCTCCCCCCCTTTGCTACGACCTCCGGGTGATACCTATTTTTGTGGAGGTAACAAACGAAGTATTTAGATTTTTGTTTGAAGGGCTTCTGTAATTTCTTCAGAGGACGTTTATTTCATAACCGTTCATGGTTTATTAACCATGATGCCGGATATTTACGCACGTGAAATTTGAAAATGTGATAAATAAAAAAAAATCATTCTTAAACATTACTTTAAGATCCAGAAAAGTGATTTGCCATTTTTCCCTCTTTAAGTGGTAACAATCACAAGTAATTATCACATCCTACATTGGGTTTGTGCGTTTTTATGTCGGAGCACAGATGAGGTGCTGTTGCTTATCGTGACTCGCTTTGGATGAAAGTGTCCGCTACGTTACCTTAATGTGTTGAACTTCTCGAAGTCGGGAAAGTTTGCTCTTCCTCAGCGTTTGCCGCTTTAATTCTACAGCCGGCGATGCATTTCAATGCTTGCAGAGATGATGCCACAACCCTCTGGAATTGCTCCTGAGTGTTGCTGCAGTTAAACAGCGCAGAATGTCTTTGTTTGGCAGACCTGCTCTCTCAATCTTTTTTTTTTGGATGGAATATTTTCGGGTTGGCTGCTCTTCTAGACTGCTTCATTTCTTTTTCATGCGCAGCGAGACGTGGGCAGCGTGTCACTTTAACAGCGGCGGCAAACGCGCACGCACAAACATCCGGTCGCACACGTTGGAGCGTGTCTGCAGGCGTCTTGCTTTTCTCCCCCCTGTTGTATTTATAATTCATGGCTCTCAGGTTTCACGGCTCTCCTGCAATTCCACTGGGTATTTTTAAATAAGGTTGCATTGTTGCCCCGGCTAATCGGGGAGGTGGGGGAGGCGGGGCGGGTGGGGGTCACCACACGTCAACACAAATGTCTGCAGCCTCACTGTCAAACACAAGACGATGACTCTTGTGGCGGCGGACTGTATAAAAGAAGACGCGGCTGCTGGAGGGTGACGGCTGGAATCGCGTTATGTGGCCTCAGCGGCCGCGCTGGACCGCAGAAGACCAAATAATGTTGGGTCACATTTCCCTTTATACAAAATAACGACAAGACGAACCGTGTTGTATCTAATGTGCGTCGTTGTGTGTCACTCTTCATCTGAAATCTAAAACACCAGCCGAAGAGTAAATGTGTATTCGGTTCGCAATGGATCCGGACAAATTAGATTTTTTATTACAGCGATTTAATCATCACAACACACCGCGTGAGAAGTAATCTTTGGAATAAGACTGCTTTTTCTAAATATTAAACCGCCTTCCAGTAAGAGGCGCGCAACAACCAAACCCACAGCCACAGTAGCCTGATAACCCGATCGACCTTCACTTGACCCCTTCACGACCTTCACTTGACCCCTTCACGACCTTCACTTGACCCCGGGAGACGTGCGCATTGATTCCGCGCTCTTGAACCTGAGGAAACGCGTCGTTGCTCTGCAGATCGGATGCGGTTTAGGATTCCACGGCGTAGCGTAGCATTAGAGGAACCCTGGTTCAACAGAGCAGCGTGCTTCATGCCAATGTTATTGTGCTTTAAATTGATCCGTTAATTGTGTTCAAATACTTCTTTTGTTTTAAAATGAAAGTGTCTTGATGGTGATATTGGGAAGCCTTTATCGGGGTTGTATCATGTCCTCCTCGGCCTCATGCCTGCCACGCCGTCATTTGTTGGAACATAGTGAGCGTGTGTGCGTGTGTGTGTGTGTGTGTGTGTGTGTGTGTGTGTGTGTGTATCTGTGTGAGCCGTCCGTTCAGTGCAGCCCCTCAGGCAGAGTGTGTGTGCGTGCGCGCGTGTGTGTGCGCGTGGACTAATGCGGTGCTCTCAGCCTCTTACTCCGCTCGCAGCTCATCCGGGAGAGGAGAGGAGAGGAGAGGAGAGGAGAGGAGAGGAGAGGAGAGGAGAGGAGAGGAGAGGAGAGGAGAGGAGAGGAGAGGAGAGGAGAGGAGAGGAGAGGAGAGGAGAGGAGAGGAGGGAAGGGAAGGAGAAGGAGAAGGAAGCAAACGAAGAAGTAATAATGGAGGTGAAGAGAGAGGGAGAGCGAGAGAGAAGGGCATTGGCAGAGAGGGAAGAAAAAGGTGAAACGGGAACTGAGCAAGGACGTTGGAAAAGAGGGAGCAAAGACATGTCAAGAATGAAAAAGAAAGTAAGATAACGGGGAGGAAGAGGCTGAGAATGTGAACGGCGTTAAGCCGCTCTGCCCTGCGATAGTGCGAGTCGGCCCCGGGGGATTTAAGCGCGGCGGCCAGATGCAGGGGAGGGCTGCGTCCGTTTTAAGAGCCTTCAACCTGTCTGGAGCGGGAGAGGCAAACGGGACAGGACCGCTCACAAAGACGGACCGGGTCCGCCGCCGATTCAAGGTCAGGTCGATTTGCAGTCCCTCCCCCCCCGGCTCTCCCCTCTGACGAAACCGGCTGCAAGGGAAGGCGCGGCGAGGCCCGACGTATCCCGCTGACGGGATACAACGGGGGAGTCAGAGCCTGCTAACCTCACCTCGGATGTGGGTTGGCGCAGCATGCTAATGAATGTTTTAACGTTTAACATGCGGGAAGTGTGTGTGTGATTGTGTGTGTGTGTGTGTGCGCGGGCGGATGAAAGAGACAAGCTCACCCGAGAGACATCGTTGAACAATGCTTTTGTTAAGGTTTTTACGAACACCCACACGCTCGCATCCACAAATAATACACCCGAGAGTAAACACACACACACACACAGATAAACCAGATGTAAGTGCCACACAATCACGAGTAAAGATTTACACACACACACACACACGTCCCATTTAGATAAATCACCTTGGATTAGACCTACTTCCTGAAGCTCATTTGCAGTGTTCTTTGTACAATGAGAGGGAGGGGGAGGGGAAGGGGAGGGGAAGGGGGGGAGACCCTGATGATGACAGTGCAGTGTGAATGTCATTAGCTGCAGATGGACTTTAGATACGGGGCATGTTCCCGAGGGTGGAACGATCAGATAAAACAGGAATTACGCTGCAACCTCATTTATTTTAAAGTAACCCGCCTGCTGAAATGAACCAAAAAAAAATGGAGCTGAAATGTGGAGAAAGGAAGACTGGAACTTTGCTGCACGTCTGACAATGTGTGTGCACGTGTTCTTTTATTTCCCCTCAACTACATACATGCTTTTACTGATGAAGTGTCACACGTGCGTCTGTTGAAGTTCAGTTACAAAAAGCCTTTCTGTTTCTAACTAATCTAGTTCAGTAAACAGAGTATTTGTGTTCGTGGAGGTTTCACCCAGAGACGGAAAAAAACCAAGCACAACAAAAACAAAACGGACTAAAAGTCCATCCTCCTCCACAACGTTTCCCTGCTCTCTCCGCGTTCTTGTTTAGCGACGTCAGCTAGTTGGCTTTGAGCCCCTCTGCCAGCCATAACACACACACACACACACACACACACACACACACACACACACACACAGACACACACGCGCATAGACAAGCGATGTAACACAACGGAGGGGTTACACAAGACGAAGCGGCGAGCATGGGGGGGCTGTAATGGGAAGAGAGGAACCTATTAAAAGAAAACGTCTACAACTGACAAAACACACAGTGTGTAACACTTTAATTTCCACTGTGCACAATGTGCTGTTATTACCGTGCAGCTGTTACAATAGCTTACTGTAGGGCAGACACCTGTTACGCTACACACACAGACACACACGCGCAGCGTACCCCGTCAAAGTCTTTCCCATTCCAAGTACACGGATTGCACCTCTACGTATTGATGTGTCAGCAATGTAAGATTGTGCGTTGAAAATGTCCGCCATCGCCGTTGGGGTCACATTTAGACGTAATTCCACAGGCGGCGGCGTTGTTGGGAGGGCGCAGTGCAGACCGGCCTCCCGGGGTCCCGACGTAGTCGTCTGCTTCCTGCCTCTCGGAAGCAGCATTCGTTGAACAGTTGTTGTTGTTGTTGTTGTTGTTGTTGTGCCCGTGTGTTGCTGTGACTGACTGAGTGGCTCGCGGCTCCGTGTCACCCGTCGGTGAAACGTGCTTCTTTTTTCAGGGACAGGCTTGTGTTTTGTATTCTGTTCTAATGATCCTTTGCCATGTGACAAAGGAAGGGGAGACGAAGCTCGGCGAATCACTCCGGTATTTTTGCCGCGCCTCAATAATCCGGCTTTAGTAGTATAATACAGATATACTTTTACATGCAGCATGACGTCAACGTTTGCTTTGCATCACGCTCCTTTCCGTGCTGTCGGGTTCTCAAACGCTTTGACCGTGAGGTGCTGAATGGAAAGAGGATGTTAAAGAGGAGAGAGTGGAAAAAGAGGCTGGTGTCAGGGGGGGAGGGAGGGAGGGAGGGAGAGAGGGGGGAGAGGAGGTGTAATGACGGAGATGTGAGGAGAGAAGCTGATGAGAGATGGCGGGCGAACCAAGGGATACGTCACATATCCTTCCTGTTGAGAGGGCTGGAAGGGAGGCGCACACGGAAACGCGGAGAGGTCACGCGTGTGCGTGAAGCGCTGGTGTTTGTGCTGTCCGGGTTTCGCGTACTTTAGGGAAGTAAGTGTGCACTTTCACGTGGAAAAGAGAGGCCAGTTCGATGCCGCCGCGTCCACGTGAGAAAATGGAAAAAAAGGACAGAGGAGTCAAATAAACGGCAGAGATGAGAAAAGGGAAAATATAGAAGGAACAGTCAACAAGGACGGAGGAGACAAATAATGTGAATGAGCCGGGTAGAAAATGGCAACGGTGAAAGAGGGAGGACATAATAATAATGAGAGAGATGGAGCATAAAGGGGAAAGATGATTGATAGAAATGAGAGGAGAAGAAGAGAGACGCGATATAAAATGATACAGTACATGGATAAAAACAAGGTGAGCTAAGGGAGAGACTATGATGAGAGAGGGAGGGAGAGAGAGGGAGAGAGAGAGAATGCGCGTGAGGACGAGTGGGACAACGAAGGGACACCACAAAGGGACAGACGGATGGACGGAGTGACCGCTGCTCATATCCGGAGCGAAGATGATTTGTTGCATGTATTTGCTGTCAGTTCGGTAATAAAAAAGACTTTTTTATTGAGGTGAGGGAGTCTCTCTCTTTCACCCCGTTTACAAAAGGCTCTCTGATTCACCGGAGGAGCGAACGTCTGAATAAACGCTGTCGGCCGCTTTCACGCTTCACATTGTCCCGAATGGGTCCATTCGATGCAATTAAGTTGATTTCAATTTAATGTGGCCTTATTGGCATTAAAGTGTGTTTTATCATCAAATTAAAACCGCGTCCCTCATTCGGCTTGAAAGTATAACCCCAATTTATCATTGGTTTTAAATGCTGTGGAAAATCTCCAGACCTGGTCTTTGTCGGACTGACGCGCTTTGCTGATTCCAAGTCAGTGTCTCCGACACCAAATCAAACTTCAATAGCAGGAATTCAACCCCCCTCGTGGTCCGAACTGTTTTGTAAACCGGGGACGTGTGGGAACAAGTTGCACGTTGTTGGACGCTGCGGTGACGTGGTACCCATTTGTTTCCTCTTTACTTTTTAACTCGCGAGCATCACGCCTGCAGTTGTAAACTCTCCGTTACGTTCACGCCAGTAAAGTGAATTTGACTTTAGACGAGGACAGATGGAGACGGGACGAGGACAGCAAGTGGGTGAAATGAGACGGGGAAACAAAGAAGATGGCCTGAAATGAGGAGCAGAAGAGCATCCGACAGCGAGGGAAAGGCGGAGGGGGAATAATATATATATTATATATATATATTTTTAATGGTGAGGGGGACGGACTGAATGAGGTGTGAGGAAGGAAGGGAGAGGAAGAAGGGAGCGATGCAGGGAAAATGAGCACGAGGACACAGAGGGAGAGAGTCGCGTCTCGCTCTCATCAGTCACGGCGTTGTTTTCTCATCCGGTGGCGGGGGCCGCCTTTGTCACCGTGACGGATCCTCGCTGTCTGCACGCCGCTCGCCACCGACGCCATTACAGCACATTAGTGATGTACACACACACACACACATTCACAAAGAGGAGAGGGAACAACACATTTAACGGGCACACGCTGACGTGCAAAAGTGGTAGCACAAGGTATTTAGCACGCACGCACACATACACACTTGGGTGTGTTGCAGTCGATGTTATGCACAAAACGCACACTCTGGCGCCACACGGACTCGGACACGGTCACGGACACAGAAATTATATTCCCACTTGATTCATACATATATTAATTTTTTCAAATACAATTCCAGAAAGGGGTAAAGAAATCACGTTCCAAAGCCCACGTCGAGTTTTCGTACTGTGTGTTTTGTCTGAACAACCGTTCAGTCTAAATCTAGACCAGCGATATTTACGACTGATAAAATACCTGCGTATTAGTAACTGATTAAAATCAAGGCTGGTGACGTAGCCGCCGTCTGGACTAATGAAGGCTCCTGTTATCAGCCTCACTAGACAGCAGGGAGACACGGAATCAATTGACCTGCCGTTGCACCGGCTTCAAAGAGACCCCGTTCTTTGTCCATAGTGGCTGTATTATATCATGTGTGGATATTTCTGGATTTTTTACCCCTGGGGGTTAAGGGGGTCGCGCCATGAGCCAGAGCACCTTCCGATGCGAAGGGGGCCTGTGCCAGTGTAGTTGCTTTAGCGCAAACACACACACACACACACACACACACACACACACACACACACACACACAGAGTGGTTGCAGTCTCATTATTATGATGTGCACCATACATGCTGAAGGAGCTACAATATTCAGCCCATTTGCCTGCATTGCATAGACAAAAAACCTGCATAGAGCATCGCGCATAACTCAACGTAAATACCTCATTATCTATACACGGACACACACACGCACGTTCTCTCTCTCTCTCTCTCTCTTTTTCTTTCCCGTCCTCTCATTGTCTTTTCTTGCTTTCATTTAAACCCCGCTGACAAACTGCAGCATCTGCAGCTCCCGTGAGCAGCAGATGTTCGACGCGTGAGACTGAATGTTAATGTGTGTAAAATGCTAACGGCGCTCCGTCATGTCTCCACAGTACTACGAGATGTCGTACGGCCTCAACATCGAAATGCACAAACAGGTGAGTAAGTTTTTTTCCTCGCACGTGGGTTCCAGGTTGTGTGTGTGTGTGTATCTTTTTCCTGTGTAGAAGTTGCATTTTCTTGAGTAGGCGGGAAGGAGGTGAATGTGTTATTTTACACAGACAGGCATTTTCAGCACGCTGTCATTTTGTGTGGGTGTTTTTTTTTTTTACTATATTTTTCTACATCCTGTCCCAATTTATATTCCGCATTTATAACAAGTTACCTCCAAATACATCAATAAAGTCAACGTGTTATTACAAACGCCTTTCAATACAAAGTAGAGCTTCAAAATACACTTTTTTTCTTTTGTTGCAACACACCATTGAACAGTTCTTCAGTGCACGTGAGTGACGTCAGAGACTATTTATTAAGGAGACGTGCCACTTCCTCAATCCTCAATACAACTCCCGTAGGAAAACCCGTAACGGCAAAGATGGCGGTTGTATGCGCACGTCCCGCCCCTCCCGCTGGAAAGCCAATCATTCACGCCGGGAAACACTTAAGCCTATCGTCTGGTTCCACTAACGCATGCGCACAGTTGAGGTTTTGCGACAGCGGAGACGATGGCGTAACACCGGCATTCTGGATAGAGACGTAAATTAAGGTTGGTGTCGTGAACCCTTGCAGGTTCCTGTGGGGGGAGAAGAACCAGGTATCAAGAGAGCGTGATAGAACACAAAATGAAGAAACTAAAGGAAAAGACAACTCAAATAGAGACACTAATTGAATAAATTGATGGCACGCACAGCGATGACGGTGAAGCTCAAAAGGAAGAGGTCTCAGAATCGAGGTTGTTTATGAGGTTTTTTTTTAAATGTAAGTGCACAATAATTTAAAGGAAATTAGGACTTTGAAGATACTGCGAGGAAAAAAGAGGGCTGGGGAGGGAAAAATAGGCCGTCGAGAGAGTATTGGGGAAGACGGGAGCCAGCGTTGGAAAAAGTGTGAGGAAGAGAGGAGATGGAGATTAATTGAACGGATGAAAGAGGAGAGGGTAAACAGGAAGGAAGGGAAGGAGAGATGGATGAAGGCCTCAGAGGACAGACGAGGAGGGGGAAAGCCAGGAAGAAGAGATGGGCATGAAAATTAGGGCCACGAGAAGGAAAAGCAGCGGAGGGAAAGAAGAAAGGGGGAGGGCAGTTTGGAGAAAGGGGGAGATACAGAGAGACATTAATGGAGGGAGGGAAGCTCTGAGCCGCAGTGAGAAATAATGAATCATGAATAGATTTAACAGTATCTGCTCTTATTTCTCCTCCTCCGCCTCCTCCGTCTCCTCTAGCTTCCTCCTAACATCCTGTCGAGAGCGGTGCTATTGCCTCTCTCACTTCTCTCACCCCTCTCTCACCCCTCTCCGTCTCTTTCTCTATGGCACGCTCTGTCATTATCGGTGGCAGGGCCATCTCGTGTCCCGGCATTAATTGAGCTGTAACCGTCGTCCCGTTGCTTCCCGGGCCTCCTGTTAGCCTCTCCTTCTTCATCTCCCTCTCCCCCTCTCACCCTCTCCCCCCTCTAGATTTCACACTCGCTTTCCGTCCTTCGCTCAGCTCCCTGTCGCTATCTGATCCCCTTCGTTTGCCTCTGCATTTGTTTTTTTCTTCCTTCCTCTTTTTAGAGGGTTTTATCTGGAACTCCAGATATCTCCGCTCTCCTCTTCTTCATAACCTCACTTTGTTCACTCCCATTATCATAACCTGTGTATATATTTATATGCATTTCCTTGGGGGGGCTATGAGGACTTTAGCGGCTCCATGTGGTTTTTGTATATTCATATATGTGTATATAAATACATAAATATTCCTGTGTCTTCCGCTCGG
This sequence comes from Apeltes quadracus, assembly GCA_021346845.1. Classification (NCBI taxonomy): domain Eukaryota; kingdom Metazoa; phylum Chordata; class Actinopteri; order Perciformes; family Gasterosteidae; genus Apeltes; species Apeltes quadracus. The sequence continues at coordinate 4,488,526 of CM037924.1, read as the reverse complement.
TGCAGACATCTATATTCAGTGACTTTGTGATTCAGTCGTACGCTGTGTGCTCACAGCACGGCTTATAGATGCGATGATGATGTGTTGTTGTAGCGTGTGTGTCTGTGTGTGTGTGTGTGTGTGTGTGTGTGTGTGTGGCAAATGGATTGAAGCCGGTTTCGCATCGACTGCTGACTCCAGCAGCAGGATAACAGGATGATGGCGGGCGGGGGAGAAGAATGGACGCCCTGTTAGACTCGTGACCTGCAGGAGGTGGAGGCGGCCTAAACGCGTGTGACCGGAGTGCAGCCGGCGAAAAAGAAAATATGAAAGGCAGGAAGTGAGTGAGGTGGGCTTTTTCCCTCCATGATCAGCTAACTTCAAAGGGGCCATTAAGCCCATTAAGCCAATCAGGAGGCTTGCAACTGCTCTGTAGCAGCAGTAATCATTTCTTATCGAGGATCAACAACACGTTTTTTTTTTTTTGACGGGTAGTTTTCAAGTGTGAGGAGGATTATGATGCCTCATGGAGTCGTAGTATTAATAAAGGAGGCCCCGATCGATCCAAGACCAATAATCGGTACAGATATGCATTCAGGCCAACAGGCAAAGAATGCTGCATAATCGGACTACTGGGAGCTGGAAAAGACCTGCCTGGATTTGGTGTCGTTGCATCATTGTGAATATGCAGGTTCAGTGATTACTGCTTTTAAGTGCGTAGAAAGGCCTGCCTGGTTTATTCAGAAGTCGACGTCGCAACGAACAAAGTACCGGGTGGTTGAGGATTCAAGGACTGTGGATTCAAAGGTTGAAATGTGGCTTTTACACCTGGAGCTGTGACACACAAGGAGGATAAATTCCCATAGTTGCAAAGCGGCTGGGATGCTGCAATTTTGCATTAGAGTTTTTTTTTGTTTTTTTACAGCATTGTAGGCTACAGAATGACCAGGCCGCACCGGTGTCACAATTTGATTTATTTAATAGAACCATGCTATCAGATGCTAGTCTTCTAGGTGGCTAAAACAGTGTTCTTTAACATTGGGGGGAAAAAGAAGTCTGTTGGCATTACGGTGAAAGCCGAACACCAACACAGTGCTTTAACGTACTTTAACAAGTAGTGGATGACTTTAGTGCTTCATGACCAGGCTTCTCTGCAGTCGCCTTGCAACATTTCGAGGCCCTGACTTCCACTAATGTACCAATCAGGACATCATTGAAGCTGCACAGCTTAAACTCCTCTTTATGCCACCTGCCAGTCACGTGCCAGGTTCACACACCACAGAGAGGATGTCATGAACCCCGGTGTTTGCATACATATAGGATTTAAACGGAGCGTATCAGCAGGCCAGATAGAAAGACCCGGCAGGGCGCGTTTGATCGCCAGGATGCTCGGCAGCCGGACCGTTTCCTCCGTGGCCTCCGGAGGACAGATGAAGCAGCTGGTTGTCCTTCCTTCCTGCTCCCTCCTTTCATTTCACCACACACGGGCCGAGTGTGTGTGTGTGTGTGTGCGCGCGCTTTTGTGTGACGGACAAGAATGAGTAGCCCAGTCTCTCTCTCTCTCTCTCTCTCTCTCTCTCTCTCTCTCTCTCTTTCATGTGATCTAGAAAACGATGCCGAGGCCACTGGCAATTTTGAGTGTTCGTACCAACAAAAAGGCGTTTTTTTTTTTTTTTTTTAATCTTCCGTGCGTGTTTCCTCGGAAAAAAAAGAAGAAAAAAAAACGAAGCCTGCTAACTGGATACCATGTGGGATTAGGTCGTATTGAGAATATACAAAAACAACTGATAATCAGGCTGAAAAGTAAAGGGACGAATCAGAAAGAGAAGACGGTGACGACGTAAGCAGAGTAAATGAAGAAAACAAACAGGAACTGAGGGCGAGTACAAGCAGCAGGGGCGGATCACATGAGATCGTGTTTTTCTATTTGTGTTGTATAAAAAAAGGCCGTGTGCGCGTGCTCACCCTCCCGTCTAATTAGCCCGAGCTGTCTATCCTTTTCGTGCACACGCTTGGTGTTTGTGTGTGTTTGTGCTTGAAAGACGCCGTGCATGCGTCGGAATATTCGGCCAAAGTTGTGACCTTCGGGGGTCAGGGGAGGGGGGAGCGCTCGGGGGAGGGTACCAGGACCGTCTCTCTCTTTCCCCTTCGGTCCCTCTGTGACTCATGTTCTTTTTTTGTTTTGTTAGAAAACGTAACAAACTTTCACATGTGGGTCGGCCGCGGCGTCGGCGAGGTCGAGCCGCCCGCGTGCACGTCCGTGCTGCCGGTACGCGCGTTCGCTCGCCGATGGACGCCCCCCCCCTCCCCTCTGCACATGTCGCCGCATCTGCGCTCTGTTGTGCGCTTTTGCGGCTTTGATGTCCCCCCCCCGCCTTTCATTTCCCTCTGGTGGCGTGTGCCCTGCGCATACATGTGTAACGGAGCCCATTTGTGAATAATGAGGCGGGGAGAGAAAGAGGGAAGCGGGAAAGCGAGTGTGAGACGAAACCCTTTAGGAATGATAGAAAAATGAGATGAGAGAAGGGAAAAGGCGCGGGAAAAAAAAAAAAAAGATGAGATGCGAGTGATTACATTCCCAGGGAGCTGGCCTTTTAGCGTAATGGTTTTTGTCACCCTGGCAGAGGAACTCTGAGTAGCGACACAGACTGCATCGGCTCGTGTGTGCGTGTGTGTGTTATCAGCTGCATATGTGAGAAGGAGAAGTGTTCTATTCATGCTACACATCGCATGCGAAACCTGTTTTTGTTCATAAATTCATGTTGGATTGTTTTTACTTGAATAATGAAATGTACTCATTCTCATTCATAGTTGGGGTGCTCAGTTAAAAGAGCACAGTTTTCTGTTGGTCTGTTAGCGATCAACAGCAAATATCTCAACAACCACGAATGCCGTGTAGTCTTGCGCGCGTGTCCGTGGTTCCTACTTACTTTGGCTTCTCCCTCAACTTTTCCTGTAACGCCATCCGACCAGGAGAAGGGGTTTATCTCGTTTATCTACCAGATGGACATTTTGTCCAAACACGCACGGTTTCCCACAAGACACGGAGCACAACGCACCCCGAGGAACGTGGCGCTCTGCTGTATTTCATTTAGCTTCGCGATGCCAACATGTATCTTAAAGCCTCAGTTGCATGGCACAGTTGGAGTTTCACAATCCAATGGAACCCCCCCCCCCCCGCGCTCCCCCGCGTCTTATCCATATGCACCATGCACATGTGTACTGTCAAATATTTATTAGTAACAATTTAACTGTGATGGATACCCACGTGTGTGTGTGTGCGTGTGTGTGTGTGTGTGTCTTGTGTTGTCACTATACTATACTGAAGGTTGAATCTGTGTCTGAGGAAGACTGTTTTTTGTTGTTGTGTCCCTGTATGTGCTCGTTGGTCCCATGCTGCGGCTCGTCCGCACTGTCTGGATTGGTTTTCTGTCGGCCCTTGTTGCTTTTGTGTGTGTAGTTGGTTTTCACAATCCTGAGAATGCTTGTGCGCACGTGTGTGTGTGTGTGTGTGTGCGCGCCCCCCCCCCTAGTGTTCTTGTGTGTGACCGTGTGTGTTTTCGGTGTCCATGTTTGCTTTGCTGCTCCCCCTCCCACTCCCTCCCTCTCTCCCTTTTTCTCTCTTTCTCCTCCCCCCTACCAGGATGGAGGGGCCATCAATCAGTGGCAAGGGGGATAGAGGAAGGGGGGAGGAACGGGGAGGAGGAGGAGGAGGAGGAGTGCAGTTGGCTCTCTGCCAAGGAAGAGGAGCTGGCTCGCTGCCCAGTGGGGAGAGGTGGGGGACAAGACTGAGCAAGAAAATGAAAGCGGGAGGGAGCGAGGGTGGAGGAGAGGATGTGAGTGGAGCACAGGGAGCAAGAAAGAGAAAAAAATGAGAGAGAATGAGAAGGAGAGTCAAAGTGCTTTGGGTGAAAACAGAGCGTGTGTGTGTGTGTGTGGAGGGGATGAGTGCACCGAGAGGAGGAGGAGGAGGAGGAGGAGGAGGAGGAGGAGGAGGGGGGATTTGAAAGAGAAGAAGAAGGGCCGGCTGTTTTTCATTGAACAGCTCTGCGCCTGCAACCCCAATCAGTGGGTGATTAGTGCGTCGTTGGCTACAAATATTTACCTTAAACTGTTCAGAGGGGAGAGCAGTCCAATTAGAAAGCAGGTTACAGAGATAAGCTCCAGGGTTGTGTGTGTGTGTGTGTGTGTGCATATCACACACACACACACACACACACTACCTCTGACTAAATGAGGGTTTTTCCACAGACGACGAGGCTTCGTGTGTGCGGCCCTCGCACGGCTTTTTGTTAAATATGAGCGACACTAAACCTGCTGTTCTGACGCTAATGTTTGCCGTTTTAATTTTCTGAGCTTCACGGCTCTCCTTTTGGAGGTAGGGATCGAAAAGAACAAGGAAACACCACTTATGAACTCAATTTTTTTTAACCATTTATATTGAGAGCCAACGGTGGAATAAACAAAGCAGCCACCGCAGTAGAGCGGCTGTAGAAATTGAAAATGAGAAAAAGAGTTGGCGTTAAAAGAGATGGTTGAGATTATTGTTGAGAGTTGTGTTGAATCTCTCTCACACACACACACACACACACACACAGAGCCCCCCTCCATCCAGCTGGCTCGCTCTGCCGTGGTGGGACGTGGAGGCTGGCACAGCTGGCGGTGCCCGAGCGCACTGGGCGCCGTCCCCCTCGTGCCGTGCTGTGCCAATCTCGGCCCACGCGCGTCACATTCAAATTCACCCAGCTTTATTGGCAAGGTGAACACGGTCACGCGACGCTGATCTTTCACCGGCCCGTGTCTCCTCCAATGTTAGAAAAATGGCTTCCTGTCCATTAAGCATTCTTCATTTTTTTTTTTTTTTGTAGCTTTTGCGAGCCTGCCAATATGCTGTAGCACCCCCCCCCCCCCCCCCCCCCCCCTCTGTCTAAAACACAAAAACAAGCTTTGGTTTCATCAGAACAGTCGGACGCCGCCGGTTCATTAATTAAAGAAGCGCCACGTGCAGAGCAACCGTTGCACCGCGCGCGCGAGTGTGTGAGCACTTGTTTTATGAGCGAGCGCGTCTCGTACCCACCCGCCCGGTCTTATTCCTGCTTCAGTCAGCCGCTCCTAAGCGCTCCCCGGAGACACGTTGGGTCTGTGCCCGAGGGTTAAACGGGTGAGCGGTGCCGAAGGAGAATGACTGTTCGCACTCGGTGCAAATGTTGCCAAGCAAATCCAGATGAACAAATGAAGTGAAAGTCATTGAATATTCTTTTTTTTTTTTTTTTTTTTCACTCCCGTTGCTGTGTGCAGAGATCAGAAACTGCGTCCATGGCAACGGATGTGATTGAACCTGATTAAGCCCGGTAGCTAAACAGTGGTATTATGGTCTGGGGATCTATTTGATGAGATTTATGGGTTATACTTTGTGTTTTTGTTATGATCAGAGTCCCGTTGCTGCGTGACAAAGATGTTTTGCTGGCCGATGTTGTCGTCCTGTTAATGAGACGAGATGGTGTGTGTGTGTGTGTGTGTGTGTGTGTGTGTGTGTGTGTGTGTGTGTCGCCCCCCCCCCCCCCCCCCCCCCCTCCCAGAAAGGCTAAAACGTTCATTCCAGCCGCTCATTCGTTTTCTCCTCTCTAAACACGCTCCCGCTTTCCATCCCTCCTTTTATTCATCCGTTTTGGAGAATCAACGTGGGTATTTTATCCTCTTTTTAACCGACCATCCGTTGTGTACATATTTTTCCATCTGTATTTTATCTCTGGCTCTCTTAAAGCCTCTCTTTCGCTGCTCCCCTGCTTCTCCCTGCCAGCTGGCAGCATATCTGCCCCTCAGGTGTTTATTGACCAGCCCCCCCCCCCCCCCCCCTCTCTCTTCTCTTTGTATCCCTCCATCCGTTCAGGCCTCCGTCCGGCCGGGCTTTGCCAGTACTCCCCGGCGGCCGGGCTTTGGCAGGGCGGTTTCTGACACCTGGCCCGGCTCGGGCTGCTGCAGCCCAGCTCACTTCAGCGCTGTTGTTAAACCACTTTTCTACCGAGGCCTAAAACACGTGCGACATGGAATCGGTGGCTGAGCTAAAGAATTCATTTGCTTTACAATGGAAGATTTCCCACACACTCTTTATTGGGGTGAATTGATAAGGGTTTTGGAAATGGATGTGAACTGAAACACCGGCACACGGTGGTAATTCTGGCGTTTACATTACGGCGTCACAACAGCAGTTCAACAATATGATTAATAAATTAGCGAATCATTTCAGAATTTTTTTATTTATTCCGCACTGAAACCATTTTACTGTGCTTCCACTTAATTGCGTAAAAGCTTTCTTTGTACTTTTTTGCTTCTGCTGCTCTGTTATTCATATTTCAGTTGAGTTTCTAGCTTTCAATTTGAAGACACAGCCAAGAAACGCTAAATGGAACCATAATGATCAAGTAGCTCCGTCCAGTTCCGACTTACGGTCATCTGGCTTTTATCGGACCAATCCTGAGCCAAGCAGTCTGAATTCATCTGCTGGCTCCGGGACAACCGGTTATTTCTGTGAGCAGCTTTTTATGGTTTGTTTCCTGAGAGATAAACTGAAGGGAGGACGGTTGATTCAGCAGCGTAAATAATACAGAGTACATAGATTAAAAAATGAAAGAAATCGCACACGTACGTTTGGTGTTCCAAATAATGAAATGAAATCGGCAGAAAACACGGCGGTGAAAGGCTCCTCCGTCTCTCCTATTTACGGTCAGCGCACACACACACACACACACACACACACACACACACAAACCCAGTCACACATCCATACGTTGGCACATGTATGTTGTGATAAGACTGTCTGTCCTTGGAACAGAGCTGTGTGCTTGGTGATAGCCAGTCTATGAACTCATGATGCGAACGGCTGTAACGGACAGGCTGGCTGGTCGTGTGTGTGTGTGTGTGTGTGTGTGTGCGTGTGTTAGCGTTAGCCTTTGCATGGCGGTGTGCACACAACCCTGTCAGTCATTGCATTTCCCTCCATCGCCCCTTTGCTGTCTCACTCTCTTCGTCCTGCAGTATCTCGGAGTGGCAGAGACGTACGGGGGATAAAGGGGGATAAACAGGGAGAAATGATTCAAATGTTTGACGGCAAAGAGGCGCCGCACAAAGAGACGAGAGCCACTGGTGTTGGAGGAAGAAAAAGGGCAGCTGTGATGAAGGCGGGAGGGTGAATTGTGACGGAGAGAGAAAAGGAAATAACATGGAAAAACAAAGATGAGAGAAAACGAAACAAAGTGAGCCGGGGGGGGGGGGAGAGAGGATGAATAGAGTAATAATGAGCCGGCGCAGTGAAGAAAAGAACAAAATGAGGCTGAGGGCACTCAGACAGATAGAATTAGACACACGGCAGAGGTTCTGTGTGTGTGTGTGTGTGTGTGTGTGTGCGCGCTTATGTTTTTAGGTGGCCATGTGTGCAGCCAGCCGCATTCTGCTTTAGAGAGACAATTGTGACGTGTAATGTGTGTTGGCCCTTGTGTGTGAGTGTGTGTGTGTGTGTGTGAGTGAGAAGAGGTGGAGGAAGACTGAAGGGCGCGTGAGGCCGAGCTACATGGCGGTGCTAAATGAGCTCCATCCTCTCCCCCCGTTTCTTCTCTCAGGACTCCTCCCTCGTTAGGAGGATGTGTTTCATACGCTGCGTGGCCACATCGCGTACTTTATTGTTTTTAGGAAACGCCATAGAATAATATATCCTTTTTTTTTTTCTCTCGCTCTCTTCCCATCGCAGGCGGAGATTGTCAAGCGTCTCAGCGCCATCTGCGCTCAGATCATCCCTTTCCTCTCTCAGGAGGTAAGTGTCCCCACTGCCAGGCACACTTGCACATGAGCACCAAACATGCACGCACATAATCAAGAGACGATTACTCACGCCCCGGGCCTGCATCCCATTCTCTTTGCGATCACAATAATTAATCAACCAGAGTTGAAATTGCATTGGCGGGCGAAATATTATTATTATTTTTATTTTTATTTTTAAACATTGATTCACGTGTTCAAGTCCAATAGAGTGGGAGGGGGGAAAAGGTGGGGGGGAAGTTGAATAGCCAAATGCATTGCAATACTCCACTGTACATTTAAAAAGTGCGTTTGGTTGCCTGTTATAGGTGCACATTTTAATCCCAGTTATCGCAGGGTTCGTCTCCAGCAAAGCAGTCGTTTTTTTTTCTCTCCTGAAAGCGGCCAGCTGGGAGCACTCGACAACGCGGCCGTTTTCTTTTGCACCCGGGATGTTGTGGTTGTGTCTGGTTGCTATGTTACGGGATATCGCCGCAAGTTCAAATGACGGCGTCGGGGCGGAGTGGCCTGATTTTGTTCTGGATGAAGGGACGGCTGAAGCACACGTGAAGACGCCGTATTAGCTGCTCGTTTCTTCTCCGTTATTCTCCGGCCGCTTTCGTGGCTTTTGTGACGAGCGTTTTATTTGCCGCTTGCTGTCTTTTTTTTTCTCTTTTAGGGGGAATATTGCTAGGCAACTACAGAACCGCAAACCATGAACTGTGGCCTATACCTGACGGTTAATAGCACGGCTACGGATGAATGAACGACACCAACGCGGCGAAAAATCAAGTAGCGCGCTAATTTGCCTCGCGGCCTGCTGCTTTGTGTCGAGCGTCGTGCAAACGGCAGAATCCTGCACAAAAGGGGAAGCGACGCTAATGACGCCGGGTGCCTTTCTGCCGCGAGTCGAAGTTCATTGCGTTTTTGTTTCGTTGCCGTGACGCTGTGTGTGTGTGTGTGTGTGTGTGTGTGTGTGTGTGTGTGTGTGTGTGTGTGTGTGTGTGTGAGAGAGTGAGTGCAAGCCTGCAGACACACTTCTTTTTGTCTGAGAGTGTGAGAGTAAAAATGCTGCCGGGAGACATGAAGGTCACAGCGTTCAATATTGACACTGTGTGTGTGTGTGTGTGTGTGTGTGTGTGCGCCTGATTACATAGGTATTATGTGTAAACAGAGGGGAGATTTCAGTTAGCGTAGCTATGTGTGTGTTGCACTGTAACACACACATAGCTGTATGTGGGTTAGCGGGTGTGTGTGTGACTCTTTTGTCAGTGTTTGCGTTTTGTGAATGCGCTGTTGCACAATGCAGACGTTTGTATTGACACACCCTGTACAAACAGAGGTTCCAACACCTTTTCTCAAGTTTGGTTTCTGTAATTGTTTCGCCTGTGTGATATCTGACCGTACGTGCAATACACGTTGTGTTTACTCGACACAATATACTGTGACGCAGATGATAACACGGGGCAACTTCTTTCCTTCTGTGCCATTGAATGTATATCGTGTGTGTGTGTGTGTGTGCGTGCAGCACCAGCAGCAGGTGGTGCAGGCAGTGGAGCGGGCCAAGCAGGTCACCATGGCCGAACTCAACGCCATTATCGGGGTGAGTCACCTCCATCCAACCCGACAGCAACGGACACACACATCTCGAGTCCACAAACGCACAAGCACACGTTAACTAAGGGCCAAATTGACGGTGATGAGAGTGAACGATTCCCTCACTGCACCATACGTTTGTTAGCTGGGGGTCGGATTAAAACCTCCGGGCTGACATAAAGTGAACATGGACGCGTTTGCTCAGCCTCTCGTGCGGGCGCGTCCTCTTCTCAAATATGTTTAAGGAGAGAAAGTAATCCGTGATTGTTGTCAGATCGTTCGGCTCTAATTGTCAGAGCACTTATCACATTACCGACAGCGGCAGGCGCGCGCCGCTTTAATTACTTCTGTTCGCTGCTCTCTGTGAAAACGGAGCTCACGCACGAGCCGACGCACGCAATGTAATGTGATGTCCGCACTCACCTGACCGAGACAGATGTGTCTGAACATGTGCACAGACAGACAGACAGACAGACAGACAGACAGACAGACGGGGAAGCTGCTGAGTGCCCTCATGGACGGGGCTTTCCAGAGCTTATCAGGGCGCTGATCACATTACTGTCTACTTAAAGCCGTTTGTTCCTCCCAGCACTACAAACACGGCTTTCTCTGAGGTGTGTGTGTGTGTGTGTTAAGCACACACACACACACACACAGAAAAACATCATAACGCTCCCCTATGATAGCCTTCCCGTATCTGTAGCTGATCCGTTGCGGCCTTTCCTCGCTCTATCCGCTTCCTTTTTGTCCCTCGGTTCGATGTCTCTCTGGATCTGGATGTCTCCTTTTTGTAATCTTTTATCGTTCTCTTCCTCCTACTACGGTCCTGTCCCGATTCCTCCTCCTCCTCCTCATTGTTTTTGGCGATGTCCTTTGCTCTCTCCGTCGTGCCCTTTCCCCTCATCTTCATCTGCTCGTTTGCTCATCTTCTCCTCTCCGTTCATCTAATTCTCCTTGGCCGTGATTTCCCTCTGTTCCGCTTCCTGCCCGTCTTTTACCCACTCTGTTTTTTTGTTTTTTTTCCCCGGCGTCTTGCTCAATCTTCCTCCTTCTACCCGTCGTCCTTCATGATAAATCCCGTTCGTCGCTCATCTACTCCACTTTTCGCTGTCTCTCCTTCTTTCTTTTACCTTCCCCGACCGTTTCATTTCCTTCTGCACCTCTTTCATTCTCTCTCTGGTTCTTGCTGTAATCTTTTAATCTGTCATTCTCTTTAACGTCCTGTCTTCCTTCATCTCGTTTTCCCCCTCGTCTTACTGTTGAGATCTGCGTTTGGATTTCATTTAATTCATTGGCTCCCTTCTCGTCTCTCTCTCTCTCTCTCTCTCTCTCTCTCTCTCTCTCTCTCTTTCTCTCTCTCACCTCTCCTCTTCCAAATGCAACCCCCTACTTTTCCTTCCCCCCTTGTCATGGAACCGTCCCCGGCTCCTTCCTCTCCCCCCCGTGGCCACAGCAGCAGCAGCTCCAGCACCTGTCTCACCACGCGCCCGGCATCCCCCTGACGCCTCACCCGTCGGGCCTGTCCCTGGGGTCGGGGGGCTCGGGGCTCCTCGCGCTGACCGGCGCCCTGGGGGTCTCGGCCCACCTGGCCTCCAAAGACGAGCGCAACCACCTCGATCCCGAACACCTCAGAGGTAAAAGGACAGGATGATACGTTCATTAAAAACTGCAGAAACGATTCAGCGTTTGCTTTTGTCACCTAGAAGATTCTCGAGTTTCTGGAAAGACTGTGATTGATGTTGGGGATAAAAACTATTGTATTTACAGCAGGAGTTTATTAGGAGTATATTGAACATGTTGTGTGAAGATGTTTAGCGAGTTCAATGCATTTTATCATTTCATCACGTTTTCTTTATTAGATGTTTGTATTTCTGCATGTACATGTACAGTATGGTGTGTATCCTTCCATACTGGAAAAAAAAACATTTTCTAATCATCTTAGACCAAAATGAAAAGCAATCGTCCCCGTCGTGAGTGAAAGTGTCCCTTTGTGGACCGAGTTTGAGCTTCCTTGGTTAGATTGCCGTCGTATTACGGACGGTGTCGGATGCGAGAGCGATGCTTTCTCCCCGTGAACTTTCATTCACCCCCATAGAATATTTTATCTCTGTGCTTTCAGGCACCGAGCCAACAGAGACTTTCTCATGAATAAACTTTAAGAAAAAAACGGACTAATAGCAGAAAAGCAGAGCGAGATGATGCGTTCGTGTTGCGCGACAGCCGATCTGCACGTCTGCAGTTGTTTTCTGTTGTTGCGTGAGAGAGGAAGAATGAGTGAAGAGATAGCGAGCGGTGAAAAGAGGCATCATGGGAAAACGGGGCGCTTTGTCAGGTCGCAGAACAGAGAGGGGGGGGGGGGGGAAGATAGACGGGAGACAAGAATCAGGCGACCTCACCTCGGCTCACCGTCACTGCCGTTATTATCAGGACTGATGCCAAACTTTCTCTCCTCCTCATCCTCACCCCTCTCTTCCTCTCGTCTTTTTTTTTTCTCTGTCCGGTTCTCCGTCCCGTCCCAGAGGGAGCACCCAGCCGGGTGAGTATTTGTGTTTGTGCGTCGTCCAAACCCACGTTAACGCGTGTGTGTGTGTGTGTGTGTGTGACAGTGATAAACCGAGGGAAATGGAGGCGCACTGTAAAGTGGCCACTAAAAAAAAAATAATAATAAGAGTCTGCTGGAGCTCAGCCAGCACCCGCCCGCCGCAACAGCAGCACAACGGCTGCTCGCCGCCATCAACCTTGAGCTCCTCAAGGTCTCCCTGCATCCCGCCGCGCTGCGATTGGACGAACACGCAACCGTTTGTTTTCCGGCACCGCGCACATTTTCTGGTAATCTTGCGGATTTACGGAAACAAGTTGAGGGATTAACAGCAAAGTTAATGGCAAATGCTGCCCGAAACAAAGCCCGTTGGCGTCTGTGGGAAACAAAGCAACTCCGGCTTGAAACCAAGCGCGTAGAAATGAACACACTGCCGATGATGTACCATTTTAAAATGTGACTCGGGTGCCATAACTGATTTTTAAAAGAATTGAATAAACGCAACACGTAGTGAAACATTAGCGTGCGTCTTGCCTCGCACGTTTTTGCTCACATTTCACGTGACCGTTGATTTAAAGCATGCATGCGGCGTGAGCGGGCTGACTGGGGGCCGGACCCGTCCTCTGTGGCTGCACATTGCTCGGCTTCATGGAAAAAGCATGCGAACACTCGCCCAGCGCGCTGGCTGCAAAGGACAGCTGGCCTTCATCAGGGTAACTGATAACACGGAGGAGGAGGAGGAGAGGGGGGGAGGAGGAGGAGGGTGAAATTGGAAATTGGAAAAGGAGGAAGAGAGAGAGACTAAAGAGGAGGGGGGGCGGGTGGAGGGGGGGTCTTTGTTCTGGCTTGAAATGAAAATGAAAATGATTTAAGAGCACTACTGACTTAACGGCCCCTCCCTCCCTCCCTCTCTTAGCACAATTTAATTTAATAAAACACAGTACTGATTGTTAATCACCAGCAAAATATTGACTCAAGGTTTGTGCTGAAGCATTACGGGGGATAGGAATGAAGGGGGGGGGGCATATCAATTGGCGTGGGTCAGAGAGCGCCGCACCAGTAAAACATGTTGGAATTTTGAACGCAGGGGAAAAAAGGGACAGCGAGCGGAAGCAGGCGGAGGAAGAGGAGGAGGAGGAGGAGGGGGAGGAGGGGGATGAGGGGGAGGAGGAGGGAAAAGAAGAAAGAAGGGAGGAAACTTGGTTGAGCCGCACTGAGCTCCATTGTGCGGCTCCTCTGCTCCTCTTCCTGTGGGCTCCTTCTCGTGTGACTCACTGGTGTGCAAAACCCTCACTGTTCTCCTCCCCCCCCCCCGTACCCTTTACAGGGGGACAGAGAAGGACAAGTGGCCCTCACTGAACCTCTGCCCCAACGCAACCCCCCACCCCCCCCCCCCCCCCCTCCCTCCTCCCCCACATAACTGCATCTCCCCGGCAGCGAGCGCTGTGCAGTAAATACGCCCTCACAGCTTTATCGCCCGGTAATGACAGTCATATTTTACACGAGGGCGGGTGAGTCGAGGGCGGGTGAGTCGAGGGGGGAGAGCGAGCGCTAATTAGCTTCATACGCTGTCTGCTCTGCTTCTAAGTCCTGACCTGCGTGTGTCTGCTTTTATGGGGCTTTCTTGTGTTACCGCTCATTGTGTGTGTGTGTGTGTGTGTGTGTGTGTGTGCGCGCATCTTTCACGACCTGTGCGTTGGCGGATGTGGGTGTGTTTTTATGTTGACGACCCCCTCCGTGTGTGTGTGTGTGTGTGTGTGTGTGTGTGTGTGTGTGTTCATTCTCGCGTGTTTTTGTTTCCCTGTCTTTCTTCAGAGTAAGTCCGTGTCGTCGACGGACAGTCAGCCCGCCGAGGAGCGCCAGGGCCCATCGGGAGGCTACTCCTCCTCGCAGGGAGGAGCAGAGGCAAAGAGGAGGCGCTGTGACGACAAAGAGCCTCTGCCGCCGCACTCCTACGTACGTGTTACTTTGTGTCCTCGTCCTTACAACGTTAGATGAAGCGAGTTTTGAATCCACGTCAAGGTGGCCGCAGCAGCACATGCATGTATGAAAACGTATCTTCTTATTGTTAATATATGCATGCATAATTGGCCTCTGGCCTCCGATAGGCCACAGGTGGGGGGGGCAGTTGGAGGCGTGTTTGGTCGGGAGGGCCCCAGTGGGGAGGAGAAGGGAGCCACAGGCGACGTGAGGCCAGAAGAGAGGCAGATCGCTGTAATGTGTTTGCAGTCTGGACGATTGATTGACATTCAGAGGCCGTTTGTGCAAAATAGCCCGCAGCTAAAAATCCCTTTGGTATCAACAACGGCGCAAATGTTTGGCCTTAGTTCAAAGCCGGGAAACGAGGGCGCAGAGTTTTCACTTCCCGAGTTTTTTTTTTTGTCTCTTTCGGTCCGTCGAGGCGAATTAACAGGACCCTTCGTCTCCGTTTGCCTCCTTGGAATCTGCCCGTTCATCAGCGTCTCTCAATTTCTACTTCTTTTTAAATTATATTCCGTCTTATTTTCTCTCTCCTTTCTGTCCTCTTTCTCTCGTCGCGGTATTTTTGGTTGTAGGAAACCGCGTACGTGGGTTAGGGTTGCGTGTACGATTAGGTACCGATGTCGCTCCATGCGCCTATCGATAGGAATGTCAGGCCATGATCAAATCAAGGCGCTGTTGCCGTGGTGACTAAGTGCCATCGATCTCACCCCAGAAAGAAGGAGCGAGGGAGATGGAGGGACGGTTAGACGACAAGCGCGAAATGTAGGGAAAGAGCAGCTGCGTGTGTGTGTGTGTGTGTGTGTGTGTGCGCGTGTGTGTGTGTGTGTGTGTGTGTGTGTGTAAATGTGATGAATCGTGCTTGTGTGATAGAGATGTTTGCTGAGAATGTGCCGTCTCTGTGATATCTAGTATCTATGTGTTAAATGTTGCATGCAGGACGGATAGAAGTAAGTGTGTCTTTGGTTTGTTGCCAACTTTATTATTAAAGTTCTCAATGTGTTGAGTACATGTCTGTGTAAAAGACCTTTTATCCTTAAGGATATGGACAAACGTTAATTCAATAATTAATTAATACCTTTCTTGGGTCTTCCTCGCTCCTCAGGACAGTGATGGGGACAAAAGTGAAGACAATCTCGTTGTCGACGTCTCCAATGAAGTAAGTTGCTCATCTGTGTTTAGATTATTGTTTGACATGCAGCTCTTCCCTTTGATCCAGGTGTACTCAGTGAAGCAATCCACTCCTCCTCTTCAGCACCTGGCAGCTGGAGAGTTTTTTACATAGTGGGATATTTAGCAGCTAAAGAGCTGAAGATATTTCAGCGCTGAAAGGAGAGAAAAAATGGTGTAAATCATTTTTGCTGTCGACTTAAAAGTCGGCCTTCGTTGCACAGAAGCGTTTTTTACCCCGTTGCGGCTCACGCGTGCTGATGCTGGAATCCGTCGTCGGGAGGACCGGCGCTGCTCGCGGGAACTGTGGACGTACTCGGCGCCGCTTTGTTCCATCCTCCGTCCCCTGCGTGACCCCCCGTCTGTCTCCGTGATTCAATTTAACACGCGTCCCACAGAAAAGGGAGTTTGTGTGGTTTCGTCTGACCCCTTTTCACGACATTCCTTCTCTCGCACGCTTAGTTACAGCCTGATCCTCGTGCAAGCGCTGTACATCCTCGCTGAGCCCTCTACCTCTGATTTCTCCACAAAGCGGCTTGTTACAAGCGTTCTTCATCCTGCAGAAGCCCTCCGACACAGAGTGGCAGTCCGTGCATGAATAAAAGATGAATCCAGCTTGTGTTGCTGGAATAACTGGGTGTACTTTGGTCTGTCTGGCTGTCGGTGGTTCAATTTAAAACTCAGAACACTCACTTACTCAATCTGTAAGTGAGTGTTCAAATCGTTTTTATTTAGATTGTGCTCAACAAATTCATTGTTTGTGGAGTTATCCTTTTTTTCACTTCTTGTTTACAGACCGATTGCCACTCCGTCATTGTTTCTCTTATGGATTAATCGTCCAACATTTCAAAAGATTGGATTTATCTTTTGAAATGTTTTGATTTTTTTCCGACAAAGAAAAGCAGAACATTATTTACCCACATTGTATTTTGTGCGTGTGTTTTGCTTGAATGATTTTCAAGTCGTGTGTGTGTGTGTGTATGAGGGAAGTGGGCCAGGAGTCAGCTAGTTCAGCTTCCTGCGGAAGTTTCCTTGTAAATAGGAAGCGCTTCGATGTAAGCTCATTATCAGGCACCGCTGTTTGTGTTCTCTTGTTGTGAACCGTGTCTGCGTCTTCACACATTCTCTCTCGCGCGCGCGCACACACACACGCACTAACAAACACTCTGTTTAGCTATCTCTTCTGTTTGTGTCTGTTCTCTTTGCGGCCTGTTGAAGTCTCTGTTCTTCCGTTTCTCCGCTGTCTCTTCTCTTTGCAGCCTTTCTTTCTCTCATTAGATAACGGCAGCCTGCTGCTTTTAATATATGCAAAGCCGTTTATGCCCCTGGAATACTTCTTTAAATACTTCACGCAGTTCTTTAAATACTTATGGGCTCATCTAAGCCCGGTGTAGTTTGATATTGCACACAAAAGCAGAGGCCGTCTCCTGTGTGGTTCGGTACAAAAGGCACAAGCACAAAAAGAAATGTGACAAATTTGTGTAACGGCAGAAAAAGAGAGACGAATGAGTGTCTGTGTGTCTCTTTTACAGAGAATGTCCACGCACGTATTTGAGCACACATTACGCGCGTTTCTTGGTGCTCCTAGTTCGCCTCAGACGATGAACCACTGTCATCATGGCGGGTATCGTGGCGCTGATCAGATTAAAGAAAAACTCCCAGATTCTTATTTATTTATTTTTTTCTTTCTGCGTTTGTCCTGCAGGAGCCGAACTCTCCGGCGGGCAGCCCCCCCCACTCCCCCCACGGGAACGGGTTGGACCGGGCCCCCACCCTGAGGAAAGAGCTCCCAGGCTCCTCCAGCGCCGGGGAAGCCCCCTCCACCCCAAATCCTCGCAGCCCCACCCCGGGGAAGGGCAAGGACCCTGGACAGGTGAACCCCCATAAACCGTCCGGGTGTCCATCACTGTCACTGTTTCCTTTTTAACATTAAAAACACCTAAAAGCTGTGCAAGCCATAAGGATTTAACACAAACACTTGTTTGACTCCCCCACAGATGGACAAGTCCCAGTCTCCGATGTCCAAATCTGGAAGCCCGTCCCCGTCCCACCGGGAGGCCCTTACCCCCGGAGCCCCAGGAGCCCCCGGGCCCAGCACCTCCTGCCTCCGCCTGGTCAGCAAGGCAGCCTCCAGCGCCGACCCGCTCGGTGAGGCTCCTCCGGCCTGCTCACGCCCGTCGGTGAAGTAGGGAAGCTGGGTCGAGGCGGAAGATCACGTGACCGACAGTTCTGATCTAACCTGCCTCGGTTTATAAATTTGCCCATTTTCTTTGTTTGTGAGAAGAAAAAAAAAGTCCATTGTTATTTTCACAGCAAAGAGGTTTAAGTATCAGGCCTTCATGGCTGATGTTTACTATCCAGAACCATAAGACACAAAATGGACCATTGTGCTCCAGAGGAAGGCTCTTAACTGCTATTTGCTTCTGCGCGGCCAGCAGTGGAGACCATTGTTGTGCTTGACGTCTCTTCAAAGGCAGTTCAATGACAGAAAAAGATTTCCATCATCGTCCCCCTCCCCTCTCCTCCCCCTCTCCTCCCCTGTGACCGTGTTTGTGCACCCTGTATCGTTTCCCCCTCTTTATCTCCCTTTCAATCCGTCCTTCCTCTTTCCCTCCTTCCCCAGCTCTCCGCAGTCCCATGTCTGTGCCCACCGGTTCGTACCCGGCTCATTTTGGCGTGGTGTCCCACGCAGGGCTGAACGGCGAGCTGGCCAGCCCAGGAGGTTTCGCCGGGGCTCTGACTCTCTCTCCGCAGATCAGCGCGGCAGCCAACGCCTACTCCCGAAGCCCCATGGTGAGTAACGGCCAAACGGTTCCCCCCGGCGTCACGGCCAAGGTTTTGTGGTTCCGCCTCAACTTTGACCCTGTGACTATTTTTAAAACCACACGGCCGTGGCCTGTGAAAGAGACACGTCTCCACGTCCGGCCTCCATGAACACAAACGAGCCCAATCGCTCCGGAGCTCATTGCCCGTCTCCTCTCCTCTCGTCTCCACCAGGTGGCCTACGACTCTCGGTCTCACCTGAGGGCGCCTGGACTGTCCTCGTCTCTGCCGGGCTCTTCTGCCGGGCAAGCCGTGAGTCTTCACACTGTGGATATTCAATGAATGGGCTGCTATCTACTGCTATCTACATTTGGTGGATGCATGTTTAATAAC
Organism: Apeltes quadracus; assembly: GCA_021346845.1. Lineage (NCBI taxonomy): Eukaryota > Metazoa > Chordata > Actinopteri > Perciformes > Gasterosteidae > Apeltes > Apeltes quadracus. The sequence continues at coordinate 4,470,315 of CM037924.1, read as the reverse complement.
TGTGTGTGCAGCCTCAGCACCAGTACTTCAGTTAGTAACCTTCCCCGTTTCACGGGGCAGTTAAACATTCATCTTTTCCGCTGTGCAGGGCAATCACGTCAGGCTGAATGGAAACCTCTGCAGTGATAATCCAAAACTATCGGGATGGGATTAGTAGTAGTTACCCCTCGCTAGTCATTGTGTGCTTTTTAAGTTGTGTGCTGTGATAAACACCAACGCACACAGTCCGTTCGGCTGACGGATCGCGTTGTCTTTGTCGTTTGTTTAAGCGTAGCGATTCATTCTTGTGGTGTTGTTCTCGAGTCATAAAACAGCGCTGGCGTCCAACTGGTATCGGTATTGATCAGCCATCAGCAACGACGCGCTGACTCTGCCCCGTAAGACGATCGTCCATTATGCAACCCCCCCTACAGCTACCGTGCGCCAAGTCATTACCAGAATTTGGAGACATAATAATGAAGATCCAAGGCCATTAATGTGTCGTCAGACCTCCCACTTTGCACAGTGACTTGTGTGTGTGTGGTCATTGTGTTTTTTTTAGGTTTGTTTGTATCTGGTTCCTGTTTTCTGCCCATTCTGCGTTGATCATTCCCGTCTCTCTCTCTCTCTCTCTCTCTCTCTCTCTCTCACTCTCTCCCCTGCAGCGCCTACTCGTTCCACGTGAGCGCCGACGGGCAGATGCAGCCGGTGCCCTTTCCCCCCGACGCCCTGCTGGGCCCGGGCATCCCTCGCCACGCCCGCCAGATCCACACCCTGAGCCACGGGGAGGTGGTCTGCGCCGTCACCATCAGCACCTCCACGCGCCACGTCTACACCGGAGGCAAAGGCTGCGTCAAGGTGTGGGACATCAGCCAGCCGGGAAGCAAGAGCCCCATGGCCCAGCTGGACTGCCTGGTGAGACCCGCGGACATCGAAATGGGGACGGCGGCAAAAAACGTGAAATCAGGCCCACGTGTGTTTGCACTGGCCTGATTGGTTTATGTCGTCTTTCCGAATGTTACAAAAGAATCTTTTTTTTAATGCCCCCTACCCCCCCCCCGTCATTTGAGAAGAGGCTTTTTGCGGCGCTGCAGGCTTTGATCTTTCTCCTCCGCCGGACCTTGAAAACCAAGAGATTTCCTATATTCAATACGCCAGAAATGATAATCAGGATGTGAAAGCATGCGGTGGAAAAGCAACACAGCCTCCGCCAATAAACCCAAATTGAGGTCTTATCTATCTGTTCCATATAGCTTCAGCTTTTTTTGGTCAGCCCTTTGATTTCTTTTTTTTTATGTTATCCAATCAGAACAGGGACAACTACATCCGATCCTGTAAAATCCTCCCTGACGGACGGACCTTGATCGTCGGCGGCGAGGCCAGCACGCTGTCCATCTGGGATTTGGCCACGCCCACTCCCCGCATCAAGGCGGAGCTGACGTCGTCGGCTCCCGCCTGCTACGCTCTGGCCATCTCCCCCGACAACAAGGTCTGCTTCTCCTGCTGCAGCGACGGCAACATCGTCGTCTGGGACCTTCACAACCAGACGCTGGTCAGGTGAGCGGAGGGGAAGCGGGGCCGGTTTTAGCGAGTTTAGTTTTTCAGGTAAAAGGGTAGTCACCTCCACAAACGGAGCACAGTAGCTGTCGGGAGAGAGCACAGAGGAGATTGGGAACTTCTTCAGAAGAGCAGAGGTAGAAGAGAAAAAAGGAGATCAAATATGGAAGAAGAAAAGGGGCGAGGGAGTCTTTGCAGTGGAGGGCTTCCTCGACTAACCCTGTGGTCAGGTAGGGAGAAGACAGAGCCACAGGGGGTACGTGGTGTGGACGGCAGGAGAAGGGAGAATTTAGGGAGATGGACAGGTGAGGAGAAAGAGGGAGGTGTGAGGGAAAGGAGAATCGGGTGAAGGCAGTAGAACCTACATGGAGGAAAGACTAAAAATGCATTTGATCTGAGAAGCAGAGACGCACGCAGTGTGTGTGTGTGTGTGTGTGTGTGTAAATGCATGTCCTTGTGCCCCCCCGTCCCCCCCCCCGTCCCCTCGCAGGCAGTTCCAGGGCCACACGGACGGAGCGAGCTGCATCGACATCTCCAACGACGGCACCAAGCTGTGGACGGGGGGGCTGGACAACACGGTGCGCTGCTGGGACCTCCGGGAGGGACGGCAGCTCCAGCAGCACGACTTCACCTCGCAGGTGCACACACACGCACACACACACACACACACAGCACCAAGACTACGGGGTCTAACAGTTAGACAGTTACACACGTAGATGCAACAGGACATTAAGAGAAGCATCAAACTCTGAGCTGCAGCAATTACAGGTTCATCACAGCGCGTCGCATCTACGCGTATTAATGCATAACACAAACGCACACCGTGACTCTGCAGCTATTTACACCTATGCACGCCTGAAAAAAACAACCAACTCAATTTCACCTAACGCGCACGCACACAGTCGCTCCCCGCTGCAGCAACAGAGCATCAGAGTTGACCGGCGCTGTCAGATGAGTTTCGATCCACCGTGTAATGACTTTCTCTCCCTCGCCTTCTTTCACAACGTTTTACTTCTGTCTCGGTTGCAGTCTTTCCCTTCCCCTCAGCGTCCCCTAGAATTACCGTCCTGTTTAATCTCCTGCCTCCCTTTTGATTCCTTGCTCCCAGATCTTCTCCCTGGGCTACTGTCCGACCGGCGAGTGGCTGGCTGTGGGCATGGAGAGCAGCAACGTGGAGGTCCTGCACGTCTCCAAGCCCGACAAGTACCAGCTGCACCTCCACGAGAGCTGCGTCCTCTCGCTCAAGTTCGCCTACTGCGGTATGCACACACACACAATTTACTGCAACACTTCCACGCTCCACGTAGATGAAATAAGGTTTATCCTTAGCAGCCCTTTGTTTTAACATGTAGCTCTTTGTCGTCTGTTATTCCAGGCAAGTGGTTTGTGAGCACGGGGAAAGACAACCTGTTGAATGCATGGAGGACGCCGTATGGAGCCAGCATCTTCCAGGTGAGGAACGTGTACATAAATAATATGTGACTGTTTTTGTCCTCGTCGGTCGGCTTTGTTATCCAAATGCCAAACCGCTCCCCCTCTCCCTCCTTCCTAGTTCATCAATGTTCCCTTTAACCCCCCCCCCACATCCCCCATGGCCCCGCCCCTCGTGTTTCCTCTCTGTGGGATGTTGTCCTTTCTTTCTCGCTCCCGTCTTGCCCAGAAAGAATAAGACCGTGAAGTGGAAAAGCCCTCGTGGTCGCTGATATTTATTCAATCCACCATCATCCACTCCACATCAAAGATGGCCAGTTGATCTTTAGCATGAACAGCTAAACGGAGTCAGGAACGAAGCTTTCTGACTCACTCCACTCCCTGAACTTATCGTTTGGCTGGTCATTACACCCCTCCCCCCCTCCCCCACTCCCCCTTCCCAGGTCTATCTCTCAAACACAGCAGGAGAAAGCTCACACAGACCGTCGGGCTCTTAAGCGTGCAGTTAATGAGCCTCACACCGAAGCAGACAAACGAGCGTTCGGAAATAATTGCCAACTGTTTTGAAAATGCAAGTATGACTCGCACGATGACTCGCACCTCTCTTAACTCCTCCTTCGTTCTCCTCTCTCCTGCTCTCCCCCCCCGCTCCTCCCAGTCCAAGGAGTCCTCGTCTGTGCTGAGCTGCGACGTCTCCCCGGACGACAAGTACATTGTGACGGGCTCCGGGGACAAGAAGGCCACGGTGTACGAGGTGGTGTACTGAGGGCCGGGACGGGATGGGAAGAGACAGGGCGGAGTGGGAGGACGGAGAGGGGGCGGGCCGGGCGGGGGGGGAGTTGCCACGCCGACCGTCGCTGATCCTCACAACATCCGCAACAAGCAGCAACTCCGTCTGAGTCATCCTGACCCTCGCCCCTAATACACCCCCCCCCCCCACCCTCCTCCCCCCCCCCCCCCCCGGTCCCTTTCTCTTGATGTAAAGCTATTGTGGGAGCTCCCAAATGCCTCCTCCTTTCTCCTCCCTTTCACTTTTAGCCCGAGGATGAGGCATGATAGCAGAGAGAGAGGCAGAAAGGGAAGTAGCATGATAAGAAGGACAAAGGAAAAGGGCGTTCGGAGGGGAAGAGAGAAAGTCAGGGTGCGGAAGGAAGGGAAATGAGAGGGAAGGGAGGGGAGGGGAGGGGAGGGTAATTAGGGCTGTTTCCTGATTAAGAGCTCAGTGGATGGAAGGCCCCCAGAGGAGGTGCGGAGCGGCACTGTGGGGAGCGCCAGCCAGGAGCATTGATACCACACAATCGATTCATTAGCCAGACAGCGGAGGCCTTAATGAGGCCGACGCTGCAGCGCGCTCCCTCCCCAGCGAGAGGTGTCAGGAGCCGGGGAACGGCGACGCTCCGAGGTGGAGAGGGGGTGAGGGGGGGGAGGCGGTCGCTTCAGATATCCACACACTCTGACGTGTAACACACACACATACGCGCTTGATAAAATGGCAGGAAGGGAGAAACACACACGGCGCCCAATTAAACATTCATCGCAGCGTCTCCCCGTCTCGCTGCTTCATATCTTATTTTATTTTTGGTCTGACAAAGGCGGCGTCTAATGAGCGCCGCAGTCAATGGCGTTCTCCCAGGGGCCCCGGGGGACACGAGCGCCGAGCCGATCAGCCGAGCCGCTCCCTCTAATTCCCGCGGATTGTTCTCCTGACACTCTGCTCTCATTAGAGGAGCGGCGCCGACCAGGTCCTTTCCACCGGTATGCAACTAGTTGCAGAGCAGAGGTTCCTACCTGCCTGCTGACGTGTCCACGGTGCTCTGGCTTAATCGTTTTTTTCGTTGAGCTAATCGATTGCATTTAATTTGGGATGCTCAACACCTTAATTTTGGAGAGTCGTAAGCTAAGTAACAGTGACATGCTAACTTAGCTTAGCATAACGACGGGGGCGGGGTGACGAATATCCTGGCTCTGTCCGGAAGTAACAAAATAGATAAAAACATCAACATGTATCATACAATTATACATTATATATTCTGTATAATTTAACAGTTTCCGGTAGGTGTATTTTGCATCCCTTTGGAAGCAGCAATGCTACTAGTTCCCCCTCGTTTCCAGTCTTTATGCTAAGCTAAGCTAGGAGGCTGTAGCCTTATATCTCCAGTGTAGAAGCGACAGCGATATCAATCTTCTTATTGTAGTCTCAGCAGGAAAGGGAATAAACCCCTAATATCCCAAAATGTTGAAAGTATACCTTTTTAAACTCCGGCACTCCTTGTATCATAATACAAACTGTATATTAGTGCTCTCTGCGGCGCCAACGTGTAGACTAACCACGCACATCTCAAGCTTTTCTTTTATTACTCATTTATTTCAGTATTTTTTATGAATGGTGATTGCTCGTCTTTACGTAACGATATCTTTGTGTATCGGGGGGGTCGCCTATGACTGCGTTTGGGTTCAGGGGAGCGAACGGAAGAAGGACGCACACACATGGTGACCTGTAAAAATCAAATCAAACAGTTGGAGAATTTTGTTCTTTTTAACTTTTTTTGTATTTTTTTTTTATCCTTGGTGGCGGTGACAACAAATTGCATTTATCAGCAGTCTGGTTTTTTTTGTTTTCCTTTTTTTTTTTTTTTTAAAGAAGTGGTATTAAATGTAGCTGTAGTCTGTTTTCAGTCCGTATTGTGCAACTAAACTGTTTCTGTTAAGCCTGTGGTCGGTGTAAAGCGGCGACGGCAGACTCACAGCCCCCACTTTGTTACTGCATGCTTGTTGCACTAAAGCTCCACTTCTGCTGAAAGAACGAGACAAAGCTTTTGCTCAGTAGCTACGGAAAACCGTCTCGGGCAGTTTTACAGGGGGGATGTGTTTTACGTTACAGTATGCAATCTCATTCAATTATTTAAATCTTTAGCAAGATTATCCAATGTTCCTGAAGCAGGACAGAAGAACTTCAACGATCTGTACAGTTGATGCCTTTGCCTCTTTATCTCCCGTCGGCGACAGTCAGACCCAGAATTATATCACACACACAGGCGACACTGTGTAACGGCTATGCAGTTGGTTGTGTAGCGTGGATATCTTGGGACGGTGTTATTGAACTGTCAGTATCGTCTTTCCTCTGCCTGTGCTTTCTCCGGTCCGGCAGTATACAAACGTATATTTTTCTGTTGTACAAGACCGTGTTTAGTTTCTCTTTTTAAAAGCCAAGGAACTTTTTTTTTTCACTGCACCATGTAATTTCCCCTCCTGATGAGTTTCCCATGTGCTGTACAAATACTATGTGTGAAAAATAAACCAAACTTGTGTTCATCCTTTCAGGTGTCTGGTGTGTTTACGTAGATTTCCATGTGTGTACAACTTTACAAAGATGCTGGGCTCCAATGTAAAACACACAAGCCTAAATTTAACATTTGCCAATAGTGACACATAACTTTCTCTTAAAATATTGGTTTGGCTTGTTTGGTCGGGAGCGTCGCCACCACACCCGCGATCACTTTGGAACTCCCTCCTGGGTGTCGTGACGAGAACAATCCATTCTTCAGCCTTTGTTTCACCGCACCAGAAACAACTGTACGGCTGCATTATTCACAGAGCGCTGCGCTCACGCGTCAGGTTTTTAATCCCCAGGACGCCTCCTCGCACGTCTGTTGATGCAGACGCTAAGTGGGGGAGACGCTTTGCGCTGTAATGTTCCCCGAGCGAGGGAGCGAGGGAGAGGAACGTTTCAGCGCGCGCTCACCGTTCAGCGGCGTTCAACAGATCTGACCTCTGCGGCTCAAACATCAGATGTTCCTCTCCGTTTCTGCCTTTCACTGATCCTTAAAAGGAGGCCTTTCAATACATTTCGCTCAGAGATGCTCGCGAAGGACAAAAAAAAAATCAATTATGCAATACAAATCTAAGGAAAAACACTTGCGTTTCTCCCACTGCTGTTGGTTTTCTTGAAGCAGATCCAAGTCACAGATAATATCCATGTTTGCCTTTAGAGAACTTTATTTACATGTCCATATATAGCAAGGTTCATGATGCAGTTGTGAAAATACCTGTCTGCCTATATGTGCCCTAATGAATAAACCCCCCCCCAAAAAAATGTATTAGTGAAAAGGATGCGGGTGACGTAGCGGAGGGAACATCCACAAAACTTGAGTGCCAGTAGTGAGCGTTTGAGCGGGCTGCAGTCCCATCGGAGGGGGGATTAGTTCTTTTATAGAGAAAAGGAACAAAGACAAACTCTCAGGACGCTTTGGAGAAACCCGAGCCCCGTTCTGTGTGTATGTTTTAGGGATGATGATACAATCATGTTGCTGCTGAAACTCAGCTGGATCCTCACAACACACGATCCTGCCAGGCATCGGTTGCCATGGAGCCGGACCAGACATATAATGGACTGCATTTCGCCATTAAGACGTAGTCGCCGCCCCCCCCTCCCAAAAAAACCCTCCTACTTCCTCAGTCCCACGTCTTTTTCCACTCAATGCCGTTCAACAGTTTGCGAAAAATTCAAAAAGCTAAAAAAATACGTTTTTTTTTTGTTGCTAATTTCTTGTTCACTACAGAGGTTTTATTTTGTTAAAAAAAAGAGCAAAAGTTCTTTGGAGGAATCCCACCATTGCGCAGCTATAGACTAACCAGCGTTCTCAGAGCATTAAAAACAAAGTTGTTTTTTTTCCAGAGATGTGACTTTGCGCCCGCTTGCTTCTTTCTCGTTTCTTTCACAAACGTAAACCAAAACAACAAAACACAGGTCGAGCGCGTCTCGTTTTCCATGCCACCGGCGCTCTGTACAGTCATTGGTGCAGGAGGGAGCCTCGGCCCCACCCCCTTATTATTAGGGGGGGATTTTTTTTTGTCTTCGGGTTCTTCAGCCATTCACAGTTCAGTAGATTACTTCGTAGACTGTGGCCTTCTTGTCCCCGGAGCCGGTGACGATGAACTGGTCGTCGGGGGAGATGTCACAGCTGAGCACCGACGAAGACTCCTTCGACTGACGAGACACAGAGAGGAAGCGCGTGAGACAACAGACAACGAAGCAAGATGGTCGTTTTTAAAAAGGAGAATTGTTTTCTCGTGCATTCATAAGACTAGTAGCCGACCAGCCTACCTGGAATATGCTGGATCCATAAGGTGTCCGCCACGCGTTCAGCAGGTTGTCTTTGCCCGTGCTCACAAACCATTTACCTGCAGGACGAGACACACAGAAGCATGAGGACGGAAACATGAAAGAAGCAGAAGGTGTGTGTGTGTGCGCGTGCATACCGCAGTAGGCGAACTTGAGCGAGAGGACGCAGCTCTCGTGGAGGTGCAGCTGGTACTTGTCGGGCTTGGAGACGTGCAGGACCTCCACGTTGCTGCTCTCCATGCCCACAGCCAGCCACTCGCCGGTCGGACAGTAGCCCAGGGAGAAGATCTGGAGGACGGGGAGGGACGAAAAAAAAAGGTGTCAAAAAGGAAAAAAAGGGGGGGGGGGGGGGTTGAAATGTGGATTTGAGAGCGGCGAACGGGCTTCAGCGAGCGTGTGTGTGCACCTGCGAGGTGAAGTCGTGCTGCTGGAGCTGCCGTCCCTCCCGGAGGTCCCAGCAGCGCACCGTGTTGTCCAGCCCCCCCGTCCACAGCTTGGTGCCGTCGTTGGAGATGTCGATGCAGCTCGCTCCGTCCGTGTGGCCCTGGAACTGCCTGCGGGGGGACGGGGGGGGGGACACACAGCCTCCTTTATGATCTCCGTTCATTCCCAAGTGCTACGATCTGATTATTTCCTCAGCTTGGTCACGTCTCGTCTTATGCCTGATCTTCATGCAATACCCTTTTCCAAAAGCATGAAATGGAAGCGACTGATAAGTAAGTAAGTAAGAGCGTTTCATGAAATAGTGAAATGGAGTAGTAGCAGTTGTAAAATGTGTCTTGACCAACATTTGGGGGATCACAACTGGGATTAAAGTGACCACTATTTTTAAATGAATGTGGAAAAGCAAAAACAAAAATCCTGAATTAACAAACATTAAATATTGAAAGATTATTTTTTACATATATATGCACCGAGCGATCTGTGCTTTTCAGACATCATCTTCCATTTCTTTCCATTATTGGGAAAAAGCTATTGTTTTATTGTGTTAGTATCTAAACTACTTTCAGGAAAGACTAAAATTACATGCTAAATCCATCGCATTTTAAAAAAAAAGACATGCGCTTTATTCGCTTTGCTTCCCGTCTCTCGACTGCAAAATTTGAGAGATTATTATTTCCCACTGCAGTGCTTTCCTTCCTCCTCCCAACGCTCTCTGCTCTCTTTACACTCCTCCTTTCTTGCAAGTTAAACAAAGTTTTGTAAATTCCCCCCGTTGTTCGCTGCGTGTTCGCCCGCCGGCGCCGCCCGCTTCCCCTCCGCTCACCTGACCAGCGTCTGGTTGTGAAGGTCCCAGACGACGATGTTGCCGTCGCTGCAGCAGGAGAAGCAGACCTTGTTGTCGGGGGAGATGGCCAGAGCGTAGCAGGCGGGAGCCGACGACGTCAGCTCCGCCTTGATGCGGGGAGTGGGCGTGGCCAAATCCCAGATGGACAGCGTGCTGGCCTCGCCGCCGACGATCAAGGTCCGTCCGTCCGACAGCAGCTTGCAGGAGCGGATGTAGTTGTCCCTGTTCTGATTGGACAGCGACATGTTGCACGTTGTGGGATTATTAGAGAGTTTAAAAGTGCGCAGCTGCAGCACACCGATAAATTGGCCACGCTCGGGTCTCACCAGGCAGTCCAGCTGGGCCATGGGGCTCTTGCTTCCCGGCTGGCTGATGTCCCACACCTTGACGCAGCCTTTGCCTCCGGTGTAGACGTGGCGCGTGGAGGTGCTGATGGTGACGGCGCAGACCACCTCCCCGTGGCTCAGGGTGTGGATCTGGCGGGCGTGGCGAGGGATGCCCGGGCCCAGCAGGGCGTCGGGGGGAAAGGGCACCGGCTGCATCTGCCCGTCGGCGCTCACGTGGAACGAGTAGGCGCTGCAGGGGAGAGAGTGAATTGGATGAATAACAGATTTAAGAACACGTCAGAAACAACGTATTCAACCACTTGGTATAATAACTAGGCTATAATACTTCAGCTTGTTATTTCTACATTTTCAAGGAATACTTCTGACAGACTTTACACAAGTGACTAAAACCAGACGCTTACTAATGATGTCTGGAGGACTAAGAAATGCTGTATTTTACTTTTGAAGCTGCTCTGAAAATGTTTACTTTGACTGTTCTGCAGAAGCAAGAAACAACAACAAATAAAATACCCTCGCCAAACTTTTCCAAGTGCTTTGGGGCTGAATACGTTTGTGCTTAGCAAAGTCATTTCTCCGTAAAGGGTAAACTCACGGTTTTCCGGAGGAGGCTGACTGCAGGCTGGCAGGCAGCCCGGGGACCCTCATGTGTGGGTGTGGGGACTCATAGCCCACCTGGAGGAGTAGGCAATAAGGTGGGGCGGGTGGGGTAGAAAGAATTCTAGATAAGGGCTCAAAATGAAATCATATAAAAGCAAGGAGGCTTTTCAAAAGCTAAAAAGGTCAGATACTAACAATAAATGACAATGAAGCTGCTACCACACACACACACACACACACACATTAGATAGGAGAGAGAGAAGACGGATGATCTGCAGAGCGTCTTGCTCACCACAGGAGAGCGGCCGTAGCCGGCGGCAGCGGCTGCAGCCGCCACTGCGGCGCCGTTCATCTGGGGGGAGACCAAGTGGAGTCCGGCGCCGTAACCCGCCGCCCCGGCCAGGTCCCCGTTGACCCCCGGGGGCAGGCCAAAAGCCCCCGGAGGATACGCTCCCTGCACCGCCAGGGGGTTTCTCAGACCCAGAGCTGCAGGGAAAAGACCTCAGTGTGAGATTAGCCGAGCGGACACGTTATTGGTCCAACGCTTCTTTTTAAAGGCCAGTCCCTCCGCGGGGGGGGGCTGTCACTTCGAGAGACGGTTATGAGTGACAGGTTGTGAACAAGCAGCCGCCTGCCATGCAAAAAAAAAAAGAGCAGGACACCAGACGCAGCACTAGACTACTACTGCCCCCTGCTGGCTATCAGGCGGTCCTGCTGCAAATGTGTCTGCCGACATAAACATCCTCCATCATCTGTGAGTGTAGCTGCATCTACGAGCTTGTACACATGCACGCGTGATGGTGTGTGTGTGTGTGTGTGTGTGTGTGTGTGTGTGTGTGTGTGTGTGTGTGTGTGAGAGAAAGAAACAAACAGGACTAGATTGAGGCTCATTACAAAGCAGCTCACCGTCACAGTCCATCACCCCTCTTAATCTTTCCATAAAAAAGTAAGGGGGGGGGCTGAATATTTTTTCCCACAGCTGCTTATTAAGTCCAGATGGTGGTGTGGGGGGGGGGGTGGAGTCTGACACTCGTACCAACTAGTGCTGCGGCCCGATAGCGTCACTACATGCAAGAAAGCGGGCGCGTTCTTGCTTTGAGCGGTGAGCTTCCGTCTCCCCCGATTGGACGGATGCAGACGTTCGTCTTGTTGGTTTTCCCTCCCAGGTTCTTGGCGGGATGAGAGCGAGCTCGGGGGACGTTCTCACCGAGGGGGTCCACGGCGGGCTTGCCGGGTACAGGTCGGAACTGCGGCGGTCCGCTGGGTCCCGGGGTGTTGGAGTCCTGAGACATGGGGGTGCCGGGCTTCATACCCGGAGTGCTGGACTTCTCCCTCTGGAGGGGGGGAGGGGGCAAATAAACAGGAATAAAAAAAAAAAAAATACAAATCACGCAAACATTTCTCTTTTTAAGTTGTTGCACGGTGGGCTAAACATGAAGCCGTGTCGGTCTACCTGCGGGGGCTCTTTGCCACGAGACGGGGAGGGTGCGCTGCTCGAGGAGGCGAGGGAGGCGGGGCTTGCCTGAGGGGGGCCCTCCTTACGGGAGGGGGGCATCTTGTCCAGGCCGTTCTCCCTGGACGAGTAAGACTGCACGCTGCGAGGGGACGACGGATCCTGGATGCAAAATAAAATAATAAAAACAAGCACAAACAATTTAATAATAATAATAATAAGTACACGGTTATTCATTAATTCCATAGTTTTAGTGCTGAAGGCTGCAGAGAACAACATGTCTCTCTTTTCTTGGGGGGGGGGATTTACTCTTTATGGACGACAAGTGACTTGAAAGATTGTGAACCCAACACAATATTCAGGTGTCTAGGAATATTTGATTTTTGTATTTACTTATACTTTCCGATGTGTTTCAAACATAAATCCGTTAATGTTATAACTGTTGTGACGGTCTGTGGATGATCACTGGATTAAAAGCGCTCCGTACACTTTGCCAGCAGCACCAGATGAGTTTCCAAATGAGAAGAAGGAAAAGGAAGGGTATATTCTCAGTTCACCTCATGAACGACGTGCGCTTCATACATGGAACACACATGGAAATCGGAGATAATCATTTAAAAAAAAAAAAACAGTTTTGTTTCTTTTGTTAAACTATTCAAAGAAACAAACTTTGCTTTCCATCATCTTGCAACCTTCACATAGTGGCACTCGTTCATTAAACTGATAACTACACAAATGCAGCAGGAAGCAGGAGGCATTTGCATTTGTACTTTATGGTTGTGTTCGCTGTAAAACAAGGCAGGCAGAGGAGTGCGTGGGAGGGAGGGAAGGGGGGGTCGGGGGGGGTTACTGTCGTTATTATCATCATTCAGATGGCCCTGCTGGGTGTGTTTACATGATGTATGCAGATGAAAGCGGTGAAGTGAGGCCAATAGAGGCCGCCGGCCTCCTACTAACCTCATCCACCACCAAATTATCATCACTCTTATCCGCATCGCTGCCCTGCGAGAGGAGAGAGAGGAGGAGGGATTAGATATTCCCGCTCGGCCGCCTGATGTATGTAGATCACATGCAGAAAAACACGGCGCAAACAAAACCCATTTGAATAACTTTCATGTTCACTTTCAGGTGCTTTTGTTGTTTGGACTTGTTAACACTGCAGCGCCGAACGCCATTCATTCATTCTAGATGTGCAACTTGAAAAGGAGAAATCCTCCGAGGCCCTTTCTGCTTCCTTAACGCCGCATAATGATAACAGAATGACTTCCCTGGATTAATTCATCACACAAAGTACCGACCTTAATGCATTTGCTTTCCCAGAAAAAGAGTGTGACTAATACAGCGATGACATTTTACTTTGTAACGTGTATATGGGTGAGTGTTTGTGAAATTGATTTTAGTCTTTCAGGATTATTGTATGTCGGATTTAGCCAATTTATGAATTGACTGTAGATGTACATTTTTCTATTTGTAGTGTTTGATCCCGTTTGAGCTGTGTGATCCCAGCTCGTGGGACTCCGGATGGAAATTAGCCTTTGGCTACAATCCGGCATGTTTACATGCATGCAACCCATGTCTTGTCCATTAACATGCACTGTCCCAAGCAAAGAAAGAATATATATACACACGGTACAGAACGGAGCGCGCGAAGGTTTCGATAACTATTGTCCACGGTGCTGGCACCGCTGGACTTGCAGCGTTGGGGTGAAACTTTCCTCCCATTACTTAAAACATCCAACAGTTTGGATAAAGTGACTCACGTAGTCGGTCATGAACTCCTTCTCATCCGCTTTCCTCTTCTTGCCGTTACTGAGGTAGTCTGCTGGGCGACCCTTATCCCCATTGGACAGAGAGCTCTGCAGAGGGAGGAAGTGAGGCAGAGAGGATGGGAGGTAGGGAGAGGGGGGGTGGGGGGGGGGGGGGGGGGGGGGGGGGGGGGGTAAAGGGCGAGAGGGAGGAAGAGCGTTATAATGAGGCGAGAGGGACGGCATAAATCACGTCAGGCCGCAGAGATGACTGTGAAGGAACATCATCGATCGGACAAAGGAGTGAGACGGAAAAGGCGAATCCTTAAAAACGTCCCTACGGCAGCAGTCACACAAACTGGTATTGTCACAATGTTACTGTTGAGATTAAAAAAAATCACCAAAACAAGAAGAAAAATATACCTTTTGTTTATGTTATAGGACTGAAATAATATTATCTTGGAAATATGTTAATCAGGAAAAACAATGGTTATGCTTCATCAATTCAGAATGATTTTTCCCAGAAGTTGCCAACTTCTAATGTTAAAGTGGTATCGTCTGTTGGCACATCATTAGGTAGTTAAGAAAAAAAAAAAATTAAAGACAATTTAAAGCTTTCCCTTTGATAGATTTTACAAAACAATAAGCCTTTAATGAGTCAGGTGAATACATACGCCTACATTTACCTTTAAAAACAAATTGTCAGAATAAATAATTGGCTAGCGGGCGGCTGAGGGAGGTGTGCGGCGTCAGTGATTGTGTAGTAATTTGTACTCACAGGTCCTGCTTCACGGTCTGTGCGTCCAGGTGCCGGGCAAGCGGACGGCGTGTGCCGACGAGAACACAAAAAACACACAAACGCAACATCATCACTTTGCACTTGCACTCGCTTTTCATTTATAATATTGCAATACCGACTTCACTCCGAGCCCTAATCTCTCGCGTTGTCCTCCGAGTAAAGCGTTGTTTACGGCGCCGTACCTCTGTGGTGCTCCGCCGCCGCAGCCGCCGCCGCGGCCGCCTCCAGGTGAGCCCTCTCGTCCTTGGCCGCCAACTGGGCGCCCAGAGCCCCCGACAAGGCCAGCAAGCTGGACCCTCCGCCCAGCGCCAGGCCGGGGTGGGACAGCCCCGACGGGTGGGGGCCCATCGGCAGACCCTGGGCATGCTGGGAGAGGTGCTGGGCCTGAAGCTGCTGCTGCAGAGAGGGAAGGAATGACACAAAGGACGAAGAGGAGGCAGAAGAGAGAGAGAGAGAGAGAGAGAGAATGGCGTAACTTACAGGCAATGGAAGAAGCGGTTCAAACGTGAAGTGATCAAGAGGAGGAAGAAAAGGGAGGGAACTAAGTGCCGCGATGTGTACGAGGGAAGGAATGCCGAGTTCAACGTGGGGCTCTTTGGGAGGGGAAGTGCTGGGGCCGAATCAGCGTGACGGGAGATGAAAAATGCCTAAAATGTTGCTCAAAGCCAGTTTGAATTCTTTTCTAAATCATTAGTTTCATGTGACAATTGGAAATGTAACAGGACCTGACATACAGGTAGCAAGGAAAATCCTTTTTTCCCCCCCATATTCCCAAATAGTCATCCATCTTAAATGAAATGAATATGTATAAAATTTAGTTTATGCCTCAATTAAACTAAAAAGAAGCGAAATGGCAGGATGTGGTCTGCACGCTACGAGGCAGAGGGGGGGAGCCCACGTACCCCTATCGAAGCATTTAGCTCCCCCATGGTCACCTGTTTGGCGCGCTCCATCGCCTGGACCACCTGTTGTTGGTGCTGTGGGGAAAAAAACGAAACAACAAGACTTCAGTGAGGATTCAGAATGACAAACCCCTACTTAATGTGAGCGCTTGCAACCATCGGGCGGTTGAGGAATGTGTCTTTGAAGTTGTTTTTTTCTGCAGCTGTGTGTGCGCGGCTTATTAGTTTAGTGTGCACGCGGGTGCACGTCGTCTGCGTGGGCCGCTGACAGACAGGAGAGAGAGGGCTGAACGCAGCACTGTGTGTGTGTGTGTGTGTGTGTGTGTGTGTGGGGGGGTTGGTCCCACCTCCTGTGACAGGAACGGGATGAGCTGAGCACAGATCACGTTCAACCGCTTAGCAATCTCCGTCTGAAAGGGGGAAGATAAAGAAAAAAAATGATACTGTTGCTTCGAGACACACACACACACACACACACACACACACACACACACACACAAATAAAGGTTGCACGCGTGCACGCACACAAACACCGTGGCTGTGGCCTGCTTCTCTCAGGGCCAATGTGGTAAATATTTCAGCTGCTTACATTTGGGCCATGCAAATGGAAACTCTGCCAGGGACATTGGCTGAAATATTCATGGCTGGCATCTGCTGCGGCCTCAGCCAGCCCACACAGTGTGTGTGTGTGTGCGCGCACACACGTGTCTCTCATGTGCCCCTTGCACGTCTGTGTGTCTTTGTGAGTCTGCATTTTGCATGCTCGAGTGTGTGCGTTCCCTCCTGGGGGTCAGTGATTCCTGCTGTGGGTGTGTGTGTCTGTCTCGATCAGCTCTACTACACAGCGAACTCTCTCCCTCCCTCCCTCCCTCCCTCGCTCCCTCCCTCCCTCCCTCCCTCGCTCCCTCCCTCCCTCGCTCCCTCCCTCCCTCGCTGCCCAGCTCTCTAGTCCTTTCCATCGCACTGCATTTGTTGCAGTTTCCATCCATCCTACGTTACGTTTCTTCCCCGGAATTAGTGCGGTAATCGGCGTTTGAAGCGTTGTTATGTCCAACATGCGCACGCACACAGACATGGGAACACACACACACACAGGTTGTGAGGGCTAGTAATGATATGCATGCAGAGATCATGACAACATTATGGCCGCAGGCCGTTTTTCTTGTTGACGGCTAGACTCTGCGTGTGCGTGTGTGTGTGTGTGTGTGTGTGTGTGTGTGTGTGTGTGTGTGTGTGCGCGCCATCTCATTCTCTCTCCTAAGTGATTTATTGATGCCGGACTGAACTTCCAACCCCTCCCTTTTCTCCCCCGCTCATCTCCCTCTCCTTCCCTCCCTCCCTCCCCCCCACTCTCCCTTTTTCAGCAAAGCAGCGTTCTCCCCCCCCCCCCCCCCATATGAATCCATCGGCCACCCCACCCCAAGGGAGACACAATGATTTCTTGTTAGAGAACTCCAACTACTAAGTGACAGAGGAAGGGGGGTGAGGTGGTGGGGAGAGGGGGGGGTGCAATCGAGAGATAAAGGATAAAGAGGGGAGGACAAAATGGGAGAGGGGAAATGAAAAGGAGAGGCGGAGGAAGAAGGGGCAGATTGGGTTGAGAAAATTACAGCCAATGAATGAAGGATGTGGGAGGTAGCAGAGAAATAGAGAAGAAAGAAGAGGGGGGAATCAAAATGGGGGGGGACAAAAGCGAAGCGATTGAGATGGTGAAATGAACAGACAGAGAGACAGAGAGAGAGAGAGAGACTGCGGCGAGACGGAGGCAGAAATGAAGAGAAATCAATGGGAAGGAAGGAGGACGGAGGAGAAATGGGGATTAAGGAGGAGGAGCATTAAAAAGAGACAAAGTAAGACAGCAATTGAAGGGAGAGGAGAAAGCGGGGACGAGGATGAAGAAGCAGGTCAGGGGGGGGGATGAAGGGGTGAGGCAGAAAGAAGGGCAGAGGATTCCCGTCGGTCTTTCAGCCCCGAGGTGAAAATGAATATTGTTTGTGGATCCTATTAACGCCTCCACTGCATAACGGCGCTGCACGAGTCCGTCAGCGAGAGGACGGGGAAGAAAACGCAGAAAACGAAAAGCACAGCAAGGAGAGAGACAGACACACACACGCTTTGGGAAAGAAAAGAGAAAAAAAGAGGTACTTAAAAGAATGGAGGCAGAGAGATAAAAAAAACTAACTCTTAGCGAATAATGCCACGAGGCAGGAGGGAGAGAATAAATGCTGTGGGAGACAGACAGAGAGACGGATCTGACTCACCTGTTTGTGCATTTCGATATTAAGGCCGTAAGACATCTCGTAATACTGAAACACAAGAGGACGTCAGTTAACAGAGGTGATTAAGAATTTATAAAAAGAATGTAGGTTGACCAAAAGGGCAAAACATTTTTCTTGTGGAGTAGATATATATATGAATAAAATATTTCCCATGTTGATATACAACCCAAGATAAATCATTTTAAAAAAAAGAATGAGACTTTGAGGCGAAAAAAAAAAGCAAGCCAATGTATTTATAAAACAATCTTGATACCGTGCATTATATATAATAATTATTATTTTTCCTCTGGACGCTCACTTGTAACCTTGAAAGTGACTGAACCAGTTTTACCTCGTCAGCCTAAAAGAGCGATTATAAAAACAGAATACAGGAAAAGTCAGGTGATATTCTGCCATTAGAAGAAGCTAATGAATCATGCAGTCGCCCCCACAGAGATACGACGACGCAAATATCGCTGGCACACAAACAAAAGTAGACCCCTTTTCAAGCAGTGTTAAGAAATGAACCGGCTCGTTTAGAAATGGACGTACATTTGGGAATTGCGTTTAAAACGTGGAAGTTCTCGGAGTAGCGAGAGGGAAGAAATAAAAAAAACATGGCTGAAACTTAAGCTTAGTTTATGCTTCTGCGTTTTCGGAGAAACGCAAGCGCAAACGCCCCTTGCGTGTCCCTTGCGTGTGTCGACCAATTTTTCCCAAACCTTGCGTCTACGGATACGCAAGCTACGCAAGGAAACGCAAACAGCAGGGCTGTGATTGGTCTGCTTACTACATCCTTGCTAGGGTCTCGGATTTCCGGTTTCATAGCGTAATTCCGCCATTATTAAAACAAATATATTTTACGAGAGAATGAATCAGATCTAAGAGCTTTTGTCCGAAGAAATCCGTAAATATGACCACTTAGAAACACACGCGTCATTGGCGGACTATAAAGACGCGCAGATGGGCTCTAATTCATGGACGTAGATCTCCGCAAACGTCAGTTTTGCCGGTCGAGGGGGCGTCAAAGTTGTGGCGGACAAATACGTCTGCGAAAAGAGACGAAGAAAAGCAGCATTGTTGATGCCCGGGGCAAAAAAAAGTCTGATAAATTCAAATTCAGAGAGGGCACTCTCTAGGTCGTCTTCGACAATAAACGTTACTCCGCCTGGTGTTCTGCCGGTGAATTGCTTTGCAACACGCGCAAGCCTTTTTGAACCATGAATTGAAACACGCAAACGCAGAAGCATGCGCCGGCCTTTAAAAAAAAGGAGTCCGGGACGATGGCGAGTCACCGGCTCCAAACCTCTCGTTTCCGCCTCGTCTGACGCGCGACGCCACCTTGAATGACTCGCTAATTTCGGCCGTTAATGTAACACAAATTAATTCAACGGCGTGCGTCCAGGACCGCTCACAAAATCATTTTCTGGGTCCAGCCAGCCAGCGCACGTGTGCACGCCTACTCTGATGTGCACGCGCGTCCCCCGACAGCACAACGCCGCCAATTTCACCTCGACTCTGCTGAAAGTCAATGGCGCACAAATGACCCCGAGGCGCGTTACGGGAGCCAGGAGCCCGAGGCGAGGTGGGGAAATTGTCGGCGGGCTGGAGGAAGGTGACAGACTGCTGCAATAATCACGACTAACGCGACCTATTTGACCCTGGCTTTCACCCAAAAGTACAAGCAGCTACGGGGGAGTGCAGGAGGAGATGAACGCCACAGAGCTGAGGGGAGGTGGAGGGAGGAGGCAGGTGTGTGTCTCTCGCACCCTCACTCGCTCTCCCTTCAGAGACGGAAGGAGGAGAGCATCTTTAAGTCGGATGCCTTGAAAGTGACAGGCTGACATTTGCTTTTCAGCGCGGCTGGTCTCGGAAAAAGGGAGATTGGCAACCAGAACAGGCTGGCAGGACGGGAGAGGAGATGGCAGCGCTCCTTGCAGCGCTCCTTACAGCGTGTGCGTGTGTGTGCGCACACGCAGGTGTGCATGTTTGCAGCACGCGCATGCAACTCTGTGGACGTGTGTGTCAATGTACTTTGTGTGTGTGTGAGCCTTCCTTTTTCTGTGTGCCACCATAAAAGACGCCTTTTCCTGGCAGCTGCTTGGCAGTCGCCGTGCCAAGTTTCTCCTGTTGCTTAGCAACATTCAATCCCAAGTCATCTGCCAGGAAAAGGAGACCTGGGGTGCGCTCGGTGCCAGCAACCCCCCATGGGCCCCCTTCCCACGATGAGAACTTTCTAGGAATACCTCAAATGAGGGGGCCAATTAGGCTGCAGAGAGCAAACCATGTGATCACAATTACTTCTAACGTGTGTGTGTGTGTGTGTCCCTTTGACACTGGTACCATCACACAAGTTTTTGACATTTTTTTGTGTGCGAGTGCAAGGAAAGCGCTTGAATCGGACTCCACAGTACGGCACCAAGGGGTTTGACACTCGCCGCTATGAACGCAACACCTCAGAGAGCTGCAGACGCACACAGACACATCGATCTCAGAAAGAAAAAAAGAAAACACAACAAACACATGCAGGTGCCATTTATCCCAAAGTCCTATAATGTGTGTCTGTGTGCGTCGGTGGGTGGTCTTGAGTGTGTTTTTTGGTGGGTGTTTGGCAGCTGCTGGCAGATGAAAGGAATTCAGCGGACTTGGCACCCGATGTGTCATGGAGAGACGTGGCCTTGGTGTGTGTGTGTGTGTGTGTGTGTGTCTCACCATAACGTAGTGCCTCTGGATCTCCGTCTTCTCTGTGGCCAATTTCTCGCACTCCAGTTTCAAACTGCAACAGAGGGGAAGAAAATTATATTTGTCTCACGTCACAAGTAAAAATACACAATGCAATTAACATTATGAAAACAAATGACTCTCAGTCACCCCTCCCTCTTCCTCTCTCACACCCAGTGGGGGGGGAGGGGAGGGCTGGGTGACTGGAGTGCTGACAGCCCATTATCACCTCAGAGCAGAGCAGAAATAGACAAAGTCACGCTCGGAGGTCTGAAACCCGGCCAAGACTGCAGGCACATCCAAGGTCTCTCTCTCGCTCTCTCTCTGGACAATCCTCAATCCGTCCCTGTGCCCTTCACGCATCCTCATTTTGTTTCTAGTTATCAGCCGGTCCTCCCGTCCGTGCTCCCCTTCCTTCCTTCCTTCCCCTTCGACGGCGCCGCCTGCCAAGTTTCCCCCGAAGTCAAAGCTTCAGCTCTAAGTGGGTCAAACGTACCGGTTCGGTCTGCGTGTCCGATACAATCGGCCCTTTATTTCCGTTTTTAACAATCGCTCCTCTCTTCTGTTCAGGAGGTGACCCGTTGTGTGTTGCTGCGCAGTCTGTAAGAATGTCAGGCTGCCGCAGTGTGTGTGTGTGTGTGTGTGTGTGTGTTGTGCCACAGCCGGCTGGTTGTGGCACAACACACACACACACACAAAAAGTGATCACAGCAAAACGCCACCTCTCCCACGTGTCCCATATTTTCTATCCATCCTCCTTTGTATATCAGGTCCAATCGCACAAACACCTCCCTGGTTCCCCTGCAACTCTCACCCCCCATCCCTTCCTCACCCTCCCCAGAGAGGTGGTATATTTTGGGCCGTAGGCAGTTTACGCCGACTTGTTTGCGGGCAGCAGATAGATGGATTGAGGTGTGTGGGGGCGGGGTTAGGGAGAGGGGGAGGTGGGGGCGGGGGGGGGGGGGGGGGGGGGGGGTGAGACGGGTCGAGGGAGGTGGAGGGAGTCGTTTGGCGGCGGGAAATTAGAATATGATTAATACCGGAACATTACCCCCAGCAGCAACAGGTAATAACGGCCCCATGCTCTCCTGCTCCAACGCTGCACGCACGCGCGCACACACACACACACAACACACACACACACACACACACGTAATTGACTCATTTATCATTGCCAGTCAGTTGAGGGGAAGAGGGATGAGGGAGAAGCACAGGGGGAGGGGTGATGGGGGGGGGGGGGGGTAGTGAGGATTAAACCACCCCAATAGATTTTATTACAGTGGAATTGCCTCTCGGCACAAGCCACTCACAGCTGGGATGGGGACTAACCAATGCGACTGTGTGTGTGTCTGCTTGTGTTCATTATGGCAAACTTGGAAGGAGCTTGGTGAAGCAGAGTTGCGCGCACACACACACACACACACACACGAGTTATTGATAAGCCTGCTGTGATCCACTCATTCGCATTCACGAATAGATAATCGGTGGATTGCGTTTGAGTTGTTACTTGAATATGTTAAAGAAGAAGAAGTAAAATCCCAAAGCTTCTGATGATGTCTCTTACAACCAATGAAGTCAAAGGTCAGGAGAAGCAGATGCCAACGTGTCTCAAAACTTTCAGTCAAAAAGAAGTCGGATTGCGTAGAAGACGATGAGCAACACAGCGAGATGTTCAGAGTCAAATGGGCCATAAAGCAGAGTATGCTTTACGGCGCCATGACTGTGATTGACAGGTCGCTGCTGCCTCTGCATTCCAAATAGGCTAGTGTGGAAGCTTCTTCAAACACACAGCACCCCCCCCCCCCGCAGACACACAAACACACACACACACACCAAAAGACCAAGGTCAGAAAGAAATAACCGTTCCCCACAAAATGGACCTCAAGGAATGAAATCACTGTACGTGTGCGTCTGTCTGCCATTATGTGAATCTGTAGGCGCATCAGAGTGGGGGGGGGGGGGGGGGGGGGGAGCGGTGAGCAGTAACCGATTACTTCATGTCAAAAGGATTGCCTTTAATAATTAGTCTTCGGCTCAGCCCCATTTACTGAGAGAGAGAGCGAGAAAGAAGACAAAGAAAGAAAAAAAGAACAAGACTGAGTGAGCGAGACAGAGAGCAGGAAAGAAGGAGATATAACGGCACGTGCGTGCGTGCATGCGTTTGTGTGCGCACGCCCAGGTGGGCTCGGTTCCTCCAATCTTTCACTGGCAGTGACAGGAGATAAGATGATCAGCCGAATGCGCTACAAATCTGCAGCCTGCCAGCTCTGTCAGTGCAAGACACACACACACACACACACACACACACCTTGAAGGGTGGGGATTTAAGTGTGTGCGCATGTGCAAACTAAACCTACATACATACATACATAAACACGCACTGCAGGCACACAGACAAAACGTGCTTGTGACACAAACCTGCTAAACACGCACACACATCAAGAACCTGTACGTTATAGAAACACTCGGAGGGAGGGGGGGGCTTTTCAGTGTGTGTCCATTTCTGAATGTGTTAATTTCACTATTCCCTCATTGATTTTACAGAATCTCCGTTTGAGTGACTATTTTTGGGGAAGAGAACATTGATCAGAGGGAGCAGGGCTGCAGAAACCCAATCATTACACGAGTGGGCTCCAGCTGATGAAAGAAATAACAGCAGTCACAGAGCCTTAACTGTAGGTGATTGATTATCACTTAATGACATTTCAATTTCATTTATAAATGTCAATCTCTGCTGGTGTGTTGCACGAGTCTTACAGCTAGACACTGCAATGCTCTTATTTTTACTCACCATTCTGCTCACCACACTGCGTTACCTATCAAAGTGGCCCAAAGGTTCAACGCTACAGTTTGCAGCGACGTCACATCCTGACAAACCTCCACCTTTTTTTCCATATAGAAACGTGTCAAGGCAAAAAAAGCAGCCCCCACTAAACCTCGTGATCCTTGTTAATCCTGACATGCTGCTTCCAAGTCTGGTGCCTCTCCGTCGACTCAGACCTCTGACCTCGTTACGCAGTCTGCGGCCCGTCGTCGACGACTCGGCAAACAAGCATTGTGTCACACACACACACACACACACACACACACACACACAACAACACACACACGCTCGTGCCTTTACAGTGTCGGCGGCATTTAGCAGCAGCCAGCCTGCAGGTATGTGACCGTTCCCTTTGCATCACATTAACTATTGATGAAGCAGAGCCGCCTGCTCCCCTGGAATCACAGGACTCGCTTATCATCTCTCAAGGGCGGAAAAAGAACAAAGCTGCGGGCCAATCACATCGCTCTCTGCTGCAAGGAAGAGACGCACACAGACCCGCACACAAATAAAATATGCACGCGGCTACAAAGACCAACCTGTCTGCCCTCCTTAAAGCAGATATAGCTTCATATGGTGGGTGACAGACAGACAGTGAAGGAACTATTGGACAGGACAGGCAGGGCGGACTATTTTCAGACACACACACACACACACACGCGCGCAATGTCGAGTCACCAATTAACCGAACCCCTGGAGCATGTCTTGGGAACTGAGGGAGGAAGCCGGAGAATCCGGAGAGAACCCACGCAGGGAGAATATGCAACCCCCCCCCACACACACAAAGATCTATTCAATTAAAAACAGACTGAGTCATCAGCTGAGCCTCCTCACAAACTGTCTTCCAAGCACATCTGACACTACGGAGCTCCGGTGAACCGGCATTTCTATAAAAAGGAGTGAAGACGTCGTTCTACGTGCATTTTTAAAATGAGACAACTAATTAGGCCCCAAAACACAGATTCCGTACGTCCAGAAAGATTTTTCATGATCAAGTGAAAGCTGCCTTGACTAAAGATTTTGAAAAAAAAAATTAATAATAATTGAATCAATATTCTGTCAATCTGTCAAGCTCAACGTTTGTTAATGAAAAAATAATATTAACACTCGTGTTCATGATGCACTAATAATGAAAAGGGGACAATTACAGTTTCTCAGCAACAGCTTTTCTTTTTCTCATTTTGTCCAAATATTCACACAAACACGCTGCGTGTGAGGTTACGCCAGCTGGGCAGCATTTGGGCAAAGAGAAGTAAAGGGACGGATGAGTGGCAGCGTGTTAGCAGTAAGTGGAGAGCCCATCAGCAAACTGTGCGTGTGCACGTGTGCGTGTGCGTGTTTTAAGAATTACAGTAAAGAGCTACGCGTCGGCAGCTCCTCCCATCATCCCGCAGCCTGCTGATTACAGCCTCAGTTAACATACACAGCAAAAATCAGTAGCTGACCCGCCAATTAATCAACCTTTAGTGTCCTTAGTACCTTTCATACCAACCAATCTCTTACACACACACACACACACACACACACACACACACACACTTCCAGCTCATCAGCACTAATCCCTTCCCTCCGTCTATTTCCTGCCGTCTAATCCAACATCTATAAAGAAATCCAGCCACCTTCGCTGCAGACAAAACACGCAGCTAAGCCCGGCTATTTCTAGACATCCTCCATTTGTGTGCGTGGGGATAATTGGGGAGGTGTGTGTGTGTGTGTGTGTGTGTGTGTTGGCGCTCGCTGGCGTTTTCCACGCGGCGTGTGAATGCTGATCTGATTCCGAGTGCACGCGGCACCTTCGCGTATGGGGAATCGCGTGGATTCCGCGCTGCCACCCGACAGTGGAAGGACTAAACGGGGCCAACGAGCGGTGCTTCACCGGGGACGCGGCCGGACGCGGCGACAAAAGGGTCCACAGACGTGCACGTCGGGAGGACCAGAGACCGCTGAGGAGTTACACTTCAGGCAGAGCGTCAAGTGTCTTTATGGAGGCGCTTGTGATGTTAAAGGGCATTTTACAACTTAATGGCCGTTTTATGACCTGAAAGCAGCATCTGGCTCAGGAGACGTGCATGACTGTTCTGATTTATATCACACACACACACACCAAGTAAAAGCAAAGTAAAGTTATGCATTTCATCATCACGGTTTTAATATTAAAGTTGGAGAATTGGGACATGACGGCAGATCGCAAGTCATTTGCTAGCTAACAAATCATCATCAAGTCACAATTCACTGTTCTATACAAGCTCATGATGAAACGGTGACATCCAGAAGCTCGTCCAGCAGAACAGACGTAAAAGAAGCGACGCAACCCGCAAAACTACGTATCGGTACGTTCGCCATCATTTCAGTGAAGCCGATCACACATCCTGCAGATTTTCGGGTCTACACTGAAGTACCTGAATGGATTCAGGCACTCTAGGCCCAGTAATATTCTGACTGAGCTTTGAGCGAGCAGAATGGACAGAGGTACACACACACAGACACACACAGACACACACACACAGACACACATTTGTGTGTGTGCGGGGGGGTTGGTAGTAGCCCCAGGGGTTGGAGAGGCTCTGGCCAGGGGCAGCAGAACAAAAGAAGTTTGAAGTGGAACAGAAAGGGAGGCAGGGAAGGAGGGGGGGGGTTTATTCTGGCCGGCTAAATCAAAGCAGGATGAGCGGGGGAGAGTGTGGGGAGCGTGGGGGGAGCGTGGGGGGAGCGTGGGGGGAGGGTGAAGGTGTGCCACACATGGGTTGGCCTTTATGGTGAGCCCCAAATTCCACATTCAAAAAGGAATTCTGGCCACATTCCTGCAAACGCAGCAGACCACACGGCAGTGCAGAAAGATCAGTCTGCATACTTAACGCTCCGGTTGGTCACGTGTGGGGGGGGGGGGGGGCAAAAAAAAACAGAATCTAAAGAGAAAGTTTGCTTATTAAAAGGTCTTTTCTTTCTTTTCGTCGTTCTTTCATTCATTATTTGCTGTACAAAATCAAATGAAAGCTTCCACACTGACCAACGCAGCCGTGGGCCGATGTGCGCGCGAGTCTTTCCTGGGGGGGGAAAAAAAAGACCAAACGACACACCGGGCCAAGAAACTGCGGCCTGCGAGTCAAGTCTGAAAGGTTGCGTTGCTTTGCATCACCCGCGATGGGGTCCGGCTTTGTGCATATGTAGCACCGCATCCCCCGCGACACGCTGCACAGTGCAAAGTGCACGTCCCGCCCCCCCCCCCGCCCCTCCCCTCCTCCCCGTAAATCCCGGTGGGATGCGCACAGCGTCGCTCTGTTCCAACCCTTTCACTCACGGCCTTGGTGTGAACTCGCTCACCTGTGGTACTGGGTCTGCAGGAACTGAAACTCCTCCTTGATGCGGTCCAACGTCTCCGGGTAGGTGAGCTTCAGCGACTGGGGCGCCCCCGACGCCGCCGCCGCCGCTGCTGCCGCCACCACTGAGGCCGAGGACCCCGGGGGTGGCTGCAAAGGCGCCTGAGAAGAGAAGAACGCCAACTTAAGGATTTTAATAACAGATTGAATAGTACAAAGAAGTTTCAATCATTTAAACAAAAAAAGGTTTGTATACATCTAAATATCCACCATTTCATGTTGTAAAAAGAAAGGAGAAAAAAAAAAAGACCAGGTCGGGTGTGGTCTTCAGTTGTGATCGTTCAATGGCTAGTCAGAGTACAAAATACCAAAGAAATCTGGTTACGGGGAGGAGGAGGGGGTGGGGGGGGGGTCAGAGGACCCCACCTAAACTAAAGATCCCTCCGAACCTGGTACTTGGTGTCCCGTCTCCACAGGATTCAGAGCAATTAGGAGGCTACAACCAAGGGGGTAATGCTGCAGGACAGGCAGACAAAAAGGGGGCAGCGAGCTGGACCGGCAATGGGGGGAGTTGGGCGGGGGGGCAGTTTGTCTGTCACTCGATTTGGCTCTCCGTCAAAATAAAAGCGCAGAGGCCAACAGGCCGGAGACGAGGTTCAGTTACAGTATAGTACATTTTTATGGTTTATTAGAGGGCCAGTTTTGTCATTGGGTCAATTTTAAATGGGAGGTGAAAAGCAGGAGAACCTCGAGGGAGGATAGCGTTACATCCTTTGCCAAATGGGATAAAACCCACAAATAGGGCTTTTGTTATAGAAATCGGCTCTAAGAATAACCCTGTAATGTTTTTATTATTTATATCTGGAGGGGCACTTTAGAATAGATCAAGTTGAGATTTTGCAGATGTGTAACATCTGCTGACGAAATGAATGTGAGATCTTAACGTGCAGTGAAAACGGTTACGATCCAGCTGCCACAACAGCAACATCCTTCCCGTGGAATTGAGCGGATGGACCGCGACTCACTTCTCTCCATTGTGCACCGTAACTGGTTATGAGGCTTGTTTGAATTTGACTCACTGGGGGATTATTTTAAAGTTGCTCAACTTGCAACAAATACATTTAGTAGTAGTTTCCAACAGCGATTTGTATCAAATAAAAAGTTTAACAAGACATTTTAATAGAAGAGTTAGCTGCTCATCTTTGGCATTTTCTTCATTTTCCCACCATGTTCTGCATCCATAACCTTTGCCTAATGCATGGTGAAATTACAGCATTGACAATTTATTTGTACAAAACAAAAACACATCTGCAAGTCCTGCACACCTGCAAGGTCTTAAGCCACGACTTAAATCACACCACTGGACTCCAAGCCAAAAATAATGTGTGAACGTGTGCGTGTTTGAGGCGTCGGGCATGTTGACGCGACGAGAGCAGAGCAGAGCAGAGCAGAGCGCGCCCACACGCCACCCACGGTGCAAAACACGCATGTGCAATGAAACACGCATGTCCACGGGCGGGACCGTGTAAGATGCGACGACGAGGAGAGGGACGGACACAAGAGGAAGGGTGGGAGGTGTTTTCGGCAGGTGAGACGTCATCGTAAGAGACAAAAGCAAAATACTGAGGAAAGAGGGGGAGAGAGAGAAAATAATATCTATACAAGACGGATGGAGTATATGGGTTGGACTAGAAAGGAAGACAGCCAGACATACAGAGAAGAGCAAGAGAGGACACAAAGTGTTTTGAAAGGAGACGCAAATAAGGGGGAACAAAAAAGAAAAAAAAGGAAGATAGCAGAGGGGCTGTGGCCTCATTGTTCCCCTTTCTAACAAGCTGCTCTCAATCTGTCGGCCAGATCCCCCTCGTAGAGCGCACACACACACACAACCACATGATTAAAACGCACAGACATTCTCCCCTCCTCTTTCACAACACAAACACACACATACCAATTACTCTTCACTGGGGGGGAAAGAACAGCGAGGCCATTTCACAAAGGGAGGTAGAAAGAGGAGAGTATTCTCCTCCCGTCTCTTTTTTCATTGTAGCAGCTTCTCCAGAGGACAGGTGAGAGGACGGAGGACGTCGCCCTCTCAAACTGCCACATGGGTGAGGCAGGAGAGACGTGGTTTTATTTTGTGATGTTCAAAAGGAGAATTTTTTGTTGTTTTAGGGGGAGGAAGCCGCAGACTCTCTGCTGGCTGAGCCACTCAGGACCTCGCGGCCTTCGTACGACTGCAGACTTGCGGTCGGGTTGTTGCGATGATTCACACCAGACTAGACTGGACGCACAAGACAGATGCCGTCTCAAAAACACCGGCCAAGCATTGAACCGATCCCAGCACACCTAAACGGTTTCCTCTCCTCTTCACTGGATGGGGCGATAGAGGCGGTTCTTTTTACACACACAAGAAATATGCCCCATCTTTTAGGAGTTTTAGGCGCGTTTAGATATTGTGAATCGTAATTATTTCTGCATGGATAGCATGAAATGTTGGCGCGTTGCCTCACGTCTCCTCCCCGTATGTCCCATGAACCGCCGCCATTAGTCCGCCCTGACTCCCGGTCGCGCACACAGCTGAGCTGGCTTTAAACCGAGGGGGTCAGGTAGTCGAGCTGACCTGCTGACCTCATGCAATGGATCTAGACGGCGAGCCTCACCTGATAATCCTACACTCCGTTATTCCCTTAGTCTCGCCTGTGTCCCGGCTCGAAAAGCAAACAAGACACGGTGCCGTCTGCCCTTGAACAAAGCTTACACGGGATGAAAATTGCTGCCACGCAATTACAGACCAGATCGTCCTGCGGCTCTCCCACAAAGCCGGGTCCTGGAGTGATGGGGAAGGAACGATTTCCTCTGCCACGGTTACAGATCGTCCAATGATCACTCAGATGTTTAGACAATTCAGTGTTAAATAGGGCCCCCCCCGAACAGTTCTTAGGTTGCGGTCCTTCTTGTTCCAGAGAGCCAGCTAAGAAAGCTGAAGGTTAATGTTTCGTGGTTTAAGGCCACTTATTGCAAAAGCTGAATGAGGAGAAAAAACCCGGAGAGGACTCAGACGCATCAAATCACACACGTTCAGTCACACTAATCTCCCTCTCTTAGCCCTGGACGGCCAAAGTCAATTGCAATGATTAAATGAAGCCCTGATGACGAGGACACAAGAGAGAATGTGTGTGTGTGTGTGTGTGTGTGTGAACGAGAAAATAATAAATATTAAAACAATCCATCCTCATCCCGTCAGTGGGACAGGATGGGCGACAATCCAATAAAGGATCTTTTAAGCATGCCGACCGGATCACAGCCTGGTACCGAGCCCAGCGCTGCGCTAGCAACACGACAGGTCAGGTTCCATCCTCCGCAAACAGATCATACCCAAAGCGACGCACAACAAAAACCCACGAATGCAAAGTCGCTTTACAAAATGTAAAGAAAACAAAAGTGAAAAAAAAAACAGCATCTGTGGACACCTCGAATGCTGAAGTGAACGGTGCATTAACAGCATTCGCTGAATGTAATCATTCCCGTCTCCGTTTGAGTCGCCACTAATTACACCGCAGGCATAAAACCCCTATGACCTCACATCCTCGCCCCAGCCTCAAAACGACGTGTACACACACACACAGAGACGAGACTATACGCGCCCACACACGCCCCCCCCTCAACAAACACTAAGTGGATGTATGCACGACGCAGCTCCCACAAGTATTTACAAGCACACATGCACTTCATTGTGCCGCACATGGCTGCCGCTCCCACGTCAAACATCAACGGGAGGGAATCCACGGGATGCGTCTCAACCCCCCCGGCCACCTCCTCTCCCCCCCCCCCCCGGCCACGCTGTCCCCCAGAGTGAAGCACGAAATGGGGCGGGCCTTAATGGCGCCAATATTCGGTTCACTTTAAAAAGAACATTCCACGTTTTCGGCCACACAACTTTTTTTTCCTTCAAGTTCTCTTCTACAAAACAAATCAGATAAACCAAACAAAAACGGTTGGTTGAGAGGAATGCAGTTATTTGGTCTTAAACCAAAAAGATTAAAACTACGGTGAAATGCAACATGTTGTTACCATTTGTAAGTTTGAAAGTTAATTCATACAAAAAAAGATCAACGTTAATACTACTTGATGTACGAGCACACCAAGAACGCACAGACAGTAAGGTGTAAACCACACACCTGCCAAAAAAAACACAACCCGATCTATGAAGGCCGCGGGGACATGTCAATACGCTGGCCTTTCTCGAACAAATTCAATGCAAAAGCATCTCCAATCAAATTATCAAACACAATTCTCCCACCCTCCCCCCCCCTCCTCCTCCTCCCCCTCCCCCTCCCCTCATCAAGTGGCTATCTGCTTGGTTCTGCGCTGGAGAAACACAATGATAGTCTCTCAATGATTCCTCCACTTAAAAAAGGGGCTGCCAGGCACCTGTTTCATTAGCACCACGCATCTTCCTTCCCTCCCCCTCCTTCCCTCCCCCTCCTCTCCTCCCCCAGCATCCCTGCTCCTTCCTCCCGCACGCCTCGTTATTCAAATTTCCCTGCTGTCAGCCCACATTAGCGGAGCGCCACAGTTTGCCTGTCAGCTGGCTTAATTGCTGGAGGTGCCTTCTTTTATTAGGCAACGACCCCCCCCCCCCCCCCCCCTCCTCCAAACACCCCCTCAGCTCGTTTGTTCCTTCCACTGAGACGCACCTCCGCTGCAGCTTGTGTAAACCTGAGAGCCCTTCAGCCTCGTCCTTCTTTGTTTTCTTCCTGCCTTCCCTTCTCTCCATCGAGCAAAGCAGACGAGCTCCTGATCGATAGCCACACTCTCAACGCCGGAACAGCGGCGATAAAGAGCTAAAAGCCTGCTAGGACCGGGAAGGAGAGGGGGAGGGGGGGCCGGGTGGGCGTCCAAGGACGAGGAGAAGGCCTCAACACGCTCGTTCAAATGACTCTTTCCCCCACGACAGTCTGCGTCTTCTATACCGAACCTCACATTCAAGGCTGGATCTGAATCCTGAGCCGACGCTGCAGGGACGACGCGGTCAAGTTAGCAGCGCGCTGGTCCCTTTGCACGAAAAAAACACGATGTTCAGACGGGTAACCTTTGCGGGGGATAACCACTTGCGATCTTCGTGAGCACGATTGCAATCGGCGGAGCTAAAGAGCTGACGTCAGTTAGACGATGCCAATTGTGCACAAAGAACAAGGCCGCGAAGGTGAACTGGTCAGCCGGATGTCGTCCCCTTCAAAATACAAAACAGCCCAAAGACAACAAATGAAACACATCTCTGAATATTTTCAATTCAGTCATAATTGTGACATGAATAACATTATACACCCAATATGCTTCCTGCACTGCATTAGTTTTTTTTGTATCTTTGTTATATTCTTTTCCATTTCATTGTTCAAATGAATAAACTTTTCTTCTCAACCCCCCCCCCCGTCTTAAAACAACTATAAAATGTGACAGTGCGCCTCACGCGCTTCTAGAATATGTGGGCCACAGCCGGGCAGAACGCCGCGATGACAGCGCACTGCCAGCCTCGCATTGCAGAGATTAAACAGTTTGCCGGGTCGAGTGGCTCGAGTCGCTCCGAGGTGCAAACAAGAGCTGCTAATGGTCGGAGGACGGGGGGGGGGGAGGGGGGGGGTTGGAACGAAGCAGGCCGGAAACCTGCCGCGGTCGGCTCCCCTCGCCCCGGGACGCCTGCCCATACATTAAGATGTGGTTTGGAGCTCTCGCAGGAACACGGCGAGGAGAGGCTGGATGAGGGGGATCGGGTTTACAGGGCCGACCACAGGCCCGCAGTCCGCCTCCTGCAGCCTGCAGGAGCTGTGTGCGTGTGTGTTTGGATAGCAGAGACATGCATGTTCTCTTCGTCGCTCAAAGGGGAAGTACTGAAATAAAACAAAGTCACAATGCTGGATGCAATTTAAGCCCTGCACTTAGATGGCAGAGGTTTTTTGGGGGGTTCTTTCCCTGGAAAAGTGAATTTGCGAGACGAGTTAAATCAAAAGTGGAACACACAAATGAAGTCGTACTTCGCACTGGGCTTAATCTGGTTTCAATGGCCGTGACGTGCCAGTCAGGGGTGGGGTGCAGGGTGGCACGGCTGAGGAATGCAGATGAGGGTTAGGCAAATGAGCAGGTCTTAATTGATACTTCACGCAGCTCGAGGGCCGGTGTTTATGCATTTCAGCCCGCTCAAAAGCTCTCCACCTAACTCGACTCAAACAAATGGAAGCCGACGCCGCATGCAAACCCCACGGACAGAGCGCACACCAGACCACCAGCCAACGCGGGGGAGGGGGGTAGTTAAAGTTATCTTCTCCTTCAAGATGAGCTTCTAGTTTTCACCCCATCAAACTGTGTGTGTGTGTGTGTGGGGGGGGGGGGGGGGGGGCAAGATCACCCTCAGTATGATTGGATAAACATTTCTTGTTATAAGAAGATTTTTTTTTTTAAATAACCAGTGGTACTTGAGAAGGGCAGACCACTGAGTAAAGGTGTCAACAAGCCAAGCTGACCCCCCCTCACCTCCCCTCCCTCTCCCTACAACCCCCCTCCCTTTCCCCTCCCCTGCCTGCTAGGAAGGGGACAAACAAACACACACTTCATCATCTGGGTCAACTCCACAATAGTGTGGGAATAGAAGGAGGCTCCATGTTCCTAAACTGGTGGTGGCCACCAAGGACACGAGATCCACACACACACACACACGCACGCACGCGCACAAAGACACTGAGCAAAGTTGGACGGTGGACTGAACCACTCTGACAGCGGTCTAGCTGACCTTCACATTAATATAAAAAGGCAAATACGCGCGTGGGTTGTGTACAACAGCCTATATTCTATTGCATTATAATCCTCCTCCCCCCCAAGGAGCCCCGGAAATACACAGAACGGGTGACAAAAGACGGAACAAAGTCTCAATACAGTTAAAAAAAAATAAAAAAAAAAAACTTATTACACATACGTTGCATCTCACAGAGGTTCCGGGTAGAAGACAATAAGCGTCCAGGCGACCATCGTTACATAGTAGCGTAGCTTACTTACCGGTGGTCGGTTTTGAGGAAACATTGTAGCCGCCGACTTGTGTGTCCCGTGTGCGTTTTCTTCTCCTCCTTCTTCTTCCTCTTCTTCTTCTTTTTCTCCCCTCTGTACCCTTCTTCTTGTTTTTCTTCCTCCTTTTCCCTTTTCGGGGCGGAAAAAAACCCGCCTCGTCGAGAAATACTCGCAGCCGGTGTTGTACCGTCGCTCTCAGACAGGCATTTGGCCCGGTTTCAAAGGCAATGTGGCGAAGCTAGCCACGGCTCGCTCATTCCTCGAGCTTCCAAGACTCCCCTTTGTTCTGGGTTATATCTCCGACCGCACACCGCGCGGCTCTCGACGCGTAGCGGGCACCGGGGGTGGGGAGGAGAGGACACCCGGGGTCCGACGCAGCGTTTCTTCCTCGAGTCCTCAACTTCGCGCTTCCAGCAATTATGATATCGGGTTTTGGTTTTCCCCCCTCTCCGATATGTCTTCGCCGTCGGTAGCATGCAGGGCAGATGGGGGTGGAGGGGGAGGTGGTGGTGGTGGTGGTGGTTTGGGGAGGGAGGGGGGCGGGGGGGTGATGTGGTTTGCCTGTGGGTTCGGAGACGGACACACCGCCGGGCACATTCAATGTAGCCGCAGCCTCTTTTGTCTCGCTCGCCGCCGGCCTGCACTCTTTTCACACAACACTCCCAGTCCCTCTCTCTCTCTCTCTCCCTCTCTCTCCCTCTCTCCCTCTCTCTCTCTCTCTCTCGCCCCCCTCCCCCTTCTCTGATCCTCAATGGGACATAACATATGAGTAGCTTTCTTTAAGGAGGGGGGAGGAGACCTAAAGACAGTGCGCCCCCCCCCCCCCCACACACACACACCCACACAGTTTATTTTATCAAAATCAATAACTATGTGACGGTTTGTTGATGTTCTTCGTTTTGTTCAAAAATGATTACAAATCTAAAAAATAATATAATATTGGGATTTCGAACAGAACGCATTCCCACAATGCTGTTCTTCACATAGCCTGCTGATATTTACATAAAACCCTGCGCGTTTTATATTTTAAAACAATTAATGTTTTCTTTAGAAATACGTGGTTCAGAGGAATTGTTTGGTGATTGAGTGAAACCTCCACGTGGGGCTCGGCCTCGGCGCCGTAAACGCTGGTAAAATCAGCCAATGGGAGCTGAGGACACCCACGTGGGGCGTGCTGACCGTTTGCTGATTGGAAGATGCAGGCAGCTCAATGCTCCACACGTCGATCAAGCAGGCGCCAACCGCTCCGTGAGGTTAACCCTTTCCTGGGTCCGCGGAGTGAGTGAGAGTGCGAGGAGTTTTGCGGTGTATCAAGATTCAGTGGTCTTTTTTTTTTCTCCCCACAAAAACCATCAACGCGTAGAAAAATCTTACATTTCCACCCAATTCGTCCTTGTTGGTGTGGAAATAAATAGACTCTGCTCCAACTTCTGCATCATTCTGCTCATTTTTTTCTAGATGTCAAAAAACTAATCGTGCACAATGGGGGCAAAATAACAACTAGAACAAAACGGGCAGAACCCACAGAAATACAACGGTGGTGATGCTGCAACGCCTGCATGGGCACACGTTGAATTGTTCGCATTGTTGGAAAACGAGAATTATTCGGGAGACGAAGAGAGAAATGGTGGGGAAAAAATTGGTATTCTAGTGGCACGACCCCTTTGGCGGGGCTCATAATTAGAGAGAGAGAGAGATATTGAAAAACCAATTTCTGACAGTGGAAATCACAACCTGCCAGAGGTGGAGTTGGAAAATATAGATATGTGTGTGTTTTTGTGATACGTGTGTGTGTGTGTGTGTGTGTGAGGGGGAAAGAGACAGAGGAAACGCAGAGGGGAGGGAGGAGGAGGAGGAGAATAAAGGATGAAGGACAGCAGGGGGGAGGGAGGGGTGGTGCTGAGAAAGACGAGCCAGTAGGAGGGTTAGAGATTGCACGAGAATGAGAGTGCACAGACGGGTGAAAATTTGTGTGCGTGCGTGTTTGTGTGCGTGTGTTTGTGCGCGCGCTTCGTGCGGGTAGGCCTATGTGTTGAGCAGACAAGTGAAGGAATAAAAAAAAAGAGAAGGGTAAGAGGAGCGAGTGGGAACGGAGGGAAGGAGATAAAGAGGGGAACAGAGAGAGAGAGAGAGAGAGTGAGAGAGAGAGAGAGAGAGATTTTATTGCCATTTTTTCCCATGAATTTTAATGCACAGCGCTGGTCTCCCTCCCGGACGCTGGGATCACATTTATTAGAAGAGAAAAAAGTCATAAGGAATGCAGCGCTCTGCAGTCTGCTGCTGCACGAGGAGATGTTTCATGTTGCTGTGTGTGTGTGTGCGTGTGTGTGTGTGTGTGTGTGTGTTGTGAGTGCATGCCGGGATGGGCTGCGGGTTGAGGGGGGGGGGCACAGGATGTATGAGGTTGCCTTACGTTATGTTGGCGGTAAGAACCATAATTATATAGATGATAGAAAATGATAAGTGAAGGACGCATGTTGTTGCTATCGGTGGGTCAGAAGAAGGAGCGTGCTTAGGCTGTGTGTGTGTGTGTGTGTGTGTTTGTATTGGATGAGCTCCATTGATTAAATAAACCAGGTCTCCTCCAGGAGCCCACGGGACATCAAAGTGGCCCCCACAATGGGACGCGACACAATAGTCGTATAGCGCTGCACGAGCGTTTGGTTCTTAGCTCAGTGGTGTGAGGTTTTAAAAGGACAAAACACGCGCTCACCTGCACGCACCTGTCCTGAATAGGGGCAAGTACAGCGGACAGGGCCCGAGGGAGCGGGGGCATCCTTTTATCATCACGGCTTTTTAAGGGGAAGAAAAGCTACGGTAGCGGAGGCCGAAACCGGCGGTTATTCAAAGGTTAGCGACGCATCCGGTGGGTCAGTGGTGTTCTGCACGAGGTGACGGACGACATTATTCCAACAGCGATATTAGCGTCAGACTGCGGGGGCGACGGTAACCGGTCTTAACGACGCCGTGCTCGGTGGGGAAGATGAAACTACTGTTTCTTTTCTCTTTGTCTCGTGATGAGAGCGCTTCTTACAGCGTCTCGCTGGGATCAGTAGGCTTCACTTGGCTGCAAACGGGGGCCGGTCGCAGGAGGCTTCAGTTTTGCATGTATTCGTCCCCTGGTTGTTGTTTGGGGGTTTTGGTGTTGTGGAGTGTTTTGAGGGGGAGGGGGGGGGGGGGGGGGCAAATCCAGGTGCACCACAATCGGATTTATAGAAATGCATCTAATCGGATGAAGGGTAAACATCACGTTCAAAGAGCATGTTTTTCCCTACAGACATTCTGCGGACCACAATGCACTGCAGCTCCAAAACGCGCCGTCCTGGTTTTTCTTCCCATTAGAAAAGGCCCCGGTTCTGCATCCCGCGTCCTTCGCACGCGTCCGATGAGACGCGTTCGCTCACCTTTTTTTTCTGGAAAAGGTTTGGAAGATTAAGCAGCCCCGAAAGAAATCCTGTGATCTCACACCACAGAAGTCAAGATAGGGAGTTTACCCCCCCTCGTTCAACTTTGTTCCACTCAACAGCAGACAGAACTTCTGGAGGGGGGTTTGGGGGGTGATATCGGAGGAAGGGGCTTCGGTCGGGGTCATAAACTTCGCCCCGTTCCCCATCTCTCCAACCCCTTTAGAGCCCCCGGGACGGAGACGAGAGCGACTCCTGCGTGGGCTTGAGTGACAGGAAGACAAGGCCACAATGTTGTCACCCCCCCTCCCCCTCCACGACCCCACCCCTTTACCCCGCTCCTATTCCTACCCCCCCCCCCCCCCCCCCCCCCCCACTCCCCCCACCCCTTCCCAGTCCCTCATCAGACAAGCTGGGTGTCAGCGCAGAGACGGCACTGTGATTTATTGGTCGCTAGTCCTCTGGGAGCCCCCCCCCCCTCACTCCCCCACCCACCACACACAATCTCAACCCCTACCTCCTCCTCGCACTCCTTACACCCCCCCCCTCCCTCTCGGCCCCTAACACACACACACACACACACACACATCCCTCCCCTTCTGTCCTCTCCTGCTTTACGGCCCCTGGGGAAAAGAAGGGGTAATGACCCACATCAGCAGCAGCAACGCTCACATGCACACACACACACACACACACACACACACACACACACAGCGCCTCATAATAAATAAATACCCTCTGTGGCACACATATGCACACATAAAACAGACGCTGACGCATTTATGTCCACAGGCGTGTGTGTGTGTGTGTTTGTGTGTGTGCGCTGTAATGTTGTTGCTTAAAAAAAAAGTCTCCTCAGATCAATGCCGAACCGTGTTCTCTGTGCTTTTTGCTTCATATTTCTAATTATTTATTATTCAGACATGCCGTCATTGTGCTCACTGGAACCCCGCGGTGACGTCGGTAAGAGGGAACGTCCACATCTCCGTTTCACCGACAGGGTTGTCTTCGAGAAACAAGACAATGGGCCGGTTTGTGCGTTTTTTCGACAGCGAAATGGAAAACGTGAACGCATAAACTCAAAACTATTTGGCGATGAGGTACAATGTTGCGCCACGGCAATAGAGGTAACGATAAAGCAGGAGGAATTCCTCGCGGATGGCGACGGATGACGCGACGCGCGTCGCTGGGCCGCCTGGACGAGGTCAACGCGGTGACTCCCCGCTCACCTTCTGCGAGGGAGAAAAGAGGTTTTCAGAAGATCTTTTCAGAGGGTGATTTTGACTTGAGCCGGTCGATCCGCGCCGGGCAGCGAGATTGAAGAGGTTAAATCTGGGGATTGATTTGCAAATGCTACCGAGAGCACTCTGCGAGCGGGCTGTCACTCATCTCACTGCGAAAAAAGATGCAGTTTTCTGCCACAGATTTCCTCTCTACTTGAGTGCTGGCAGGATGGAGGCAGCAGGTCACGTGTTTATTTTGTGTGTTAAAAAAGGGAGCAGAATACATTGAGGAACAGTGCATGCGAAAGGAGGGCAAGATACAGAGTCAACTGTGCTTCGAAATGAGATATAAAAAGATATAAATTTCACCAAATTCAAAACGCTAACAAAATAGCTTTTTTCTTAGTAAAAATCAGGCATTTTAGAAAATGGTTGAAAAAATGAGGGTTTGCACTTGCCATAAAATGAATATGTAGAGCAAACTTATGATGTTAAAGCATAAGACTAATTTGGATTGAGTAGGGAAAAGTCAAGAAATACAAAATATACCGAAAAATGACATTCAAACGATAGGTCAGTGCAGATCTTCCTCCAAGACAAACTCTCATATCAAAACTCAACACACCATGTTGTATCAGCAGAGCCCCTGGTGGGAATCCAGCTGCACACGTCCAGCCAACCAGCTGGAACACTGCGTTTCACTGCCCCCTGGTGGTCGCCCGGTGCACTGCAGCCATGGCAAGCTGAGTAAGGTTCCCTGTTGGCCTTTTTGTTTGTTTGGCACACTTGTTGTGCATGTTTAAGCAGTATGTTCACTTGGGGAGGAGAACTGGTTTGACTTGGTAATTTTACCAACAATCTCGCTCAACCAGGGGCCTGTACTATGAAGCTGGTTTAGGTGGCTAGCCAGCTAAGTTTCAGCTTAACTTTCCACCAACCCCGGGTTTTCGGTACCATGAAAGTGGCTCGGCTTCAATCGGTATTCGTTGCCATGGTAACTTACGCTGCACGGCTAACCTGCTCCGGGGCAGGTTATGATTTGGATCCGAGCGGTCAGTCAGAAGTCCCCTTGACTTTCCTGATACTTCCGTGTATGAAAGATACAGATATTCCGCGGAAGGAATAACTTATCTTTGCGAACTTGTTGAGCCGCAAATAACAAATGTGACTCGTCGAAGCCGCACTTACTGTACCGCAAATGGTTTGAATTATACTTGTAGGCTATATATTTTTTTTTACCTCTAATATTGTTCTCTTGCTTTGGCAGCAGAGACGGTGTTACTGCGTGCTTGAAAAACATTTTTACATTCTTCATATTTCTGAAGAATAATTTCTTGCTCCTCCGCGGAAAAATATATTTCTCTCTCTCTCTCTCTCCATATCGAACGTGATTGGTTGTTCGGTGCCGACGTCACTTTTTATGTGCACGCGCGCGCGGAGTAATCAGAGTTGAAGGATCAAAGCCTGGGTTGACAAACTCAGTTGATAACCGGCGTCATGGTACCAACAAAGCCTGATTGTTTCGGTTTGGTTTTGTCGATTCTGAACCAATTCTGCAACCCTGAGTTTGTTGAACCAGCTTCATGGTACAGGCCCCAGCTTTTCAGGAGGAAATAACAACTCACCTGATAGCAATGCTTGTAAAAATGTTCCTAGTCCAGAATGTCGAAGCATAACTGACATGGAAAAACAGAACTTCCATGTAAACAACATTATTCAACAGCGTCTGTTCAAAATTGTGAAAGCCGCCTAACATGCTGAGTGACGACGCCATTTTTCCGGGCAGCAGGCTGCAGCTTTAACTTTTCACCGCGCGATGGCGCCATTACACTGAACACGCTGAGCTGCCACCAGATAGAAACGTTTGCAAGCGTTGGAATTATTTTAAAAAATTATAATTAAGCATAATAAAACAGCTACAATCGCAATGTAGTCCATCCTCAGCACCTTCGCTGGTTCCTTTCGCCCGTAAGAGCAACATTGGCCCAACTGGATGGGAAGTAAATAATTGATATCACCCAGTAAGACCATCAAAGAGTTTATGGCAACCCCGGGCATCAAATCAATTTAGTGGAGTGAAAAGTACTGCAGAGTAGGATTTTAATCAAGTTGCAGTGAAATTACTCCTCAAATGTGTACTGCGCAGTAATTGGGTAAATGTACTTCACTTTTCATCAAGGAAAGGTAGAACGCTGTAACATACGTTCAATGTTGTTAACTCATGGCGAAAGCAAAGCGTCTTAACATTATGTCATCAACTCAACCCTGCACTTTAATCTTTGTTTGTTTTACCTTCTTGGTACTGAGGCACCTCAGGCTTTTTTTTATAACTCTTCCCTTTCCCCCTCCAGTTTTATTTCGGCTGCCTTCGCCTCTTCAGAAGATAATTGTTGAATTATAGCAATGCCCCTGTTTTCTCCTTCTTGGCCGGCAGCATGCACACCAACATTTTCCCTGCTCGCGCTCACATTTCTCTCTTTCTCAGCAAATGTCTGGCGCAAGAAGGCATCTTGGCGTCCCAGTTGGCCGCTGAGCAGACCCCCTAGCCTCCCACTTCCCCTTGTGGTCCTGCTCTCTCTCTCTCTCTCTCTCTCTCTCTCTCTCTCTCTCACACACACACACATTATGCTGGAACTGCCTCTCATCTTTTGGTCCTCTGAAACAATGCAGAACTCTCTGCAACCCCAAAATCTGGGAAATTAAACATAACATCAAAAAAATGTCTACGGTTGAATCCTGCAAGAGATGAGATGGGTGGTCCACGTCTGAGACCCCTCATGAGGGCTTTACGGTCTGTCACCGTAGGCCTCATGCAGCACAGGCCAAGAGGCTGGAGGCTGGAACCGCCGGTGCTTTAGATGCCTCCTATAAACTGCTTATGGCATCTGCACCAGGGCCGACAGGGGATTGCAACTATTTCCCATGAAGGAGGACTGTCGGTGTGGGATTGCGGGGCACTCAATGCCTTTCGGAGTAGTTTTTGCCCCCGTCGAGCGCTGAAGACTGGGCGCAAACGGTTACATTAACAGGCTGCAGAAAAAGGCTGATCCTGTGTCTGCCATGTGAAACAAGCTAAGGTCTCCTCCGCGTCCGTTTCAGTCTTACGGCCCATTGCCTCCTCTTATCACGTGGCTTCTTGTCTGTTTGTTTAGGGAAGTCAAGCGCGATATTAAAATAAACCGTGGCTCCATCATGACATCTGACTGTCACGCCAGCTGGTTTCCATCCATCTGATGATCCTGTTATTACTCCAACTCCAATTCAACCTAATTCAATTGTTGAACCTTTACCTATTTGATGGGCATTCTTTAACAGTGAACCAAGGCCTGGAGGAAGTGGAGGAACATACACCTAAAAGTTCTGAAATATATATAAATATATATAAATATATCCGTAACCTCTTTTATTTAACCCTCGTTTTTCCGTCCGTCACCCACAGGAACACCGAGCGAAGTGGGCTGAACGGTCCAGGATCCACGATTCAGCGCCGTCTACACCGCAGCCCCAAAATACCGTCTCCGCCGTCTCGCCTCACTGAGTCCAGTGCTGAGGTTCTCCCAAAAAACCGCTCCTCCCGAGGGCCACTTCCCACAGTCGTCGTTCCTCCCTCGAGGAGGTGGGGCCTCCACCTGTCACCAGGGTTTTCGACGCGTTCGTCATCAGAACGGACGCAGCGAGGGATTTTGAACCTGTTCGACTTGCACGTTCGGCTTTAACGTCTTGCGCCGTGTTCATTTTGTACGAGATCCTGCTGAGCAATATTTAATGGTGGCGATGGCATATTTCTTTGGTTGTTCACAGCATGTGGATAGTTGGGTGATCCATTTCATCATATCAGACTGAGATGTCTGATAAATGGGGCCTCGCTGTTTACGAGCACAGGAAGACGTCCCGTTCAGACAGGGCAGAATGGCCGCGTGTATTAAACACCTTAACGTTTCCCATTTTACAGTCGTGGCCCATCGCACGCACAACTTTCAAAAACCTGCGAGTGAGTAATAAGGTTTTAAACGAGAGGTGACAGTGGCTTTTAACACGGCTGCCAACAAAACTCCCACAAACGTCCTCACGGGTCCAGTCAGGGCTTATTTAGTTATAAATACATGTTTTGTGTCGCTGCATCCATTCTGCAGCAGGGACGCGCTGCGGCAGCACGGCAGCCCCAATTAACCCCATCCTGAACCCTCAGCACCGGGTTTTCATTTGACTTTCTGTGAAAAATCCTGAATTAATTCAATGCAATTTATTCCAATGTTGGAAAATTAAAATCTCAAATTGATTATGTCAGAAGGTCATTTCCCAAATGTATGAACTGTGATATTTTAGCATCAAAAACTAGATTTCTATTCCCTTATTGCATTAGCTAAATAGCACTCTAGGTTAGTGAGAACATGTATTCGTTCTTTATTTCGGGAAAACAGAGCAGATGCTATACAATGCAATTTATATAAAATGACTTGCTATTAACCAACATATTGAAATCTTGATGTTTCCATGACAACGTTTTTTAAATGTCATTTCTAAAATGTGTTTCCCACCAATCAGGTACATGACACACATAATGCTTCAAATCTTAGTTTCCACCATTTTAGACATCACTGACGTTAAATCGATGAATTAAAACAAAGCAACATGTCGGAGTTTATTTACAATCCTCTGGTTTGGAGCCTGTAGATAATTTATGCATAATAAAAAAGGCAAATAAACTTTGCTCACACCTACATTGGACACGTGAACAGGAGGTCGTGACACGCAGATGCTTTAGATAAGAGGGGGAGGGAGAGGGTGAGGGGGGGCGCACAGGTCCAGCTGTTTCTCATTGCAGAGGTTCAAGGGGCGGGACACCCCGCATCCCGCCCCCTGAAGTACCCCGCTCCAGCTTTGGGGGGCCTCACAATCCCTACCAGGTGACAAAAACACACAAGGCTATCTACGCGTCCTTCACTGGCGTTAGTTTGTACAGTATGTGCGGCTCATAGTGGCGAGCGGGGGGTAGGGGGAGGAGGGGGGGGGGGGGGGGGGGGGGGGGGGGGGAGAGCACAAAAAGCTCCACAGCGCTGCAGTTTCCAACTTTAGAATAGTAAATAAAAAATGTCTTGTTTTTAAATAAATTAAAACACCATTTTCAAA
Organism: Apeltes quadracus; assembly: GCA_021346845.1. Taxonomy (NCBI): domain Eukaryota; kingdom Metazoa; phylum Chordata; class Actinopteri; order Perciformes; family Gasterosteidae; genus Apeltes; species Apeltes quadracus. The sequence continues at coordinate 4,427,159 of CM037924.1, read as the reverse complement.
ATGTCGTCTCGTCCTGCTTTGATTAATAGTATTTGAGAAGTAAAAAAAAAAAAAAGAGAAAAGAAGCCAGAGGGCAAATAGTGTGGTGTTTGATCGGCAGTATATTAGTGGTTTGGCACATTCGTCCGACAGTAAGGAAAGCCATCAACGGTTTCTAAACCCTGCAGTCCGTCTCAAGCAGGGGAGACAAAAATCCTTCACAAACCACACAATTCAATTCAAAACATTTTTCAGAGAAGCGTCACCGTGTTGAGGGCGAATCTGGACACACAATCTGCCTTTAAAGCTCACGTCGCCAACGTGCTTCACTTCGTTTGGGTTCAGAAACACACACACTAAGACTAGTGGCACTCGAATGGAGTAAGTAATCAGCGTGCCTTCATCACCACTCACATGCATTCTGGCCTTTCAGCACTGCAAACGCATTTGGTTCTCCACATACAGAAAAATGAAAAATACACACAAGCGGTTGAAGCTACACTAAGCGATCTGCGTGATACCCAGTTCAAATCGACCTGGTAAGTCAGTTGTTAGTACTATGAATCCCGCTCCCCCCCCAGTCGGTCCAGTGGTTATTGTGATGGTGGGAGAGAGAGGGGAGTCGGGAGGGGAGGGGAGGGGGGGTGAGTGGTTGACACATCGTTAAGGAGGCTCTGAGGCTGCGAGCTGCGGACCCGATCAGTTCAATTCGTACGGACGCTCTCAAACCGGACCCTCGTTTGAACGCACAGTCGAGTTGGGAGTCCGTCACACGCCTGAGGTCGGCGGCGGCGCCGCAGCCTCGGTTCCCCACAGCCACCCTCCCCCGTCACACGGGGCCGTGGTTGTGGTTATAGTTGTAATGGTTCCCGGGTTCGGAGTCTGCGATCTGCAGGCTGGGCTTCCGCTCCGGCTCTTCGCTGCCCGTCGCGCCTGGCGCTTTGCAACGTGAAGGACGTTTCTTAAAGAAGTTCGACACAAAGTGCACCTGGAGAGGAGAGGAGAGGAGAGGACTTTTACTCAAGGGATATTTTTCCCCCAAACAAAAATGTACAGCCCAGAGGATAGAGGGCTGGGCTGGAAACTGTGATTATATGCGTCTCTGCAGGTCCATGCGTACAGTGACACACTCCCACACACATCCGAGGAGGAACACACAGAGAGCAGGCCCAACCCATGAAGGCCATAAAAGCCTGTGCCCAAGAGGGTTTCTACTTGCACATAACACGGTGAAGGCCAAAGGAGCAGAGTTCACTTCCCAATCAATCACACACACACACACACACACACACACACACACACACACACACACAACTCCAGAATTTCCACGAGGCAGTGCAAACACCAGGTCACTCAAAACTCGAAAGCAATCAGGACGCCCGGCTGGATGAGGTGAGCAGAATGGACTTTTGTGTGTTGCTTTGTATCAAGTCACACTTTTCTGCTGCCACACTGCATTCCCCTTCTTTACTGCCGAAGGGAGTAGAACTAATAAAAAGATTTCCATTAAATGTCGTTTTTTTTTGGACCCACCTATGTCTGCTTTTCCTAAAGCCAGAAGGCAGAGCAGCATGACTCAATGTTTGAGGCTGGAGCTTCTTCGCAGATAGTTAAATGTCTGAAAATGTGGCCAGCATGTCTCAATAGCTTCTAGCTATTCCTATATATTTTTTTACATTAGAACTTCAAACTTTCTGTAAGTTGCCAAAACCGTAACCATCTTGATTCACCGGACCTGAAGTGACAAAAGGCTCCCGGATTTAAAAACAGCATTTAGTAATTCTTCAGTTCAGCAAACGTTTGTCCTTGAGGAGGAGTTGCCATGGAGACTCACATTGAGCACGGCAACGAGCGCTCCCTGCAGCAGCCCCACCAGCACGTCGCTCCAGTGGTGCTTGTAATCAGAGACCCGGGTGTAACCCACATACAGCGCAAAGGCCACCAGGAAGAACTGGATGGTGGGCCGGAGAAGTCTGGCCCACTTGGCCACCAGGCGCGACTGCACGTAGAGCTGCAGGAAGCGGAAGAAGAGAGATCAGGGGATGGATACTAAACTGCAAACATTACAACACAAGTCTCACACAGCTGCCTTTAATCACGAGTGGGGACAATAGTCAACTCCCAGTACAGACGTCTCTGAGCTCCTGCAGGGCTGCTGAACTCTTTCCTTGGGATTTCATGTCTTGAACGACGAGACTTTTTTTTTTGGGTCCTTCTCAAAAATTAGCCCTCAAGTACGGATCCCGATGCAGAAGCCCGTCATTAGACGAGTCCAGCTGGGGGCCGTTACGCCCCGATTCACACGGAGATATCCGTCCCCTTGTTGACTGTACATAAAGGTGCGTGTTCACTTACCGCCAAGAAGAGCATGCAGTACATTCCGAACGAGGAGTGGCCGGAGTAGAAGGACAATCTGCAAATCAGAGAGAATCGTATGCGTCATTAAATGTGTCATCTCATCCAGCACAAAAACACCAGTATGCAATAATAAGTGTAAATTAAAAATAGTTTACATTTTCATCACCAAGCATCATGTTACAGGTACTTGGCCATAATCGGGGATGCACAGGAGCCGATACGGAAGAGCGAGCTGATACTGGCTCAAAACAGATGTGGCTTTCTCATGAGGGCCGGTTTAAGACAACCCTAACCCTAACCCTAACCTCGCCACGGGAACTCTACAGGTCAGATCGGTGCCTCCCCGGCTTCGTTACGGGGATCCGCTGCGCATTACCTGGACTCCGTGACGTCGCGGGGCCTGCCGGTGCAGTTGATCGCCTGCATGTACCCCGTGCACGCCGTCGGGGCACACACGGCCATGAAGTTGGGTCTCGGCCGGCCGATGGTGAACTTGGCGAGGTCGGTGAGCGACTGGCTGACGGAGGCGCCGAACAGGAAGGTGCCCACCACCTTGTAGAGCGCGGCCACGTACTGGTTAAAGTCGGTATTGGAGCGAATCCTCTTGCTGTAGACCAGGTAGGCTTCTCCCGAGGAGATCTGAGGGGGATGAGGGAGAACAGGGAAGACTGCTTTCTTGAGGCCAGCATCATTTGGCATCGTTAGAACGCTAAAGAGGGGGGGGGGGGGGGGGGGGGGGGGGTGAAGCAGAACGTACAATGATGACGGTGCAGGAGATGGTGACAGCCGCCAACATGCCGTGGGTGATGGTGTCTGGCTTCAGGGGGTACATGATGCTCTCGTCGTCACAGTAAACCCCTCTTTGGTAGGGCTTGAACACCACGCTCATGATGATGAAGGGCAGCGCCGCTGTAGCCGCAAGAAAGCAGAGAAACAACAGTCTGAGGAGATGGGAGGGATTTGTTTACGGTGTTTGGAGAGGTTGTGCGTTTGGTGTAGTAAGATGAACGCAACGGTCACAGCCGAGATCCCAAGTGGGAAAAGAGACCAGGAGAAAGGTTAATCCTAGTCTTAATTACGTTGGAATTCTAGATTAAAAGAAAAATGGAATAACACTTCTGGGACTTTTGAGACATGACATCATTTCAATAAGGAGCTGGGAAGTGAAAATGTTTTTTCTAAGGACGGCCAAATAGAGAGAGAGCTAGAGAGAGCGAAAACTCTCTCTCCCTCCCTTTTGGAAGTCTGAAAACATAGTGACAAAAACAAGCCACAAGGAGAATAAAAAAAAAAAAAAAGAAAACATTCAGCAGTTGAACGTCTGGGTAAAAATGCGGAGCGGGGAATTACAAAAACAAACAGTACAAAATAGTATTTATATACACACACACAGGCATGTTGGCATATGTACAAATCAAACATCGCAAACATGCTCAGACACAAGAGGGCACATACATTCATACAGACACAACTGCAGCTCTTTTGAATGATGTGGCTCTGTGAAAAAAAAAAAAAGGCCAAATATAGCTGACCATCAAACAAATACCTCATTGAGACTCGACCTACAAAAGGCACATTTTAATACATTACAAGCTCCTCCTTAATTGAACCGACTGAAGTAAATTTCTGGGGGGCAAACGACACACTGAGGGTATGTAGCTCAGCACTGCGGATTTTGAGAGATTCCTTTGGGCGTCAAATCTTTCTCTTCTGCGGTGGTTTTCAGGACGCTTTGCGGAGCTTCAAACTTTTTACGGAGGCGTACGAGGTTGAAACCGTCAACGTATGGATGGAAATGATCACCGGTCGCTGCCCTGCTGAGGAATGCGTCTGATATCCACTGCACGCTGGTAGACAGACAGGCTTGAGGCCACGGTGGAAATGCCAGACAGCCACATACTAAACGCAAGGAGAAAAAAACCCCCCAAAAAACACGGCACACACTTAAAATGTGCTCTCACCAACGGGATTGTATTTCTGTGTAAATGAGCGGTGCACCACTCCCATTCTTAAAAGTCTGCAGCTGACACAATTCCAGAAGGACTTCCAGCGAGACCTACGGACGAGAGACCGAGGGTCCACATGCCGAGGACCGAGACCAAAAAGCTAAATGTGCAACTCGGCGGCGGATCGGGATTCAGCGGAAGCGGCTGCCTGCTGTGAATGCAGGAATACTGGGACAAGACCAATCGCTGATGGTGGCTCATTCAGAGAAAAAACCCAAACAAGTAGGCACAGCCTTATGACCCCAACATGTCCCTCCATCCAAAGGGACACGAGAGGAGTGAAGACATTGTCTAGTTACGTGCCGACTGCCTGCACACGTTCCTCACAGGACACCGGGAGACAAGGAGCGTTATGTGCAGCGTAGACAATGACGCTCTGTGAGATAAACACATCAACACACATAGACTCACGGTAACCCGACCTGTGTGTTGGGTTTAAACCAGGAAAAAAAAAAAAAAAAAAGAAGCACTTAATTGAAAGGCCGAGGGATTGCAACACAGTATTTAAACAGCGGAACCCTCAACAAAACCGTCTTACCAGTAATGAAAGCGTTCGGTTCAGAAATGTGACTGAAGGTTTGTTATGTGTGAAATGCAAAATAACAAAAGATCTAAACTGTCTGTTTCCAATTTTTCAAAGTTAAACAACTCTTGGACATTCTTAGTCCATTTTTTTTTCATTTTAGCACCACCATCATCCTCCTGTTTTGGAAAACCCTGCCATGAGTCTATGGGACCCACGGGTACGGACATCAAGTGGTCTTGTTGTTCTCATCAAGCTGCCAAAACAAAATGTCATTCCTCATAGCTTTATTCAACATATGCAGTATATATGTTTTTTCTAACCCATTTTAGTGTTTTCAATTTCACCAACAGACGCGTGTCCACTGCATTTGGCCCTCATCTCTTTGGGAGCAGCAGCGGCTGGACGACACCCGTTCCTGCACAGCGGCTTCCCACGAGCCACCGACCGCCGGACGCCGCCATCACATCGACCAGGACTTTGCGTAAAGTACCTTTTAACAATAGTCCTGTTTGTGACACCCACAGCACAATGCACGTTCTCTCGCATTGCACCAACATCCTGCCTCAGACGTGTCGGGGGAGAACCTCCATGTGAATTTGAGGATGTGGCATCTGTATCCTGCATGCAGCTGGCGAGAGACCTTTCATCTCATAACTAATTACAGGACTTTATTCAAACAGCCATCTCTCAATAACGCCATTTTCAAAAGAATATTATTTCTAAAACATTTTTTAAAAGAAGAAAGAAAGAAAATAAATCCTGCTTTATGGTTAGCATCAGAGTTGAGCATCTTCCAAATATGATCTTAAACATGTCCACACTCCTCATGCGTCTGGTATCGACCCAAATGTAAAAATCCACCGTCAAATTAGCCATTTGGCAGCATAATATTATCAGGCATGGAAATAAACATTGTTCTTTGGGGTTAGAGGCATAAATCCATTGGTTGGGGGGGGTATTATGACAGGAAATCTGTTTCCACTCAACATACTTTTTCAGCCAATACCAACTTTCAAGGCCTTGAGTAATGTGTGCCTTCAACACGGCCCTAAAAACCAACTGGAGCAGCAGACAAAAGTAAAGGAAAGACTTCAGCAATCCAACACATCATTACTACATGGATTTAAAATGTCACAGAGAAGTTAATTTACTTAATACACCCTGGTGAATGTCTTTAAAATGGCACTTTCAAACCTAGCCATAATCCCACTTCAAACCGTTATATGACGCTTTTAACACCTGCCAGAGCGAGCCATTCATCACGGATCCGCGAGGGGGAAGGTCAAAGGGAAAAAGGCTTCAAAAAAAAGAGAGGTGCCGGCCACTAATGAAATATACCACCTCCTTCAGCCTGCCGAGCTCTCGGGAGGCCGAATCGCTGTTGCGTGTCCGTCAACGGCATTGCATCCGTGGGCGTCATGCGTGTTCATCTGTTTGGCCACACGCTGAAGGTTTGAAATGGCCTCTTAGCGATTGCTAAATCATCTGAAACGAACCCGGCCCAGTGACCCACACATTCCGAGGGAACACCTCAAATAACCCTCCCACGGCTTGTAAAAAACAGAAGTAGGAATTTCTCATTTCTGTGCTCATGAATAAAACCCTAATTCAGCCGACGCACGCTTTCAGCTTGATATTCACACATCACGAGTTATAAAAAGGGCCCAAATGAAAAGACGTGGAGCGCCTGGATGGCTGTCGGGGATGGGGGGGCGGGGCGGGACGAGTGGTCCATCCTGAGGTGGTGGTGCCTCGGATCGTATCTGACGGGAACAAAGCAGCCACTCATCTTAAAAACCTTCGCACATACACGGTTCAAAAATAAACCCTTTTGGCAGACGGAATGGTTCCCTGGGACACCACGAGACGCCCCCGCGTGCCTGCACCTCCTCCGAGGCCGAGCGTCGGACGCGTGGGGGCCGAGAAAACACGAAAGAACGTTACAACGTGAAGGATGCAATGAATTGTCCTTTTATATAAATATAACCCAAGAGTTTTTAAGAAAAGTATCTGCAATTTCAACAACATTTTCACCCAGTTTAACATTTATTTAAGTGCATTATGCATAAAAACTGATCACAGTGATTGTACAATGTTGCAAAACATGTATTGACAGGAAGAGGTCAATTTATCTTGACAAATCCGACACTCTGTGTCCACTTTTCTCTTTTTGGACAAAGACATTTCACTGAAGAGGGTGCCAGGGTCAACAGAAAAAACGGGTAAAGCGATAGAACTGACTGAAACACAGCGCCACTAGCGGACAATATAGGAACTGCAGATTGTACAGATCTTTTCTATAAGGCCGTACGTCTGATACCCCTGCTTTAGAGGCTTTGGTTGCATTCGGGGGCCTTTTCATGTGATGATGAACACTCTGTGACCCGGATGACGTTGGCAATAATTGACAGCACGCACAAACACAGACGCCAAGTGAGAGAAAGGGCATGCTGTCCTGCATCCCATCCGTCACTGCTGAGTCACATCCTCCATTGGGCTACCCCCTTCCCTCTTCCCTCTTCTCTCTTGGTCAAAGTCGTTCATTCTTCCTCCCTGGAGCTGCGTCTCCCCGTCTGTCACTCTCTTGATCTCAGAGTCCTCCCACACACTTCTCCTTCTGTTTTTAAATATAGAGGCCTCGACGGGCTGGTGCTTTACTTAGCAGGCAGATGTGCAATTACGAAAAAAAGAACCATTTGGACCACAACAGCGTCCTGGGGGCAGAGGTTTGAGGCCTGCTACGTCCCGTCTCTCTGCCTGGCCTTTTTCCCCTTTTTTTTTCAAATTGCAGTTTTTCTCTCCCTTTGTCCCACGTCACAATTTGCCGCTCACGGAAAAAAGCCAACGCCTTGATCATCTGTGTGTTGCTTCAGCGGTTTGAGTGCTTCACACCTACTTGTCCGCGTTTCCCCCGACACAACCTGCTGCACCTGTAAAACCATGTGGGGAAGGACTATTATTCTCCTGACTTGGATAAACATACAGTCCGGGGTTTTCATTATGCTCACTTTCAAGGCCTGTAAAACCGGTGTGTGTGTGTGTGTGTGTGGGGGTGTGTGTGTGGGAGAGGCAGGGGTGTTCTCATGCCCCGTGGCTGCTCTATTTGGTCTAAAACGATCCCTCAGGGTCACAGCTGGAACATTTGCTCCTTTCTCCCACTCCACTCTTCTACTTTGATGGCTCCTCGCTACGCCGCCCTTTCCCTAATGTTCACCCAGTTGTCTTTATCGTTTACTCCACCTGACCTCCAACTCTCATTCCCTCCCCGCATCTCTTTTTGTCTCCAATTCGAAAACGTGCACGGCTGAAATGACAGCGAGAAAAACCCAGATCAACATGCTGTTACAGACCTTTGCAAGGCGGCTCGGCGCAAAACAACTACGGCGGCTCCCTCTTCCTGTCTGTCTGCCTGTCTGTCTGTCTGTCTGTCTCACCCAGGGCCGGCCTGACTCATGTGGAAGGTATGTGCTGAGCCTACAGCCTCTGCCGCCGTTGGCCTCTGGAATTCCGCTTCACACGAGGAACGCCCAACTCCACCAGTCACACCGAACGCCGCAGCCTCCGCCGACAGGGCCCGTTCTTCAACTCTTTTTAAAATACCGCCTTCTCTCTCCGTCCATCATGTACGCCGGCTGGGGTCCGAGCACTGCAGGAGGAGATGGGGGTGGCAGGCGAGGGAGGGGGGGGGCTCTAATTCTGGGAATCAAAGAGTCTGGCCATGTGGAAGGGGGATCAAAGCCACCGGCCACACAGGTTTAAACCGAAACCATGAAAAGGGCTGCAGGGGGGAGTTAGAACCATCTTTAAATGGGGGCTGAGCTTGTTTGAAAGGTCGCTAAATGCGTTGCTGTGTCGTCTGCACATCATTGCTATATATATATATATATATATATATATATATATATACATACACACACATACATACACACACACACATTCAGTATGCAAATTACCATGTTTAGTGCCTGAGAGCAGTTCTCGTTTCTCATAATTAGCACCACACAATACAAAGTTCTGCTCTCTGTCCAAAGAGTAATCTTCCCTGGCGTCCCCCCTTTTCTTCTTACTGGAGAGAATAAGCATGTTTGCAGGCCATATAGTCCTCTGCCTTTAAATAGACTACATTATTAAGACAAAAATAAAGTGGTTGAAGCTGTCGATTTTCATCTTAAAACCAAGAACAACTGTGGAACAATCCCAACAGTGCCTCTCCCTCACGTTCCTCCATTTTCTACCGGCTCATTGTGGAGCTTTTTTTAAAAAATGTGTGTACATTTGAGTACGACTGAAGAAAGACTCTTGCGGTTAACCCCAAATCCTTAAGCAATTAAGGTCATTGGAGGACGAGAAGAACACAAGCCCGGCTCATATTCCTCAGAGGGACGAGCTGCTTTGTTAAAAGGGCTTCAGTTTCCATGACACGGCTCTCCCGAGGAAAACAATTCCCAATCGAGGCGCCCTTGCAGAACTTTCTGGTTTGTCACCCGGTTTTGCAGCACAAAGCCTACACATGGAAAAACAAAGTGTCCCGCACTAATCTGTTGCCTGCAGGCCCATTAGTCCCGCGTACTCACACACAGCTCGTCATAAGCAACCCGACTCATGCAGAGATTGTTAGCGGAGGTCCTCCTCGGACTCTCGGACCGCGCAGGGAGGGAGGGGTTAAACCCCGGCCGTGTGTGTAGAGTTACACAAAGCAGAGAGGGAAGGGGGGAATACAATGAAGACCAAATGGAGAAGAAACAAACAAGGCACCGATGACAGAGGCTGATATTTGAGCTGGAAACTAGACGCATAAAACAATCAGTTTGTGTCTTTTTTCCGGTTATAGTGTTAGAACCCAAAGGAGGGCACATCCACAACGATTGCTGGTTTGATTAGGAGTGTCAGTCACAAGGATGACAATACTTTACTAAATTAACTTTATGCCACATTTGAAACTAGCAAGTGATACAACAAAATTGCGGTTTCCAATGTTTACCGAGGTAATAAATCAAGTAAAGAGTCGGGTGATTTTCTCATAGACTTCTACACCATCTTCTAACAGAGGAGCGATCAACTGCCGAACGCACCTTACGGGGCTTCCACATGGACTCGCCTAAATGTTTACAACAAGAAAAGGTAAACAGTCCCAAAACGCAGACAGGACCCATCTCAAAACATCTAATGGGTTGGACGTAATTACAAGCTCCACACCGCGTCGCTGCGACATGCCTGGGGCAACCTCGCACAAGCCCGCGGTTCACCCAGCATTCGTTGCGGTGGCTGACGTGGGTGGCGAAGGGGGGGGGGGGGGGGGGGCGCGGCAGAAAAAGGGTGGGATGTCGTGCACACGCCCCCCCGCTCCCCCCCCTGAGAGACCAGCCAAAACACAGACGCTAATCCCACATCAAGTTCAGCAGTCTGTGGACGTTCCCACCGACGGGGAAAACACCCCTAAGCTCCACAGAGGGCCTGGTGGGGGGGGGTCAGGGGCGTTGGTGGCAGAAACATTCCACGTCCACACGGGATCTCTGGGATCTCTTTTCGTAGCTTATCGCGATGCGTTTATTTCGAAACGCACAGTGTCGAGGGATCCATCCGACACGACGCACCTAGCGGTTTGATGACAGGGAGCGGTGCTTTGGCGCCGTTGGGCCTCTTGTGTCTGGAGGAGAACCGCTGTGGTACGGGACTACCAGAGATTTGGTGGCGTTAAAAACACTGGCCTGGCGTTTTCCGGGTCGGCCTCCACGGGTCTGTGGTGGGTGCGTCCCGGACGAGGGACACGTCCCACCACAACACCAAAGGTGCTTTCATTAGACGCTCTCTATGTTTCTGTGAGTAATAGTTCATTTGTAAAAAACTATTTGTACAACCGTCCAGTTAGTCGGGAAATGGTCATATTCATTTCCATCCACTAAAGATTAGTAACTTGAGAACAAGATCCTATTATTTGTTCATTCCTAGAAGGAGGAACAAGACAAACTGCGCCCACGTAGAAACGAGCAAACTAATTCTGAAGAAAACTGTTACGTTAAAAGCCAAACAATCGTCCGTGGAGACATATGGAAGTAACAGCCTGAGAAGTGTACTGTACGTGGGATGTGGGGGGAATTCTGCAGAAGGTTCCTGGCTTAGAAAATATTAAATAACCAGCACACACACACACACACACACACACACACACACATATCGATTTCCATAAACAAACATTGAGCTTCCTGCAAAGTGCTGCAAACTTTCTGCTGAGTAGTTTGGGAGCATTCTGCAGGCCAGGAGGTCATTTCCTCTTAGGTTTCACCATAATAATAATAATAATAATAATAATAATAATAATAATAATAATCCGCGTAAACAAAGGGGAGGACTTCACTTCTGGAATGTGCGACCGCGTCGGAAAGTAAAATCTAGAAGGGAGACGTGGATGAAACCGCTTTGTTGCGGTTCCCTGGATCTTTCCTCCATTTCAATTAAATGAAATCCTCTGTGTCCCTTCAGCCAATGACAACAAAGCGCTGCAACCGCAATCATATGACGAATATCAGCTACACGATTCATCGCCGACAGCGTAGAAGTAAGATTATAAATGACATTTCTGCTCGCCGATGTCAACATTAGGAATCGTTTCTTTCGTGCGCAACAGACGCATTCTAAACGATGCCCATTGTTCCTTCTGCATCGGAAGTTAAAGCCTTGAGACAAATGAACAGGAACGAATCACACTTACCGACAACAACGCACAGCACGTCCATCAGCACGTACAGCGTCGTCTTCCTCGGGTTCTTCATCTTCTCTCCGTTTATTCTCTTAAAACAATCAATAACTTTAAAAAAAGGGGGGGGAAGAGTCACTACTTTTTGAAGCCCATCGGCTTTTGCAACAGAAGCGCAGGCTGCGTGAACCGCCGCAGTCAGCTCTTCCGGGATCCCCTTCCCTTCCGTACCTGTGCCGACATGGACAGCGAAGAGGTGTTTGGCGACGTCGGCGGAGTTGAGCACTCGCCTTTTCGGGGCAGCAGATCCACGGAAGCACCGGAAGTCAGTCTCGCGTCCCGCTGCGCGCGTCGGTTTTTTTGGGAACAGCAACAGTGGAGAAGTGGAGAGATCCTCCGATGGCGCAGCGCCGCGGGCGTCCGGAGAGTCCAGTGCGCGCACCGAGCCGCGGGACTGGAACCAAATCGTGGAACCGCCTCCCATTTCCTCTTCTGGCTGCTCTGCGGCTCACTTGTCATCGCCAGCCTCCTGGAAACGTGCACGCGCGTGCTGGCGGAGTGGTTTCAGCTTTTTGTTTTTTCTCTCTGCTTTGTAACTTTGGTTTATTTCATTTAAATGGAGAGTCACGGTGAGTAAAACAAACAAAAACAAAAACTTTAAAACGGAGGGAATAAAGGATTGTCTCAAGAATAATTACTTTCATTGCACCTGAGCTCATTATCTGCAATAATGTGGAATTAACCAGTGGATTTTAAAGCACCACAGTGGGGCTTCAAGTCATACTTAATGAAACGATTATCAATTCGGAATTAATTGAGCGGTAACCCAGTTTAGCGCCCATTGGGAGCCCCTTCCTACCCCCCTTATCTCATCCCATCATGCCCTCCCTTTACCCCAACGATCCACTCACACCTGATCCGGTACATTTGGTTGAGAAGTTAATCTTTTCCCTGAGAGAGATCTATGTCGAAACTTACCAGAGAGCAAAAGGCGCATTAGTGACGTCACGGGGGGGCTGAAAGACCTGCTGGGGCTACAGGGCGCATTAGCATGAGGACTTAGCACAGTTTGTGTGTATAAACACTGGTTGTTTCTAAAAGCAACAGACTTTGCAGGCAGAACGTTTCATGAAAGGAGACATTGACCATCTCCATCTCATGGCCAGAGGGAAACCCCAGCGTTGAGGAGGCATCGCTTCCAAATCGCCAGGATACAATAAATTAGCCAATAAATTAGAACTAGCCAATATGTTTCTGATATCTTTATGTCTACAAAGGCCTCCATCATGAAATACCTTTAAACACTGGGGTTCAGTCTGAGGAGTGTCTCTCAGGGTTTGAACTTTAGTCCTCTTACCAGCAGAGGGCGCTGTGGTCATACGCACACACGGTGTAATCTGACAACACAGACGAGCACAGTCACAACTCATTTCAATACAGCTCAAACCACCTGCTGGGCCGTCCGATGTAAAGCGATGAGACAACTGTACCTGAACTGCACATTTTGAGAAGCGTAATTTAATGTTTAAATAGATGTGCAGGCAAAAGGCCTCAGCAACAGGTTGGAAAAACACACATCGCACGGACTGACAATATATATTACACGTTTACCTCTTAGGGGACTTTGTCCCTGCTGTCCAGTGGCATGTCCTCCTAACAGAGGCGACGGAGACACAGCAGGGACAGGAAGGACACTTGGTTAATGATGTACAGTATGTGCCTGACACAAGATACGATGTGTTATTCAAGGCTTTCTTTACTGGAGTACATTTCAGTGAACATGTGTTCATCGCAATACTTTTTCCTGCGTGGATGAACAACAAGTGGCTGCTTTGAAAAATAATTTATAGTTGATATTTCAAACATTTCTTTGACAAAATATGATTATAAACACAACAGAAGCAATATATAAATTGCTAGAAATCGAAAGTTAAAAAAAAAAAAAAAAAAAAAAAAAAATAGAAAGCATTGTGAAAGCTGAAAAGTGGCCTTTCCCCCCCCCACCCCCCCCGTGTAAACAAACATAAAACATGCGATATGAGATCGGTTTGGCTTTTAACATGTTTCACAGGTGACACTAAAACATCCCAACAATTCATGCAGAAGAAAATACCACATATGTACCATATGAATGGATACGCAGGTTAAGTCATTCCTGATGTCCTGTTATTCAAATTCAAATAATAGCATCATATTTACACCATCGCACAAGGTGTTAAGTCTCTAAACAACGCAACCTGGAAGAGGCCGATTATCGTGGGATACGATTATAAACAGTGCGTTTATCATTTATTTGTTCGTCCTTTAGAAAACACAACACTTTGAGATGTTAAATGACCGCTGACAACATAAAAGACATTTCTCAGTATACTTACGTCTGGTCGAAGCCAGTGAGCAAAACATTTGAGAGGAACACAATGTTCTGTTAAACCCACAATTCAGGTTACTTGAATGTAGATAGAAGAACCGGTACATTTCATATTAGACTGAGCTTCGGCCCCCGACGTCCATCATTACCTCTGTGAGGAGTTTGTTGCTCGGTTTGTTTAAACCTCTTTCCATTTCACCTGGTGGGAGTATGTTGCACGAGGCAAAAGGAAGAACCCATTCAAGTTTAAAGCGGCTCTGAACCTGAGGAAGAGTGATTGCACTCAGTGACTCAACTATGTCTGCGTGCACATTTTACATTTGCACATTTTATTTTAGGCCCATTCTGCAGGTCAAATCAATGATACTTGATACTCGACGTGAAAGAAACGGCGATCAGAAGTTACGACAAAGCACTGCACCTGTATACATCTCGATGATGACGAGGATGAAAACTTCAAAAGAAAAAAACTGCAAAAACACTAAGCTGCTTTTTTTCTCCCTCCAACCATGATCACATAGCAACCTCCATAAAAGTTCAGTTTCAGCTCTTCATATTTAACCAGATGCAGACAGTTTGACCCTTTAAGCCAAACGTTTTCAGACACGAGTGGAGGGAGTGCAAATAAAAACGGGTAGAAAGAACCAAAAAAAAAGGGAGAATGAAAATACCCACTGGATGGAAGACGTTTAAACAAAGTATTTTTCACATAGTTTCAACGGAGACACTTTACTCAGATCTCAAAGTGCCGAGCGATGAGCAGAACAGACCCATGGAAGGACGCGATTGGTTTTCATTACATCTGATGCATTGCCATCCTAATAAACAAACAAAGAAACAAACCTGTTAAACACAGTTGATCATAGATACGAATGGACTGCGAGCCACTTAAAAACAGCCAATCAAAAGCTCAGCCATGATGCAGGTTTGTAGTAAAAACTGTTGGTGAATGGCCAATAAACACCCGAAGGTGGGATTCACACTCGTCATTCCGCAACGGACAAAGGGTTCAAGTGACTCCGTTTAAAAAGAGTGTTCAGCCAGACGCGTAAGCCCCGCCCCTTCCTCGCCACAAAGTCAGGTAAAAGCTCTTTTTGTTGCCGATCAAAGGAGGTCCACAGGGGGGAGAAAAAACCCTTCAGAGTACCACTCGGTTCAGGATTTCCCACGTCCCCGTCACGGCGTGGGCGAGCGAGGGACGCCGGACGGGAGGAGCAGGCCACCGGGGGCCTGGAAGTGGGACGGGACGGCCGAGGACGAGGGCGGCGAGGCGGATGGCAGGCGAAATTCCCCCGAGCCGCTGCCGGGCCCTGCTGCGTCGCCGTCGGGGCCCTCCGGGGCAAAAGGGCCGCTGCACATGTGCAGCTGGTAGAAACAGGAGCCGGGCAGGCAGTGGTCGTCGTCGTCGTCGTCGTGGCAGGACAGAGGGCCGCCGCCGCCGGCCCAGAGGTACCGGTGCTGGACGAGGGCTGAGGGACAACAGGTGTCGCCCGTGGGCGGCTGGGAGAAGGGACAGCCGAACGGCTGCCGGGGACGTCCGTCTCCGCGCGCCGCGCCGGGCGACCCCGTCACCGGCTCGCCATCTGGAAAGAGGCGGAGGAGTTCAGAGAAGACGGCCGATCGATGGCCGGTTGTAATTTGAAAAAGACGCTACAGCTACGGTTAAATGTTTGGTACATAAATATTGATCTTAAATCCAAAGGTCCATTTGCATACAGCAGTCACACTGAGCACATGATGGAAATTATCGATATATTCAACTTGTCGGTTGGATAATTAGTGGCGTTTACTGAATAGCCAGAGGAGCTATTGTGCTTCGGGAGGTTCAATCACATTATTGTTTTGGCCCCTCATCCGCGCTTCTTGCCTGCTTTCTGTGGCCTGTCTGGACCGCGTTCACGGCTTTAAGAGAAAGCGGGGAGTTCGTCTGAGGCAGGGGCGGCTTGCTTCCTCTGGAGCACCGTGTCGACAGGTGTGCATGCACACGCAGGTACAGACATGCACACGTGCACGCACAAACACAACCACATAAGCAGCAGGAAAATAGGGGGGGAGGGAGGGGGACAAAAAGGAGGGGAGACATAAAAAATGATTGAGAACATAAGATAACGAGTGTGTGATGTCAAAGGTAAAAAGGAAAACCATGTGATCAAAAATAAGACATTCAATGGGCAAGAAACTAAATGCATACAACACAATGGGCAGCAGAAAGGATGCGATTTGGAAAACGGGTCCAACACAGTAAGTAAATGGTTTCTACAAAAGAAAATGGATGAATCTCTTCCTGATTTCAGCATTATTGAAAATCAAACTAAATCCTCAAGGCACACGGTGCGTGGGATTGTTTTAATGAAATGCTTTTCCTTCACAAATCAACCGGTTCTCTGCGACCAGCGATGCAAACATGTGACCCTCCGCTCATAATTACTTGTGTTGGTCATCTCTAAAAGAGAGCGGATAGTGAGGCAACGGTTCCCAGACTTAAAAGCCGGTGCTCGTTCACCTCGTTTGTGCGGATCCAGGCTGGACTGCGGCGGCAACGGGGACTGCTGCCGTCCAGTGTCCCCGGAGCTGTGAGACAACGAGCTGTTGCTTCCTTCCAGCTCCCCGACCTCGCCGTCCTGGTCGCCGTCCTCCCTGCGACGCAACCGCCGTTAATGTTGCATGCGGGACCAACGGATGAGCTCACATGAGCTCACTACGCAGTTTATTAGAAAACATTAAACAAGGTGCAGCTCCAGGCAAATACTGACATGCTCCCCGACTGCAGGCTGAACTTCTTGCGGCTGAGCCGGGTGGCCTGCTGGGTGAAGTACTCGTGGCGCTCAGACTTCTTCCACATGTAGTAGTACTGCACGCACTCCCCGACGGAGCGCGTTCGTACCTGAGGAGGAGTCACGTCAGTCGGGTTCCAAACTCCACGAAAAGGACGAAAAAAGGAAAAAAAAAAGGTCACAGCACTCACCTTATTAGCCTGAATGAGGTGGAAGTTTTTCCCGTAGACCCGAAAGCCGTGCTCGAAGCTCCTGCACTCGTCCTCGCTCCAGGCACAAAGCTCTTCTAAAAAAAAAAAAAAAAAAAAGGAGAATGAATTGAGAGCTTAAATTTGTTTCCCGATTTAATATAGTCCAACACATTACAAAGAAATAAGCCCTGTGCAGATTTTCATTCTGAATCAACGCTGAAGAATTAAAACAAATGAATTCATGAATGCCTAATGTTCTGCTTTTAACTTGACCAAACCAGCTGCAGGAAAGACGAGATGCGTGAAAATGTAACGGTGTGGTCAGGGCTCCACACGTAGGATCGATGAGTTCTTCATTCTATTTAGCTCGTAGGTTGATTTCTGGGTCCTAAATGAGTACACATCCCCCCCTCTTGTAATCGGTTGAATTTCTAGTTTATTTGTGAAGAATCGGGTTCTAAATGCTGTACGAGGTGCGTTGCATCTGCAATGCGAGTTTCTGACTGATAAGACTCTGACTGGACAGGCCTGGATGTAGTTCCTCCCTAAATACCATCTGAGAGCCTTTGTTCCCGTCCCTTATTTTATTCATCCGCAGAGCAAAAGTTGATAAATTGCTACTTGCTATTTTTTGCGCATAAAACTGCAATGAGGATTATTATTATTCTACTGTTTTTATTAGGCTCCACTTGATGGAAAGAGTGAATCTTCTAGCAAACAGCAGTCTTCTTTCTGACGAAACAAATTAAAGCATGAACGAAATTTGATCACTCTTCACCTCAGTCACTGGGTGGATTATGCAAAAAGAACGACAGGAAGAACTGCAGGAAAACAGGAAGGCTCTTACCGCTGAACACTTTCACATTGAAGCGTAATCGTCGCAGCGCCTCTTCTGCATTAAAGTTGCACTTCACCAGCTCATACAGCGCCTGACGGCCAAGAGGAAAGTAGGAGACAAAAAAGGGTCGACGAGGGTTAAACCACCGTCCCCTGCAGCTCAGTTGCGACGCCACTCGAACCAGCGTCCCGTCCCACCTGTTGGTTGTCTCGCACGGTGTCCCTTTGAGTTTGCGTGCGCGCTGCCCCCCCCTCTGGGCCGTACGGCCTCTGTGCGTTCAGCAAGAAGTCTTCCACCTCCTGGACGGAGAGAACTCCAGGTCTCCACAGACACTGGTCTTCGCTGCTGCAGGCTGGAGGATCAAAGACGTGGGAGATAATGAGGGGGGACACTGACAAAGAGACGGTGCAGGTAGACGGAGGCGCGGTCGGCTGTGGTCTTTGGAGCTTTTACGTTTGCTTACCTCTCTCCTGGTAAGTGTATGAACTGACTGGAGGGATTTTGGCCTGATACAAGGAGCCGACCATAATCTCCTGTGAAGGGAATTAAAAAGGGCAAAAGTCCGTCATGGCGTTCAAATGGGACGTATACAGTGTGCAAACAGAGACCCAGGATTTCTCCCTTAATTGAGAATATTAAGTTTAAAAAAAAAAACATTTCGCTGACGATCGTCACATAATCTTGGTGAAACAAATTGAGAGTAAACTTGCTGCCGCTTTGGCCCGGTCGTCAATGTAGAGAACTCAAATCGACTAATCCAGTCAAATAAAAAGGTTGCATAAACAACATGCGAATAGAACATTCAAATCGGAGTCAGCTTGGGTACGTTTCAAAATGGAGCCCACCTTGTGTTCTTCATTGGAGGGGATAGATGCATCGTCAGAGTCCTCGTTCGATGAGCTGACCAACGTGTCTTTGTCTTCACCTGAGACCAAACAGCAGAGAGGGGGGTTGAAGGAAATCATTTCAAACACTCGACACATTCGGCCCGTCGAAGGATTTTGCCGACAGAATTACGGGAACTTTTATTTCTGTCGTTATATCAATATTTCAGCAACGATAAAAAGATTTGTTTTGGTCGTTTTGTTATGATTGAAACCCACCCGACGCAGGAGTGGGAAGCATAGAAATGCAATTTACGCAACTCGGGACAAAATAAGGTTCAGGACAAACCAGAGATCATCAGGGGAGGATTTTAGGGGAGGATTGATCACATGGAGTCAGATACCAGGAAGTTCCTTACACAGAAATAAGCTCTCCTTTCATTTATTGGCATTATAAACTCCTGCATGCCATGTGTGTTACTGCTACAAGTAACAAACTGCAGACTCAGTAAAGCACGGATCTTGAATTCAATGATGAGGAAATGTTGCACCGAAAAAACAAAGGCTCCAGGGCTGTTCCCTTTTTCGCTATACAGTTTCATCACAAAAGCGTAAAAGCTTCTACAATGTCCCAGAAACAAGCTGGAAATACGTGCCTGCCTGTTCGTTACAGCGGAGCAGATCTGACGCGTTCGAGGCGACCGACGGCGTGAGATCATCAGCCAAAGACTCCTCTTCCTCGTCCCCGGGAAAGACATCCTCTGTCATCTGATCCTGTGCAACACAAATGAGCAGAGCCATGGAGGAGCAGCAGCAGCAGCGTGTGGCAGAACACATCAGAGTCCAAAAACTGCACGGCCTCCGCCGATAACAGTTGTCAGCGTTTTATCTCACCTTGTCCAGCGTCATGTCTGGCGGGCCGGCGGCCGTGTGACAGGCCTCCTTCTCCGGATCGGACACGGCGTAGCCGTACAGAGCCAGCAGCTCCTTCAAAGGAAGCTCACCGGCCTGCGAACGCACGGAGAGATCATCCTCAGATGATGATTGTTTCATAAGCAACTTCCACTGCAAACATTAACACTAGGTGGGGATGTTTTTGAGCGTGTGCGGGCGGCACCTGTCAACAGGTGTTACCGTGGGCTCTGATGCAGAGCGGTCACACTCGTTTTTTTTGGAATGTATACACAAATGACAGTACAGGCGTGTGAGAGATGCGAGGAGCCCCGTGGCTTCAAAAAGGTAAAATGTTTAGTTGGACGTAAAAGGGATGGCGATGGCTGAACGCGATCGTACCGTGTGGGACCGCGCTGCCATCCTCATGGGGTCGAAAGCTCTGCTCTAGGGCCCGCGGAGAGACAACACCCGCCGGGGGGCCTCCATCACTGTGCCTCGTCCACTCTCCAACGGGTCACAGCCGCCGCGCTTCTCTTTAGGGGCTTTTGGCCCACCTGCAGACAAACCAAACACACACAAACAATGTGTTAAACTGGGGAAAAAAACAATAGTGCAGGGTGCCATGACAGCGCACACAGAATACATGAGGGATCAGATCAGAACCCCTGTCTTTAACATAAAGACCCCGACGGACAGAAGTGGAGATATGAGATATATATATATATATATGAATCAACGCCATATATACACACACACACACACACACATCTCCACTTGTTGGGACAGCACATGCGTTTTCATGTTACTCCTGTAGAGGTTTTGGGCAAAAAATAGTCGCGACAAAAAGCCCCCGCCGTCCCACACATACGCTACTTCTCAAAAGCCAGAAGAAGTTGTAAAGAAGAAGGAGAAAAAAAAAAAAAAAAAAAGCCCCGTGAAACCCTGAACCTTCCCGCGGCCGTTCGGTCGCAGCCCGCCCGGCGCCGCGTGCCTGACCGAGCGGCGCTTTCCTGCGACTTGGTGCTGAACGTCCCTCCGCGGCGCCAGGAGGAAACGCACAGGCGTGCTGCTCAGAGAACAGGGTCGGAGTTCACCGCCGCCAGGTCGGGACATCTTTTAACAACCCTCCTCCTCCTCCTCCTCCTCCACCACACACAACTTTTGCTGTGCCACTCAACCCGGTGCTATAGTTCAAGACCCGCCCGCGTTGGGCCCCGCCGGGCTCCCCGTTGTTTTAAAACTGTTACTATCGCGGCGGAGGGAACGGCTCCCCAGCGCGAGGAACGCGGGCGACACGGCGGAGAGAGCTTCTCCATTTCTCTCTCTCTCTCTCTCTCTCTCTCCCCCACCCCCTCCTCCCTCGGGTTAAAATGCCCTCCCCGCCGCAGCCCCTCGTTCGGCCGGCGAAACCGTCGATGCTCTCGCGTAACGAACCGCGGGACACAAAGGAGTCCAAGTCGGTCCGTTTTTCTTTTTTCTCCCCCCACATCGTTCGAGTCGCTGCATTCCGCGTTTCTCGCTCACTTACCTCCGCCATTCCGTCTCTGCGCGAGCCGAGTGTTGCCCGGATGTTGTAGGTCTGCTGCTCCGCGCAGCTCCGCTTGTTACGGCGGCCGCTCGTCAGTTGGGCGCCGCAGACTCGAGTATTGACTTTTTTCGCCAAATAATTCAGCTAATTTTTTTTGTTGCCCCGCTGGCGTTAAATAATTCCTCCTGTAGTTTTTTTTTTTTTTTTTTTGGTTCATTTCCCTCCCACTTTCGATATCAGTTCATGCGTTCTGCTCTTGTGCAACGTGTGTGTTGTTTTAAAAAATAAAACAAACTTCAAAACAACGTAAAAATGTTTAACATAAAGCGTCGCGGACGAGACACTCTATTTTACAAAAATATCAACGGGTAGTATAACTTATATTGAAATGCTATTTCTTGTCCGTTGTGTGCAGGCTGGTGCTGAACACGCGCTCGAAGCAGATAAAGACGTGAAGATGTGTCTCGAGTCTCTCAGGAGATATGGAGAGGCAGGGTGGAGACAATGTCCATCTGTCCTCTGAGACAGGACAGGACACCGGGATACGTTTTGCATAACACTGGCACTTAAATTCGTTTGGAAAGACAGCACGACTAATTTAACTTTAAAATCGGTTTTTAGTTGAAAGCTTATTTAGCCCCTCTAATCTTGTTTCACTGCATGAGTCACTCCCAATATTATGAATGTTCTGTTTGTCTTACGTTGTGTTTTATATTCAGATCTATTTTTAAGGACAGGTGAGAAGTCAAGAAAGAGGCATCACGCTGGTCTCATTAGTTTTATGTATATATTTTCCACACGTTTCACTATTCGGATCACACTGGCCTGTGAAACGTATCAATATCCATATATGCACCTTTATTTCAACATGATTTTATGATTGTGTGTTTGTCTGGCCGTCAGGTCAAGAAATAAAGTAAGAAATAAAGTTCCAGTGAACAAAACAAGGACGCTGTGTAGAAAAGAAGCATTGAATCATTATCATTCTTCCCAACGAGGATGTTGGGCTTATTGTTGTGTCTGTGTTTGTGCTGTTGTTTAATGTACTCAAGTCATCTAAAGCGGTTCTACAATGGACTTTAAGCAAAACCAACTGTTCCTTCCAACTTTCCAGCTCTCAGCATCACCGCGGCCTCGCTGTTGTGCGTTGAACAAAAGACTAAACTGCACAGGAAAAACACAATTTGCTGTTGCGTTTTTTGGCCCTACTTTTAGTACAGTGGACATTTTGTCCAAACGAGTGTCCCAAGGAGGTTTGTGGGGTTCTCGCACACGTGTAGGACACGAACAAGTCGACACCTAGAGGTGAGCCGCCGACTGCTGGTTGGCTGGTTGGTGGTTTTTCGCTCAATTTTCGTCAATTGTGACGGTGTGAAACCGGCACAGTTATCAGAAACACTCACAAACATCGGCCGCATATCTGCCTCTTTAAATCGATCTGCACCTGGGAAACACGTGTCACGTGACTGAGGCGCTCATCACTTCAGCGGCCCTCGGTGACGAAGGTCACTAGTGGGCAGGGACACTTTGTTGTGTCCATGTGTTTCCTCCGGGTCCTTCACTCTGGTTGTGTGTTTTGTGTCAATAAGAAAAGTGGTGCTCAAAACGGGCAAATTTGGGTGTTTATTGTCGGGCTTTGCCTGCGGTACTTGCTAGTTTACCATTACGAAAATGGAGTCTTGACACTTTAAAAAAAATGATGCAGATGCTAGTTTCCTTATTTTGAAAATAAGATTCAAGGTCCACTTGTTTGTTCAGTTGTTTGAAGAAATGCGAAGATAGCGCTCGCTTTCATGACTTCTTCTTTGGAGGCCTTGGACATCGGCTCATCCTTGACCTTGGAGATAATACTTTGTGAAGATATTAACAACTGAGAGCACGCTTTGTAACATTTCACAATAAAAACCCACTGAAATTAGAAAAATCTACAAGCACTGATGAAGACCGCTTCCGGTGTTAGTAGCTTAACATGAAAAGGTTCAATTATGTTATGAGGCTTCACTCACTGTTTTCTGAAAGTATGATTTAATTTTTTTATATATATATTATTAAAGTATGAGCTTTTTTTGTTCTATAAAGTAAGTTACCACTTTGAAAAGAAGGTTACTAAGGAATTCTTGGCATATATGTAAAATGAAGACTACAGCAGCAGTCTTAAGTAAATACAGTGTTTGTGTGTAGGGAGGGGTTGTGCGTTTGTCCCGGCATCATAATACGGCAGTGTAGCGTCTGTTGGTCAGGCCTTCAGTGCTGCAAGAGGTCGGACGAAGAGTTCTTCACACTTCCCATCCTTCTACGGGACATGAATCGATAGATCGGTGAGGAGAAGACGTGAAGCAGTGACGGCTTCCCAGGAGACACAAATATTGAGGACGTATAAAGTCCTAGTTGGTCGTGCAAAGTACGGCAAAAATATTTTCCAAAGAAAATTTTATTTTTTATCTGTGCCTGCAATGTGCAGATGTTCTGGATGTGGCGATGGTGGAGAAAACATTTCCGCTGCATCGTGAGGGTGAACTGGTGCACGGAACTATGACCCGTAACATAACTTACGTGACAGGGGACGCTGCAGCGATCAGAAAGCAGATGTGACACAGAAGTTCCGCCCGGTGGTTGGTGGTAGTTTTCCCACCACACGGCATGTTTACCATGAAGTGCACGGTGGGTGCTCTGGCATCGGCTGTTTGGCCGTTACTGTATGTGAGCAGCCATAACACTTCCTATCGTGGTTGCCTCCATTATTCAGCATGGGGGGGGGTTAATGTCCCAGACGGAGAGGGACAGTTACATTCCTGGGACTTTCCTCGCTTGGAGCAGAAAGTCGCAGGAATGCAGAACGACCGAAGACAAAACAACCGGGTCCTGTAAACATTCAGGCTCTTAAATGTTCTTTTTCTGTGTGCGAATGTTCCCCCCCGTTTTGTTATACTTTAACAAGCAGGCTTTTTATTTGCTTCCTCCTTTCTATGGGAGCTCTTTTGAAAAGAGGATGAAGCGGGGACTTTTTTTTCCAGAATCATCACTATCTGATTTTCGGGGATTTTCTTTTTCATTTATTTAACGGCAAACATGTGGCTGTCACATGAGCCCGCCACAAAATGTGTCGCGAGACTCTGTACGTGCCACCATGTTTTTTTTTTATTCATTTTTTTTACCAGAAAGAAGAAATGCTATAATGATACAGCACATAATGCAAGTCCGTTTTTGACAAACTAATTGGAAATTAATGGCAGGAAGAGTTAGTTCCTCATTCCTCAAGTGGCTTCCTGGGAATGACGTCAACGCTTCTTTCTCGTTCTCCGTGTCACAGAGCACATGGCTCATCACATTAGCACACTGGGGCTTCATGTTAGACAACATAGAGACTTTTCTTTCTTTGGGAACAGTGTTTGTGTTCATAATTTAAGATTGAAATGTACTCGTTCAAACACATACAGAATTCAAAATACTACAGAAATAGAAACAATGTGCATGTTCCAATCTCAATCCCTTGGGAAAGTCGTGTGAATTACATTTATTCAGTTAATGTCTAACCTGACGCAAATATCTAAAGATACATTGTGGTTTTTATCTTTTTTTGCCAAAACAAAACCCATAAGTGCATTAAAAAAAAACACTGATTGTGTGTTCCAGCTCTGTAACTACCACACCACCAGGGGGCGATGCTGTCCTGTGCGTGGGTTCATTCAGGAGCTCAAACTCAAACTGCAACATGGCATCAAACAATTCTCCTGTATCTCTTTCAATAACTAAAAGCCAAGATGTACACACTTAAATCACGTGTCAAAGGGGTGAAGCTGACTGAGGTGGTGCGGCTTTATTCCCACACGGTTCCTCTTTTTTGTGTTTCTGAGCCCCAGATGGCAGAAGAGATCGCGGGCAGCACAGTGGATTCATGATCTGGATGAATTTCAGCCTGCTGGCTGCTACGTTTGCCACTGATACAAGACTGCTCACCCCTCTGTGTCTGTGCGTTCAGCTTTGAAAGAAATTCAGTTGTAACGGTGAGCAAACAAACACGGCAACCGAACCCATTGTGTTTCCCCTTCCAGTCTTTCTTTTCTCCGACGTTCCGACGCTTTATTGTCCATCCACTGACCATTCACGCCGCTATTTCTCCCTCTTTCTCTCCCCCCTTCTTGCTTCCACTCCCCCTCTAAACCGGATGTTTGTGTCTCAGCGGGTCTGGCGGCAGCAGACCAGTACAAAGCTGATGACCAGATAGCGTGGCTTTGGAGGGCCCAGTTCTCCCAGCGCCGCCACGGATTAACTAGGATTTAGGCCTTTCCATTCGGATTCCCCCCTCTAAACCAACACAGCAAAGACGGCAAAACACAGGAGGTCGCGCAGCCGACAGCGTGCCTCCCCCCCCCCCATCTGTTGGCTAAAACAGTGAAGCCCATCACCGCTATTTGACTTCTGCTCCTCAGCCTCACGTGCGCAGGAGGATGATCGCCTGATTGGAACAACATGAAGGTGGAAGCCAGAGAAACCTCAGGAGTTTCCCCCCCCCCCCCCCACACCCCCTTTCCTGTGATGACAGGCGATGTGTTTGTGTGCTCCTGACGCATCAGGCAATAAGAGGAACCAAGCGACGTGCTTTATGGTCTCTTATAATTCAGGCCACGATGGTGGTTAACATTCAAAAGGTGATATCACGCGACTCGGGAGACTCGGGCTTCCGTGCATTGTGCTGCTGTGCGTGTGAACTCGCCACAAGCCAATAGCAGATGCCTGACGAACAGGATCTGAATCATGAGTACAAGTTGTTTCGCTGCAAAAACAATATGTTGTTGGGGAGGGTGGGAGGGGTCTTTTTCTCTGCTTTTGCAAATTATTATTTGATAAATCACAGTGATAAGCAAACACCGCTGAATCCATTTCATACAAAATAACGTTAACATTGAGAAGAGTTATTAGGTTGTTCCGTTTTACCACAGAAGAACAACACGCTTCCACGGACCCAGCGGGGGGGGGGCAGTTCCTGTGACACAGGAGTGGAAAGATGTGTGCGACTCCGCCCTGTCCTGTCCTGTTAGAGCCTCCCACTCCACCCTCCAAGCCCCCGCATCGCACTCCAGCCAGAACACTCCCTTTCCTAACATTTACCATTTCTGACCATGAATCACTTCACAAAGTAGCTGCAGAACAAAGTTGGGTATTTGTAAAGTGTCCCTTTTTACGTGAAAGTGTCCCAACGTGAAAGTCTGCCGGGTAAAAGCAAAAGACGCGAATGGGAGACGTCCAACCCTGAAAGTGTCCCCCTTCCAACTGACGGACACAACAGATTCTCTGTCGGAGGGATTCCCTCCCAGGTTCCCTTTTTTTTTTTTTTTTCTTTTTCAAATGTGCACAAGAACCTGAGTGTGAATTGGGCCAGTAAGTGGTGTTATTAAGTCAGTGACGCCAAGACACACGGGCCTTTCACACCCACGACTCACCCGTGCACGTGCGTGTGTGTGTGTGCGCCCATAGATACAGCGCACAACCAGTCTACTGTTTAAATCCTCGGTTTAACCTGCGATCGTAACCAACCTCCCTTTTTTCTTTTTTTTTTTTACCTGCATGCAGTGGATGTGGGCCGTTTGAAACGTTACATCACGACTCAACGGTCACCGGATTTCAACACCGGATCCCATAAATCACATGACCTCAACACGCTCATGTGCTTTGCCACTGACCTGATTCCCTAAAGGACTCTGTCCCTTATATTCATCAGGCCAATAAGTAACACAACCATTTCTACGCTGTGACTTCCTGTCATTCAACAGTGCTTGTTTGTTTTTTCCCCAAAAAAGGTTTCTCCTTCAACCCTCTGAGGCTACATTTGAACAGACATTCTCCCAGGCAGCAGGATTACCAAGTGATGGAGTGTCTTTGTGGTGTCCACTGAGCGGTCAGGGCCTTTGTTTTTGGTCCACATCCAGTCGAACGCAGAGCGTATCGCACGAGATACGATCTCCTTTGCCAGATCGAGCATGTCAAAATATTTCAAAGATAAGATTCCAGAACTCGACATTTGTTTGAGAAATATGTGTCAGAATAGTTTTTCGGCCCGTCGGTTGTGACTTTTTAAGGCTTAGAGACTTGCGTTAACTTTCCTGTGTTTCTGGTAGAGTTGTGTTGGTTTGTTGGCAAGGTTATGTGTACGTGTCAGATTTACTTTACCCCTGCCAGGTGGTGGCCAAACTGCTGGAAAAAGGATGATCTCAGAAAGCGGTCAAGCATTTGGTGTTTATACCAAGAGCGCATCAACCTTAAACAGACCTGAATCTGACACGCCATTGTTGGTTCCACTGGTTTATTTTCACATCACATTCCCTCCAACCCCCCCTCCCACACGATCCCACTGCATCTCCCTCTCTTCTCCCTCGTTCAGTCCACTCCATCGATAAACATTACTTTTTCATTACGTTACTTTTTCTCATTCCCCGGTTGAAGCCTGCTGCTGGAACAGGAGACAGGGGGGCAGGAGTGGGGTGACTGGTTTGGCTGTAGGGGGGAGGGGGGGTAGAGTGTACTGCAGCAGTGTGCTGGACGGTCATGCGTTGGACCAGCAACTCTAGCCTGTGTGTGTTAACATAAGCTCAGCAGATGCTCTGTGTCACTGTGCAAAAAGACTGAAACCATCGAATGAGAGTGCCGGACGTGAGCTCAGCAGTCGGGCCGCACTCACGTGCACAAACACGCACTAAAATGACAACAAAGCAAGGAGCTTGTGCAACAACACACACACACACACACACACAGAAGGGGCGCGACATTCATTTTCTGCTCAGGTAGCTGGGCAACTTGTTTGCTCCTATATAGATGCTCTGAATGTGGCGTATTCCTCCTTTAATGAACAATCCTTCTACCAAACCGACGGAAGTTGTGTTGGTAATGTCTGCGAGGTATCTTCAATCATATTAAGTTGTATTAAGAGAGTATTAAGAGCTCTGGCCCTCGGGACTTATGTGAAACTTAATCCCCTTATAAAAACACAACACTGAGTTACAAGTTAGTTACTTCATTTCTGAACGCATTGCTGGGTGTTCTTGGTCGGCCGGTGCCGTGAGCCGTCGCAGTGGCCCCGGCCTGATGAAATGTGAAGTGTGTGTTTTCAGCCTTTATTTTGTCCGGCATGTCCCCGGAGCCGGGGAGCTTTAGGGTGCCCGGGTCTGATGGCCGGGCCTGTCTTATTGTTGTTGTTGCTGGTTCAGCGGTCACCACGGCAGCCGTTACCACCGCTGCAGATCTCTATCGAGCCTTTCTTTTTGTTGGACGTCGCCGCGTCACCGGAGGGGCCACAGAGCCCACTGCCAGCGAGCGAGCGGCTGTCGGCCCAGTTCACACGGCAATTCATTCACAACATGGCCCACGCCGTTCAGTTCACACAGCCAGGCGAGGTCGAGGTCGGCGAGGTCACGTGCTAGAAAAAC
Organism: Apeltes quadracus; assembly: GCA_021346845.1. NCBI lineage: Eukaryota > Metazoa > Chordata > Actinopteri > Perciformes > Gasterosteidae > Apeltes > Apeltes quadracus. Next base: position 4,398,758 of record CM037924.1, on the reverse strand, counting down.
GCCTCCGAACATCCAACGCGACACTCTCTGGCCGTCGCTTTGTTCAGCAGAGATTGTTAACACGTTTCACCGTGTTGACCCTGAAAAGCTGACGAAACAAAAGAGCCTCAGCAAATTGTTTGAGCTGTCGGTAGAGTTGTTTCGATTCCGATACTAGTATCGGAAAAGCCTCCGATACTGCCGAAATGCTGGCATCGGGTATCGGCGAGTACTGGAGTCCAGGCTCCGATTCGATACCACTGCTCCGGCTGTCTTCTCTGTCATTTGCACATTAGCTCAGGAGCTAACGTTAGCGCATCACGTCGGCGGTTTGGCACTACTTTACAGTGGCTTTTCCCACCAGTAAGACGCCGACATGCAACAAGTGCAAAGAAGCAATTTCGAGGGGTGGCACGAGTGCAAATTTCAACAACAGCAACTTAATCAAATATCTGAAGACGCGTCACGTTTAAGAGCACAACAAATTTACCAAAGATAAGGGGACACTGGTATCGGTACTCGGTATCGGCCGATACCCACTGGACGTATATCGGAATCGGTATCAGGAGGGAAAAAATGGTATCGGAACATCTCTAGCTGTCGGGAAATACTTTTGCTTTTTTGACGAGAGTTGGGTAAGCTGGTCGTGTTTGAACGGCGAATATGAGGCTACAGCCAGTTAGCACATAGTTTAGCACTGGAATTTGGAAAGTGGTCCATTAACTGGCAGAGGTCGGTCCAAAGGAAACACGCACCACCAGCCGGCACATCTAATGCTCACCAATGACTAATTCAAATTTTCCCCAAGTCATTATGTGTGGTTAAATCCGTGCAAAATGACAGTTTGGAAACATTTTGTTTAAGTGGCTGTGCATAGTGACTTAATTAAAATAACTGCAAAAAAACTGCAAAAATGCCAAGCAAAACAAACTTCGTTTTTGGCGCATGTGCAGCTCACCTCATTTCTAAAGTGATTTAATGTGTTATTCCTATGCATTGATTCATTGTAATTCAAGAGGAAAAACCACACAGCGAGTGGGTGAAACATATACGACTTTAACCAAGGAGGCCGATGTTTGAGTCCAGTGAGTAACTTTGGTATGCAACTTCACGTTACATAAGTCCAGATAAAAGATGGCAGTTTGGCGCTTAAGCAGTTTTGTCTGAATTCACATTGTTACCCACCCGTTTTAAACTGCAACTTTTAAAACGAGTTTGTGTGCATATTACAAGTCGGGAAAGAGACGCGTGTTAAATGATGCAGAAAGCTTAGGATTGCGTGACATGACACTGAAACTAGTGACTTTGTACCACAGAGACGCTACGGGAGTCTTTTGATTCTAAATCTGTACCGATGGTATTTGGAGATCAGTTGGTTATTTCTTTCTCAGGCTCCAGACGCATTTTTTTCTGGAAAGATAAGGATGTGGGGTTGGGGAATGACTAACCGGGATAGGGGGGGGTTGTGCGTTTGTTGGAATGGTGGTTTAGGTGGGTGTTGGGGCTGGTAGATGGTTTAAGTTTGGGGGTCAGTTGAACATGTGGACTGTGTGACCATCAGTCCTCATCTCAAGGGAAACGACCCGTTTGCGTTTTTTCATTAAAAAGAAGAAGAAGAAAAAAACGCAGACAGACAAACCTCCAGAAATACTTCACATGTTTCCTGCATGTAAAAAGATGCACGTTTCCCTCTGCGAGGCCGTTCGGGGGGTGAATTTGAGAGGATCTCACTACCCCCAAGAAGTGAATGGAAGATATGCATCATGTCCACAGTTTCTACAAGAAAAAACTAATTTCCATTGCATTTGCCAACGCACACACACACACACACACACGCCCAGGAGCCTCTTTCAAGCTTTCCCAGACATCGTAGAAGGAGTTCTGAGAAAAACAAGCAGGATTGTTGACATGACTGAGGTCCAAGTTATTTTTACACATTAACAAAGGCTGTGAAGTCCCTTTCGGGTTTGAGACCCTCTATTGTAAAGAAAATAAAAGCCTAATAAAAGACTCACTTCAGACTTACTTCAGAAAGGGTACCAGATTTATTGTGAGAGATATGATAACGTTTTGAAGATTCCAAAAGCACAATGTTGTGTGTGTGTCAGGTTCATCCCCTTCATTACTGATCATTTCTCTCTTTTCCACTTGCATGACAAATTTAACAATCTTTGAGTTCCCTGTGTAAAAAAAACAAAGATTGGAGGGAGAAGAAAAAAAACATAGAACTTTTGCACAGAACCAATTTACCGTGCAAATACATTGTACATCGCCGTCTTCCATCCATCCGTTCATACTTCTACCCGGGCCCACTTTGATGTTGCTATTCTGAGCTGGATGCAGATAAAAAAAGGTTATCTGAAAAGGAACCAGCCGGGCTGTTTTTCAGACAAGCAGTCACCTTGGGCCCTTAAAGACCTCAGACCTCCACTGATACACTATCAGTTCTACTCACCACCCCCGGATGAGAGGTACCCCACGTTGCATGCAAGAAAATATGTGATGCTCTTCAAGATAGAGATATAATGTGGTTTCTTTTGTTGTGATATCCTGTAGAATTGTAGTTGAATAGTAATACGACTGTATTTATATAGCAGAGCAGCGAAAACGGAGACGGATGCCGTGTTCCTCCAGGACTTAAATATTTGGCCTTTAATAATATAAAAGGAAATTGGATTGATTGTTGTAGTCATGCTACATGCAGGGTTGTTAATGTGTTTGTTTGACCCCTTTTGTTCCAACATAAGGCCCTCTGCTATCAGTTTGGCTCGCTCTGAAACAACAACAACGTATCTGCCACATCAAATGTTTTTACTCCTTGACATGTTTCAGGGCCTTCAAATCAAAATCAATTTGGAACCCATTCCTGTTGGATGGTGCTCACTAGAATCAAGACCTCGGGAGTGAAGGGCCAAGCCCCCGTCTGCTCCATGTCTCCATGTCGAAGTGTCCCTGAGCAAGACGCCTGACCCTGGAATGCTCCCCAGGCTAAAATGCAAAGACAGTGGGTTAAAAATGCAATGCAAGTCGCTTTGGATGAAAGCGTCAAGCTAAATGACATGTGATGTAATGCAAAAAGGACCGTAGCAGCTAGTGTCATAAACACGTCTCTTATCTCCCCTCAATAAATAACATTGAGCCGAACGACGTGCTGCTTATCTGCTGTGTATCTGTATCGATGTCATATTTAAAAACGCCGCAGGAACTCATTGAAATCAGCAAACATTCTCCTGGAGGTCCCGGGGCGGGGTTCTTTCTCAGCGGCTGCGGGTGAACTGCAGGCGTGGAGGGCGGCGGGTCGGCGGCCCGAGAGGCCTCGCTTTTTCCGCCGCCGCAGCTTTGCACTTCGTTCCCACCACACTTCACATTCCCCACCGTGTAACTCACCGCCGGGAGCCTACGTCAGCGCGCCCTGACTCACGATGCCGCCGCACACGTACACACAGGCGCGCAGCAGACCCACACACACGGAGATGCAGCAGAAAGAACAAACTTTTACAGCACAAGGCCTTTTTTTTTTTTTTTTCCTCTCTCCACGATCTAGTGACCTGTAGCAACATTTCCTCTTTCCACCACAGCACCAAACAGCCAGGAAGTCGGCGTCCAGCTTGCAACAACACGGAGCCAAGGGGTATTTTCAGAGGGTTATAAATGGGTTGTCAGAGTGCCTGTACATCTCTGGCTGCTCAGGGTAAAGTCAACAGCTCTGGGGGTCATTCATTAATCTGCAATGCCTGGGCTGACATGTGCGAGAGGGCCAGACTGCTCGTGAGCTCACACAATCAGCGAGGACGGAGGGGAGGGAGGGGAGAACGGTGTCAGCTGCCGCTCCCTAGTCTCCTGCTCTTCCCGTCGAGCTTTCTAATTATCAACATTTTTTTTTTAATCAACACTGCCAGCCTGCCGAATCATCCATCACCGCCTCAATCTCATGGCCCGTTCCGCCCTATGGATCCGTTCAAAACAGAGCGCACGAGAGCAACAAACAGGCAAAGATGACACAGCGACAAGTTGCTATTTTAGAGACACTTGGAACCGTGCTATCAGATAAGGACGGTCCCTTTGCCCTGGCGTCACCTTTTAATTGAGCTCCCCGGAAATGTTAAAAACGAAAGCCCCATGGGAGGTTCACCAGAAGCTAATCTCAAGACTTCACAGCTTCTGGAGCTGCTTTTGCTCCGCTCCCGGTCAGACTTCTTTCGACCCCCCCTCCACCCCCCTCTTCCATTGTCTTTGGCTGTGAAATCGCGGAGCACAAAAGCCAGTGGAAAACCCGTAAAAATGCAGAGCGTAAAAACGATGAGAAGACCCTACCCTTCGGTTTCCCGTTCCAGCATCCAGTGGTTACAATAACAGCTTCGGGGAATAGATGAGAACGTGCGATCGGTTTTTCAAAACACGTGACGGTTCCAGTTCAGAGATGGGGGGGGCGGTTGAAGGGGACTTGGTCCTCAGCATGCCCAACACCACGCACGCTATGCTGTGGCCTCGCCGTTGTGTTGTAACCCGTCAGGTCAGTGCCGGCCTGAGCCTCTTGGGGGGGCCCTAAGCAGAATTTTATTTGGGGGCCCCCCTCCCACCACACACAGTCACCTGTGCTAGAAGATTATTGGCACAAATGTCACGCTATACTGTTCTAGCGAAAATTATAAACGAATACAGTGAGGTTATAATACAAAACTAGGGCTGCTTGCGGCATAAGCGAACTAAGCGGCTGCTTGGGGCCCCAAGCAGCCGCTTAGTTCGCTTATGCCTTGGGCCGGCCCTGCGTCAGGTGGCTCATCAATTCACACAGCGGCAGGAAGTTTTCAACACTGATGCCGTCGCTCTCCCTTTGCTTTACCGAGGAAGCTGGTGGAGACCACGCGTCCTTTTAAATCGCACGCGAGCAAGTCCTTCTGTATTTTGTCACATTTGTCGTAGTTCACCGTTAGCGCTGTTAGCTCCACTAGCCCAGGCGTTGCCATGTTGAGAGCAATTAATAAAAGCTGTTTTTGGGGGGGGGGGGCAGTTCATTCTTTGTCCACCACAGTTGCCGCTCATTATATACACTTGTTCTTAACAGCCTCGGACCTCATGACCCAACCTCCTCTGTATTTCAACCCCGTGTTCTGTGCGAAAATCACTCAGCCTCCCAGAACCTTGTTTTCTTCTTATTAGCAATACATTTTTTTTTTTTTTTTACAGAGTAACACTAAGAAATGGCCTAAAAAGGAGACGTGTCCTTCTAATCCATTACTGGCTCCGCTGGGAGAGGTCTGACCTATCTCACACTGCGAAGGAGCGAAGGGATCCAGTAATCTTTTACTGGAACGTGCAAAGAAATGAGTCATCAAATTGCAGATATGAAACGGGTTACAATTTCTTGGCCGGTCGGCGGAGAGGGAGGAAAGCAACGGAAAACAGAAAAGCAAATAAACACACAAGTCAGTTATTTAACAATCAGTGCTCGTTAAAAGAAAAATAGATCAATATTGTCAACCTTGGGATGTGTGATCCACTCGGATGACACAGCTTCATTTAACACACGAGGGCAACACACAGTCACATGGTGCATGTAAGCACAGCAATTCTATGACAGCGACAAATTAGGGGTTTGTCAGTCTGCTTCTCTCAAAGAGGAAAACCCTTCAAAACAACACCTGAAGAGGAAATCAATGTATCAATCAATCAATCAATCAATCAATCAACCAACCAATCAATGGCGGCTCTGGCTGCTTGTTATGAACACAAAGTGACCCATCTGCACAGGATACACGTGGGGCTCCGACCTCTCGGCTGACGGAACGGAAAGGTGAGACCCCGCCCACCCGGGGAGGGAGGGGAGGAGAGAGGGGAGGTGGGGGTGGAGGAGAGGGGGGTGAGGAGCGCGAGACTGTCCAAACTGAAGCGAGTCACGGTGCGAGAGGGCGACGCGGCGCGATGATGAAGTTCAGGAAACAACAAAAAGTGAATGTTAGGAGGCGAATACTTCCGTGATTGGAAAAGAAAAAAAAAGATGGACTTTTGACTTCGGAATTCTTATTTTTCTTTGGTAACCGGCAGCAGCGCGTCGTTACGCAGGAGACCGAGAAACGGCTTAACTGGACCAAACGGACCAAACCACCGGGATGTTTGGATGAGAGCAGGAACTCCGACAGGTAACGACCCCGCAGATGAAGAAGAGCCAATTCACACACACTTTTATTCGGACAAGTTTCCTCCAAATCATCGGCACCTTTTGGCTTAACGCACCTTTTCCACAAAACAAAAAAACTACCTGGAAACGTGACGTTTCCACTTACAGAGTGAAAACGAAACATGCCCAACCATTATATTTGATACTTCGATAGATTCATAGGGTTTGTTTTAATTATACATCTTTTACAGTGCTATTAATTTGGGATACATTTTGCGAGGCTTGTTCACCCAAAACCATAATAAAATGTAATGATTAATGATTCTTAAGATCGATCAACGTTTATTAACGAGTCACGCTACATTTCACTGGATGTTCTAACAATTATGGCACATGATTTATGAACAGAATGAACCAACACGACTGTTTGTTATCAAGTTGTAACGCCCTAAACTACAGCTGCTACTTCTTCTCAAGTTATTTATTTGAATCAATATCTTTATATTTAAAAAGTGTTGTATAGTGGGTTTAAAAAAAATAAAATGTTTTGCATGTCATTTCCTGGCTGTACACAATGAATTAGCATGAATTGGGGTTAGACACCTCAGATCTGTGCACTGTAAGCACCCTGTGCAATAACAGTTCACTTACGTCATCGCGGATTCTTGTTTTTATAGGTTTGTTTAATTATTTATTTATGTATAAAATTACATTTGATCGGTCAGCAGTTCCTTCGAGCTCCATGATGCCAGTTCTGAGCCGGCCGAGTTGAGCGGCCTCTCCTCCCGCTGCTGTGTCCGGTGCTGTGGCGCCCTCTGCTGTGTGACCCGAGGAAGGCCAGTAGGGAGACGGCCAGAATGGGGAACCAGGTGGAGGAGGGCATGAACGCCGTCATCGTCAGCCACTACAACCACTCGGGAAAGTGGGACATGACTCGCGGCGGCGGCGCCTGCAAGACGGTGCTGCTGCTCTTCATCTGCCTGCTCATCGTCCTGGAGAACGTCACGGTGCTGCTCACCCTCTGGAGGAACAAGCGCTTCCACAGCCGCATGTACTTCCTCATCGGGAACCTGGCGCTGTCGGACCTGCTGGCCGGCGTGGCCTACGTGGTCAACATCTTCACCTCGGGGAGCAACACCTACTTCCTGACGCCGGCGCAGTGGCTGGCCAGGGAGGGCAGCATGTTCGTGGCCCTCAGCGCGTCCACGTTCAGCCTCCTGGCCATCGGCATCGAGAGGCACATGACCATGGTGCGCCTGCGTCCGTGCGAGACGGCGGGCCGGGGGAGGCTCCTCGGCCTGCTGGCGGCCTGCTGGCTCGTGTCGGTGCTCCTCAGCGCCCTGCCTAGCATGGGCTGGAACTGCCTGAACAACATGGCCTCCTGCTCCACGGTGCTCCCGCTCTACGCCAAGAGCTACGTGGCCTTCTGCATCAGCGTGTTCAGCGCCCTGCTGGTGGCCATCATCATCCTCTATATCCGGATTTACCGCCTGGTGACGTCCAGCGGCCGCAGGGTGAGCAGCCGGCCTTCGGAGCGCTCGCTGGCCTTGCTGCGGACGGTGGTGATCGTTCTCGGGGTGTTCGTCATGTGTTGGACCCCCCTCTTCCTCCTCCTGTTGCTGGACGTCGGCTGCGGCCCGGACCGGTGCCGCGTGCTCTACCAGGTGGACTGGTTCATAGCGCTGGCGGTGCTCAACTCGGCCCTCAACCCGCTGATATACACCCTGTCGAGCAGGGAGATGAGGGCGGCCTTCTTCCGGCAGCTGTGCTGCTGCCAGGCCGGCCTGGAGCAGACGGGCGCGACACCGACGGGGGGCAACCCCAACCTGGCCACGGCCCTCCCCACGGTGGAGAACAGCAAGACCAGCGCAGGAGGAGGCGGCGGCGACGGCGACGGCGGCGGGGCCGGTAAGGCCACGCCGAACAGGGGGAAGGTCCCCGAAAACAACAAGCACGGAGACCCCTCGGCCACCGGCGTGCCGCTTCCCTCCGGGCCCGCCGACCTCCTCTCGGCCGTGCTGGGGAGGGCGGGGGCGCTGCCGACCCTCGGCAAGTTCTGAGTGGAGGCGGCTGGACGAGGCTTCGCGGGCCCCACAGAACCGACTCTGCTGACGGACACTTTTTTGCGCTACGTCCAGCGGAGGATTGGACGGCGTTCAGTCGAAAGAAAGATGAAAAAACACTTAATGCCACTATTTTACAACACCATTATTCACAGCAGTTACTGAAATGTTGGGATCGTCTTACGCTTTGATTAAAAGTTCAGTGGACAGTTTCGTAGAAATGGATTAAACCAAACCCCCGAATTGAATTAATTCAGCTCTGAAAGTAGACTTAAACAATAGCATATAATTAACACTAATCAGGATTGTATCTGTAGGTTTTTACAGATACAGATATTATTGTGTCATTAGAAATAATGGAGATTAAGCGTTTTTTTTGCTTGTGCTGTATGCATGCATTTTCCATCACAATTTGACTTGGTAAACTTTATTTTCTGTGAAAACATTTGCCATCTTAATAATATTGGTATACCTGTTTAAAATAGTTTGTGTGAATAGAAAAGACGGTACTAGGACTTAATTATTGATTTTTAGTTACGATTGGCGATGCACTGTGAGAGCAAAAGACCAAAAGGTGGTTTCTCAGACTAGCGGCCTCTTGAGGCTGTGATACACATTACACACCAGAAATAAAAATAAAAATTAAAAAAATCAGATTCTTACCACGAGTGGGCAAAGGCGCAAAGATCGTCCTCGCAGTGGTCCTTTGGAAAAAAAAAAAAGTCATAATGAGCGGGGTTTGACATCTGTATGGGGGCCATTTTGGGATAAAGAGGCTTGGTTCTGCATAAGCAGGACGGGCTCGCGTCCTGGACGCAGGAAACCACTCGCACACTTCAACTAACCACTAGGGAATAAGAGTGTTGGATTTGAACTATAGCAAATGAAATAAAATCCCGTTGCCTTTTATGAGTTTTTTTTTCTTCACGTGTGATCTTTTGATATTGAATCAATGACTTGTCTGCTTCCTCCCCGCCACACTAAGTCTCTGCGTTGGTCCTCTGCAAACACCGTTGTGCTGCATATACAGGAAAACCAGACGTTTTGTCTGCACGGGAGTCACAGAAGAAATTGTGTCATACATATATGAATGCATGAATGCTTTGATTTGTCAGTTTTTCCGACAGAAGAGAAATGTCACGAGGTTGAACCTGCGGCTATTATTAGATATTCTAATGGGAAGCTGATTGATGATCACTCGTTGCCATTCATAGGTAGACTCGGGTCAGCCGGCCGGGGATGAATAATGCAGAGAAACCCTTGATATTTATTTCAACTTCCATCTTGGCGAGGTCAGGAAGCCATTAGCCACGGAAGCTGCACTGCATAATTCAGACTTTGAAAAGTTTCCTACTGTGAAAAAATGGGGAAGTTTCGGTAACATTTTTCTGAATGTAATGAACTTTCACAAAATGATTAGATAATTCAAGTTAGATCCAGAGATACGCCGTCTGGAGAAGCTCAAATCCGGCGTTATGGTCTCCACGGCGACAAAGCCGCAGCAGTGGGCGCCACTGGGACACGAAGAGATGCGATGGGGCTGCTGCTTTGCAGCCCAGTTGGTTGTTGCACATCGGCACAGACAGACAGACGCGAGCCGACAGGCCGACATTTCACGCTCACCTGGGCTTCAGGACGCGTCTCCGCGCTCCGCACGTCCGGGTCTGATGGAGAGAGACAGCGAGGACGGGGGAACCAGCGGCAGATCTTACAGCTTAAATGTCACTCGCTCCTTCTCCATTCAGCCGGGGACGACGGTGGCCTTTATGCCATCTGGAACAGAAGAAAATTACAAAAAAAAAAAAGGTTGCGCTCCAGTGTCATTTGACAGAATCCCTCCCTCCTTCTGCTCCTTCTCTTCATTCATTCATTCATTCTTCTCCTCCAACTGGTTTCTTATTAGATTTAGTTTGACTCAAAAGGTTTTGGTTTACAGAAGATCCGTTTGGAGCACCAACATCCGACACGTCCAGGCAAATTTACATCAATGTTACACGCCAGAAAGAACCTTTGGTTCCGTCTTCGGGCGACCAGGTGGACACATGACGTGTGGATTCACTCCAGAGGGGACGGACGCGTTGGTGGAGAAGCAGGAGGCGTCTGAGAGCAGCTGCTAGTAAAATGGCAGGTGTGCCAGCTGATTTACAGGCCTGTAAACGGGGGAAATACAAAAGGTCAGAAGGTCTCAAGCCAAAAGTTTGTTTTTGTTTCCAATTGTATAATTCAAGAACCCAATTTTGGAAAACCTTCCAGGAAGCCCTTGACTGACTGACGTTTGAAAATATAGATCCTTTTAACTGACAATTTAGTAAAATAAATCGAGGAAGAAATACGAGAAAGTTCAGAACCTTATTTGAATGCAGGAGATTTTAGTGTTTCATGTCACACATTAAAAAGCTTAAATGAGGGTAATTGTGATCACGTGCTAAACATGAACATATATAACATGAATGAATATATATTCAGGCTTGTAATTGATGAAAATAAGGTATTAGTGTTGGTTAGTAAAAAAGTGTAACTTTAGCGTTGATCAATTCTGACGTTTATTGACGGAGAGGAATTAAACAGTGATTGTTTAGCAGCTTTAACATTTTCACTCAATACTGGACAACGTTTTAAGCCCCTTGGACACTAAAATCGCAGCAAAAAGGCTTCAGGGTTGAAATATCTGATCTGATTCTGATCAATCATGAAAAGGGGAGGGGGTCACACAATGAGGATAAGCTGGAAAAAACCCAAACCATCCCAATTGTGCTCATCCTCTGACTCGGTTTAATCTTTAATCTTTAAAACAGCGTGGCGGTAGATTTACATGCGGTAGATTTACAAATTCCTTTCTTTCAAATTGCGCCAGACGATGGATTCCATTTGTCTAAATGCCAGAAAAACAAACAAAAAAAACTGGGTCAAACACCTTAATAAATCCCGTTAGCTGAACAGCCGTCGCCGGGTCTCCTTTGAGGATTTAGACGTGGTGGATTTGTGTCATTCTCTGCGCACAATGGCTCTCTGCACATGACTAACGCGAACACGACAGAGCACAAGAGAATCACACCACCCCCTGTCGTCACGATCCCGGCTTTATGCCGCTGTGTGGCCAGGAAGTGGGCAAGCATGCAGGCGCCTGTGTGTGCGTGTGTGTGTGTGCGTTTGTGCTCATCCGTGTGGGTTTTTGAGAGGAGGAACAAAGACTCCATCTGGTCCGAGCCACTGAATGTGCCAGTGTGAAACACTTCTCTCCTCTCAAGTCCCCCTTTCCGAGAAGCAGCGGGGAGGAGGAGCGTGAAGGAGGAGCGGGGCCGAGGAGGGGTGGGGGGGGGAGAGCGGCGAGGGGCCCCCGAGCTGAAACCGCTCTCTCCTCCCCACACACACACACACACGCGTGTTACCACTCGCACCGGAGGAGGCCCACGCCGACTAGTCCTGTGGCGTGTGATAGTTCTCCTCCTCCTGCTCCTCCCTTCACCTCCAACAGCTGCCCGACACATAGAGGGGGAAGACCCAGGCAGACTTTGGCGATGAGGCTCCCCAGGATCAGAGGGCTTCATCCAGGCAGCGAGGGGGTGTGTGTGTGTGTGTGTGTCTGATGGATCTAGCTGGGGACACTCCTCCTCCTCCTCCTCCTCCTCCTCCTCCTCCTCCTCCTCCTCCTCCTCCTCCTCCTCCTCCTCCTCCTCCTCCTCCTCCTCCTCCTCCTCCTCCTCCTCCTCCTCCTCCTCCTCCTCCTCCATCATCAAGCAGGAGAGTTTAAAGTGTTGTACTGACAGCTTCTGCATCGTTCCTACAGTCGTGAGCCTACGTGTGCCTTGTATGCTGCATTTGTTTAACATCTTTGATTAAATGCTCGCCATTTGAAGTGTCAGAAAATAGTGATACATCTCCCCCTCAATTTTTCCCAAAGCCCAACGTGCTTTTGGAAATAGCTTTTTTCTCTTCGGCTTCAGCTCCAAACACATTCAAATCGGCTTCACACACGAGCCGCAACCAACACGAACTTCGTAGGCAAATCTGCTGCATCCGCGCGGCGACAGCAAAAAACGATGAGGGCCGCCGAGGGGCACATTGACAAACGCTAACGTGCACTGAAAAGGCAAGGGGGCCCATTTCAATTTAGCGGGGGGCGGGGGTGGTGGGGGGAAGACGACGACACACTTTGACTTCATTTCATTAGATGAGTGTGTGCCTTGCAATCAAACTGTACTCGTATGCGATTGGCCTTCAACAGATAGGTGGCAGGATTGGATAAGCAATCGCTTACAAAGTCAATGCCCCCCCCCCGATTCACCAAAACAGCAGCTGCTTCCCCTTTGCCTTTGCTGGAGGGGTGGGGGGGCTGCGTGCACACACCTGCTCACAACTGACCCGCAGTCTATTTGCTCCCCAGCAGCCTGCTGCAACTGGTGGGCTCATCGCGTCGGAGGTCGGGGGATGACTGAGGAGCCTTCTCGGTTTCAAATCGCACTGATAAACATTAATAATGGCGACACGCAGCACGTGCGGTTCTCACAAGTTCACAGACTTTATTGCTGAAGTGGGAAAATGCTGGAGACCCCTTGAAATGTTTTATTTCATTTGACCTTCCTCCTGACAGCGAAATGTCTTTTTGAATACTTTGATATTAGATGGTTTCTATAAAATGTGTCTATTGGCCTGTTAAACTTATTTCTATAACGTAAATTTGGATTGTTTTGGTTGCCTAAGCTTGTTGGTTTGCTCGTTGAGTGCTTCTGTCAGCATGAATGAAGCCTCCCTTCTTTTCTAACGTCCCAGGGAGACGACGATCCGACGTGGAAAACCACCCCGTTATCCCCTCCGTCACGTACTATACTTCCAATACCTCCGTGTCCCAACATCCCCTGGGAAAACGGTGTCTAGCTCGTCAACACGCACAACTCTAGGCAAAATGCCTGCGAGTTGTGCGTGTTGTGCAGCTTCCCGACATGCACCCTGGCTCCGTGTCGATCACCAGGTGTTCATTCCTCCGAGCGTGTCTGATGGATCAACAGCTGCCGTCACGACGTAAACGCCGGGCCTCCCCGGATCTGACATTACACACGTCGTCACGTGACAGCTGCACGCACACACACACACACACACACACACACCAGAATCATGGCAATGATTCCAAACGACACAATGCGGCGTAACAATAGCGCTTCATGGTGTTTATCCTTCGCCAAAAGCAGCGACGAGGTAAGCGCTGCACAAAGCCAGAGAAATAAGCGGGAGATATTGGTTTGATTCTGACATGCAGCTCTGCCACTGTCGTTAATATTCATGTCCCTCCCCAAGGGAGGAAAAAAATGTGACTACAGAAGCCCTCTCCCCCCCCCCTGCATGTCACCGTCTCTCACCAACACACACACTTGTTTGGAGTCTCATTGGGGAAGTCGAGGCAGGCAGCGTCTCCTCCCCCCCTGCCCCCTCTCCCCCCCCCCAACAGGGAGCGATCCAGCTCGTCTCCTCTCCGTCACGCGGGTAATCAGCCTCCGCTATATCATTTGGCTCAGTAATGAAAGCAATCCCAGCGCCTTTCACTGCGGCGCAGCTCAAATAATGAGGGCGGCCTCACCCCTCCTCAGCCACACCTCACCCCACAGTCCTCACCCCCCCCCACCCTCCCCTCCGAGCCCACTGTCAATGGATGAGAGAAGAAGCAAAATGTGCGTGCAGTCGAGTGTGCGGAGCACGCGATGCTGCAGAGTCCTTTGTGCCCCTCTGCCTTCGTTCTGGCTGAGTCTAATGAGTGAATATTTTGGAAATGTTTTTCTTTTTGGAACAAACAGAAGAACCAAAAAAAGATTTTCCCGTCTCACATGAGTTTTTTTTTTTGTAGAAATACACACAGCATTTCAGAAGAAATGAGAAAACCGATCATCCGGATAATAAACAATATACCGAGGAGCGCAATTGTGTTTTTTCAGACAACTCGTCTTCAAAGCTCTCCTGGCGTCCCCGCCCCCCCTCAGGTTAGCAAGCACTGATCTACATAAAGACCTACACGTAGAATCCGAACCGTGCATCCAGATGAGAGGCTTCAACACACAGCCGATAATTTAGAAATCCAGTCATCTTTTCACTGGTGACAGAAACAAGTCAAAATAAACACAACAAAGTAAATGTTAGAGATTATTTAAATCATTTGGTGGAAGTAATCCCTCGTCTGCCACACAATGCTGCAGCCGGGCATCAGACACGGAAACCCGCTCCAGATGGCAAGTATTTAAACTCACAAACCAGCAAGTGAGAACCTGCTGGACTGAAAAGTCTGTGCTTAAGCGCGTTCAGTGTTTTCTTTGCCTTCGCCTGCAGCTCAGCTTACCAGCTTAACTTTAAGTCAGTGAGAAGACAATGACAGCGTGATGTTGGTTTTAGTTTATAGTTTTTTTTTTTTTGTTGCAAACCCAGCATTGTCTAACAAACACAATGGAAGCAATACAACAGGAGTTCCAAGTCGACGAGGTCAACACAAGCACCGATGCAGACCAGCGTCTCTACGGGTAACGAGCAGACGGGGTGAAGATTTACATGCTGTGTGTGCGGACAAGCAACTGAAATAACAGCCGACGGAAAAAATCTTTGAAAATGACTTTGTGATGTGAATTCCTAAAAAAAAAAAAAAAAAAATTCTCATCTCGCACAGGACGATTTGATCCATCGTTTCATATAAACATGAAAAACGAGGAGTCACGTGACAACAGCAATACGTCTTCACCAGTGTCAATGAGGTGTTTTTTATGGTAACAGCAGAAACGAACACTAAATGTCCCGTAAACTGGGGCATCAGTACATTCAGAACGTACACAGCTTCTTCCAGCTGGAACTCTAACGTTCTCTGCACTTCAGTCAGCTGTGAAAAAAAAGGGGATCATTTCACACGAAATCCGAAGATGTCAGTAAGGAAATGAGAAGTTGCAGCGAAGGTCGCCCAAAGTTCAGGTATTGCGTGTTCATGTGAATCCATCCCCCTGGATGTTTGAGCCACCTGGTGTGTTGAAAACATCAAAAAGTAAGTCCAGTTCTGGGGAAACATTCAAGCGTCACACGGACGTCCCGGGAAGGGCTTCACAGCGTCTGCACCAGCACGGGGAACAGCAGAGACAGATGCTCGGCGCCTCGGATCGGGAGCTTGTGCGTGGTGTAGAAGTGGACGACCTCCGGGATGGTGTCAAAGGGCGGGCTGTTCTGCCCCAGCACGTACTTGCCGTCCTTATGCTGGGCGACCTTCATGTGCATGAAACCCTGGCAGCTCCTGTGGGCGAGACGACGAGAAGCACAAACGGCTTAAAGAGGAGGAAGGAGACGGATGGGGACAGACAGAGGGGAGAGAGGAAGAAGAGGGGTTGACATGAAACGTGGGGCACGTGACCTCAGCACGTGACCTCATCACATGACGACACGGTGGAGCCGACAGCCTGGATTCGTGTTCTTTTTCTTTTTCTGCGGTTGGACGACATAATTCTGGGATTTAACCCCCCCCGCGTCACAGACCAGGAAGGACAGGAAGCGATGGCGGACGGATCGGTGGTGTGATCGCACTGAGGAGCCACGCCGGCTTCCTCCCTTTCAGTGATGTTCCGTGACGTTCGGCCATGACAGGACTTCCCCTTTAAGAGCCAACCATCCACCTCGGATGTGCGTCTAATTATAGAAGCAGAGGGAAAGAGCGGGGCCGAAGTCGGTCACCGTAACGGCCATTGTTCCAGTGAGCCAAATTAAATTTTGGAGAGCATTAAAGCCCCCTCCTTCCCAAAAACCTCTCACTGTGACTGCAAACAGCAGCTTAGGATTTGCCCCACTGGCTTCAAGAGCAGCTTCATCACCTCAGCGCTCCGACTTCACGGCGTTCTTTCATCCAGTCCCGTCTGTTTTGTGGACTCTTTTTTTTTTATCTCACGATACATTACAAAGCAGGAGTGCTTCTTCATTAATATTCATGGCGGTTTAATTCTGGCAGGCCTGACGGCTTCGGCGCTGACTCACACTTTGGAGCGGTTCTTCATCTCGTCGCCGCTGAACGGCCTTCGTCATTGCGCGTGCTGTTACTCTCTGATCTCTCGAGCTTCCGGGCTGGAGTATGTATTTCAGCTAATGGCCCCCGACACAACACTCCAGGGTCCCCTGACGTGTGCAGACTACACGCATTCAGGAGAAGGGCTGGATTGTGTCAAGCAGCGCAACGCAATGAAGGGGAATGTAGGTCGAAGTCTCCAACCTGAGATGTGAGATGGCCGAATCTAAAAGACGATAAAGGCTGTGTGAAACTTTCCCTTTTAAGCCAAGTGGACATCTGGGCAGATTGGACTGTTTGCACATTAAAAGCCACGGAGGAAATTCCCACATTCTAACCAAGCAAAATCATGTCATAAAAAAATCACTACTTCTAAACCTCACTTAGAAGTTCTCACCGGGAGTGACCTTCGCGTGCGTGTGCCTGTCAAACCCACTCCACTCATGTGAATGAGTAATGCATGAGCTTGTTTATATGTCACCCTCCCCTCCCTTCCCTCCTGAATTCCCTCTTTCTATGGACCACAGAAGGTAATTCATATTCATTAGCGATCACGGCGAGGATGATGTGCGCACTCAAGTGTGCTCTACCTGCCTGATTACCACTTAGAAGGCCCGCTGGGGCGCCATCGGGAGGCCACAGAGAGGGGCCAAGGATGGGGTGAGGACAGCGGGGCGACGCAGGGCCGGGACGATGGATTACGGTAGTAATTACAAGGGAGAGATTTGACCAGATAAGCAGTTTTGCGCCCTGCAAATGAGTGTCGGGAGAGGAATCGGCGCGGCAGTGATCTTGAGTGGGGGCGACGGCGGAGGGGAGGGAGGGAGGGAGGGAGACAGACAGATGGAGAGGTGTGGAGACTGCGTTGTGAGATCGGAAGCTCTGGTGGCTTCATAAACACTGCTCAGTTGCATGGCAGAAGAAAAAAAAAAAAGACACTAAAGGGGCACAGGTGTGAGTGTAGCTGTGTGCGTGTGTGTCTGTGTGCGTGTCTTACCGTAGGGACAGGGAGTAGTCAGAGCGGTTGGTCTGGCTCGTCCTCACCAGGTAGCTACATTCTTTACACAACGTTAGCAGCGACTCCGCCTCCGAACGCGACAGCGACCCGTGGTACCATCTGATGAACACAACAAGTGAGTGGGAATTATTGGTATTTGTGTTTCTAGGAATGAAAAGACCTCTCAAAAAGAAAAAAGTTCTCACATCAGTACATTTTTTCAGTTACCGCGGCAACGCGCTCCGCAGCGGTCCTTCCATGCAAAGCGTCGCTTCCGAGATTACGGCAGCTAAATGCTCGCAAACGCAAACGCCACCATGCAGATGCTTAGCAACAGGTGTTCACTAACTTAGCTTAGCATGAAGCTATGCTAACGTTTGCCGATTAACACTAAAAATACGGCTGTGCCAGAATTGGTTACGCTGCTGCTTGAGAAGTTCAGGGTTCACCAAAGCTCTTACAATTTAACCCGAGAAGTGAATGAGTTTCTCTTCCGTAGTTTTGGAAATTTATGTGTGTGTGTGTGTGTGTGTGTGCGCTTAAAGTGTCATGTGCTTGGATTTCATTAGCAAAACAGCCTTTTATGGGAACATAAAAAGCACATGAATTACACTAATGATGTCTGAAACTACCAGACCAAATTAAAGGCTTCTTCCTAATGTTTTGACATAATTATTTCTCACCTAAACCGTTTGCGGTTCTGTAAGCCATTATGGCTGATGCTGCTACGCCTAAACAACCACTTCTATTTAACGCGTTCCCGCCCCAAATTAGATCAAAGTGGTTGAATCAAATAAATACATTTGTGAAATATACATCCTCCCGTCCTCCATGGAATATTCCAAATAAGTTATACGACAATGTGAATGGAAACCGACGCAGAGACACATTCTATGATCAGTACGACGGCGGCATCCCGGCGTGTGTTGTGTAGCTCGTGCGGGTTCGACAGAGGAATGCGTACATACACCTGCTTCTCCAGAGGCAGAGTCGGGTCCACTCGCTCCCCCACCAAGGAGAGGCCTTCCTGCGGCATTCGAAACTTCACCCCCCCTCCTGCCAGCGGGCTGCACCTCGGACCCGTCGGACGCCGGCGCTCCGTGGGCGACGAGGAGCGGTCCCACTCGGCGCCATCGAACTGCACTGTTGGCAGACGTGGGGGGAGGGACGAGGGGGGCAGTATTTACACGGCGCTATGATCATAAAAAGGGATTTTTTATCTTCACAGCCAGAGAGAGTCGGGCAAACAGACATGCGGCGATCGCAAAACCAGGCATGCAGCAGGGAGGCCGACTGTGAAACTCTCACGGTCGTCACCTGCAATGTTGAGGAGTCACCGAGGGCAGATAGGAGGCAGTAAGGCGGCTCCTTCCCCCGTGGCAACGCTGCGGATTACTCGATTCTATTCCAGAGCAATTTGATTGTACAAACCAAATTGTTATTTCACCCCTACTGGGATTCTGCGGTCATTTGAGACGAGGAGAACTTCCCCAAAAAATATAAAAAACACGACACAGGGGAAGGGGGGCGGGGGGACAAATGCAAGGGGGGGAGGGGCGGGGTGCAGATCGGAAAGAGGTCGAGCAGATGTAGGACAACAGCTGGGTCATGGAGGTCAGGGTGGTGCGTCGGCCGTGACAAAGGGAGGCAGGAGAGGGACGGGGGAGGGATGGTTCGTGATCGGTGGGGGGGGGGGGGGTTCACCTGGCTCTCTGACTGGGGGTTCCTCCTCCAGTTGACCCACCGGGGCCGGCCAAGGCAACTCCGACAAGTCTCTCATTTCTAGTAGAGAGCAAGGGGTGGAGTGGGGGGGGGAGGAGGAGGAGACAGGGAGCATCAGAGTGAGAAAAACAGCAGCTGGGCTCGAACACAGTTAACCAAGGGAAGAAATGGGAGAGAAGTGTTGATTATTACAGAAGCCAGGCGGTAAAATCAGGTGCAAGATTCGAACGCGAGAAGGAGAGAGTGATGCGAGGAGCGAGACGGGGGGGGGGGAGAGGTGGGAGATCGGGACGACGGGAGAGGGATGCGTCGGGAAAATTAACCACATTCCCCGTCACAAAGAAAAAAAGAATAACCTCCAGTCACTTTGACCCCACATTTACATTTATCATGTTATCGTGTGTGATGAGACTGAAGAAAATACAACCGGAGCAGACGGGAGAATCCAGAGGCTGCATTATTTATTGTCACTTGAACAAATCCACTTTAAAAAAGGAGCCGTCTCGTAGCAGGAGATGCAATGAAAACAAAACGCAGCGCACACAGAAGTGAGACGGAGGAACTGAGGAGAGTGTGTGTGTGTGTGTGTGTGTGTGTGGGGGGGGGGGGTGGGGGGCAGCAGAAGGTTAAAACGAAACTGAAAATAGCTCATTATCTACCGTAGCGGGCAACTATATCCTTTAACAGTCATTACTGCAGCCTCACATGTACAAGGACACGCACATTATGCGATTTCCCCACTCGCACACCGAGCTCCTCACAGCGAAATAGGATTACAAAACAAATAAAAGGAAGAAGTGAGGGTTGACGTCTTAATGAGCCGACAAATCCAAAGACCCCCCAGGCCGGCGACATGAAAGGCCATTTTGAATGGGCGTTTTGAGAGAGAGGCCCAAGCTGTACATACATGCCCCTCTCCCTCCCTGGTTAATTATTGAGCAGGCAGACACACTCCGCCACTTTCTCCGGCTCTTCGTGAATTATTGATGCGTGGCGGCGGCGCGGTACAATGGCCCCCCATCTGGGGCAGCACGCACCTCAGCTGAAGCCCAGATTAGAAGTGCGGCCCGGCGGCCCTTCGACAGGAGGGGGGGCACGCACCCAACACACACCTGACACCTCGAAAAACACCACCAGCTCTGCCACACTGCTGCCTGTCCGCTCGCCACCACGTCACGCGTTCTCGCGACTGATTTCCATCCAGACCCAAGAGAGTCAACCATGGTGAAATAAGTAATAAGAAATGAGAGAGAGAGAGGAAATGGTGACAGCCGAGGCAGAAATGTGCTCAGCCATCTGAGTGACAGTTAAACTCGGGTAGTAATGTGACACAGAGTTCCATCAAGATTACTTTTCTATGGTTTCAGGAGGATCAGGTTTCCCCTCTTAAAAAGGAATCCTTCGTTTAGTTTTCTTGAATAAAGTACCTTGAGAGTAGTTTTCTTGAATAAAGTACCTTGAGAGTGGTTTTCTTTGCCAAAAAGTAATTTCAGAACACTAGTTTCTGGCATCCATTTTCCTTTTAACTCTCGGCTCTGTAAATATTAGACACAGAACACGAAACGCCAGACTGAAGACTCAAACTGCAGCCCACAAACAGTCGTTGTCGTCACGGCAACAACATCCCCCTCTCGCACACACCGTCCGCGGTTCAGGTTTCCGCAGCGCTGGGTCTGGATATGCACGGCCAGATTCATGGTAACCCACGGTAACCCCTTCGCTAGCCGAGATGAGTTTTTGTGAACTGGCCACTCGCTCCCCCTGCAAACACTTTACACAAACTCCTCACCTCGGATAACAAAAGGCTGAATGTCGCACACAAACAATCAAAGGCACGTCACTCTTTCACTGGAAGGGAACATCTGGCTTCCGTTCACCTCCAGGGGGGGAACCTGTGGATCTCTCGTCAGCGCTCACAGCCGATGTTCACTTGTGCTTAAAATAGACTCCACAGTGGCCATTAGACACGCTGACACCAACTGGTGTTTTCCCCATTAGTCCAAATTCCAATTTTAACCCCGGCTGAAGAAACGGGCAACAGGAATTCATCATCTGCCAAACTCTGTGTGCTGGTGCCTCTGCTACCTGCTAGCAATTACCCAAAACTATGAGGCGGGGGGGATGGAATAACCAGACCTTCGCCTTGAGTGACAGATGACTGACGTTTGTAAGCACACCAGCCGTTTTCTGTGTCCTCGTCATAAAGGGGGAGCAGACAGAGACACTAAAGCAGCTTCATTAGGTCCATTAATGAGGACATCTGTTTTTTCCAAACAGCCCCGGCAACACGTCTTTTCACCGCACACAGAGACCTTCTGCTCGGCAAAAAAACGGTCCCCAGACAGACAATTAACACCTTATGCCTGTAAAGGAGAAAAAATATGAATCCATGAAAGGCCATTATGGAGCCACACCCGTTGGAATTTAGTTTAAAGCATCCCTCATTTCTTGACATTCTCCTGGGTGTATCTATCTATTTTTCTAGGTTTTCATTTAATCCATCTCTTTGCCCCACTTGACGAAAGGTAGGAGGACGGGCGACAGAGGTCCTCTGGTGTCTTGCCCTACTCTACTTCCATCCCCTCTCCACCTGCCTCCCATACGGGGTGGCGAGAGGGAATCAAGCGGGACATGCCTCTTCAATAATCTCAGTAAAAAGGTTCACAATGAAGACAGCAATGCAACTATGGAGAGAAGAAGGAGGCAGAGGAAATGGGACGAGGAGGGAGTGAAGACAGAGAGAGAGAGAGAAATGAGAGTCCTTCCACTAACGGTAAACTGATGGAGAGGCTGTTCAGATTCCCCCGGGGCCTGTTTCGAGCAACAAAGAGCAGCATCACACCAAAAATAGAAATCATGTTTGTCTGCACGCACACGCACACACACACACACACACACACACACACACACACACACACACACACACACACACACACACACACACACACACACACACACACACACACACACACACACACACACAGGGCCACTTTGTTAAAAACAGGAAGCTGACGGAGGATTTTTAATGCATTATTGAGAGAAAGACGCTGGACTCCGTCAACATTAACGAAACGAGTTAGCAGCTGCAAGTTTGTGAGGATCAGCATCATAAACAGCTGAAGCCGAATCCCTGGGACAAGATCTTTTCAACATCTACAGAAGAGCAATAGGAAGCGTTTAGAACATTTAGAACCGGGCGTGGGAGTGTGGGGGCGGGAACAGAACATCCCCGGAACCAGTCTGCTGAGTGTCAGTGGAATCGGAACCCCCCCCCCCCCCTCAGTTTCCTCAACGACTGTTTGTTTGGAATAAATCAATTACAAATAAATCAATGGAACAAATTGCTACGGAAACGTCCCCAGGACGGCTGCTTTAAATTGGTTCTGTGCTGCAGACGGTTCGTCTGAAAACAATTGAAAAGAAAAACACGAGCCCCTCACGTGCTCTCAGGACACACGCTCCCGCTCGCACCGCGAAGCTTCCCTGCGCGGGCGCAGTGTTTTGCTGTTGCCTAATGAGCAGCTGCAGTGGAACAAATGGAGGATAAGTGCCTCTCTCAATGGCATCAGAGGAGTAATTTCTGGGGATGGAAATTGTTATTCATCCGTCCGTCCGTCCGTCCGTATGCAGATATGCTGCTGATTTCTCACACTCCTCAATCATGTGCATCGAATGGCTTCATGCACCTTTCCCGGACTACAAAACTTGCACTACGTAAAAAAAAAAACACACACATTCATCTGTCAGTTGTGGCCCTCAAAGAATTATTGGATTGTGGATTGTAATTAGCTCACTGACTGGCGCTGAAAGGGTGCGGAGCCAGACTCTCTCTACTGGACTCACTATTGACTTCCAAGAATTAATGACTGCTGTAATTTGAGCGGGAGAGGAGGAAACCGGTGACAGACTTCCAACGCTGCAATTAAAAGCCCTCGAGCGCAGAGGAGCCCCGTCAGTCCGACCCCTCCCCACCCCCCCCTCCACCTTGGGGCCCCGCTCGCTTCGCGCAGCAGGCCAAGGAGGACATTGCAAAATAAACAAAATGCTTTGGAGGGCGGCTCATTGCTTATACTAGTTGAAAAACAGCCAGAGAATGCAACACTCCCGTAGGCGATTACATTTGAGCGTGGATAAGCTGTGAAAATCAGAATTACTCAGATTCTGTTCAGAAGCACTTGCACGCCCCCCCCCCCTCACTCCCGCCAAAAAAAGCTCTTCTCACCCTTGAATTAGGAAGACATGAGAATCAGGAAACCTAGTTGAGAATCCACATGTGTGGATGATAGCAAGCCCCCCACCCTCCCCCTTCTGCCCCCTGTAGAGGAGTGAGTGTGTCACATCCAGGAGGGGGGGAGGGGGGGGTGGGGGGGGGGGGCTACGGGGACAGCCCTGTCACCGTTGCTGCATTGGCATGTATATGTACGAGGGACGTGTTAGCAGATGACGGATTGCACCCTGCCACCGCGGCCTCTCCTCTTCACTCCACCACAGCCCCCCCCCCCCCCCCCCCCCCCCCCCTCCGACCCCCCTCATCCACTCTCCTCAGCCACAGACTGAGCTGCCACCAAACATACCATAACCTTGGACGTCCCTTTCCATTCCACTTTGTCTTTGTCCATCCCTCTCGTACTTCCTCCTCACCTCTTTTCCTCTTTCTTCCTACTCCATCCTCATCATCTTCACCCCCCCCCCCCGCCCTCCCCCTCTCCCCCCTCTCCCTTGCATGTGGGCGCCCTCTCCCCCCTCTCCCTTGCATGTGGGCGGTGCCTAGCAACGCTGAGTGGGTCCGGGAATATGGATTAAATGTGAGAATGGAAAATGCTGTTTGTGTGTTTGCACTCCAGTGCTTTGGTCTGCTCGGACGGACAGCACGCTCAGCGGCTCAGAGTGCCGACTCTGAATGGAAAAACAAAGGGGGGCGGGCGGGGGGGTCACAAGCGCTGTCCTCCGCCGCGCTCTCCAACGGCGCTGTGAGCGCGGCTCTGAAAGAGAATACTGTATTGTGCCACAAAAGAGGAAAAGCTGGGGGGGGGGAATAAAAGCGACAGATGAAGCAGGAACAAGCGCAGAGTAGGTGGGGGGTGATACTGGCTTTTAAATAAACCGTTTTCCCCCCCCCCCCCTTTTGGATTCACCTGTGCTCTAAAATAAGTTACAGAGCCCCTTCGCTTTGACTCAACGCGATTAGAGCCCGAACGCGGTGTTAATTGTCTCGGTGTGTGTGTGTGTGAGACAATGGTGCGCTGACCATGACGCTCTTATTAGCACTGGATCGGTCATGCACTTGCAGGCATGTAATTAACTGAGAGAGAATAGGGGGGGAGGGGGGGGGGGGGCACACAGGACAGAAGAGCCCTGAATGGAGGGAAGTGCACACAAGGCAAAGTTGATTTATTATCCCGTCACCTTGACCTTGCTGACTTGGGAGACACAGCTCAATTAAGCCGAATTGGCCTTTAATGCCTGGCACTGATCCGCTCCTAAATGACCCATCAGTTCGGAGTTTTGCTTCACTCTCTGCCTCCAATTACACTCAGTACGTGGTACATAACGCGCGTGGGATGTGACGTGACATGCCAGGGCCACTTTGAAAAAAAAAAAAACACTGTGCACCGCGCCAATTATTGAAGAAATGCCTCCGGATTATGAAAGTAAAAGGATTCGTTCCTCTGCCGAGGCTTCTCTTAATGAGGTCTGCTGTATCCCTCGCGTACTTGTATACGTGCGCTCTGACAGACGGACGCTCGGACGATCCTAACAATCGCCTCTCAGGGCCGTTGTTGTGGTTGCGGTCCGTCATAGACGAGAGGAAAGTAAATCGGTGGTCAGCAAAAGAAAGAAACGATATACGAGACAGTAAAGGTCAAAGCACTCGGTTTTCTGCAACAACAAAAAAAGGCTTGAGATGTAGTGACGTGGGAGGGAGGGAGGAGGGGGGGGGGGCATTAAAAAAAAGGTCAGGACAGTTAGATGACCATTTCACAATGTGGTGAAAGCAGCACGGCTGCTTTGCCCTTTAGCACAGCCCTTTCGCTGACTCATTGAGTTATTGAGATACGCATCAACTTCACTGCAAGAACATCCTCACGATCTTTACAGTCACCTGCAAACGCTTTGGAGATGTGATCCTTTTTCCACTCCCAGGGCTGGTCGTACTCGTCGGCCGGCCTCTCGTCGTCCTGCGGCAGCCTGCCGCTCTCCTCCTGAGGTTCTCCGTGCAGGGCACCGGGGCGCTGTCCTCGCGCATCTTCATAGGGGGTATCGTAGAGCTGCACCCCGCCCCGCGAACGTCCTCCTCCTCCTCCTCCTCCTCCTCCTCCTTCCGGCCCGCGTTGCAGCTCTGTCGATGCACATGCAGAGTGAGACGTGAACGGAACAATCGGTCTGCGAGAAGAGGCAACCAGTAGTGGCGTTTTTGCTAAACATAACGGTGGCACGATTTACTGGAAAGAAGGAGAAAAAAAAAAAAAAAGCCTGTTGAGATCTGCCACGACCAGAATAAAGAGGGGAGGGAAAAATGATGTTTGCACAGCTTTCCAGGGGCTCAGGATCTCATATAGGGGGGCTTAATGAGGCCTTGGGCAAGATGCTGAGTTGCAACACGTTAGACAAACTGCCCCCCGCCACCCCACCTCCCTTCACCCGTCCACCCTGAATCCCAGCTGCAATCCGGCACGGCTCACAACGGCATCCGTGCTGGCTGATTAACATTTTCATCACTTTCTCAGCGGGTTTCAAAAGGAGAATTTGTTTTTCAGCGACTCTCCTGTGAAGTCAAAGATGGCCACGCGATGAAAGGAGTTCAGATCATTGACGCACAAAAAGGTCGAAACGTGATTACCAAAAAGGAGCCTCGAAGCTGCTGCGGCAGCCGCAATCAGGGGATGGCGCTTTGATAAGTTGACCTCAAAAATGTAAATCCCTTTTTAAAAAGTACAGGTGGCACCGAAGTGGGGAAAAAGAAAGCGTAAGCATCTTTTGTGCACACGGCCGCCAGCCGTTTGAAGAGGAGGTGAATTAACGCGAGAAGGGAACGGGACGAAATAGAGGGCCGGGGTAAAACTTTAACCTTCACACGACAAGACACCGCTACTGGGTCGCCTCGTGGTCGCCATGGCGACCAAATGGAGGGCTCTGGGAAAGGCCCCGAGGTTGTGAAGAAGAGGGCGGGCGGGGAGGGGAAGAGAAGAGGTGCGAACAGGAGGAGAGGGGGAAGAGCAAAAGGAAACAAGGGGGGGGGGGGGGGGGGGGGGGGCGCGCGGTGGGGGTGATGGGAGGAGAAGGGGGCCAGGGAGGGGGAAGGTCTGCTGGCGTTTGATGTTAAGTCGCTGAGACAGAAGCACAGCGGGGCTGAATGGCGCTCTACCTGCGACAGCACGGAGAGGGAGAAGATGAATACAAGCGGCAATGCCGTAGCAAATACGTCGGAAACATGGGGGGGGGGGGGGGGGGTTGGGGGTAGAAAATAACAATGACAGAAGGGTGAAATAGATGGAAGACTGAGGGGAGCGTCGACAGGGATGAATGTCAGAGCCGGAAACCGATCTCACGGGCTTCTTCTCCCCCTAAATGTACAGCGAAAGACGCGCGCAGGTGTCTTCTGAGGGCCGTCTTTGTGAGGGATAATTACTACTGGGGATCTCAAGTCGGTGTCTGCCGCTCCGCCGGGTTTTCGGATGAGCGACAGCAGGCAAAAGCAGACAGACAGACAGAGAGAGAGAGAGAGAGACAGACAGCTCCGGAGTGACGGGCTCAATTCAAAGTCAACGAAGACGCCGCTCAGAATCTAATCTCTCCAGCTGCAACAAGAAAAGATTTTCATCAAGGTTTCTCGACGAGGAAAACAGGAGGTGTGGAGGGAAGGGTGGGGGGGGGGGGGCGCATTCACCTAAAAGCCTAATACGACGGACTTCATTTGATCACCAAAAAGCCAACGGAAGTGACAGAGGACAGAGGACCGGACATAGTTGTTGCTTCAGGACAGATTAGCAAGAAAGCCAGACTCCCCTCAGGGCCGGAGACAGGCCTCCAGATGAAGTGAGACGGAGGAAGGGCAGGAGGGAAAGAGGGAGGAGGGAAGGAGGGAAGGAGCGAGGAGGGAAGGAGGGAGCTTTTACACTAAATGGCCGGGACAGAGCAGGCAGAGCACGAGGGAAAAGGGCAGGCAGAGATGTTATGGGAGGAGACAAACGATGGATGATGTGGGAGAAAAATCGTGAGGGAGGAGGGAGACTGGATCCTGGGTGGACACCTCGCACAAAAAAAGGGGTATTGCATGAGGGCTGGGAGCTGGTGACTGGCTGGAAGCAGCGTGGAGTGGACGGGTCCAACTAATGCACGATTGAATACCAACAAAAATGATTCAACAAACTGGAGGTACTGAGCAATGCTGCATTATTCTGCAGACGCAGAAAATACGGCAATGAAAGCCGAAGTCAGTGGTCATCCTTGAAAAGAAAAATAGCTGATAGATTTAAGATCAACAGTGACATACGAGATGTTGCGACTGAAAGGCAAAATAATAGACTGATTGCTATGTCATATAAAGATTGGTCTCTCACATTATCATGAATGACTTAATTACTTTATTGGATGAGTTTACTACACTTTAACACGATAACCAGCAGAGACAACGACGATACAAAACGGAAGAAGCAAAGGTAGCGGAAGTGAGCCACATCGCCTCCAAGATAACGACGCACTGATGAGACTGATGAGTCAACCGACCTGTTATGAGCCTCTGGGCCTCGTACGGCTCCATGTAGCCGTTGCTCTCGTGCGGGACGGGTCTGAGATCCGGTTCTGACCGGTGGTCCGCGCGAGCGTCGAACGGGTCCGAATAATCCGTGTCGCCTGCCAGCGGAGCGGACGGCACCACCTAAAAAGACACACACAAACACACGCATGAGGACAAATTGGACACCAAAGCTGTGGCGGCTGTTCAGTGTCGTTCCCTCTTAAAACCCTGGAAGGACGGTGTGGCGAGTTTGTTATCACGGTTGAAAAAAAAAAAATCCACAACCGGTGGTTTTTCGGCCGTGGGGGGAGGGAGAACGCGGAGAGTCAAGAGCGAGCTGGTTGCACAGGAGACAAACAGCGATCAGCTGGCACACTGACAGCTACACAGGCAGCCATATGGATACAGACACACACACACACACACACACACACATTTTGGCAATCGGCTCGCTTCCCATCGCTTTCCGCCTGACAAAGGAAAAATGAAGTCGCAGCGCTCGCTTCCTTAATTCCTCGCGGACGTGCGGGCGCCCTCGCAAAATTACATTTGAATCCCACGTTGATCCTGTAACAGGTCATCCATCGACGCACGGGAATCTGCAATGTAGATTAGAGTGCGGCTGTTTCCCACAGACCCTGGGAAATTAATGAGAGCAGGAGGAGAGGAGGAGGGGAGGGGGGGGGGGGGGGGGCTATCGACTTGAGTTAAGACTATTACTTCAATCCACTTCAGGACTTTGGCACTTGTAGCCTTTTCCACGGAGGCGAGTTCATAGATTTTGACTGAAGCTGCGAAAAAAAAACTCAAATCCTCGACGCGTGAGCGGAATGGACGCGAGGGCCTGCTGGGAGAGCACTGCGGCCCCCCGAAGACGGCATAAAGCATACCGCCCTGTGGCCCCCCGGCGTCTCCACCGGCCCCTCGCTGGATGTGCCCCCCCCCCCCCCACTCACACGTGTTCACGCCGGGGGTCTCTCTCTCTGCTTGGAAAACCAAACCTTGTTCATTATTTATGAAGGGACATAAACTCAAGGGACCGCGACCCTCTCTCTCTCTCTCTCTCTCTCTCCGACTCAACGGGCCGCTCGAGCCGTCGATAATTCTTTCCTGCATCTCGGGAGGCGGATTTATGCGGCGCGAAGGGGCAGTAATGTGATTTATGTAAACAATGCATATGCGAGACGCACAGTACTAGACACTTGCTTATGGAGTCTAAATCAATAAAACTGTCAGTGATGGAAATTAATTTTTTTTTTTCATCCTCACCCTTCATCACTCCCTCACACAAAACAGACCTTGAAACGCCGCCGCGCGCACACGCAGAGAGTACGAGGCTCTTACGGGCTCCGGCTGGTCCTCCAAGGAGACGGTGCTGAGGAGGATCTTGGTCCTTCCCAGCTCCTGGGAGTCCACTTTGATCAGTCGGTGCTTGGGAGACTTCCCGTCCACGCCGGACGACTTCATGGGCGAGCCGTACACGGGGGTGGCCGGGTCAGGGGTCCCGGACTCGCCCCGGGGCCTGCTCTCAGAGTCCTCGTAGGGATCCTCGAAGTCCAGGTCCCTCTGCAGCCGGTAGGCCTTGAGGATCTCGCTCTCCGTGTAGTCCGGCGTGGGCGGCTGCGGAGGCACCTTCCTGCTGCCGAAGCTCAGGTAGTCCTTCAGCCACTTGGCCATCGCTGCGCCGCGTCCAGGTGTGCTGCTGCTGCTCGGTGGAGTGAGGGGGGGGGACGAGGCTGCGGAGGGAAAACAGCGACATGGAGGTTATGTCTGGGTGACAAAAAAAAAAACCACAAGAATATTTTTTTGGGGAATCCACAGGTCGTGAGCCTTTCATTAATGCACATGCTGGACAAGTTCCCTCAAGCTGCGTTCACGTGCTCTGATGTGACGTTAAAATGCACCGACAGCTGGCTTTTACGCACCGCTTTTGTTTTAAGCAGTGAGCAATAACGTCTGGCATCTGGACTTTGCCCAAAGGCTCCAATTACATTTCACACCCCTGCAATAAAGTCCGACATTAACATGGCTGATGAAAATAAATAAATAAATAAAAAAAACACTTCAAGCCACATTGAAAGCAATGGAAGAATAAAAGAAACAAGAGTTTCGCGTTTAAACATCGTTATATTCGCTCTCATTTAGTTACCCAACCATCGTTCAAAAATGGGAATGTTTGGTTTTGCTGCAAACAAAAGACGGTAATAGTCCGGTAATATTTTTTCTTGATACTTTGAATCAAAACACTGGGTTTATTCCGTGGACATCAGGCTGCTAAAAAGCGCTCTCACCCACCGACCCGATTCAGTCCTTCAGCCACTTTGAACGCTTTATTCCGCGTCGCTTCATTTCGATCACGAACAAAGTAAAAAAAAAAAAAAAAAAAACGGAAAGAAACCCTTTCCCTGCTCGCGTATAGTACTCCACAAAAACAAAAAAAGGCAGTGAAACCCGCAGCAGTTCCGACCACGACGACGGCGGCGGCGGCTGCTGACGGCAAACGTGCGACTGAAGCGGAGCTCGGAGAGAAACTCAAGCGGGCGATTAAAGGGGAGGCGCTTCGTCGTTCATTGAGAGATCTGCACATCCCACACGCATGCATGCTCCTTAAAAACCACGGCGGCAACAACAACCAATGCACAACACAAACTAGGGAAGGAGAAAAAAGAAGCTTGCACGAAATGTGCTCCAAACGTGCATGATTGATTTGCATGACATCACTGGAGAATTTTCGTGTTCCAGCGTCACTGGAGGTTCTTTCATAAAAAAGGATTTTTGTGAAGAAAATGGTGGACGAAACGGATTTATACTTGATGGAGTAAGGAAATCTCATCATCATCATCATCTGGTAGAGATGAAGTTTAGACAGATGTGTAGACAGAAACAAGATAACAAAAAACACAGCGCCACTTCCGCTCGGATTGAAAGCAAACGCATTTTTGTGTGGGAGTGTGTGTCCTTGTTGTTGTGTCCTCCTGTCCGAGTGGGTCCTCGTCCTCTCGGAGACGTCCCCAAACCGCGCAGTCCAGGGCCGTTCAATAGGATTAAGTCCATCCAAGTCTGTTAAAAGGCCATAAAATGCCTCCTTCTTTATGACACTCATGAGCTCACCGTCTCCCAGGGCCGGTGAAGACGGGATGAGGTCATTGAGCCACTCTCCACTCCCACCACAACCATCAACATTATCCCATCAAGCCCATCACATCTTTGCCCTGACGCCTGCTCTGGTGGTTCCACCAAGCATGCACTGCCTTCAGACCCAAAGGTGGGGATCACGGGGATTACAAAGTCTGTGTCCGCGGGGGGGGGGGGGGACTGAGGGTCCCTGCAGTCCCATCAGAGTCATTTATAGCACTCAAGTTGTAAACTAGAATGACCAAAGACACGTCAATATTTTTGTAATTCCTTCCTTGTGTCGCTAAAAATGTGCTTTAACAACGTGAAGATTCTTGTGGGAACCAGCGGTGAGAACTACAGTCATTAAAATGTGGGAACCAGATCAGTGTTACGGGTCTTAACTCCCCGGAATGATACAGATCCTGTTGCCACAACATGGGACCGTGATACAAGATCCCACACGGCAATACCTTCTAACCATAGGTTACGTTTTTTTCCTTCAGATCAAAGAAATACTATGTGCTGATTCTTCAGGGTCTCTTTTTCTTTCTGTGACATTACCTTTGTATTTCATCTCGTCGGCAGTGTAACAGTGATGTTTCATCTCGTCTTCCTACACTCCAGTTTTTAATCTCTCAGAATCCAATCGGTTTGGGACACGTTCTCCAACTAAGTAGCATTTTGTTTTTCCATCATCGCTGTAGGGTGGATGTCAGAACTGTAATAGAACAAAAGAATGAAACTGAGAAAGAGAAGCAAAATCAGACAAAAGGTCAGACTCGGGGAGAGACGAGAGATAAAAAACAGAAATGGAAGCTCAGGATCTCATGCACATATGATGACAGACGGGCAGACCGACAGGCTTTACGTCATGTGATTACCCAGCAAACACGGTTTCATTAGGAGCCAACAATTTAATTGAGTCAAACAGAAACAAGCAGCGGTGGAATATTTCAGATCATTAATAAGACTCCCTCATTATAAAGGGCTAAATATGGATGGGACATTCGCTGTATCGTAAAGCTTTCACTGGTTATTTTATTTCCAGCTTCACGAGGTATACACAAACATGCCGTAGACATTCGTGTAAAACCTGACACACATCGATAAAAGTCCCTTAAAATCACGCATTCAATTTTGTGTTTAACTTATGAGACGGTGATGATTCTTTTCGTTGAAATTGACGGTGTGAAAACAAAGTTCCATTTCTGTGGCTTCCTCCGCTGTGAATTTACTGCCCTCATTCGGTGGCTGGTGTGCATTACATGCATCGTTTCTATTTGTTCATGATATAAATCCAATTTGAGGTGATAGTTTGGCAAAGCAGCAATTGAAAAAGTTAATGAAGTATTTAGTGAACATCAAATCGTATCCATTGACGACCGAGGTGGATGTAAACAAAGGAGTTAATTTACAGGCTTTAATGATATATGTATTCATT
Organism: Apeltes quadracus; assembly: GCA_021346845.1. Taxonomy (NCBI): domain Eukaryota; kingdom Metazoa; phylum Chordata; class Actinopteri; order Perciformes; family Gasterosteidae; genus Apeltes; species Apeltes quadracus. The sequence continues at coordinate 4,366,573 of CM037924.1, read as the reverse complement.
AAAGTATTGGACTGAACCCGTTGAGCATTAATGAGATAAGCCAAGTATCTACTTTTTATATTATATTAAAAATATAAATTATTTCACCCACCTCGCTCTTGCATACGGTACCAGCGCATCACTTCCGGGTTCAGCGCCGCTTTGCCATTGGTTCAATTCACCATATCTTGTCAATGATTGGTTAAAAAAAAGTCCCAAACGATGAACTTTTGTCATAATCCCGCCCACTTGTGTTGAAACGTGAGCTAAAGCTACAGACACGATAAGTCGGACAAAACGGAATGCTAATCTTCAATTAACTAAAGCCGGTAAACCACAAAGCAGCAGCACTCTCGATTTAAAACAAAAAGGGCTCCACGCTACACTCACAAACCTTCCGTCAGCGCCAATCAAACGTGGATCCCGTGTTTTTTCCGCAATGCTGATTGGTTGATTTCCACGATTGGGGCGGGTGCACTGCGGCCAGTGACGCCAGTGTGTCGCTGCGCGCCGCCGATGGGACAGAGGAGGAACTCGCCTGCAGCCGGACCGTCCTCCGCTGGTCTCGCAGGTCAGTTCGCGCAGGTGGGTGGTCATTCAACAACACGGAGGTGCGTTGTGGTTGTAATGAGTATGACGTTGGCACATTCCTCACGCATTCCTGACACGTTGGAGCACCATCATGGGACAACTGTTGATGACTTGGGTGATGGGTGAATAAAGGAGAACAGCTGGAAGCCGCTGCTCTGACACCACTGAAGTGTATTTCTTTGCCTTGTTCGTTGCAGTGCAGTGAATCGAGACAAAAGGCCAACACACCGCAATGAAGAGTCTGAAGGCAAAGTTTAAAAAGACAGAGGTAAGCGTCGCCTGTTACAGTTGGATGTATTTAAAAGTAGGATTTTCAGATGCAAGTCAAAGCAAGCAGTTTAAAAAAAAAAATAATATAGTCTTCACCTGCTCCAAGTGATTTATATAGATCCCAGCATGCTGCATCTCGTGTGTGCAGGTGGGGGGTGCATTGGGATTCAGTATCACTGAACAGCAGCAGGGGGGTAAGGCTCACAGACTGCCGCTTTAAACCAGATATCTCCGGTAGCCTTGAATTATTCACACATGTGCACGCACACACATAAAGGACCCCCACTTCCCTGCTGTCGTCCCTGTTCTAGTCTGAACGGTTTTGCAATGTGCAATTTATCCCGTGTTCCCAGATAAACTTTGTTCTTTAGGATTCTACTTTTTCTCGCCTGCTCCGTGAAGCGAGTGGCTCGCTGCAGGCCGACACGCCGGGGTCGGCGACGGTGGAGGCCGAGAGAGTAGCAGTAAAGCTACAACGGTGGTCTGAGCTGCGTTGCCACCTGTTACTGTTAGAAACTCCATTCAGTAAAGTTAACGGGGTTGGGATTTTCCACATGATCTCCCCTCCACGCCCCCTTCTCCGTAGCCTGAGAGAAACGTACCCTCCGTAGGCTAAGAGACCACATTTCAGCTGGTTCGGCTCATTATGTCCCCGTCGTCTCGTAAAACGACCATCCGACCTAGCGGAGGCGAGCCGGCTTGTCTTCTACTCTTTTCGCTGAGTCCTCACATCTCGCAGGCCCTGCTCTGTAACTGCAGGGAAGCAGATCGACGCTGTCAGGGAGGGAGGCGGAGGTGGGTGGGGGGAGGCGGAGGTGGGTGGGGGGAGGCGGAGGTGGGTGGGGGGGGGCTGGCAGTCGCGCAGGACCTGAGAAAAAAACAAATGGAGAGAAGGAGGACGCGTGCCACAGAGACGTAGGCTACGGAGAAATGATTAGGTCAGAGAGGAGGAAAGCAAGGATGCACAGACCGGCCATGTCCCTGCGAGCCGCTGAGGCCGGATGACGGGATGGCGTTTTCTCCAGAGACGGACAGGGAACAGAAAAAAGCAGTGATTCCGTGTGTGTGTGTGTGTGTGTGTGTGTCCCACGCACACAAAGCGAGCAATTTGAATTCTTCCAGGATGTAACTCTGTGACGTTGCTGTGACCTCTGAAGGGCATCTGGTACAAAGTTCTTTGCCGTATACAAATGTAACCGTGTCGGGAAGCCCGGCGGCGGTGCGTATGGTCGTCGGGCAGAACGCGCCGCGGCAGCCCGGTGCTCTGTAGCTGCGTTTGGCTGCGCGTGATGAACCGGCGCAGCGGTATGGATCCTCAGCAGCCTGTTTTTAGCCTGATGAAGCGGCTCTGTCCTTGTTTCAGCCTGCTGCCGCTGCCGGTGGGTATCTTCTCTCTCTCTATCCACCAATCACAGGCAGGGGAAAGGAAATATCCCTCAATTTTTATAATATTTTCAATCTTTTAAAGTATATTTTTACTTTTGAAAACTGGTTTCTCTGGGCATCGTGCCAATTGCGTTCTATTTTTTTCGGCTGCCCAGCCATCCACAAGGTACGCAGTGTGGTATCGGTTTCAGTCGGTTGACCTGTTCTCTCGCCGCTGCCCCCCCCCCCCCCCCCCCCCGTCCCCCCCTCAGACTCAGGACTGGAGCAGGAGCGATGAAAGGCTCCTGCAGGCTGTGGAGCAGAACGAGCCCGACAAAGTTTCAGCTCTCATCGTGAAAAAGGGCCTCTGTCCCACCAAGCTGGATGCGGAGGGCAAGTCAGCGTAAGTTACAACTGCAGTTGTTGCTCCTGGCAACGTGAAAGACGTCATTTTTATTGTGCAGCAGCGATGCGATTTCAGTTTTTTTTTTGAGCGTCGCATTAATCTCACCATGAATTCTGCTGCACGCAATTCTTTATACCTTTTTCCCCATGATCATCTCCATGTTAAACAGTGACGTGTACTGCATGTCATCCTTCGTTCTTCCGGCAGATTCCACCTGTGTGCATCCCGAGGCCGGCTGGACTGTCTGGAGGTCATCATCTCTCACGGAGCGGACGTCAACGCGGCCGACGGCGCTGGTAGGGTGTCACACGGGGGGTCGGGTCTGGTGAGTTGTGAGGAATTGTTTGTAAAAAAAAAAAAAAAAAAAAAAACCTGTTTCATAAAACGTCCGCAGGCTTCAGCGCTCTTCACCTGGCGGCCAAGAACGGCCATTCGGAGTGTTTGAAAAGACTCCTGCAGGTAAATCCCCCGAATGACAGCGCGGTTGGGTTAAGCAACACATATTTTCAAACAGCGTGGATTTAAAGAAGGTACTGGTTTCGCATGGTTTGTCTTTTTACCCGACAGGAGAGAATAGCGGTGGACTGCACCGACTCCATCGGGAGGACGCCGCTTCATCATGCAGGTCCCAGTAGCAGAAATCTACCACAGCTCGACGGGACTATTTAATCTTCCGCCCAGTAGAGACACTGAGTGGTGCTCAGAGATTTAAACCTCTGCTATTGAGCATAATTGTGATTATTTCCTGCAGCGGTCAGCGGCTGCTTGTCCTGCTGTGAGACCCTGTGGGACTTTAAAGCCGCTCTGGATATCCAGGACGCGGTAAGTTTGAAGGGTTTGAACGTGCGGTTTGGTCTTTTCATTAATCGCTCTTTAACGACCGACTTGACTTGCTTGATTTGATTTGCTTTGCCCCGTGACGTTTGAAATAAGCGCGGACGTCTCTCGCCGTCAGGAGGGGGCCACCGCCGTGATCCTCGCGGCCCAGATGAGCAGAGCGGAGCTGTGCGTCTTCCTGCTGGGTCGAGGTGCAGATGCCAACGTGCAAGACAACCAGGGAAGGTACCGGACTGGCGATGACCCTTTTTTGGGGATTTGACGAGGCGAGCGCGATGATGTGACCTCGCCAAAAACCCCTCCTGCGGGATTACTCTCACAGCAGCGGGGGGGTTGTGCGGCTCAGGATGCGGGGAGTTATTTCCCCCCGTGGAAATCTCCAGATTTGCTTCTCTGGAAGGATGCAGGTCAAAACTTCCAGCGGGGGACAAAGAGCTTTCGGTTTAGCTCTGGACATCTGCTGTGAGAGAATAATTGGTCACACTATTACATCCAATGTGGGGGGGGGGGGGGGGGGGGGGGGTGGGGGGTGTTTCCAATGCTGTTTTCCGGTGGAACTGCGATGTTCTGTTTTGGAACCGCAGGTCCGCCTTGATGCTGGCGTGCGAGAGCGACGGCGTCGAGACCGCGGCGGCTCTGCTGAGGGGCGGCGCCGACGCGCGGCTGGTCGACGCCCTCGGACACACGGCCTCGGACTACAGCGTGGCGACGGGCAACCGGCGCATCATGCAAATGCTGCAGGACGGAGCGCCTCCAGGTACGGCGTGAGGCCTGCAGCCCCCTGGGGGGAGATTCCCTCGCCTCGTAGTGTCGTTTTGAAGGCGTTTTTTTTGAAAATGCTAATATGCAGCAACGTGTGGCAGCAACATCGAACGGATCATCCGATCCAGTTTGCTCGCTTCTGTTTGTGTCTGCGCTGCTCTGGATTCTGGCTGTGATGCTGCTCCCCCCCTCCTCCCCCGCCCCCCCGGGGGAAACTGTAATGCGAGGAAGCGCAGCAGGAGGACAGCTGGGTATGATTGGAACGTGAGGTTGAAAAAAAAAACGGCTTTTCTGCTTTTACATCGCTGCTGTATGGAAAGCAGACGTAAGTCCGGTTTGAAAAGGAGATGAAGGAGAGAATTTGGTTTGCAAGTGACGGACGATCCCATTCGTTATATTCTCCAATCGTCATAAACACCATGATAGAAGAGGGTCCATGTTACTGTTGTATGTGCACAAATTGACATGCGCCCCATTCCTCTGGAGGTTAAAGTGTCTTGCTGTGTTTTTTTGTGTTTTTTTTCCCCTCTGCGTACAAAGCTGCTGAGGGCGGAGGCGAAGAGGTAATGTTGCGTAGCTGTGCGTTGCGTTGGACCGCTCCCTCCATCAAATGAGATCATGGCCCACTCGTGCCGATCACATTGTGCATGTATTTCCAGTATGACGTCATTCATTTTCTGCGCCGCTTTTGTTTCCGCTCTTCGTTTTAGTTTCCCTAATTCGCTCATGTTGAGCTTCAACCCTGCTTGTCTGTGATCACTCCCCCCGTCCCCGTCCCCCGTCCCCACGCAGCCCCCCCAAAGCCCCTCAGGCGCCTCGTCAATGCAAGGGGGGACGACGCCGCGCAAACGGAAAGCTCCTCCGCCGCCACGCACTCCTCTGCAGGTACTGTGAGAAACATCTCATCTCACTGGATGGGAAGCACTTTACCTCACGAGTGGAGCCTGAAGTCACCGTATATTAGCGTTAATATAGAGAATATTTACCTCTAAAATGGGAGGGCAAACAATTGTTCCATATTATTTTTTTCTATCTATTTTGTACAACATTGCGTCTTAAGTGATTAACTAATAAGTATTACGTCTGCGATGACGAATAGATCCATTTTTAATCCTTTTCCATCACAAAGATGGAGGGTTTGCAGCCCTCCCCGAAGCCGCGGAGCTCCTCTGCCGCTGCCAGGTCCCCTGAGCCTCCATCTCCATCTCCATCTCCATCTCCCCCGCCTAGACAAACGCAGCAGGCAGCCCAGGTTTGCACTGAGAATCCTCACTGTCCTGTAACATGAAATGCAGACTTCATCAGGTGCTCGGACTTCTTGTCTCTTGCTGTGCAAGGCCGAGGACGAGGAGGTGTTTGAGGAGATCCGCCGCCTGCGCCTGGAGAGGGGACGACTGCTCCAGAAGATCAAAGCCTTGGAGCTGCAGCAGCAGAGCGCCCTCTCTGCCCTGGAGGAGGTACTACACACACGCTGCAGACGTGGGTTTGTGACCCAAGAGTTGCTTGTTGTAACCACCGTTTTTAAATGTGTGTGTGTGTGTGTGCTCATTAGTTGTCCCAACTAAAGCAGCGTCTAAAGGAGACCCAGGCTGAAAGAGACAAGCTGCTCAATGAGCTGAAGGGAGGCCACGGCATTGGGCCCAGTGACTCTGAGGACATGGATGAAATGTTTGACTTCCCAGGTATGTTCCCAGGACCTGAGCGAGAGCATGCATTTCCCTGCTAGCCCACGCGCGCATGCCGTTAGGAAGTACACAAACAAATGATTTTTGTTCGTTGCCTTTTAACTTTTTTCCTCCAGAGAAGCTGCTCTCCAAGCGCTCCAGAGCCTTTCCTGCTCAGGATGAGGCCACTTCTGAAGGAGACGCAGAGGCGTCCAACGCCTCCCCTGTCCCCGGGGACCCGCGGACTGTAGCCGAGCTGCGTAAACGTATAGAGGAACTTGCCTCACGAAACTCTGAACTGGCTCTCAAAGTGCAGGTGAGGTCAGAGAGCCAGTGTGAACGCACAACTATCACACATGTATATAAAATGGGTAGTGATGGTGGATACTGTGGAGTGTTTTAGTGTCCCCGACTCAAACATTAGCCATGAGCGCTTTTCATTGCTCAGGTACACAAACGCAGCGAGGCAGTTGTGTCCCTGCAGGTGAGAATAGAAGAGAAAGGCAACAGATGCCGACGACGGGCCAGTTCATTACTAACTGGGTCGTCCTGTTTGAAGCACAGGAGTTTGCATGAAATATCCCGTTTCTTGTGGGCTTCATGCACCACTATTTGAGCAGAGGTGATCCAGGCCAACGACTTCAGTTCTGTCCTGCTGTGCGAGGAAGACTCAGACGGTAAAGAGAGGAAGTCTGATATGAGCACAAAGAAAATGATCAAACAGCAACTAAAAGCTCCTGCTGTGATTTTCATGGTGAAGGGATTCCAAAACTCGTATTTAATTAAGTTAATTAAGGTGCAGATGTTCCAGATTACACATAACTGTCCATTTACTAGTCATTGAGAGTCTCTTTTAGCCTGTAAAAGTGGTTGTAGAATGTCTTCGGTGGCTCTGGATGAGCCGTGTTCAGTGTGAGAAAATGAAAACGTCTCGACATTCAATTTATAAATGATTTATGACAAAAACCACATGCATAATTAACAGGATTAAAAGACTGCTGCTTCATTGATTTGAGTTTGTTCCCTCCGCGTTGCGTACAGATGCTGGAGATGTTCGAGAAGGACGACACAGATATGCAGAGCTCCAGCTCGGACTTTGTCCCCGTAGTCCAGTACGAGACCCTGAGGAGGGAGTTTGAAGCCCTTCAGGAGCGCCTCTCTCGGGTCCAGGCTTCAGACGAGGCCTCCAACGCGGCAGAGGACTGGTGAGCGGGAGTCAATGAATTCACTGGAGCTCTACGCCGTCAGTTCAGGACCTTTTTGCTTTTTGGCAAGTCTCGACAGCATCTTCTGGGAAGCTGCGTTTACAAAATGTACAAAGTTAGCTTTGAAAATGTACAAAATTGCTTTCAAAATTTACATATTTTACAAAATTGAGCATTTGCAAGTCTTCAAGGCAGAAGGTTCACTTGTGAGATCATATATTTGATGACGTGTCACTAAGAAATGTTTGCGCATTTACTAGTTATATAACGGCCCTTTGTCTTGTCCTCCCAGTGTTGAGGGGAAGTCTGATGAAGGAGGTGCAGACGCAGAGAGTGCGGAGGCTCTCCGGGAGAAGCTGCGAGGCCTGGAGGAGCAGCTGGCCTCCTCCCGGTCCGAGCTGGAGGAGTTGAAGGAGCAGATGCGCCTGGGGGTGCTCTCTGTGGACTGCGGCGAAGGGGATCCCGCCCCCGCCGCAGCAGCTGCTGGGGCCGCGGGGGGGGCTCCCGACCAGGAGGCGCAGCAGCTGACGGCGAGGGTGACCCAGCTAGAGGAGGAGCTTGCCAGGAGACCGGCCGAAGTGGGCGGGCGGAGCAGCCGGGACGGCGACACGATCAAACAGCTGACAGAGAAAGTAGAGGAACTCCGTGCCGCTCTGTCCGCGAGAGGAGGAGGAGGAGGAGGAGGGGAGAAAGACGCCGAGGGTGAAAAGACAGCGAAGGGCCTCCGCAAAAAAGTAGCTGAGTTGGAGGCAGCCCTGGCAGCGGGCGGGACGTCGGGGAAAGATGGAGGAGCAGCGGGGGATGGAGATCAGGTCCGCCGTCTTCAGGAGCGCGTGGGGGAGCTGGAGGGCGAGCTGAGGAAGCGCGTGCCCCGCTCTGAGCTGGAGGAGGTGCAGGCGACCCTGGGCCTCCAGTGTGAGCAGCTGGCCATAGAGAGGGCCGACGTGGCTCGAAGGCTCAACAACGCGCTCCTGGATCTGGAGAGACTCAGGCCTCCTCCACGTGCAGATGGCGACGAGGAGGAGGAGGAGGAGGAGGAAGAGGAGGGGCATTCAGAGAGCTCAGAGCCCTCTGGCATATCAGGTAATTGATTTCAACGGGAAATCATTGACTTTTTGTTCCCCCTGTCTTGTGGCTGATCGTGGCTCCGTCCAATCAGAGCACTCCAGACGGACCGTGGCAGCGGTGAGAGAAGAACTGGAGGTGGCCAGGCAGGAGGCCGCCCAGGCCCTGGACTGTCTGTGCGCCGAGCGGGAGGGCCGCGCACAGGACGCCCTGCACCTGAAGGACGCGGTGCCACTCTTTAAACATAAGGAGGCGCTGTCTGCGGCATCGGAGCAGCTCGCCGAGGCTCTCCACGCGCTCCAAGAGGAGAAGACCTTGCGCGGTCAGGCTGAGGAGCGGGCGGCCGGACTGGAGGCCAGACTTCAGGCCCTGCAGGATGCCGTACCCAAAGAGGAGCATGAGAAAGTCAAGGTCAGCAGGGGTCAAAACAAATCGGATGATGGCGCTGAAGAGTTGCAGTTCATTCAGAATGATTTAGAAATAGTGGGGATATGCAGGCGTACAGGCTCAGACGGAGGTAAAAAAAAAAACTGCTATTTTCAAATCGCCTGAAGGAAACATTTTATAAAAGGCAAAATGTGTCAACATACAGTTCCGTCTTCTCCTGTGGACGAAGGTGATTCGGAGCACTAGTAAAAAAAAAAAAAAGTAAGTTTTCACAAAATAAGTGATTCACTGTTTAAAATGAAGATTTTGAAAGGTCACGTGACACAAGTTAAAGCATAACATCTGGTTGTCGCAGCTGCTTGTCTGATTAACAACGTGGTAAAACAGATCTTTTTTTTGGTGTTTTCTTTCTGGAAGGAAATATAATCCAAACAGCATTGCATGTATATTTATGTTAATCCGATGGGTTGTTACCTAATTCATTTAACTCTTTCTAAGTGTGTCACTGGTCGGACGTCTGCATGAGAATAAATCGGGTAATCCCCCGCGCTCCCTGCCTCTCAGGCGGAGCTCCAGCGCTCCCTGCAGGCCGGCGAGAGCGACGCGGCGGCAGCCAAGGAGGCTCTTCTGGAGAAGGACATGGAGCTGAGGGAGCTGAAGTCCCAGAAGGCCTCCGAACAGGGTCTGATCTCCAAGGAGGCCCACGAGGCCCAGCGGCTCGCTCTGCAGGCTGAGATCAACGCCGCCGCCGCCCGCTTCAACGACCTCGCTCGCAAACACGAGAAGACCTGCACGGAAGTGAGTGTGTCTGTGTGTGTGTGTGTGTGTGTGTGTGTGTGTGTGTGCATGCGCGCACGCACGCACGCGTGTCATCGAGTAAGCCTCGTACAACCGCTTCAAATGCCGTCTTAAGACACATTGGAAGTGATTGTGTCCATCACAAAGGGAGCTGTGCTCCATGAAGGCTTTTTTCCTGCCTCTACATTATTCATTTGTGTATTACTTTCTCCATTCAGTACGTCCTTCTGCTTCATTGATGCTTCTGTGTATTTGCCTGCTGATGCAAAGGAGTAGTGTCGTATTGTTCTTCGTGTTTCCATGAAAACTCTCACTTTGTGAACTGGGTTGTTGCCTCTCTGCGCCCAGTAAAAAGAGGGTAATAAGGGGCCACATTTTCCCCCATGCAGATGCTAAAATAGCTTTATGCTCTTTATAAATGGAGTCCTGCCAAAAGCAGAAGGGCTTCAACAGCAAAAACACAGGCTGTTATCAACACTTGCTAAAGTGACCGGCGCGCCGGTGTCTTTCACGCTCACAGGTGTTCCAGGTGCAGAGGGACGCTCTGTTTCACAAGAGCGAGCGGCAGGTCGCCGAGTCCCAGCTGGCCGCGGCTCAGCAGCAGCTGGCCGAACTGCAGGCCCAATCCAGCCACGTCCAGGAGCTCCACAAGGACATCCAGGAGTCCCAGGGCCTGGTCAAAGAGAGGGACCGCAGGGTGAGGCTTCCGACGGCTGCCGAAGCGCCGCGGAAGTGCTCGAACTCACGGCCCTCTCGTCTATATGCAGATAACAGAGCTGTCCAAGGAGATGTTTCGGTTAAAGGAGGCCCTGGGCGCTCTGTCACCTCCTCTAGGGATCACCAGCTCCTCCTCCTCCTCCTCCGCCCCCGCCTCCGCCTCCACCCATCACAGTAACCCTGGGCAGCAGGTGGCCCTGCAGAACAGGATCTCCATACTCACGCAGCAGCTCCAGGTGAGGAGATCGCAGACACAATAGAATATATCAATAGTATAAAAACAACAAAACAGACCCTCGAGTCGTCCCGTGACCGGAGACAATTTCGCTCATTTTTTTTCATGCAGGATTGGGAGAGAAAGCACAAACAGGTGGTGACTGTTTACCGTACGCATTTACTGGCAGCTGTACAGGTGAGCTGAATGCAAACATCCACAGGACGGCACAAACTCGACCCTGTGTTATGTGTGTGCGTGTGTGTGTGTGTGTGTGTGGGCACACACGAGGGAATCTCAGGACGGATCAATGATGTGTTCCACATGCTACTGGCTGCACAGACGCCCAGTGAATGGCTGCTGGATTAGAGTTTGTCCCTCCCGTGTGGCGCAGACGAGTAAGAACCGGAATGTTCTGTGCACCGTCTCTGCTCGCCACACAGAAGTGGATTCAACTTGAGCGGCGGTGCAGGAAATAACGGCACGTTCTCTCTTTCGATTACATATTCCACAACAAAGCCACTTCTTATGTCGTGCCGGTTGTTACGAGCGATGGCATTAAAAAGAACTGTTGACTTCTTATTTATACTTTTAGCAGGTTAGGGACGTGGAGGCCTTGGGGGCTTTTTTTTTTTTTTTTTTTGGACACATTTAAAGGTGTCCTGGTCTCCAGGGTGTACAGATCGCACATGAGCACACCGCCTCCCTCCCCGGGTTTGGAAGAGGCCTCCAGCATAACCGCCGCTCTGTGCAATGTGATAGTTGCGTGAAGAGATTGTGCGCTCTCTTCACCCAACTATTATATATTGTTTTGTACGTAGCCAGCTTGAAGGTGCAAACCAAAGACAAATGCAAATGGCAGTCTGCGCTGAACGGACCTAAAACACCTTCTACCTTCGCTCAGAGAACCAGAAAGCAACGCGGGGAAAACAAATGTAGACCTGATTTTCTCACACTGGCGTTTTTATCGCCCAGCAGGGCCGAATGGACGAAGAGGTGCAGGCTCTGCTGCTCCAAATCCTGAGGATGTCACAGCAGGCACAGTGAACCTCCATAACGTCTGCACGATCTCTCTTCACCTCCAGCCCCCCGCGAAACGTCGGCATGTAACAGCTCAGCGACCTGTGGGATCAGAATCACCCGGGAAGCCCCCGTGCCACCGATCTGCGTTTAGACATATCTGCCTGCGCACAGTACAGCAACTTCTTCAGCGGCAGCCGGCGGGGCTTGAGCGATAAGCAAACAGTGAGAAATAGAGTGCCTTGGTGGTCGGATAAGTTCTGCTGCAGCAGCCTATAAGTCAGCGGCGTGTGGTGGCGGCAAGTGTAGAATGTGGAAGATGTGTGACGAGCATTTTGATTTTATACAATGTTGTTATAATAAAAAAAAAACAATAAAGAAAACCCTGTTGATGCTGTTCCTTCACCTTGCTTTGGTTTCCAAAGCGACCTCCTCCACGCTGTCGTTTGCATCTATTTTGGGGGCGATGAAAGTCTGAAGTCTTAAATTGGCTGCAGCACGTGTGCGTGACAGCTGGGCTCTGCCGTGTAGCTGCTGTCAGATACTCGCAAATGACCGAAGACACCATTTGAATTGTACCCTATTTTTAATTACCTTTATTTACAAAAAGCTGTAAATCAGATCCAATAAATTCCTGAAAAAGCAAAAAAAAAGGAGGGGGGGGGGGATCTAAAATCAATCCCATTGATCATTTGGACCCCACCAAAAGCCTCGTCTGTGTGCATTTATGAAGCTACAGCCAAGAACAGTGAAGGGACATGTTGCCAATGACCAAGAGAAATGAAAACACTATGTGAAGCACCTCTAGTCAGATACTGTCACTGCAGCCAGGGAGCAGAAACACACAAGTCATTCACTAGTAAATACACAGATGTGGAGCTTGGACCATTGACAAAATGGTGCATTTCCCTGACAAACAAAGCATTTCATTTCATGTCTAAATACCCTTTCTACTGAATCACTGTAGAGGAGCGCACACAGCAGCCATGACAGTGCTAAATTTTTGGGCCAAAACAAGAGCAGCTTAGGCGACTGTTCCCGAGTACAAGAGCTCGATCACCCTGGAGTTTGTCCAGTCATTCATTGGCATGGCAAGAAAACTAGGGTTTTGCATTAGGTGCATAAATGCACATTTACACACACACACACACACACACACACACTGACACTGGATGCCTGTCTCTGTACTTAATAAGGCACTGAAGTGGGAGAGGCTGTGGGAATACTGGTGTGGAAATACAGAGTTGTGGATCCGGGGCTCGATATTATTATAAATCTGACCAATAACGTCCTCAGGCTTTTTACTACAAGCACAGCTTTAGCAAATGATAAACCGACCCGTATAAACACAAACCACTGATATTCATGTGATGACTCATTTCAAGACAAGGTATTATATGCGATAGTATCGATACTTTTTTTTTTTTCTTTTACTGGGATTTGGTAAATAGAGAAACGAAGCAAAAGGGCAAAAGTATGTGTGACTCGTTCATGAATCCAGCACTGACTCACGCTCAGTGTCTTTTCATTGCGCCATGTAACAAAAAAACAGTCTCTACATTCCAGGGAGACAGATTTCTTCAATTGTCTCACAGTATTTTCATGTCTTGCATTTAGAGAACAGAGTAGCCTGACATCTTGAGTTTTTTTTAAAAAGTGGTCTGTGCCAGATTTGTTGTTTCTTTGTTCAGAGTTTTGTTCTGGCGATGACCGCTGTTCGTCCCGCTCGTGACTCCGAGCCGAGCTTCACTGGAGGCGCCTCGCTTTTACTTTGTAGGGACTTCGCTCTAAATCAAATTCCTTGTTTGATTTCCTGAAGTTCCCCCATGAACATTAAGCGCCTTCATTTTTGACATCGGTTGACAATTATTTTTCTGAAATGAGTCAAACTCTGGAATCCTTCACAGCTGCACGCTGAGGAGTTCGTGGCAGGCCGGGTATTTCACTGGTTCCTGGTGTGCAAAAAAAAAAAATACAGCGAGGTTTCCGGCGCCTCAGCAGTGGAATTGTTCATCCATCAGGAATAGATTACTTCCATATTAGTTCATATGTTCTGTTATGTTTGCATGGGAAGCTGTGAAAAAAAAGAAGAGAAAGGAGGGTTGAAACTTAATACATTTTTTAGTTTTCTAGATAAAATAGTCACATGCCTGACAAACAAAAAAAAACGGGGATCACAGCACACCCCAGACGGAAGGCAGCCATTTTGACGTTTCATTCCACGGTGAATTAAGGTAAAAAGAATAAGATTAATTAAGGCCCTGCTCCACTCAGATGAGCCAGGGCCCTTTCATTCAGCTGTAACAGCTGTGACACACTGAATGGAACAGGACCGTCGCTGCCTCAGTCCACTCCAGCTGTGTTTACCTCTTACAACATGTCCAAACGTCTGCTGTTACATTTGCCTTTTTTCGATCACAAAAAGGCAAATGTAACAGCATTTTAAGCGCGCTCACCTTCCCCCCGAAGGGCCGGGGCGGGCTCACTGTTTCCTCCGCACCACCTGTTTCAGGTGGAGCTCGCTCTCTGCGGCCACGATGGGCAGCTCGTTCTTCAGGTGGTACGCGATGAGGTGGCTTATGCTCTCGAACAACATGTCTTTGGTTCGGACCTGCGCGGAGGACAAGGCGAGGGGCTGAAGAAAGTTCATTGCGGAAAGCATTTTAAAAAAAGGACACGCTGTGTGAACCTTTGTGGGTTTTTTTCTTTTTCTCACCACCCCCTCTGGGTCCACCAGCAGCAGGTGTTTGGGCAGCCCGCAGTGCATGCCGGTCAGCACGTACTGCCCCGGGTTGGTGGTGCTCTCCCGGACCAGGAAGTCTCCGTCTCTGACCAGGATCTTCTCCGCGTCCCGCCTGCTCATGCGGCTGTGGTACCACGCCTCCCGCCGCAGCTGCTCCTCGTTGGGGGCCACGGGGGCCCGCCGGCGCGGAGGGCTGGGCCACTGGTCCTCCAGGACCCGGACGGCCGCCCCTGCAGCGGGTCCGCCGCAGGCCTCGTGGAGCTTTAGGGCGTCCTCGAAGGGCCCTGAAGAGACGCGGCTGTTTCAAAGAGTCTAACGTGGCGTCTTTAAGCTGTTTTTGAGGACTTACTCATGTCAAAGAGGTCCTTTTTTGGACTTTCGGGGGCCCGAGGCCCTCTGTGTCCGTGCGCCAGTAGATCCAGGTTCTCCAGACTTTGGGTGTTGACGTACTGATGTTCCTCGTAGTCTCTGCTGCCTGCTGGCTGGCCGTCGGCACACAGGTAACCATCCGATGTCAGACCTGAGAAACACACGTGCTCTCAATTCACTTCTTCACTCTAAATGTGTGTGTGAGGGTGTCAGGTATGCGGGGGGGGAGACATTTTTCGTTTCTATTTTTGGCTCCCTCTTTTGTGTGGACCACAATAACAAATAAGTAGTATTAAATGTTTTTCTAATTAAACGTTTTTAAAAGATTAACGTTTTTAAACAACACAATCAGAATTCTGGGAATCTCGTTAGAGAGATCGTTTATTGTCAGGAAGGCCTTCCTGATTAATGATCCCATGAATCCCAATTCGGTCACCCTGATAATGTGAAAGGTCCAAACACTGAGCAACTTTCCCTGAGGGCACAAAGTGCAGTGACGGCTGCACGTGTACCGTAACGGGTCACAAAATGTCAAATATTTCCAGAGAGATAACGCCACACAATTTCGCCACACAGTTTCACCACAAACTTATTTTCCGGCGTCATACCCGTCCTCCGCCACCGGGTGTCTCACCTGAGCCGCTGGTGGCCTCGGTGTCCCAGTGCAGCTCATAGCACAGCTGACCCGGGGCATAAGACGCCTGCTCCCTCCTCCCCGGGGAGCCCGTCTGCCAAACACACACCACAGGAACACAGCTTCAGTGCGTCTGTAGCCGTACACCTGAACGAACAACTCCTAAGAACATAATGCAGTTTTGAAGCACTCTGTCTGAAACATTAGCTGCTCCATGTCACCGTCGTTTAAACAAGCGGCCGGGAAAGAGAGAGAGAGCCGAGATTCCTCTCACACGCCAGGCCTTGTTCTATATTCACATCCATCTTTGCCAATTATGGTGCAGGCCCACCAGGGGAGACACTTATGGAGTATGTTCCAGGGAAACCGTCATGTTCCAGGGAAACAAGAGCCAGAAAAACACATCAGTCAAAGAGCCCCGTCCGGTAAAGGTCAGTCACTGAGTCACGGACCAGACGGAGCTTTTGATTACACGCGATGACATTAGACGGTGAGGGTTTTACGCACGTTCGCCTGCGCTGCTGCCGTCTTGCCCTGTGGTTGCGTGTGGACGTGACCCAGCAGGGCTCCTCCGGTGGGCCGCAGTCTGGAGTCCACCACCCCGCCGACGGGAGGCTCCTTGCCCGGGATGCTGTTGTAGTAATCGTGTTGAGAGAAGTCCTCCTCCTCCGCCCACATCGCCTCCTCCGTCCTGGCCGACCTGCAAGTGGGGAGTGACACAGCTAATAACGCTTCTAACTTCTAATATGTGAACCCCTTGGTTTAAAAGAAACAGCGGGGTTGCGGCCCCGACTAGGAGTCGCCCCAAACGTCACCCGAGGACTTCAAATATTCATGCTGTGTCTGTTTTTGATTTGTGCACATATTACGGTTTTGCCCTGTATTTTTTTTCAATTTCAATCATTGTTTTTGTTGCCTTTTGTCAATGATATACACCGCTCCCTGTTCACATTAACTTTTGCAACACTCTAGTTGTTTTTTAATGTGGCATACAAATAAACTTGACTTGACTTTTTGATTTTAAATAATACATTTAAATTTAAATTTGAATAAATTCATACAACAGGCCTGTTCCACGTGTACTATTTGGGTAGATTGTTGATCTAGAGGGGAGACTTTGGGATGGACTTTGATGTCACACAAGAACAAGCTATTATTATGTCTCCTTGTAATAAATAAATTGAACAGTAGATCAAGTGTTTGCGGAGGAAATAGTGACTAAGCTCTTTGCTGGAGGACTTCCGGTCCACAGTTAGTGTGATTCATCGTGCCAAACCTCCGCTTTCACTTCTTGTGGGTATCAATTTTTCTCAAACAAAACTAGATTTTTCTTAATGTACATGAAAGTGCCACGCTTGTAAAGCTTTAACGCGTACAATGGTTCTATCTTGCATTTGGTATTGATTCTTACTGTAACAGAAGTTGTTTTTCTGCCCCCTGGTCCTTGTTATTTTACCAGTCAATGATTTACTGTCGAGAGTTTGCTCTTACTGCAGAGTTGGAGGACAGTGACACAAAAACACCTTTCGTCACCTTTTTTTTTTTTTTTTTTTGTTATCTTTGGAGTCGCGTGTTACCTCTCCACAGACGCCAGGCTTTTGGGCGGACTGTGCAGGTACTGCTTGAACTGCAGCTCGAAGGCCTGTCCGATGGTGCTGATGACGGCCTGGGCCAACCCGTCGGAGCACTCCAGGATGTGACACGCTGAGGGAAACAATAAACAATGAACCACGTAGTTTAAGGAGGAAGATCCCAGTCATTTGATTTATTTTTAAAATTTCAGCGTTTCTTTCCAAAAATGCAGATATTTATTTTCGATCCGTCTTTACATCGCTCAAATATTAGCAATTTCAATTCTAAATCAAGAAATGTATTGAAGTCTACTTTTATAGCAGCTTCCAAATAGTGGATTTGCTATTTCTGTCTGTTTTAACTTAAATACTATACAATTTTAACATTATAAATACTTATAAAAGTGAACTTCCCTCAGAGCGATCCAGGATTAAGATACAATCCCTTCTTGTGTAACGCGCTTATGAAACGGAGGCTTTTCAGGACATACCTCTCTGATTCACTGGATCTTTGGCCACGTAAGCAACATAATCCGGCGTGTCCTGCGAAAGACAGCCAGAGAAATCTAATTAGACCAGATAAAATAGAGATAGATAACTAAATTAAAGCCCTCATTGATTCTTCGGGTCATGAGATTGGAAACCGGTAAAATGCAATTCATTCAGATGCGTGTGCAGTCTGCAGAAATGTCCCCATTGCAACAACAAGTACTGCGAGAGCTGGGAACAAAACGCCACACTCACCGTGTCTCCTCCAGAGGCGAAGGAGATGGACTGCATGGGGTGGTGCGCTATCACCTGATGGAGGCGGGCAGAGAGGACGGAGGCCCGTTGGTCAGTGTGGACAACGACCAGACACAGAGGAAATGCTTGTGAACCAAAATTTGATAATTAAAGCACCTAATATGACAGTTTGAAAACTGACAAGCATTATTACTGAAGTTGAATAACTGAGTGAATTCATAACATCTGAACAGCAACAAGACAATACAATTTATTCAAAGCAAGACAAGACGGGAAACAACGATTTTTCATGCCCAGATTTAGCTTCCATAATACAAAAAAGAATGTGTGTAATCAACTGGGAGAGTTTCATGGTTCATCTATTTCAGTGATTCTCAAAATGTGGTACGCGGGGCTCCCTCTAGTGGTACGCCAAAGAATCACTAAAAAAAATAAATACATTTATTTTTTTTATTTTTTTATTTAAAATTTTAGTTTTTTTTACTAAACATTTAAGTACAGTACAGTTTTATTTAATCTTTAACAACAGTTTTTTACATGTATTTTAGTACAATGTTTATTTAACTTTTATGTGCAATACATTTTAATTGAATCATTATTTAATTACAGTTTTTTTTTCTTCCTATATTTAAGCGCAGTCTTACTGTTGAAACTGTGTAAAATGTTACAATGGCTGACAATATTAAATATACTTCTTTAGGAATAAAACCTCAGCCTTGTTTTTAATGAATACTTAGGCCTACTACGCTATTGTATAGTGTTGGTCATTATGGTGGTACTTGGAGTATTTTCTGAGGTGGTACTTGGTGTAAAAAGTTTGAGAACCACTGATTTATTAGATACATTCATTTACCTTGGGTTACTTCGTGAGTCCAGCCTGTATGCGGATGAGTGACGGTGGTTTTAGCATCATACCTGTCGTGTGGTCGGGATGAGCAGACCGAGGCCGTCTATGGAAATATTGACTGCAATACTCATGCCGGCAAATCGCAGGTTGCTCTTCCCCATCACAGACTGGAGGGCTTTGTTTTGGGGCTGCGTGAGGAGTGTGAACAAAAGAGAGAATAGATGGGAATGATAATTTAAAAAACTGTGCTTTTGTTTACAAAACAGAAACATCTTTATCTCTCTCAGGGGAATTCAAACATAACACAGCCTCAGTGTCACCACTGAACCCGGCTAATTATCCAGCAGGGGTCACGCAACTTAGCATTCAGTAACAGTGGTGTAATGATACATGCAAATGAAGGGTTTTCTGTTAACCTTCTTCCTCCACGCCCCCTTCCCGCCTGGCACAATGTCACACAGCCTGTTGATGGCTTCCCTAGGTAACGAAAAGAGGTCAAAGGTCAGACAATAGCAGGACACACTGGCCACTGATCTCAAAGCCACAAAAAGTAAACATTCATGTGGATTCGCGTTCGCTGCGCACCCAAATATTAACATGAAAAGTAAAAGTGACATTTACTGTTTTGAATGCTTAGTCTAAGGTCAAAGGTCACAGACCCCTCACGGTTCAAGAAAAGCTTTCCAATAGGTCTGTTTGAGAGCACCAAACTGCTTCTTCCCTGATTCATCAAACCCGTGTTTAACTCCCCGTCCGATTAGGAGAGAAGAAACACAAATCAAGTGTCTCCTGCTGCTTTTTTAGGGGATCGTTACTCAACTGAGTTCTTGCTATTCTCTCCGCAGGTTTGTCACAACTTTGCAGTGAAGCTGCCTGATGGCTGTTGTGAGCCTCTGTGGCCTGTGTGTGTGTGTGTGTGTGTGTGTGTGTGTGTGGCCTGATGTGGAATCCAGGCCGCCGCCCCTATCAAGTGGCTCGTAAATATTTAAAAAGCAGCGTCCCGGGCCCCATCTCGAGTAAAGGTCTGCTGAGGGATTTTTGAAAAACACCACAATGTTCGAATGACTCACACTGTTGAGAGGACAGAAGCATGAGGAGGAGGAGGAGGAGGAGGAGGAGATATGGCCTGTTGTTGTTTTTGTTTGCAGCGTCTGCTCCTTCCCTGCAATAAAATGCCTGTGCCTCATCATCGCTGGTGTTGCCGTTTAACACTGTGACACAGAAAGTACTGTTGGCCAAACGGAACGTCTGCAAATCTACGAGCTGAAGTACATTTCTGAAATACTGGCAGCCACTGAATGTTTTTGTCGTGTTTTTTCCACGTGGATACTTCAACAAGCTGAAAGAAGGCCAATCCGTGGATGCATAATAAAGGCTTGGACTTTTGAAAGAATAAACACAGAGTGAAACGTCTCATAAAGTTGGTTAGATTGATTTAGAGGATTATTGATTGTTGGCCTCATGGGACAGAGGGCAGATGTCACATGTTCCCCAAGGTATCGGAGACCTTCATGCCATTAGCATCACCGGCGAGTCGGTTCTACAGCTGCCTTTCACCTCAAATGTCACGCGTGACTGAATGGGGGAAGGTTTCAGTAGATTCAAATGAGGCGACGACCAAATAGTCAACAACCTCAAGGACGCAAATATAAAACCTTTTCCTCATCAACGCACTGACCACTAATGGGTGGAATTGTGTCATGCAATCAGCCAAACTACCACAAAGCCCGGCGTGCTCATGTTGTGCTTGCTTCGTTTTCTCCCTTTGCTGTAATGTTTATGCTCTTTTGAACTCTCCTCCTCCTCAAGAGGTTACAACATTTTCCAGCAAAGCAGGTTCATGGGGACCGCTGCAGCTCTGCACAGTCATTAATAAACATCATCAATAATAGATCTCCCTCTCTATCACTCCATCCTCTGCAGCCTCCCCCCCCCCCCCCCCCCCCACCCGCCCTGCACTTAAGCCTGGGCTGCACGGCTCAGATTACCGCCGATCGATTGTGGAGGAGAGAGAGAGAGAGAAAGAGAGAGAGAAAGAGAGAGCGGGAGTGCGTTTCTCCCATGAGGCCGAGGATCGCAAAGAGGCCTGCTTTTATAACAATAACATCACATGTGGGTCATAACAACACGACACAGACACACGAAGACCCCCGAGGTGCACACACACACTCACACACACACACACACACACACAACATTGTATTGCTTCATTTGTGCATGACCTACAGGTGTAACCTTACGATGACATTGGACCGCCTTAACATAAAAAGCACATTAAACCACCCAGACTCTAAAAAACAGCCACACGGCCACGCATGCGGCTGGTAGCAGTTTGATAGCATACTGACTGCTGACGGTGCAGTTAATCCGCCCGTCACTACTGATGCAGACGGCGTACCTGGTCACCTGAGTCCGCGTGTTGAAGTCCAGGGAGCGCATTGACTTCAGTACTTCAATGCAGCCCATGTACTGCAAGAAGAAACAAACGGAGAAGTTTGTGAAATGATAGTTATGAACGCGCCGGGGTGGAACACAAAACACTCACTATGGAAAACTATGAGGCCACCAGCTGGCTACATGTTTAACATTAACAGCAAATAAGTAAAATTATTCAATACAGACATTACAAAACTAAATGAAATCAATGAATGGTAACTACGACTATTTCCCAAAACGCACCATAATCTAACTCAAACCCAAATATAGAGATTACATTAAAGTGAATCCAGCGAGTAAAAGGCAGCTGAGCAGCTGGCTAATGGCCCTTAGGTCGGGGTGCTAATAGCACCTTGACTGCATTAGCAGCACTAAGAGCTCCGAATCACGGACAAACTACAGCTTCTTAAGCCTCGGGGGGGGGGGGGGGGGGCGCTGCGCTGAAGGGTGTGAGTGTTTTTGTGTGTTAAAATACCTCCGTGTGAGGAGGTCTCCATCTGAATATCTGTGAGGTTTACGTGAAAAGACCCAAGTGTAGGTTAAAAGTGCAATTCCACGGCAAGAACACGTGTAAGGTGTCATGAAAAACCTTCTGACTCACATTCACACGCTCGAGGAAGACAAAGCAATAAATGAACATCCAACGACAAGAATTGAAAGTGGAAAAAAAACAAAAACACATCAGATGCTTTGAAAAGACTCAAAATCTCACACGGACGCCTGTGGCGTGAAACTCTTTTATAAACTAATATGGTGCTGCATCATTTACATCGTCTCCCACAGCACTTTGGTTCAGTCGATGCCACATTTAGTGCAGTTTCCAAACAAAGAGAGAGAGAGAGAGAGAGAGAGAGAGAGAGAGAGAGAGAGAGAGACAGAGAGCAACCTTTGAGCAGAAGAGCTTAATGAGCTTTCTAACCAGATTTGGAGACGAGGGGAAGTCTTCCATCAGGAAAATTGTCTCTCTTTTTTCTTTCCCTCTCCCTGCCAATGCCTCCATTGTCACACACTCATCTGCTGATGAAACGCACCCCCTCTCCCATCACTCCCATCACTCCCATCACTCCCATCGCTCCCGTCCTCCAGCACACTACTCCTCGCACTGCGGAAAGGCAACAACGCCCGCGGTGAACTTTGTGCATCGTCGTGTGGCCGAAGTCCTTTTTATAGTGTATTAATGCAGAAAATGTGACAGCGTCTCAATTATTGACGTGGTAACTTCTCATTTGAGCCCCCCCGGGGGTTAAATTGAAAAGCAGATGAGGGACAGATACCGAGCACAGCAGTGTCTGGATAGTGTCGAGGAAGAAGGGTTTCTTAGTTCATGCGATCCTAAACCCTGCGAACATCATGGACAACAATGTTCCTGGTGCAAAGGATGGAAATAAATACCGCAAAACCTATTTGTGTGACCGTATGTGTGACATAGGGACAGAGGGAGGGGGAGCTGCACGCGAATAAGAATGGCACAGGGCAGCAAAAAAATAAATTATCCACTGTCCCAGTGACACTAATGCATGCAGCCAGGGGCCGCTCCCTCCCTGCATGGATTTACCACTGCCGCGAAATGCGTCGAACGTCGGCTCACACGGGTGGTTTAAAGTGATTGCGACGCACACCAAATCCCAGAGAGGTATCAATCAAGCGACACGGAGCAGCGGCCCGTTATTATGACTCCGGGAAAGCTTTGCATGAGAGCGCCTCGACCGTCCCGACCTCGTCCGCGTCACATGATGCAAATGGCTGCGATTAAATGTAATCGAATACAGGGATGAATGGTGCCTGTATAATGGCATTAGAAAGGCGTGCTTGAGCCCCCAGACTGGGTTAATCAAGAGCCGTGTCATTAGTTTTTGGGAGAGGGGCTTGGAGCGGAGTGCAAAAAGGAGGGAGGGGGGGGGGGGGGGGGGGGGTGGAGGAGATCGTTGACATTGACGTCAAGCAGCTTGCTCGTGATGGCAACCTTTTGTAAACACAGATCCTGAGTCCTGAAAGTACAAAGCATCCGCTCATATCTCTGCCATTTAATTTGACTCTTTCTCACGTTTCTCCATCTTGCTCTCTTGCTCTTAGTGAAATTACAAAGCGTCCGTGGGGGATATAAAAAAAAAAAGGCCATCCGAGCGTAGCATAGCGAAGCTGACGACGATAAAGGCTTCCATTTGCCTGAAGGGACTCATGTGACGCCGTCAACCTTTGGTAAACACCGTTATAAATGAGGGATCCTTGGTAGTCGGCGCGCATCATTTCAATGGTTTATCTTTCTCCACCCTGTCGCAGTCCCTCCGAGCCATCTATCTGGATCATGTATTTACACCAGCCCTCTGCCACATGAGCTGCATAACAAACTGTGCTCTTCTTTTCTTTCCCACCCAGATAGAGAAACCTTTATGAGGATCATTCATATTTGGTGGTTGACTGATTCCTGTGAGTCGCTAAGAACCAGAGGCAGAAAAGTTATTTACTTACTCACTACTGGATGAAGTGGATATTTAAAAGGCGTTTCAATGTATATACAGCATGCATTCATAAAAAAAAAGGTGCCCGCCGACTCACCCGGACAATGTAAGAGGCCCCCGGTCCCGCTATCTTCTTGTCGGGGTGCAGCCAGCCCTGAGAGGGTTTGTGGATGAAGCCCCCCTTCTGGGTGAAGTCCTCTCCGCCGAGCCACATCCCTTCCACCCTCGTCCTGCGGCTCATCCCCGACCTGGAGCCGCCGGACCCCCCCGGAACGGCCGCGGCCTCCGTGGCCCCGAATCCGTGACCCCCCCGGTGGGCCAGGTTCACCGCCGCGACCGCCCGCTGCCCTCGCATGGCCTGCAAGGAGCACGGGGTGACGCACACGGGGTCGCACGAGGTGAGCACGGCCGCCAGAGTGGCCACGGGGCCGCCGGCCGAGGCCGCGCCGCTGTGCCTGTGGGGCGACGAGGTCTGGGGGGGAGCCGCCTTCCCCGAGTCCTTGCCGGAGCCGGAGCTGGAGCTGGAGCCGGAGCCGGAGCCGGACGGGCTGCGGCTGAGCAGGGAGTTGGAGAACTTCCACTGGGGCATCTTGGGGATGAGCATGCAGAAGGTTGTGGTGGCGTCCTGTTCGCCGTCCAGGCAGGGGGAGTCGGCCAGGGCGGCAGCCCCGGCGGAGGAGGACGATCGGGCAGCGTGGTCCAGCGGAGGCAGAGGAGGCAGAGGGAGGCTGGTGACGGAGGAGGAGACCACCGGCGTGGCCACAACTTTGCCGCTCATGGCTAAGCTCTGCATCAGGTCGTCGGAGGAGGAGGAGGAGGAGGTCACAGACTCGTTGCGAAAGCGGCCATACTTTGGCTTAAGGAGCATGCCCGGAGGAGCCGCCTGAAGCAGGAGCTAAAAGGTGGGGGGATAACTGCCAGAGGAGGAGGAGGGGAAGGGGAAAAGGAGAAGGGGGGAAGGGACAGGGGAGAGGGGGGAGGGTTGGGGGAGGGGGGTTATGGGAGAAGGTGGGAGTGGGGAGGGGGGGGACTAGAGAAAAATATCTTCCAGGTGGAGTCCTATGTCCTTGTCAACTGAACGCTGTCGGTTCCTCCCCCCGTACACACACACACACACACGCAGACGCACGCTGTCCCGCTCTCATTGCCACTCTCCTCTCCGTCTGAGCTGGCCTGCCGGCTCTCACTGCCTAAGGCTCGCAATCTCCCCCTCTCTTTCCTTCTCTCTCTCTCCTTCTCCCTCCCTCTCTACCTCTGTGGATGATGTCATTGGGTCTATTAGCCCTGCCCTGCTGCTCTCAGACTGTATTAGCTAAAACACATCTGCCTGAACCGCAGTCACCCTCACTACGCACACACACACACACGCACACACACACACACACACATTTCAACCCTTTAAAATTGAACAATGCTGTCACTGTATAAATTGGGACGAGAGCCAAATAAAGTTAAATTAAGATGAACTACTGTAAAGTGAAGATTCACATGGAAAGTCAGCTTTCTGTGCTCTCCCTTTAGTGGATATATTAAACAGTAAAATACATGAAACTAAACTAAAAGCTAAACATATGAAGAATAAGCAATCATTTGATGAAAAAAATCATATTTTTTCATCAACATTTTTAGATGTCGATACTATATCTTGCAGAAAGCCATAATAATGACTGACTTTATAGGAATATATTATATTATATTGTGAATGTAAGTAAATGTACTGGATTGATTCTCATCTTATTAGTGAGTGTGTGTGTGTGTGTGTGTGTGTGTGTGTGTGTGTGTGTGTGTGTGTGTGTGTGTGTGTGTGTGTGTGTGTGTGTCCAGGGAGCAATCGGCCGTTCTGAGTAAAATCACATTCACTCTGATTTCTGACTCACCATTCCACTCACACTTACATCTTCATCGAACACACACACAGGTAAATAAAGGTAACCCTAAACAATATACGCATATAGTAGTTTTTTAAAAAACGTTTTTAAAACTCTTATTTATTTATTTTTAAACTAACCCATAGTATTTATTATATTTTATTCCTTTATGTTTTCTTGTTCTCCATTGTGGAACTGTCTGTTGTCGTGCACCAACCGCCAAGTCAGATTCCTTGTATGTCTGACACATTATGGCAATCAATGTTTCCTGATTCCTGAAATAAACTACACTAATGTTTAATTGCAATTGACACGTTTGTAAACTTGAAAGGCTTCAGGACACTTACCTGTATATCAGGGCTCGAAGGAGGGAGAAGGCGTAAAGTGTCCAGCGCGGAGAAATTTCAATGACATCTAATCCAACAGCACAAACGAGAAGCATCATAACAGGATGATTCCAATGTACTGGTAATGAAAACACGAACACACACACACAGACACTGAGACACACCGTCATCAGAAACGCTATGACGCCACCACTGGTGCCATCCCACCTGTTTCCAAACAGCCAATCACCTCCGTTTTTCTTTGCTACAGAGAATAAGAAGTTACTGATAAACCAGACGGAATCACTGCATGTTGACAGATGCACAAGTAGCCGGCCTCCCACTATTTGTCCTGAGGCCTGAGGACAAGAGAAAACGGATCTTGCCAAATTAAATAATTGTACTGTGAAGAAATAGATTCAAGAGAAACTATTTGATGGTGGTATGTTTGATTGCTATAAATAACAAAATATTACTCACTTGCAGCTGATATAAGACGATTGCTTCAAATAGTTAATTATGATGTAATGTTGTGTATGTGAAGAGTTAACACTTTGGTAGTTTGCAAATACAAGTGTGGAACAAACCATGCTGTGAATACACCACGTCTCATTTGCTGGCATCACTTTGACTACAATGATTTCAAACAAGAGCATTACTTCCAAGTAAAGAAAATTCAAACTACTTTGGTTCAAATCTAAAGAGGATTTTTTTTTATGTAATTGCCAAACATTTACTAGGAAAGTTATATAATTTGTGTAAGGCCGCACAGTGTAATAGCTGATTGCTCTCCTTTGTTTGCAGGCGATTATTATACAACTGTAATTACTAAAAAAATGTTGAATACAAAATTCATGTTTTGAAAATATCAAGTAACAAGACAATTTAAGCTGGGTCCAAAAGGGTGTTCTAATGATTACAATCCATGCTATCTAACAAAAACACAACTGAATATAAAAATAAGAGGCAGCGGTAAGCAACGGTGTTCATTTAGGATGGTGCATATTCATATTGTATGAACCATGAAGTAGAAATGCTAAAAGAAAAACATTAACAATTCAGTAGGCAATTACAGAGAGAAGGGGTTATAAAAAACCCATGATGTCAATTTAAAGACAAACCCTAGCTTCATTGATGGGCCTAAATTTAGAAACCTATTTCATAAGGTTTAATGGTCGGTGGATTTACAGCTAAATATTATCCAATCATAATACGCAAAAATATCTGTTAATATCTAGCTAAATGTATTAAGCAATTGTGTTTTCGCTTTCCATAGCAACTGCCTGTAATTCTTAGGGTTCATATTATGCTATTATATTATGCAATTCATACTAAATGGTTGTGTCTACATCCAAAAATTGCAAACGCTAGCCGTTGTTTTTGTTATCAACACCATCAAGCGTCTTTTGCATGTCAACTCTGGAAACCTCTTACCTCCAGTGTGTGGAACTACAGCACCGGGGATGAAAACCTCGTTGCCACGGTGATGACGCAAGGAGGACTTGCGACGTGCCAGAGAGAAAGCAGAAGAGAGGAGGTCCCGTTGGGTCCCGTTGGAACGTTCCCCACCACACAAGTAGCAGAGAGGAGCACTGTGGGTAAAAACTCCCACGAAAAGTCCCGGCGTGCATAAAATGTCTTCCTTTTAAACGTCCAAGACCTGTCTGCACTACATGGGACGAGGAATGCTTCGTAAATGTATGTTTTAACACCAATTAAAAGGAACTACATGAACTAGCGGAAACAGAGCTTCCTCGCCAAAGAGTCACGCTTTCACATCCGAGTGGTTCCTCTTTCTAGGCGTAGACCATCTATCCGAATGGGAAGTCCACGTGCTGTTGCCTTGACCAATCAGGGAACTGCGGGTAACCGTTGGGTTTTGAATTGCCCTCTGAAAACAGCGGCAGATGACAGCAGCGTCTAGCGCTCGCAAACATTGCTAAGTTAGTGAGCTAGCTACTTCACATCACCCGAAACAGCTCCGTGGACGTCAGCGTTGCCTGCTACCATCGACGGAAAATGTCGAAAAAACAGATTTACTATTCTGACAAGTACAACGACGAGGAGTTCGAATACAGGTATGATTAACTGACGTGTTTGGCACGGGTCAAAGTTGTTTTCAAAAGACCGTTATTTTGTGTTCAGCCACGTTAGCTAGCTTAACGTCAAACTAAATACAGTAACATTTTCTACGTTAGCTAACTCTACACTGCTGGACCTCACGTTATTGTCAACGTACGTTGACACATTTAATTTGGAATGTATAACTGACGTAACGTTAAGTAAAACACAGTGACGTTACACCGTATGTATTTAGATAATTAAGTTTAGCGTCGAAATAACGTTAGCTAAGTTTACGTCTTTGTAAGTAGTTAGCAAACACTAACGTTAGCTATGCTGACTGTTAAGTTAACGTTACGTTAAACGGTGACGTTAACACTGGTTTGGAACTTCACTGCCGCTGCAATGTAATCCTTAGCTAACGTAACAGTATTAAGTTTGTATCATAAAGTGTGCCCTTAATAGTCAACCTGCGTCATCGTTTATATTACGTTTAACGTTACGTCACATGATACTGTTAAGTTACTGAGGTACGTTTCTGATTCGTAGCGCATCATTCTTTGCTGTTCTTTCTTCATCATCCAATAGACATGTGGTGCTTCCAAAGCAGCTGTCCAAATTGGTGCCCTCCTCCCACCTGATGGCAGAGGACGAGTGGAGGGGACTCGGGGTGCAACAGAGCCAGGGCTGGATTCACTATATGATACACAAACCAGGTCAGTAGCGATGCATTACAGCGGTTCACATTTCGCAATAGTTTGAGCTCAAAAGGGTGCTCACAAGCATACTGGAAACGTTTATGCTATTGCAATTCTCCTGTGCGTCCATGCATGGTTGTGAAGAAATCCTCCCTCACCAGGAGTATGACTACGGAGTATGACAGAATGTAGCGCAGTACCAAATGCACCAAAGCCAGATTCCATTCATCTAAATGTGTTTATTGAAATCAGTATCCCTAATTTTACACTATTTTAAGAAGAAAAAAAATGCAGAAAGGGGATGATATGATTTTCTATTAAAGACTTTTGGAAAATACCTTGTTTGTGGAAGCCTCATTTTTAGTTTTAGCTCAGCTGAAGAGTGCTGTTTTTGCACAGAAGAACTGCGTGTTTTGGCCACAATATCTTCTGTTGTGGTCTAAGTATAAAGAAAAGCAATGATTTCAGGGACGGGGGACTCCTGTGCCATAATATATGTGCATCAGCTGAAGGTAGTCAATGAAAAATAACTGAACTGATTATTTAAAAAAAGCTTCTGGTATATGCCATTAGACTGCCATGAAAGTTATATGCACATTAATTATAGCAGTGTGTGTAGAGGTACACAGTGTAGTGTGACCACTGTACTGTACAATTGATGCTGACAGATACCTCTCCTTTTCTCCCCAGAGCCTCACATACTGCTTTTCAGAAGACCTCTCCCAAAGGATTAAATGGAAACCTGTAGAATACCTGCTATTATCTCTGCTGATTTGTATTGTCTATGAACCATACATCTCTCCTACATACGTTCCAATGTATTGTCTAGAAAATCCTTAGTTGTCTTGTGTCTTTAAAACTCCCTCAATTTTTAGAGGTAATGAAAGGCAAACCGCTTTATTCCACTGTGAATGATAACCGTACAAACAATATGATGGTAAAAGTTTGCCAGTCAATTGTATATCTTAATGCATTTTTTAAAATCTTTTTGATGCCATTTTTATGATGGATTGACTTACTGAGTATCTGTATTTTTTTTTTCTTCCTTTTCCTAAATTCATTATTTTCCCAAAAGAGCTTTCTATGTTTTTGCTGTTGTTTAAACTTATGTACATAATATTATTTCGAGATGTTATTAATGTTGACTGAGTCATGGTTGATTCAACAACTTTCTTTGTTGCTAAAAGAACAAATTAAATGTACTTCTTCACATTAGCTACGTTGGCTCGTGAATATTCTTTTTCACCAGATCAGACTTGTTTTCTTTGTGACGACGGTCAGTCAGAAACATTGACCACTAGCGGAGTAACAAATTCGGAGTGTCTCACTCCCAGGGAGTAGGCTGGTGCCCGAGCCTTGTTAACAGTCACTTTCTCCGGATTGTATGTTCCAGGACCGGGCTTTTCGGTGGCATCTCTGGGCAAGCCGCGTCGTCCCAGCATGGAGAAGGCCGGCTTTCTTGGAAGATAAACGCTGGGGTCCGTGCTGTTGTACCTGCAGGGCCCTGGCGTCTGGGCTAAATCCACAGAGGGTCCCCCTGCGCTGTAACTACCTGACATTGTGTAACTTGCGCTGGCTTGCTTGTTCGGCACTTGGGGGCCCATCAGCGGAGGGAGAGAGTACTTGTTGGGAGCCGGTACTGAGTCGACACTCCGGTATTGTGAACGAGACCCCATGGTGTAGGACGGCGGTCGCCGCTGGAGGTTGAACGTTGGCGTTTTCTCGGGGCTGTATGCACCCGGTCCAGGGGTCTGGAGCAGCTTCCCTGTTGAACAAAAACCGTTGAGTTGCAAACCCTTGACTCAACAACATACGGTCGAGTGCGTAGTTAGTGTGGTTGACATGTTCAGTTGTAACAGCTGACACTGGATCCGTGGAAGTGGTCTCGAAGACGAGGGTTCATGTTTTTTTACTTTAACGGAGCAGTTAGGTTGGTCTCGCATTGAGATGCAGCAGCACACGATATCTGAAACCAAATGTGCACTCCAAAAAAATATTTGATTATGAAGAGTAACTTACTCTGTGTTTTCACTCGGCCCAGCATTGAGTATGCAGGGGTGCCATCCCTTCCGAAACGAGTCATTTTTGCATCGATGTGGTACTGTGGACCTGGACTGGAGTCCACACGATACACTGCAGGGATGTTTAACAATGACCGATATGATATTTGCTCTGTCTGTTTGGTTTCATCATGCAATGGTACCGGCTAGATGGAGACAAGGTGAGAAAACTACACATTCAAAAGTCATGTGTCTCCCTCTACTGGCTTTAACTTAACATCACATCCCAGAGGATGCTCGGTATAATGTGACTGATGTAGAAGGTACATGACATATTGACATATTTCTTTTGGGATGTTTCTGTATACTCTTCAATATTGCCTCAAAGTGTTGATTACATAAATAATACATTCTCTCGTCAGTAGCGTAGCTAATAAAAATTAGAGAAAGAACTCACTAGTGTCACTCATCCGGCCGTGGAAAGAATAAGCGGGGCTGGTCTGCATGGTGAAGTCATGGCCCGCGAACCCGATGGTGGGAGGAAGCCCGTAGCGCCCGGGCCCCGGCCCTAATGCCGGGAATCAACACAGATGTTGTGTATGTAATCAGTAAAGCAAAGGTTTCCATCAGTGAATTTACCTTTTTCTCTTCCTGCTATTAATGGGTATTTCTTCTCCATTTGGCTCTTTTTAGAGGTGATGGATACTTCCGGAGTCCCTTTGCGGTAGCAATACTATACAAGAACATTCATGCAGCATGTCATCTGGCTGAAAAAATATTCTTAAAACAGTGCAAGGCTTCTTTTTCCTGCCCCTTACCACAGATAACTGCCCTGCTCAGTCAGCACTGAGGCGGACCGCATCCTCGGACGTTCAGACGTTAGAGGGGCCCCTCGCTCCACCTCCGCCTCGGTGGTCTTTCTTCAGATATCACAGCGTTTCGTGCGCCACTAAAAAGACCCAGAACCTCGGATGAGCCCCAATCAATCCCTAATTTCCTCTGAAACCATCAGGGAAACCCGAGACCCACAGTAGATATCAAAGTGTCAGCAGCAGAGGAGGCCGTGCACCGGAGAGGGCTTTTATCCATCCGTCTTTTGTCCCCCTGTGATGGCTCCTCCTCCACAGAGGCTGATGTACAGGTGCACTCAGCTGCTACTCAGGGAACAATGTCATCACCCCGATTCACTCGTGTAATGCTAGCTCCCCCCTGCCAAGCATGAAACCAAGAGGCCCCATCTCCCCCGTCTCCCTCTTTCAGCTCGTCGCAGTGTGGAGACGCAGTATCGCCCTTCAGCCATGCATGCAGTTGCCACGGAGACGGCTGTTGCTATTTTGCTAAGACCCGGTCCCCTGCAATGCTGGCGTGTTGTCACCACAGTAACCTTTTCATCTGCCTTCCGCCTGGAGGGGTAAAGCCCACCGTGCCTGCTCACCGGAGGAGGCTCCGTAACTTCAAGCCCTCCAAACACACATCTTTACCGTTTATGAAACTGCCACGGCAGAGAAAGTTCACTTACTCCCGTTGCAAAGCTGCATTACTGGAGTTTTCTTTCCTCCCAACTGGGTCCGACGCAAGGGCAGACCAGCGCCATTGTTTCTCCCTTTTTATCTCAGGGGGCGAACCAATTACCTGGATTTAAATTAGGCCCCTTTTGCAAAGCAGTTGGACTGCTTCACGAGCCCGAGCTGCCCGTTGCCGGAGGCCACAGCGACCGAGAGGGGCCGGCAAGTGACAGGCGTAGAAAACAAACATTAAACCTTAAAACAGGGACCCCGACTCTCTGGGCCGGTCACCCAAATCTGTCGTTAGCGGCTCCACAAACGCACGCAGCGCGGTGCGCGTCCATTCCATGCTCTCCGTCTCTGACGCAGGAGCCTGTCAGAGGTCACACAGTCTGGTATCAAAGCACAGGAGCAGCAGGGTTGTGTGATGCAGCTGGCTGCCGACAGGAAATTATCTCCAGACTTAACTGAGCTTTCATAAACTTCACCCCCTGCAGTGAATCATGTAGTGAGATTGCATTGTTTGAGAAAAAAGAGTAACAAGGGAAAAAGGTGTTACGACACAAAGTGTAATTGCACAAGTTGTAACAGAAGTGTAGCAAAGACCCAAGTCGACCCATCAACGACTCTGTTCTGCTTGACAGCCGCAGCAACAGAACCTGAGAGGATAAAAGGAGAGAACAAGCAAAACGCTTGGATTTATAGAAGTTTTAATCTGGTTTGTCTTAAAAAGCACACGTTTTGATATGAATCGGGGCTACATGGAATCAAATTTGGTACATTTACAGAAATGTAAAACTTCCTTCTTGATTTTTAAGTTGATTGCTTCACGAATCAAATTTGAACAAAAACAAAATAGCTTATGAACTGTACAATCAAATCTCAAGGCAGGTGTGGCGAAAGGCGACTTGGGAGAAGATGAGATGATTTCGGAGTCTCTGTGCCCGTTTTCAGAAACCTTTGAGCCGGCGTGTCCCCGTGGGACACGGATCTTTGTTACACTTTTCAGTCGCCGCCTCTTTCTCTGTTTCCCGTCCATCTCTCCCCGTGCTGTCCAATGAAGGCCAGAAGCCCAAAAGAGTAGCTCGATTTGATGAAAAACATTTGAGCTTATGTTTCTGTGACAAAACAATTGGGTTAAAGCTTGCTATGAAAGAAAGAAAGAAAAACTGACAGAACACATCTTTTGTTTGAACTCGAGGAACCACAAGGGCAAAACGCCGTGTGTCGGCGGGCAATGACAAAGAAATCAAAATTAAAATGATATGACCTCTAGCTACAAATAAATACCACAGATAGAAAATATAACAAAATATTTTGCTTAAAGTCAGGTGTAATTACAAACATAAATACTTGATTATTTCTTCTAGTGATTATAAAGGCAGTAGAGTGAATAACAAAGACGCTACGGTGCCTATCGGTGACCAGGAGTCTGCAGGAAAGACAACAACAATCTGGAGGACACTAATTCGATAGCAGCCGCACGCACTCACATCCAATTACACACACAAATGCAGAGATGCACCCACACAGTCCTCATTCAAGACCTCCCGGCAGCTAAAAACAGCCTCCCTCAGCCTCCAGCTCCCCCGTCGTGTCTCCCCTTCAGGCCGTCGTGTCTCCCCTTCCGTCCGCCAGCATATTCACAAGTAATGTACAATTTGGAGGTGGGAACGGCTTCACTCTGTGAGAGAAAGAAAACGAAACAAACTGTCATTCTAAGACCCCCCTGGGGGCCCCTTAAACACTTCTGTTCCTCAAACAACAGGAACACGTGGTAGAGGTCTCCGTCCCGCTACCGATGAGGGAACCTCGCAGGGTGTTGAGAGACGGATAAAACGTCTTTCCCTTCGAGCTCGAGGCAAAAACGCGGCACAAACACGGCGCCCCTTACCATCGCTCGGGGGTGTTTCTTGTGTCCAGGGTGGGAAGCTGGGTGTCTGCTCGCAGATGCACCTTCTGCTCTACGACGTCGACGCCTTCGGGGAGGTGGAAAATGTCCCGTCCCTCGGCGTCGGCGAGGAAAGGCTCGGCGTCTGGGTCGTATTCGTAGGAGTAGTAGGACACCTCTGCCATGGACCCCTGCTCCTCTTCACCTGGACAGATCAGGGGTAACACAGGGGAGGGGGTGAGGAGGGGTTGGATGCACATTAAACCAGATGAGAGTTGGTCGTGACGCCTTGACAAGTATTTGATTTAGTTGCTGAAGAGTAAAGAGCCGTCTCCCTTTGGAGTTAATGGCTGCTGTAAAGTTCAATGGAGCGATGTCTTTATACGTACAGGTCTCTGTTTTGTCTGTTCCGCCTACTAGAAAGCTCCTGCCAAATGTTTTATGCTATTCTACTGATCTGCAGGTGGTTGCAACGTGCGAAGAAGCATCCGACAGCTTGAAATGAAATTCCATGGAGCAATTTGTATCACCCTGTACTTTTGAGGCTCTTGCAGCAATTCCCCGTCACAGACAGTAGGGGTCCCTCCCTGCTCAACATGGTGCATTATCAGGCTCCTCGTCTAAAGTGGAACGCGCTGGACTTTGTGTCGAGGTCGAGCCACACACACATTCTTTACCGGGGAATTTAACAACATAAAGGCCCGTTTCGTCTCCGATGAAGCCCGCCAGCTTGTGTTTGCGTTGTTGTTTATTCTTGTCCTCTGGCACAAGTTCACTATTATAAGACAAGTCTGTGCAGGGAAGCCAATTCCAGAGCTTCAGCTTCCTCCACCCAGCCGGCGCAAACTGTCAGCGTCTTGGCACCGGCCCTCCTTCACCCATTACACTCCGGGAGCACTTAGCGGGCACGTCGTCGACGATCTAATGGTTTACAATGACAGTGTTTCTAAGTACTTATTCAACCTAATCGTCCGCAAGGCGGCTACGTGCCTGTGTTTGTCTGTGTGGCCGTACTTGCGCGTTTGAGCATGCAAACGCATGCGTGTATAGGTGTATACGTGTGTGTGTGTGTGCGGGGGGGCGGGGGTGCATAACAGCATTCCTGAGGTGAGTGTGAAGCGTTAGCTTTTGTACTACGGAGACCTTTTGACTGAGAGCAGCTTTGTGAGGTGCAGCTACCGGGAGCTGCAGGCTGGGAAACAAGTCAGTGCAGGCTGTGCCACATCACACACACACACACACACACACACCACTCAAACATTCACGTAGGAACACATATTCACCCCAATGCAATCTATGCACATACTTGTACAATGTGCACCATTCTGCAACATGTGAATGACTCGCAGGGCCCTTTTTTTAATGTTTTCGTTGCCAAACACAACGCGGCCACATCCTCCCTGCCGCACGCAGCCAGACGTCCCATCAGGAATCCTCTGGCTGCCTCTCGGGGGAAGTGGCAGCTGATCTGAGCTCATGGCGGGACACCGGGTCGAGCCCGCGGCGTGAAACCTGCCCACCGATTCGTCAGACCGACCGCAGGCGACGGAATGTGTTGTTGCCGCGCACGCCACCTCTGTGGAGGTGGCCTTCTCCTCCTACCTCCTTCTCACCCCCGCCCCCCCTTCCATCTCGGCTGCCGCTCGTCCCTCTTTAACTTTCTTTACCCCTCCCTTTCTTAGTTTTACACCCCCCCCTTCTCTCTCCTCCCCCTTCTCCCGAACCTTTTCATCTCTTTGTCTCGCACTCTTTCTTCTTCTTGTGACCTCCCTTTCTGCCAAAAGCCGTTCACTGAAAACATGTCGTATGGCCGCAGCAGGAGGGAGGAAGATTGTTGTGTGCGTTGTGTGCGTTGTGTGCGTCGGTGGTGGATGGGGTTACCTGTGTGTACCGGCGCTGAGGGCTGCTCAGTTTCCTGGTTTGCTATTGGTTGCCTGTCGTCCTCCCTGGTCTCTACTGGAAACACAAACAAAGATTATTCCCACTCACGTGGCCGCCACAGCACAACTAGTAATGAATTCAACAGGGTTTCAGTGTTGCATAATCTAAATACTGCCCAGAAGCATTATCCACCCCACTGAGCAACACTTCTTGGCAAAACAACGATGTACACTCGGCCTCAACAGAAGCCATGCCTTTTAAAAAAACGTTCCAAAAATAGTAGGGGGCCAAACTACGGCCCGAGGGGCCGTGCGTGGAGGCAAATTGTATCTTTTTCCTTTTTCAAATACGGGAAATGGCGGCAGGAATCTCCCCTGCACAACCACACACAAACAAACAAACAAACAAACAACCAACGGGGTCTCTGAACACAAATAAGACTCATTTGTTGATCTACAGCCTGAACCACTTGGCGCAAACGGAGGGCTTTTCCCACCGACGTTGTGCCGATGCCTTTTTCCCCAATGTGCTCCACAACATGAAGGCTCCTTTGTTGTTGGGCTGCGCGTCGGAAAGGAATGTGACGAGGATTTCAAAGGGCTGGACAAAAGCACTCTGTCATTTGGAGAGAGCCCTGTAATACAGCAGAGAGCTAGAGAGGGTGTGTGTGTGTGTGTATGTGGAGGCAGGGGGGATGGAGGGAGGCATGGTGAGTAGCTCTCTAAACTCATCCAGTAATCAGCTCAACACCTGAACAGCTGTTTATACAGCTTAGATCACAGCGTGGACACACACACACACACACACACAAGCCAACCGACTGTATCCAATAGCTCAAACAGACACACACTTGGTTCTTACAAAGGGAGGAAAAGTTCCGTGACAAACTGTTAGTGTCGTTCAGACCACATTGTGTGACTGAGCAGTACACAGTTGATTGGAGACGTTCTTGGACGCACAAATATGTTTCAGAAGAAACTGAAATGCCGACATCAAAGCAATTATTTCCATCCAAGTCAAGTAGCATTAACACGATAATCTCGCTCATTCGCCCTTTTTTTGTTTCACTTCTTTCATTCGGCATGACGTTTTGTTCGTGTTGGCCAATTCTTTCTTTTGTTTTGTCCCAACCAATCAGCAGATGCCACATGATGGGGGCAGTTATCTTGTATTTAAGAGCCGGTTCCGTTCATCGGCGCCACCGAGGAAGTCAATCTCATCCCCGGTGTCGCTGCTTTCCACGGACGTGGTTACCGTGGTTACCGGGTGGTTAACTAACTAAGAAGCCAACGTTCACATCCTAAACTCTGATTGTTCGTCTGTTTCGGACCTGAGATGTGGGCGGGGACTCACGGGTGTGGTGCCGTGTTTTGCGGTGAGGGAATACTTAGAGCCCCGGTAGCTTAACGGGTGAAGCGCAGGTGGCGTCAGGTGACGTGTGGTGAGAGAGCTCTTACTGCGAGGACACTGCGTTAGCGGAACCTGCTTGATGCGCGTCCCGTTCCGACAGGCAAACACCTCCATCTGACACTGGTTCTGGTAAATCTGGCCGTCGGACCCACACACTGGTTCCCCGTCGTAGCCGCAGTCCCTGTGGCAAGTGCAACGCTCAAACTGCTCCTCCTCCAGACAGCCAAACACGTTGTTGCACTGGTTCGCCTGGACGAAACCTGCAGGGGGGGAAAGCTGGTTTTTAATAGAGAGTGGTTGGAGTTGTCTCGGTGAATCACTCAAAGCTTAGCGGGAGTCTCACCTGTCCACTGATTGGTTGAACTTTCCACCTCATTGCAAGTGGGTCCGTCGCACAGCTCCCGGGCCAGCGGACTGCTCTCGCT
The DNA here is from genome assembly GCA_021346845.1 of Apeltes quadracus. Taxonomy (NCBI): domain Eukaryota; kingdom Metazoa; phylum Chordata; class Actinopteri; order Perciformes; family Gasterosteidae; genus Apeltes; species Apeltes quadracus. The sequence continues at coordinate 4,329,425 of CM037924.1, read as the reverse complement.
GACGTTGTAAAAGCGGGTGGCCTCAAAGGCTGCATGAAAAGCACAGACCCAAACCAGCACGTTCACACACACACACACACACACACACACACACACACACACAAAACATTGATGACGCTCGCCATAACTAGGTCATGAGCGTAAAAGAAAAAGCACCACACTTCCACCTGAAAGAAGCCCTTCACAGCACGGAGAGTTTCTTTCATTAAAAAGTGCCGCTGGGGCGCCACGGTAGTCAGGTGGTTAAAGCCCATTCCATACAACAGTAACATCCCATTGTTCGAATAATGGAAAAATATATCTTGAAAAAAAAAAAAAAAACAGCGCCTAAAATTTTCATCAGATACACACCTGGTTCATAGTAGTCGTAGACCTTGACTGGAACAGGTGCCGTCTTGCCCACAATGAACTCCCTAACAGCCTGAAAGGCCACACATGTCATACACTGGCTGGGGATCTAAGAAGGGGTCAGAAACAGACAAAAAAAACGTATATAAAAACACACACATATGTAGAGAAACACACATTTTAATACTTGTGAATACTAATACAAACAAAAGAAAATGTGCAAACACTGGTGAGGATCCCCCGCCTCGTCCAGCATCTCCACACATGAGTGTTCTCTGAAATTTGGTCTGAGACTCACAACACGGAGGAGTTTGGACGAAACTCACCTCGTCAAAGTAGAACAATACTTTTCTTCCACTGAGCTCATATCTCTTCAGACCCACTTGCTTGTCCATCAGCAGCTGTTGAGTGAGACACAAAAACAATCAGGCGTCTGACGCATTTTAATGCTCAAAAAGGCGCCGTTAATGCATACAAATTGAAAACGTTACATCTCTGGATCAAGTCAACGCCAAGGCGGATGCCGAAAAGACTTCAGGCTGAAGCTTGAACGAGCGCACAAAAGGACCATTCATGGACAAAGGAGACACAGCTTACAGTTAAGACGGCTGGATATTTGATCCAAACACCAATGGACGGCTAGTAATCACGAACGTTGGACGACAGTAATCAGCACCACGACGGGCTGGACAGCTCCGTCTCATGCTAACCAGGCTTTGTTATTCGCTCAGAGAAAACGTATCACAAAAATGCCGGATTGGCTGAAGTAGTGATGCTACTTGCATTTTAATGTGCTCTGTGGGCCACAACTGGAATTGTACAGGTTGCCAATCATGGAAACGGCTGTACCATGGGTATCAATCCACCTGATCAGGCTTTTGTACTCGAGACAACTCCTGGTGTATTTCGTGAACCTTGACAGCACAGTTGGGTCCGACGTGCGTGGCCATATCTAGTAAATGTGTGTGGATGAAAGAGTGAAGCCGTTTACTGGAAATTTGAGTGCGTCCATAGAGACCCGCCCGGAGTCGACGTCGACCTCCCCCCCCTGCTCCCCACCCGCCTCCCTCACGAAGCGATTTCTCATTCTGTCAAAGGTAGCAGCCTTTGGACAGCAGGGGTTTATGAGGTGCTCAGCCTGAGCTGGCGCCAGCCAGAGAGACACACACACACTCTCTCTCTCTCTCTCGTTCTCTCTCACACACTCACACTCACACACTACTCAACCGGCCTCTCTGTTTACGAAAGTATTGTTTGTCTATCTAGCAACTGATGCCAATGAATTCCCTCCGCTCAAATGTTACACCCACGGTGTGTTCTCCATCGCTAAACAAAGCTCATCATAGCGGGTGATGGGCGGCGACGGCTGCGGCCGCTTCCGGTCGCTCAATCGAGATCATTCATGACCGCAGCCTCCATGAGAGCAAGAAATGACTAAGAGGCCGAGCTTGCCGCCGTAAATTGAGGAATGTAAGTGGCAGGCGGCAGTAAAGCTCCGAGGGAGGCCAGCAGGGGTGTAAACTGAGCTTGTTAGCCACCACAACTTGGGTCAGCCTCAACTGACACACTCACGGGAGCATACGTGTGTGCGTACGTGTGCGGTGGTTAACATCTCCCCGGGTAGCCAGAGAAGTGGCTCTTTTTAGAGGTGAAAGCCTGCAGAATGAGGCCTTATAAATGTCTTGTAACGAAGGACAGGCCTCTGATGGGTGGCTGTGGCGCTGACCTGGATTCAGCTCCTGAACTAATAATCCCTTTCCTCAAATCACCCATCCGTCATGTGTCTGTTCCTCCCTTAATCGAGTTCAATACAACAAATCTGGTCTCTTCCCACAGACGTTTGCTTCCTACGCAAAGTCCGTACCTCACAGGGCCCAAAGAGGCGCGTGTTTGACCCGAGAGAGGCTCAATGACCTTCGACCCTGAGACATTGTGGCTCTACGGGGTCTAAGCTTTCCGGTAAGTCTCTTATCATACCCAAAAAGAACCCCATAAAAAGGACCCTCCCCTTAATGACCTTAACGATGCCTATGACACATCCAAACACATGGAGACACAAAATACCAAAAGGGGCCAGTCTCATTTTAAGGGAAATGTTCTTTCCATTCTTTTACAACGGAGACCATGTGAGATAATCTCCCCACATCCTCCGACTTATATCCACCCAACAACAACCACTGAAGCACAGTAAAAATATCCATATGTAAAGTATCTGACCATGTGCAATGTATTAAAGGATGCATCCTGTGTGAACAGGATCGCAAAAGAGTCTACAAAGAGAGCCGGGGGAGTCTGATGAATTCCATGACTTTTTCATGCTTTCTCTTGCAATGGCGTCCAGATGTTCACGGATCTGTCTCTCCTTCCACCTGCTTTTTAGTTTGGGCATCTTACCTGACCGCTTCCAACGGTCCACGGTCTGCGGGCTACTTAAATCTTGTATTTATTTGTGTGATTACATACCCTCTCTAGACTTTCAACATCTGCTCGGAAACCGGAAATCATGGGGACGTCTATGACGGCCATGTTGGACGACCCCGAATGGAGCCACCTACGCGGCGGGGAAAACGATTAGAAGCAGATCTTTGCCACGCCAGTTACTCACTTTGAATGTTAGGTTCTTTTTGGGGGGGCGGGGCCTACCTGGCACAAACTTCTAAGGAGATGTGGAAGTCCATTTTGTCCTGGTGGGCGGCCGGGTCGTCGTCGTCGATGGGAGCCCGCCTCTTCCGGTTGAGCTCGGAGCGGTTGTCAGCGCGGCTCCGGGAGCGCGCAGTAGGATGGCGGGAAGACGCAGAGGAGGAGGAGGAAGGGGGGGGCTGCAGGTGTCGCTCCTGAAAGGGCTCCTTCAGGTCAACTTTGAGCTGGAAGGCTGGCTTGGACACTGGGTCAGGTAGGTTGTAAGACACATCGATCTGCGGACACACAGAAGATTGTTATTCCCAGAACTTTACACATTCTAAATGAATCATCCAGTCGGATTTGAAATTGTTGCAAAGCTACTAAATAATAATCCTGAGGCAAATGTACTCATTACATACAGTATGTATGTAATGTAATATTTGTGTGTGTGTGTGTGTGTTTGTGTGTGTCTGAGTGAGTTCGAAGACGTTTCGGGCCTTGCACAGCAGAGCACAACATCAGCTGCTGCCGCTGTCTTTGCCTCGGTCAAACCAAGTCGCAGCTCACTTGCAGGGTTCCAAAAATGGGACCGTAAACGCCTTTCGATGAACTGGTACTTTTTCACTCGCGGCTCGTTTGGATTCAAAGCGTAAATATTTAAACACAGGCGATAAAAAGGCAGCACAGAATATCATCCAACAAAGTTGTGGATGGATTTTGTTTGTTTATGACAAGGTAAGAACCACGCAGCATCCTGTCCGGGGGACCACGGTAATCCAAAGGAACGATCAACACATTCCAAAACAACAGGCTAAACTAAACATTACTCCAATTTGAAGGGAGGAATTTAGGGACCTACGTGACGGCAGACCCCTGCAGTGAGCGGGTGGAAGTAAGCTGAGGATTGCGGTTCCCTTTTTGGGACAATGTTTGAAACGTCTTAGAAATGCCTGTGATTGTGTGAGCATGTTTTGTGCCCTACGATACCTGCATGAGACAGCAGCCCTCTCCTTTGGCACTGACAAAAAGGCCTGTGGGGATACTGGGGATCTGAAAAAAAGAACAAGTAGAAAGAGGAGAAAGAAGAGAAACAAAGAGAGTCCGAGGGGGCAGGGAGAGGTGAATGAGTCATTTATCATGTGAATGAATGCTGTAGGCGGCCGCACTGCCACTAGTGGTTCCCTGGCTACTAACCAGCAGGCCTTAATTGCCCCCAATTAAGCTGACACCACTAATCACAGTAGAGGAACATGCCCGGCAGAGGGAACGTACTGCACTCTCACCTGAACCGCTCTGACCGGACGCCGCGGCGGTAAAAATGTGTAATTCTTGAGCAAACAGGCCAATTAAAACACAGTTATAAAATCAACGGACCGACCAACCAACCCGGTGCAGCTAAGCCTGGTTTGGTTTGGCAACGTAAAAATGACCTGGCCACTAAACAGCCGGACATGAGAAGGAAAAAAGAGATTAATGTTTAATGAGAGGGGAAGGTTTTTCTACACTGCATTTCAGCACCGGGGTTTTTCTAGGAAAGCCTGTAAAGGGCTGGTAATCATTAGCAGAATCGCCGCTGGCGACCTGCAGCGTAGAAAATCGACCATCGTGCCTCATCTGCTACGCGGGAAATACGGGAAGGAGCTTGCCTTGGCACTCTGAAGGAGCTTCTGGTTGTCCCTGTTGAGTTCAAAGGCCTCCTGGAAGTCAAGATTGGTGGAGGCCAGGGAGATGGTGAGGTTGACCCCTCCGACGTAGGACAGGATGGCGTACTCGGACAGAGCCTGCAGAGCTACACATGTGTCCTGCACGTGGGTCAAGGAAAACATTCTACTTTATCTTAAGTAGCAACAGTTGACTTTCAGCATCACCGCTCATCACTGTATCATGGGGGGTCTTTTTGTTTTTTTTTACGGAGAAAACCCGTTTAATTACCGTTTAAGGACACTGTTGCAAGTGACTGAACCAAAAGACAAAAGAAGCCAGGCAGAAAGGTCTACCTGGGTGGAAGAGAAGCCCCCCAGAGCATTCCTCTGCTGGGACAGCCATTTGACGATAGGCAGGGCAGAAGCCACATCCCCCAGGAGGGTGTACGTCAGAAGGCCGTACGCCGTCATCTCCACCTCTGCCGACACCACTGGCAACGAACGAGAATTGGACGCTTATTTTGGGTCCTGCATGTCATTTGGGTGAATCATCGGGGATTCATCAATGATCCGTGTGGCGTGTGGGCAGCAATGAGCACACCTGACTGAGAGAGGCCGTCGCTGAAGCCCATGAAGGTGTCCTCGTGGGTCATAGTGCTGCCAGTCAGACTCCAGTGAGTGAGTCCATCTGTAGGTACAAACAGATGATGACGACAGAGCGTCCTCTAATCACATGACTCGTTGTTCCAATACCGTAAAACCGTTAACCGTGGCAAACGGAAGGAATATGCACCAATGTACTGTTAGCCAAGCATTCAAAGGTTTTCCTTATGGTCGGTTCCTCGCGGTGAGGCAGCACCTTGCGTGATGGCCATGTGGTTGAGGCGGCGCAGGGCCAGGGGGGCGTAGGGGCTGCGCAGCAGAGCCATGGCGTACGCCGACAGGGCCGTGGTGTACGGGTCATCCGCAGAGTAGGTGTTGCTCTCCAGGAAATCCCTGGCTTTGGCCACCGCCACCTTCTCTTCCTGGGACGGGACGGAACGGTGTGTCACTTTTGGCACATTTGCAAGAAAGGCGCACAGATGTTTAAGTGTGGTGTTGATGGGAACCGTAAACCGCAAACACGTCAAATAAAAAGGAGTGACTCTCTCTGCCGAGTGAATGGTGAAGGGTGGTGTTGATTCTCCGCAGGCAGTTTACAAAATACTGACGAATTGAAAATAGAATGGAATCAAAATAGAACATATGTTGGAAAAGTGGATTCAATAATAATAAACTCTTAAATATTCCCAATGCGCTCACACACCAGCACGTACAACTGTACACATGTGGACACACACACACACAAATCATCATCATCATCATCATCTCTTCGTCCAGCTGTTCTGAGGCTCCACTGTCCAAACCCACCACAGGCCTCCTCTACTTAGATGCAGTTATTGAATAATCATTCATTCTGGCCATTAAAAAGTTGAGTTGACTTTCATCTGGTGCAGATGGGACCTTCCCTCTCACACCGGAGATGATAGGCCTCCAGAGCCACTCACTTTAATTGCAGCAGTCATCTTTTAATTACGTGAAATTGGAGAGGGGTTGAAGGATTCGCTTTGATGTGAAGGATACCTTTTCAGTTTTTATCGGCGGTAAAAAAGACTCTACTATTCCTTTGGGATGGATAGAAGAGGAGGGGGGGGAGACAGATGGATGGAGGGGAGACAGCAGGAGGAAACGCTGGATAAAGATTGAACAACTAGGAGAGCAGAGCCGCCGGAGGTGGAGATGCTTTGATTCGATACGTGACGAGGAGGATTTCCACAGAACTATGTCGTTGCTCTTCTTTTGTCATGTCTTTTAGTGATTCGTGCCAAGACCAAATCTTTTGATGTGGCCCCAAAACCTGTTTATATAATAAATTAGCAGCACTGGGGGCACGACACATATGAGCCAGCACATCTATCTTCGTAAAATATCAGGAATGCATGAGATGTGTCCCACAAACAGAAATGTACAAAAATCCAACAGCTGTTAGGAAGAGGCAGCACATCGGTTCATAGACGCCCAACCAGCTGACATCACGTTCCCCCGTTTGCACGTCACTGCCTCGTTAACACACCGTTAAACCCTGGTTGGCGCTGAGAAGTCCTGACTGCCTTGGTGTGTGTGTGTGTGTGTGTGTGTTTTTTTTACTTCCTACCTCTGTGGCCACGCCAGTCTCCAGGAGAGCTGCTACCACGTACGCCGTCAGGGAGATCTTACCGTGGATCCCTCCCTGCGGAGAGAAGCACACATCAGCACACGAGCGCCTGAGGAACATTCGGCCCGATGGGTCCGATCCGCCGCCGGCCCACCTGCAGGTCTTTGTTGAGGATGCGTCCCATGGCGGGGAAGGAGCCGTCGGCCCGCTGGTGTTTGATGAGCCAGGACTTGGCGGCGCGGAGCTCCTCGGGGTCGATGAAGATGAAACCCCGAGACTGAGCGAAGGACTTCAGGACAAACGCCGTCAACCTAGAGGGGCGGCGGCGGAGGGGGGGGGGGGGGGGGGGGGGCGGTCGGTGGGGAGGCGAGAGCGAGGAGATAACAGAGGAGATGTATCTTTAGAACCTTTGAAACAAGTGCTGACAATTCCCTCCCCCAAAAAAACAAACATTTGACTGCAATCACTTTTTTGACATAGCGAGGAGTTTCCCTACCAGTCACACTCCTTCAATCTGTCAACAGGGGAGAAGGGGAGCTGATGGATGGAGGGGGGGGGGGGGCGGCGTGTTTTTGTCAAAGACGGTCGGGGAAATGAGTAATATGTACGGACGCAGCAGAGGAAACTGCACGCTGGAGTTTACCCAAAAGCCTTTCCGCGACTCACACAAACCCGGATCCCAGGGACGGGAGGTTGTGAATCTGGGAGTTTATGAGTGGTGGTTTTCGTTGGCCACGGCTGAGAAGGACCCGGGGGAACCGCGGGGAGAGGCCGAGGTCGGGCCTGGAGGGGAGAGGGGGAAACCCACTCGTCCATAAACAACAGACCTGTATCCCTGTATCGGCTCGAACGCTGAAGCCTTCGGGGGGCCAACGACTCGTCGACGGCGAGACATTCCCGTTACGGCACCGCGAGCGACTTAAAGGGACGAAATAGGGCAAACGTACTATCCTAGGGGCGCTCATAAGTGAGAGGAAAAGCCAAGATGGAGCACCAGAGGGGATGAGAAGGTAAAAAAAAACATTGCTGTAAAAAATGCAAAACACTAAATCCCCCCCTCCCCCCCCCCCCCCCCTCCCCTCCCCTCCACCCGCCTGTAACCAGGATGTTATTCCTCCCCGGAGGCAAAACTAGGGCTGCAGGCGCAGCTTAAGTCATATTTTGTGCTTGGCTGTAAATGTATGGTCCCGGGGAAAAAGGTACTGGAGAGTGTAAATATGATTGTTGTTTCTAGGAAGCACCAGACACGCTCACACGCCCTCTGCCAAGTCTCCCCCGTTCCTTTCTGGTGTTTTCTAACTCTCCCCTCTCTAAGCATCCGGCTTTGCGCCTCAGAGGGTCGATCTGAAGGTGAACAGAAGACAACAACGTGAGCACGCTGCGTGTTGAAGCCCAGGTTGATGGGCTTAATGAGGAATGTTACGGGCTGGACTGTGGGAACGGGCCGCCAACTTCTGCTGCTCAGGTGCGGATGCCCTCACGTATGTTGGAGAGCATTCGCAAGCACTATTGCACAAAACTGGGGGATTAAATCAAGGCAACGGTAAACTGTCAGTGACGGTCTGCAGATCATATTTAGGTGTATTTTTCCCGATTTTCTATTAATTATTACTTTTGTGGGCTTTCCAGGGATTATAGCCCCGGCGACAAGCCTGCGTAATTTAACATTTGGTTATACTTGGCTCTATTTTTTCAAGCATTGGCTGGAAATAGGTATTGTGTTAACGCAGCAGAGTATATCAGTACTTTCAATCTCTGGTATTCAGCCCCCTCAACGCCTTCTAAGGCTGCCGGATCAGTCTCTGGGCAGACGCAGATGCCATGCCAGCCTCGACACGTACAGCCAGCCGGTGAGAATGTCAGAGAAAATGAGAAAAACAAACTGCCCCAGCCTGAGAAATAATTATAGAAGGAGGGGAAAGTTTGTTTAGACCGGGAAATTCAAGCTTTCTCTGTTATCTAAAATGAAAGAACACACACACCAAAGCTTCCTTTGCTAGAAAAGTATTTCTGAAAAGGGTATGAGGGGAAACACTGACTTTATACCTCGAGGTTGAACTCCGGTTGCGTTTAGTCAAACGGGCTGCAGCTGAGGTCGGCGGTTTGGGAGCTAAAATGCAGTCGATGAAAAGTCTTCACAAATTTGGCAATAAAAGCCCCGTGCATGTTAGCACGAAGCCGCAGCAGGACCACAACTCTGGGTCTGTATTTTCTACATTTACTAGACAGCAGGTAGCTCTCGTGAGGCTCAGCAGGAAAAGGAGCCCGGGGGGGTTGAAGACAAACCCCCATCGTCCCCTTCTTCTGAACCGCGCAGAGTCAGGGAACTTTCTGTGCAGCGCTAACAGCCCTGGCACCGGAGACGGCCGGCGCTGCCCGCTAAACCAACAACCGCCGGCCGTTTCATTACGCTCAATCTTTTCATTACATCCTGTCCATTTCCCCTCAGAAACATTTTTTACAACCTGGAATGCGTAAACACCGCGTTACGGGTTACTTTTTTTCAGCATGCAGCGAGCGCGACGCACTTCCCCTGAACTCTGGAACCAAAACAAAAGCCGGGCTTGTTTTTGGATGCAAACACGTCGACGGGGGATTCATAAAGTGTCCGTCGAAGGTCGACCCCGGGTTCAACATCTAAAGTCCTGCTCCCCCCCCCCCCCCGGGCGCCAAAGAAAACTCCAAACCGCCGCCTGTTGCCTCCTCACATCCTCGGCTACTCGCACTCAGTCCGGCGCCGTGGATGTGAACCCCCCGATTAACTGCAAACACATCTTGACAACTTTGCCTTTTGTTTACGACGCCGTGTCGCCTAAGTTAGCGCGCCGTTTCTATTAAACCTCACAATACAATACCCACTTTGAATCAAGCAGAGGTATGCGCATGTGTGCGTGGAGCCACCACGGCGAGAGCATTGGCCTCAGTTTGATAAACGGCATGAGGTGTGTAACACCAGGGAGTGTGAACCTGGAAATAACCACTGACCAGGGAACACATCAACAGGGATACATTTATTTGAGCACTTTGTAGCTTTGGCCAGCGACCTAAAGGCCCGGTTATAGCTGAGGAATGCGGCCAGTGCAAGTTGTGTAAACCTTGACAGCTGAAGCTGCAACGCCTTACCACATGCTGCCGGAGGAATCCCTCTCTCCGAAGGCACTGTAGGACCCGTCCTGGCGTTTGTAGGTCAGCTGTCTCTGGTAGCCTGGGGAAGAATAAAGAGTTTGTGTGTGGGGCGGGGCGGGGTGTGTGGGAGAGCACTTTCAGCACGAATACTTCCCCCGAAAGAAGTTACAAAAATGGATATAACACGTTTTCTCTATACATCACTGCTTAGTTTAAAGAGTCCATTACCACTGCAGCTCACATACTGAGTGCCATGTACACTAACTGCAACAAGGGGAAGGGGGGCAATGGAGACGGGTAAACAGAGAGCAAACTATTGTCCAAGGAAAGTGTCAGGGTGTTAAAGTAGGGGTTCTTCTGTCAATGTGAGATCTTTCACGTTTGAAGCAACGAGGTGAAGCTGGACTCAGACAAGCAAAAGCGCCACTTCGACACGAGGTGTTTTCCTGACGTCTAAAATTGTCTTTGGCAATTTGTTTGGGATTTTATGCAGCAAAAAAAAAAAAAAAAAAAAACCAACATTCTGACTCATTTGGAAATCATAGTAGGCCGGCTCGTGTTTTTTTTATACAGCCAACCACTGCATTCTTACTTTCAATCAGGCCCTATCAACAGACATTTGGATTTGTGTGGGATCCCGAGGCTGTGTAAACATTTTAGGAATTCCTCACAACTCATTCACCGTAGATCCATCTGCAGCGCGGCCCCGTTCCTGATACGGAGCGCTCAAGAAGGTCGAAGGGGGTCGAAGTGTAGAAAACAGATACGGCGGAGAAATGAGTTGGTAACCGTGGCAACCGAGTGAAAACAATGAGCTTAATTTCCTCCCCCGCCCACCTGTGATCAAATCCAAAGCTCCAACAACAAAAACTGTATTTTCCAAAGGTAGATCTCTACTAGAAAACCTAACAACTGTGTTTCACTCAGTCGACAATAGAATTCCTGCTGCTCAGCATGAAGTCACTCTGACCAAAGTCGAGCCAGGAGGGATTTGAATTGTTTGGATTGAGGGTGCAACCCTAAGAGCTTGATTGATGCTTTTGTTTTTTCTCGGCGCTATCAGCTCCTCGCAAATTAGAGGTGGGTCAGATCGGATTGTGGGAATGCGGCGAGTGAGGATGACATTGGTTTTATCTCGCCGGTCTTAAAAGTCACATCAAATGCAAGGGTGGTCAATACTTGAAGAACTTGGCTGGTTTGGTTTGGAAATCCCCCAACGTTTCTCCAACCACAAACGTGTACAACTTAATTAAAAATGTCAATGAGATAAGAGACAAAGAGAGTTATTTATAAAGCTTAGAGAGGAGCTCATTCTTTTAAGGGTGCAACACGTTTTGAAAAGCAGCCTGCGATTGCAGTTTATTTACCTTGCAGCAGGTAGTCGGTTGCTTCATTCTTCGACGGCGGGGCTGAGCTGCCTGGTCTTCTGCAGATACTTGAGAACAAAGACGTTTGGGGCAAAGTGGATCATGTTCTGCTCCCCGCATCCAAAGGGCAGGCGCAACAGCTTGTCCAGGTTATTCAGAGTCGGCCCCATCACGTCCCCTAAAACACACAAACGCACACGTGAAAGGCTGGTCTGTGCTTTAAGGCTTTGGAGATGAAGCTAGGATGGAGTATGACGGTCGTATCAGATGGATGTTTCTATTAGACGCATTAAAAAATGTTTACCAATCATAAATGCGGTGGCTCTCTCAGATCCGGGCACCATGTTGTGAGGGACCCCCAGAGTGAAGGCCTCGTTGTGGTTCTCATCAGAGTCTTCCTTCCTCCAGATCTTAAACTCCCCAACTGATCCCCAGCCTGTCGAGAAGCCTATGTGACGCACCTGCGTGGACAAAATACGTGTTTTCAGTGTGTATCTGTAAAGATAAAACAACTGCAACGGGTATATAAATGGAATTAAAAGAGTTGAAACCTGTCCAGAGAATTGGCCTGTCCACTGGAGGATCACGGATTCATTGGATGGATGTAAACCATGCCCCACCTAGAGAGAGAGTAATGCCAATACTTCAGGAGCACAAATAATAAGAGTTGACGATAAACCATAGTGTGATTCACTCACCTCCCGCACACAAACAAAAACATACAAACGGACCAATGTAGCGCACATCTCCGCTCTGGTACTGGAGTTTAAGTGCATAATTAAAGTAAACCACACCATGCGAGGCTGAGCCCGGCAGCCCTTTGACGGCCTTACCCCCCCAGGGAGATAATTGAATCCTATCGAGCTGTGCTTTAGTGAATGGTTTGAGGCGAACGCCGGGGGGGGGGGGGGGGGGGGGGGGCGAGTTGGCCGGCCAGAGAGGGCCAAGTGAGCACCGGGCCGATCACCGTGTGCCCGGGGACATCGCCAGAAAGCCTGCCAGTTAAAAAGTGTCGCCAGTCCTCCGAACACACAGACCCCCCAACGGACCTTTTATCCGTCCTCTTTGGCCCTTACTGGAGCAGGACATTTTATGGTTGGTTGATTGATTTCTGCCAATCCAAACTAAAACACGTATGTTTAGCAGAGCCCAGATCCCCCTGGAGCTTCAGAACCACAACGTTCCCTCTCCAGTTTCCTTCGTTCCCTCTTTTACCTGGACCGCGCCTCCCTTCCAGCTGATCCAGAAGCTGCGGAACTCGTCCCAGGAGAGGACGCCCGGCGTGGCGGCGCTGGCCAGCGGCTCGCCCATCTTGCCCAAGGAGATCCAGGAGCGGGTGTTTTGCCTCCCCCCGAGCACGATCTCCAGCATCTCCGCGCTGTCGTGGGGGCTGGCGGAGAGGGCGAAGTGCGCGTCGTTGTGGGTCTTCACCGCCACTTGGAACTGGTTCATCTTAGCCGGCTTCTTCACGTACTGGTACTCGTACTTGTTGGGGGTGGAAATGTGGATTCTCTCTGAGAAAGGGAAAAAAAATCGAACACAAGTAAATTAGCCGTTTGAAGAAATATACTCAGGGACATGGCGCAGTAAGTCATTCGCCTTGTGGAAAATGATTAAAAATGATAGATCAGAATATCAGGAATTTATATCAGCGCTAACCATTGGGACAGAAGAAGACGCTGTAGGTGTACTCTCTGGGAAGGCCTTCTGGCTACAGGGGGAGGGATGGTGAAGAGAACGAGAATCACAGGATATAAGAAATAAAACAAAAGTCTCAACATTTAAAATGTGTAAAACCAGGTCTTCTCCACCAAGTGACATTGACCGACATCGACTCTCTCACCTCCACCTGGACAGTCCTGCGAACGTAATCCAGGCCAATCGGGGTTCTCCTGTCATCCACGTCGTTACCCGTTTTACCCGCCTGGAGGGCATCTGAACAGCAGCTCGGTTCGCTGTAGGCGATCGCACGAGCTACCGAGAGCAGCAGAGAATAGAATCAACCCTCCACATTTTAACGTCCCGCTTTGGGTCGTGCAGAATGTCTACGGAGCCAAATCCAGGTCAAAAGTTTTGTTCATTTTGTAAAAAAAAAAAATCCAAGCGCAAAAAACTGTTTTGAACCTTAAAATATGAAAAATGATGTATATTAAATTAAGTCAAAACTATATTCGACCCGAAACTATTTTTTGTCCACTTATTTTTATTTTTAATACAATGTTGTTTTCTTTAATGTTCAACAACAAAACTTAAATTTTCAGGTACACATTTTTTTTTCGAATGAACAAAACTTTTGACCTGGATTTGGCTCCATGAATGTCTGCAGAGTCAATGTCTACAATCAGCACGACTTATCCATATGTGACTCCCGGTCCATTATGTTTATTTAACTGGGCTAATTTGGACATTGAGGCTCGTCCTATAAAAAGCCGATTTATTCAATAAGCGTAGACCCAACGTGGACATCAACGTACGTCACAAACGCGTCGGTGAGAGGACTCCGAGTTCTCTCTCGCCGGGGAAAAAAGTGCATTGGAAATGTGGCCCTGTGGCCGCGGCGTGTCTTTGTGCGTGTGTGCTGAGAGGGAAACACAAGGGGCCAGCGGAGCAGGAGTGGGGACCGCGGGGGGCCCATTGGCCGGCAGTGACCTGCGAACTCATCAACATGCCACTGAGTGTCACGGCGCGGCTCCGGCTGCTCCCCCACTGCCGCTCTGCTTTGTCCTCACATGCGTTTCTGGAGGGGACTGTGTGCAACTCCGGGTGGGTGACCGGATCACACACACAGCTCAGCCCCCCCTCCCCCCACCTCCTCCCCGAGGCCAGCGGAGTACAGAGTCAAAGGACTTGGCTTTTTGAAAGGCATCACACTGGGGGGGCACCGACATCCTGCTGAAAGGCTGATTTTTTTTTTCTTTCTCAAGTGCTACGCCTCTTAAGAATGCTGTTACAATGATGCAGCACAATGCGATCCGTGTTGTTTGCATTAGCATCAAGACTCAGGCGCATGCCTCCGAAACAAAGGCCGCGCCCGCCTTCTTTTCTCATAATGCGACTGGGGACGGTGGGATGTGGAAAAATAGTTGGTACTCTAAATTGTTTGTCGTAATGTCACTCGCCTTAAGGTGAAGTAAACACAACGGTGCTTTGGTACCATGTGCGTAGTAATCAATTACAAAAACAAATTGTGTCTTAGACTGACCATTAGGGATGAACACAAACGCCTGATATCTAGATTACCTGCAGCAGCTCTCTAATCTTTGCCCGGCAACAGGCATCGTCCTGAGAAAACGGCCATTCAACAACACAATGTCACACAACCCCACAAACCTGCCGATAATGATGAGACCTTTTAGAATGATGAGACATCAATATTAAAAAAATAAAAATATTTATTTGTATTTTTAGGGGTTCTTTTCAGGGTGAAGGATCAAGCGAGAGAGGCCGTTGTACGCGGTACTGAGGGAGGCAGATTGTGGCGTGTAAAATACACTTTATGAAACTGCACTGGACTACCTGAGATGTTGGCGGCGCCCAGTTCCGTGAAGGACAACACGATGGACGTGGGTGCAGCCTCTCCGGGAGCCACGCACTTCTTCCTGGTGAGGTGGTGCTTTCCGGGGTGGCCAATGAACTTTATGCCTTTCGGAACGGAGACTTTGACGTGAACCTGAGAGCAGGGGGGGGGGGGGGGGTGGAGGAGGACCGGAAGAGACAAATCGGTACAATTTGAGATCCAATCAACCTCCTCCTCCGACAGGCTACGGTGACATCATCATTTCGGACCCGGCACGCCCCCCTCCCTCACATAGCGTGTTCTCCTCAAAGCCCCGAAAGCGAGGGAGAATATTTAAAATCACATCGGGAATTTTCCATGCCGACTGACTCATGCTTCTGCAGCTCCCCGAAGGATTATGTTCCACTCATCGTCCAATTTTCACAGAGAGCTCGGTAATGCGGAGGGATCTCTTAACTGTTCCTCCATCCACACGCCACAAGTCGTAAATAACTGAGCAGAAAATATAGGAATCACATGTTGCCGGGGTGCACATCAAAGGAGGCGCTACTCTGGTTTGTATATTCGTCTAAAAGGACATCAGGGCAGCACACGCGAAGGCCCTTTAACGGGCTCATCTGCAAACATGATGTCATCGGTGTGGCGCCCAGGACGGACCTACAAGACAGAACTAAGAGGGATGTTCAGAGTGAGCGCTAACACGTGCCTAATCTAATAACCAGAAACCTGCGCGTCTTTGGAGAAGCATTTCCGGCCTCTCGCTATTCCTCAACAGGCTTCGTCTCGTCCGTCGCATTGTTTTCGGTGTGACACCGGTTCTGCTTAAAGCGCAAATTACAGAAAAACGTTCGAGGCCGTCGGGAGTTGTCGTCCACTTCTCCGCCCCGTCACCTACAAAACACATTGTGTGTTTCACGTCGGCTTTCCAGCACCTGCGAGACGCCTCGTGTGTCACAACAACACACTCGACTTCCTTACGTTCGTGGCTCTGCCGTCTACGGCAGCAGTCGAAACGTTTGTTCTGTGCGAAGGCGACCCGCTGACCAGCACCGGAAACATAAACGTGACCCGCCTCCCTCCCGTCCGTCCCGCCGCCGCTCACCTCGGAACAGGTGGGCAGGTAGTTGTAGACGGTGAGGGGCACTTTGATCTGCTCCCCCCGGATCAGGCCGTAGGGCAGGGTGAAGTCCACGAAGAAGGGCTTGAAGGTCCGCAGCTCGGCTTTCTCCGCCAAGCCCAGCCCTTTCTCCTCCGACAGGCCGACCGCCTCGGTCACCCAGGTGGTGATGGAATCCGGCGCGTCCAATCGCAGCTCGGCCTCGCCCGTCTCCGAGCTGTGAGCGACACACACATGTTGGCACGCACAACTTCAATGGCGAACTTAAGCATCCTCTCAAGGTCGCCGGATGGAAAAGGCACAGACTGCGAGGACGAGCCTGATGCGTCTGCGTGGATCCCTTTTACGTCCGCAACACCTGTGTCAACACCAACACCTGCAGGGCGGATAGGTGTGAGTGACAGTCGGGCGTTGACCCGTCATGTTTTTATGGATGAAATGGCCTGAGCTCATTATTGGCGTGGGCATATTTAATGTTGGTGTTGGCACGCCGTCGCCGGGCATAATAAACTTGTGAAAAGCTCCGTGTGCGCCCTTCCTTCCAGATCAAAGTTGCCCAAAATCCCTTTTAATGGACTTTTTAAGGGAAATCAGAGCGTTGGACTTCACAGGAAATTAGGCAAAAACTGGAGTCCCATCCAAAGGAATCAAGCGTATGGAAATCTACCGGCCGGTTCATTTGTATTGGCTGAAAATGAATGGAAGGAGCTGTTGAGAAAGTCGCTTCCAAGATCGCCCAATTTAAATGAGGCACATTCACACCCGGAGGCAGGGAGGGAGGGGGTGGGGGGGGGGGGGGGGGGGGGGTGAGCTGGACGCTGCTGGAGTGACGAGACATCGGGCTCCTCTCGCACCTTTCCTCTCCTCTCTCACTCCCCCTCTTCTCACTCCCGTCCTTACTCCCTCTGTCCTACGCCCTTGTCTGTTCCTCTCTTCCTTCTTACCGTTGGGTCTGTGTTTTGTTTCCTCTTCCACTTGATGAATGTTCCTCCCTCTTTCATCCCTTTTAGTTTTTAGTACGTTTACTCCTCTCTTCTCTTCCCCCCCGTCTGTATTTCTCTGCTCTCCTTGATGCTTTGGATCGGGACTAAATCACATTTTAAGTATAGACAATCTGGTGCACCTGATATTTCTAGCCCCGGGCATGAGACACACACACACACACACACACACGTGAAATATTTACACAAAGATTTAAATACCTGACGTTGAGGCAGCGCCACACCCAAGTCTCTGGGAAAAATGTGCGTCTACGCTTCTCTGCTCTGCAACCAAAACACAAGCTGACATCAATAAAAGGTTTCAGCTGCTCACAGTACAACAACAGCGTGATTGGACGACAATGCGTCGTGCCGCATTCCGCGCTGACATTTTCTAACACACGTTACGCGTTTAATGTTCCTCACTGGAATGATGAGTACTTGTTGCGTTAATGACTGCGGACCCAAAACACACGGACAGACCCACAAAACAGATTTATTTTGTCATGCACATTTTCATCACTTGTCTCCTTCCATTCGTCATCGGGGAGTGGAATACGCAACACAAAAGAAAGGGGGTTCTCCCAGCAGAGAATGGATTTAATCTATTAATTAACCATAAGGCCATAATAATAATAACCATACAAATAAACGATCTCTAGGAGCCACACAGGTGGGCCTTCACTCACCTGGGTGGGGGTCGAGAGTGCACGGCGGTCACCAAGGTGGAGGTGTGCGGCTGGAAGGCGGGTACGGCCTCGTCCGTGTACATGCCTCCGCTCTGCCGGTGGTTCAAACTCACCACGTCTGTCATCACAACCAGCCCCGTTTCCTGTGTTAAAAAACGCACAAAAAGCATGATTATTTTGTTTTTTTCACTGTGCGCTCTTTAGCCACTATGTGTCAGTGTGTGTTCTCACAGAAAAGGCAAAGCGCGCGTCCTTGGTGATGTCCCAGTGCCACGGGAACACAGAGGAGCGCCTGCGTCTCTTTGAAGACAGCCCGTGCCACCAGAAGTGTGCGTCGTCTTTGGGAACGCCGAAGGCATCCGAAACGTCGAACTCGGCAAGCTCTTTAAACACCTGCCCGGGGGGGGACACGTTTGTTGTAACACGTCGTTAACAGATCCAGTCACATTTCGTGCTTGGGCGTAAAAAAAAAAGAAGGTGTCATTTTAAACTCGGGACCGACCTTGTCCAGGCTGAGCTGGAAGTCAGGCTTTAGCAGATAGAGGCTCTTATCCACAGTGGCCACGCAAACGCAGGAGCCTTTTTCTGCCCGGACGCGCAGAGTCACCGGGTCTCCTGGCATCGACTCGTTGGCCGACAGGGAGACAGACACCTGCGAACCGACCAAACCAAGCAGTGTGGAGGCAAAGAACAGGTTGTTGATTAATCTGCTGATCCGGTTTGTTAATTAAATGATTCGTCTATAACGGGTTGGAAAATGTGACACTTTTGAAACCTCCGATTAATCAGTCGGCTAAATGTTCCAGCGCTAGACGGCAGTGTTGCCTGATCGTTGTTGTTTGTGTGCATATGCAGCCAATTCCCATGGTGTTGAATTGTAAGACGCAGTGGGGAAACATGAGGGCCGAGCGTGGAAAACTACAGGCTTTGAGAAAGGAGGGAGGGATGCAGAGTTGATCCGTAAACTTTCACACGTCAAAAACAGTTTTTTTGTTTTTTTCCCAGCCCGGTTAATCGGTTCCGCTGCCCCTCTTTCACCACTCTGCAACCTATCATCCTCCGCTGTCACGACCCCGCTCATCCGCCTGCGGCCTGCGTGGCCTCTGTCTCATCATGCCCTCGAAACCCCCCCGCCCCCCGACACACACGCTCGGTGTTGTAATGGCATACCAGGGAGCTGTAAATACTTCAGGGAGTTAACTCCACCTAACGCAGGCAGGAACCGGGGAGCTCTCCGAGGCCAACGCAGCTGTTTGTTTACAGACGTGAAACTGTGGATACTTGGCCTCAGCTCCCAAATATGTATACTGACTTTTCCAGAAAGCTCTTTATTATTTTTTTCATTACCTAAGACATATCCAACATCAATGTTTGGTGAAATAACTGTGTTAATATTAGTTGGGGTTTTTTGTTGTTGTTGTCCTTGCACGTTAGGGTTGAACCGTGGCATTTAGACTGAAGTCCCAATTTGCTACTTTGGAGAAAAATACAAACAATATTAAATATAAAGAGTGGAGGATAACTTAAGGAGTCTCACAGCAGCTCTCTAAACATACTGTCTAGGGTCAGTATTGCCTTTGAATAACCCAATACACCTAGACACACCTGCATTTCATTTCATTTTCTTGTTTGTTTGTTGATGAATTCAGGGTCTTTTAAATAAATCCTCTCGTGGGATCTGCACGGTAAAAGCGCATGACACAACTGAAACTCAAGATAATGCAAACCTGGTTCTCAAAATGGGCCTGGATCGGGATCTGCAGGCTGTCCGTTACGCCCTCGCCGTTTTCCCTCACGTAGTAGACCAGCAGACGGCTGAGGGGTGCCATGCTGTGGCTAACAGGGAAACGCAGATACGACACGCAGCTGTCCATCTCGGCCTGGGAGGAGGAGGAGGAGGAGGAGGAGGAGGAGGAGGAGGAGGAGGAGGAGCCGGCAACATCTGGCGTTGTGACAGCAAAGGGTGGGCGGGGAGGGGATGAGGGGGGGGGGGGGGGGGGGGGGACACGGTCTTCATGAAGGCATTCGGATGTTAAAGGCTTCTTTGATCACGATGCTAACATGAAGGGCTGCTGTTGCCATGAAACTATTAAGAAAACCTCTTAAGGCTTTTAATCCTAGCACATGCTGCTCAGAGTTAAAAAAAAAAAAAACTCACCAGGAGCAGAGGGAGGCGGCTGGGTGGTGTGAATGTTCTTGTCGAAGGTCACCGTGGCCCTTTTGCCCCGGTGCGAGGCCGTCAGGTTGGCCGGTTGTTGGCCCGATAGGACGATGTTGCCCCTCGATGCCACCTCGTAGTGCAGCGTGAAGTTACACGGGCACGTGGACTTGAACGCAACTTCTGCGTCCTGGCCGACCTACGCAGGCAGAGAGAAGACTAAATGGAGGTTGTTTTTTTTTATTGTCTCCTAAAGCTCTTAAAGCAGAGCAACGACGTTGATGCCGGAGATCACAATCGCAGGGAATTTAAGGGAAAAGAAAGCAACGGACCGTGAGTGGAGCACCGGGGCTCTGAATCTGGACGTGACACCTGCTGGGAGAGTACCAGCTGCTGATCGACAGGTAGCTGGGCAGGTACTGGTCTCCCACTGCCTTGTCGTCAATGGACACCACCTTGGTCTACGCCAAACGAGACATAAACGGTTCGATTAAAAAACGACCCTCTCATTTCACCCCCGGTTCATTTGACCTGAGCCACTCTGCGCCGCTGACCTCCAGCCAGACGTACTGGGCCGCCGTGGGGATGGCGGGGATCTCGAAGGTGGCCCGGCCGTTGTCAGAGATCAGCTCGCTGGTGTAGACGTTGTCCTTGGGGGTCAGCTCTGCCTTGACACGCACCCTCACCCCGTCAGCTGGGCTCCCGTCGGGGTAGGTCACCTCGATCTGCACAGGGGAAACAGGAAAAAATGTGATAACCAGCTCTGTTGACTCCAGTCAAAAGCCGACTAACAGGAATGGGAGCTGATTTGTGACCGGTCGGCAGCCTTTATCGGACCCACTCACCTTGCCTTTGTACGGCAGACCGGGCTTGAACTGTTTGCGCGTGTCCTTTGAGTACTTGATGTCGATGAGCTGCTTGTGGACGGGTGTTGAATCGTCGAAGGTGGTTTGCCTGCTCCCGTCTACGCTGCTCACTGACGCCCAAATGCTCACGGTGCCCCTGAAGTGATCGGCCACGTCCAGGGGCATCATGTCTTTGACACACAGGCTGAAGTTCGCAGAGCCTTCGATCTGAGGATAGGAGCGCAGAGACCGGGCGTTGAGTGGAAAGAAATTCTAGGGCTACAGGTCGAATGGCACTCTACACCACTTAAGTCCAACGTATATTTGATAATAAAAACGGCTAATTTCAGCCCCCAAATAACAATTTTATTTCAACACGTGCCTTTATTTTTCAATCCCATTCTTAATAAGGGGGATTAACTCGCAGAGTCGGGATATCTGTTGACCAGGGAGTAAACAAACTGACCTCCATGGTTTTAATCACAGGATGGCCCATCTCGTGACGGTAGTAGCCCACTCCGTTCACCGTCATGTTCACCGTCAACTTCCCCGTCACTGGCTTCCCAAAGGTGTACCTGGTGCAACACGGACATGTCAAAGCTCTACATCTACGAGGCGGCCAACGTCAGCGATTCCACAAACAATTTTAAGAAGCGCGATAGCAGCATTTCTCACTTTTACATATTGTCATTTGATGGACTTACTTGGCCCTGACGGAAGCTTGCTCGCACGAGCTCAGATCGCGAATGTAGCGCGGCGGATCAATCAACAACTCGAACTTGGGCATCACTGGGAGAGAGGAAACACAACGTCAACGTAACGGTTACTTGATCCTCATTCTGGTCGAATAATGTCTCGTACTCTCTTTATCTTGTGTTCTTCATGTTCTAAAGGTTTCTATCAAAGTCGTGTGACGTTTGCTTCTTTATTGCTGAAACACACAACGGACCTTTTACTCAGTTTAATCCTCAAAGACAATATATATATATATATTTTTTTGAAACACTGAAAACACAAGGACAACAGGACAATTTCTTCCACGCAGAACTATAAACTATGGTGCACAACTCTCTGGTACTTGCAGGATCTCACCATATTTCTGCACTTGAAAGGACTTGTTATAGGTGTGGCCTTGCTCCTCCACAAAGATAAACCACTCTCCAAACACAGGCTGGTCAGACAGAGGGAAGCTCATGTTGACGACGCCTTTGGGAAAGAGAACTGTAGTTAACAACACTTCCACATCCGCACACACTCCTTTTACTTGTGTTTTAATACTTAAAGGAAAGTGCAAGCTGATCGTGGAGGACGGGGCTCACCACAACAGACGGACGTCAAACTTTTCCACTGGACCATCCTGGATCCTCTTGGATCCTGTCAAATCACAAGTGTTCAGATAACTCTTTTCACAGAGAGCTGTTCACGGCAGTGTTTATGTTATGCAGTGTCACATATATATCCTAAATGTTGAGTCAGGTGTAACGGGTCCTTGAAACTGAACCGGACAGTAAAATCCAAACAGCAGCTAAAACACGAGCTGTAAGTAATGCGTTGGCTTTATCCTAAGATTCTCCCGCAGGAGCAGCTTGCTAGCTGCTCTACAGACAAACTGGGATGACAGACAGTGTGTGTGTGTGTGTGTGGGGAGGGGGGGGACTGATAGAGAAGAAAAGCCGAGAGATTCCTTTCATGTTGTTTATCCATGTACAGTTCCAAAGGAGCACCCTGTTATCTAGGCGAGCTGCCCCGACTCCGGCTCTGTAATCTCCGACCAGGCTGAGAATTAAAATTGCCACTGTCCCACCGGGGTGGTCCCGCCAGCCCGCACTCACCAAAACATACGCCTCAATCTGCGGGAAATAAAGACAGAGAGGAACGAGACGTTACGAACGAGGGCACCAGCTGCGAAGCCGAGCGACGCTCCCCTCCCCCCCGACTCGTTCCTTATCCAACGTTCACCCATCTACCAAAAGGGAGAACTCGCCCCTGTGCGAGCAGCGGGCCTTTATAGCGACGGACATCAGTAAAGCGTCCGTCCGCACAGTTGCTCGCTGTGTTTGGCTCCTGTAAATGGGGAAGTGTACACTTCTGGCACACTGATGGTTTTTTCCTTCTGACTCCTCCACTTAGAGAGAAGGAAAGTACGTCTGTGCTAAAACAACACAATCACATTGCCGAGGTGATTTGGTAAAAAGTTGAACGTATTCATTGTATAATGCAAACAAGGACTTTATCATTGAGAAGCTGTATTTTCTTTTGCACTACTGATCTGAACACCCACTTTGTTTTGACTTCAGACCCACTTCATTGTGATTTATTGTTATTGTTTGTTTATTGTTATGGTATCTAATCTTTACCGGTTCAACTTTTGAATTTCTCCATTTTGACTTACCTTGTCATTTACTGGCCTCAGATCAGGTCCGACTGTGAACACGTTGATGAACACTGAAGGCAGAGAGACAAAAAAAACAATATTGTAACATGCAGCAGGTTCGCACTCTTTTCAGGGGCATTATAAACATTTACTAGTTCTGTTCATCGACCGTCACGGATCCAAACGTTGTATCCCGATCAGATTACGCGGCACGGCTTTGTTCACTTCGGTTAGAAGAAACACAACGGCATCTTTTGGCTGACATTCGTTTCCGATTCAATGACGAAACCCCCTAAAAAGAGCCTCGGGGCTCCGCGTGTCTCTGCCAGCAGGTGCACTGTGAGGGAACCTTTGTGTTTGGGTTTGTAGACGGGCTTGTCCGTCTGGATGAAGACGGCCGTGCCCTTGCTCTCCACTGTGACGGTGGTGTGGTTGTGGAAGATGTAGCCTCCCTCGGTGAGGTGACGGTTCCCCCACACCTTCAGCTGGGCCTGGCCTCTCAG
Organism: Apeltes quadracus; assembly: GCA_021346845.1. Taxonomy (NCBI): domain Eukaryota; kingdom Metazoa; phylum Chordata; class Actinopteri; order Perciformes; family Gasterosteidae; genus Apeltes; species Apeltes quadracus. Next base: position 4,305,942 of record CM037924.1, on the reverse strand, counting down.
CCCAGAAGGAACCTGGTGGCGCGCACACACACACACACACACACACACACACACACACACAGAGGATGAGGGCCGGATTTACCAAAAGTAAATGAGGTCATCGGCGGTGGGGTTTGGGGGGGGGTTGAAAGGGTTGAAATGTTTGCTGTAAGCTGCCGGGCACAAATCACCTTGATTCGGCATTTCTTCAATATACCTTTCCTATCAACCCGGAAGCCAACGGCGGAACAGAAGCGATATATTTCAACACCGGAGGAAGATGCCAAGCTATAACACATACCACACATGACTGTACTTCAGGAGAGAACAAGGGCGGAGGTTACAGGGAGGGGGGAAGAATCGAGTTGTGTATACTAGATTGATCTATTCCAGCCTTCGGGGGGGCGGCGGCGCACCATACGTGCACGTCAGCAGCTGGTGCGTATTACATCGCCGTTTTTTACCTTGTTTCCCCCGACGAACGAGCGGAGACAGATGTTGAATAACAAATGACGCTGGTGTTGCCCAAGAGGAATGTGCACACAAAGGACGAGAGGCTCTCACTACATCTGCGGGAAGGCGGTGGCGTGCGCGTCGCTGTGGGACTCTGCTGGGGGGGGGGGGGGGGGGGGGGGGGGGGGAGACTCACCTTTAGCTTGATGGTGCCTTTATCTGGAACAGAGACAACAGGATATTTTACTTTTCACACACACACACACACTCGTGTTTCAGTTCTCTGAGATCTGTCTAAACGTCTGCGTAACGGATATTCGGTAGCCGTGAGCGGGGAATCCAGCTGCGGCCTGTCTCAGCGCCACTCAGCGGAAGAGCGAGCGCCATCGATCAGCAGGGGCCTGTCGAACACATTACACACTGTACGCACAAAGCAAAAGACGCGGCCCGCTCAGGAGCGCCCGGGGGGGGGGGGGGGGGCAAAAGGTCAATCGGCTCCCGTTCTCACCGAGCAGCGAGACGTGGCCGTGGGCGACCGCCTGTCCCTTCGCCGTCAGCTGCGCCTGGACGCGCGTCTCCGCCTTGGCGTTGAAGACGGTCACGCTCACGCTCTCCTCCACACCTGCCCGGAACACCGAGGGGGCGGCGACCAAGTAGCCCCTAGAGAGAAGAGCGGGGTGAAGGAGAGCGAGCGAGAGGGGTGGGGGGGGGAGTGAGGGAGGAGAGCCAGGGGGGATAGAGGAAGGTGGCAGAGCAGAGGGAGAGAGACGGAACAAAGAGGCTTGAGAGGGGAATCGATTTGAGCGTTACGTGGCGAGATGATTCGCAGGTAAACGAGGAACACATTTTTCGTCTGTCTCGCTTCCCCACCCCCACCCCCCGACCCGCACGCGAGGACGTACACGAGACAACACACCTACAAACATTCCGATTGGATTTGTGCGGCCAGACCGGGATTAATTGCGTCCACAACGGTACCTGTCGGCCAATGAGCTCTCTGGCGCGGCTTTCTCTCCGGGTGGTCCGGCGCCTTCGGACGGAACCGAAAATAACGACCGAGATTCCACAACAGTCACTCTGACACTTAATTGAGCGAAAGCGCCTGTCACTGAGGTCACAGAGCAAAGGTCACTCTTTGATGCTTATCAACAGGGGTAAAAAAAAAGGAAAAAAAAAAAAAGTTAGATTTAAGTTTTATTTGGATGAAAGACGAGGGGCATCTGGTGCTGGGAGACTAGATCTTAGCAAAGACAGAATAGTAACATTTGTGAAGCGCTTTTTTTAGACCCAAAGCAGCGGGCTTCAGGGAGCTGCTGTAAACGTCGTCGCTGGTGAGGCCTGTTCGGGGTTATCTTAAGGGCATGAGGAGCAGTCTTGACAAACTAAATGATGTGTTGGGAGTATCCACAAAGATAGAACACCTAGTCCCAAATGCATCGTGCCACCCAAACGCGTCAGACTACGTACCTGACACAACATGGCCCTGAACACTTCCTTGTTTTGTTTTTCGTTCGTTCCAACTCCAGTTTCTTTAGGCAAGTAGGCCAACTCAGCCGCTGAAAACTTTACCGAAGATCACACAAATTAGGAATGAGCAAAGCTTTGGGCGCAATCCCAACTGCGTGCCTGAGAGACGGATCAGGTGGTTGGCATTACGGCATTACAGCACCACAGCCAGAGGCAACTGAGAGGGAGTCATGAGAAACCCCCCCCACCCTCCCTCCCGGAAAACGAGGCTTCGGGAGAAGCAAGATAATACGAGGAAATTGACTTTACTCGTTTGATCTACAGTGAGTTTAATCAGCTCGGGGATGAGCGCGGGTCAGGTGATGGAGGCCGTGCTCGTTTCAATCACATGGCTCGCTGTACTCAACTTCTCGCTGTTTGTGTCCCAGTTCAGGGCCTGAGGAGGATTTGTGCTCTTTTTCGTCGGCAAGTTCTCAAAAACAGGCAGTTTTTAAAAATCTAATCCCATTGTTTGATGCTCTTTGTTGTTTTTTGCCCAAATCTCACGCTCCGGTGAGCTGTTTGATGTACTTGACAGTGATTTAAGTTCTCCTTTGAAAATCCCACCTGCAATTTTCAAAGTTTTGCACGAATCCTCCCTCAGAAGAGCAGTTTACAACCATTTTCCATTAACACAACTCTCAAGGTTAGAATTAAGCTTCCAAGCACTGATGAACTTATAAAGTGAATAAAATGAGACACTGTCGAACCTGTGAATTGAAATGTTTGGAAATAGTTTGTGGGTGAGAATTCCCCAAAAGCTGCATATCTATTCTAGCCATCACAACAACAAAAAAAATAACACACACACACACACACACACACACACACACACACAGCATGCCACTGCGTCTACGTATAAAACATACATGGGCCAGGTGGTTTGATATTGCAACGTTATTTTCACAAATGACACAATAAATAGGACCATCTCAGATTAGCAGAGTGACGATCCAAACACCGCCGGTGTCGCTGTGAACGCTCGGTGGGCGTCGGGAGGCGACTAACGGGCTACTTACTGTCGGTCCTGCGCGCTCACGGAGCAGAAGAACAAAGTCCACGAGAGACTCAAGGCTGTCGAAGACCACCGCGACATGTTGACCTCAGGGAACCGACGCTGGCTGGACTTCTGGGTCCTCCGATGAGAGGTTAAATTAAATTGAAGAGCCTCCCTCCCCTCCCTCCCTCTCGCTCTCTCCTCGCCTATCTATCCATGGAGGTTGGTTTGCACGGTGGGTGTGCAGAGCGTGGTCCGGAAACAAGGATCAACGTTTTTTTTTCGTAATCATCCCACTTGGCCGAATCCAGGTCCAACCGTTTTCCTCTTAGAGCCCGGAGAAGGCGCACAGTCGTCTCCCATGTGCATTCACCCGCCCCGGTCGCGTTCTCTCATATTTCAGCATTACAAATTGGAAGCGTCCTCCCACTTCGCTGGGCAGAAATGTCACTTCTAAAGAAACGTTTGACATGTAAAAAAAAAAAGAAAAAAAAACTTGTTTTCCCGATAGTTTTTTCCTTCTGTTGTTGCAGCAGCCGGTCAGAAAGAGATCTGCGGCGGGCCGCGCTTCATTCCCCTCGATGCCTCCTCCGACTTGCGTGGATCGTGACTGAGGACAGTGTGGAGGAGCACAGACACTCTACCTGCACGGCTCACACACACACACACACACACACACACACACGGTCTTGTGCTTCAGCTGCTTAAGCTTAACAAGTTCTGCCCTTTGGCTGCTGCCAAGCTGGGAAACAACGAGGAAAAAGGGACACACACACACACACACACACACACACACACACCAAGCGCTTAAAGAAAGATTACCAACATTTTAGTCAACTCTTTCTGTGTTGGAGTGCCTCGGGGCCCTCGGCAGAGATCTGCTGCCCTCTAGTGGTGATGAGTCTCTCCTGAGGTCCAAATGAAGGTCCAGAGCATTTCTCCTTTAGGCAACAATTATTTATTTAAGTGCTTCTGAGGTACTTCTTTGAGAATGCGTGAACAATGTCGCACTGTAGTTTTTACAGGTTTTCTGAAATGCTTAACAAAAACAATATGGCATTAACATAACACTGAACAGAACCAACAGAGTAACATTATAAAAGTAATTCACATTTTTAAGGAAGTCAGGCAACCAAGTGTGTGATCAAGAGGAAAACTGAGCACCTCTAGGAGCAAGAGGGAGCCATTATTTCTGAGTTCAGCTTTTCTCAGATGATCAACAAAATCCCTGCACCTATTGTTGAACATGCGTCCCAGAACGTGGCTGCACGGCTCAAATCACAACGAACAATGAAAACACTGATCGCAGGACAGGAGGCGAGGAGACAATTTCCTATATAACAATCAAGCATCTTCTTACTTAAGGTAACAATTTACTCTATTTGTCTCGAGCTGCACCGTGAATGAGCTCCCCAATGCCGAGGTCCCTTTGTTTCTCCGCCACGAGGCCGTGATGCAGTTTGCAGTGCAGCTTCCCGTGTTCCGGCTCGGTGAAAGCGGCCTTTGAGAACACCAGCTGGTTGTCCCGGTTAACCGCCACTCCGTACGCCTTGCAAAGTCGGGCCGCGGCGGCTGCGTCCAGAGACAAGAGCTGAGCCACGCCGTGAAGAGGGAAGCGGCAGTTGCGGCTGCTAAAGCCGTGGCTGTATATGAGCAGCAGATCCCGGCCGCACGTCACCAGGTGGCGGTGCAGGGCGCAGCTCTGCAGAAAGTTCAGCCTCCGAGCCAACCGGAGCAACCGCACGGGGTTTCGCTCGAGGAAAGCTCGGTTGATGGAAAGAGCGAGGGTGATGGCGGGCGAGCTGCGGATCCGGCTGGGAAGCTCCATGATGTGCTGCGTGGCCCGAGCTGAACCTGCGGGAGGCGAGGAAAAAAAATAATAAAAGAAGCAGCCAACAATAAAAAAAAAGCTACTAGTAACATTGTGACGCCCGGTGCAGCTGGCTTTGAGTGTGAGGTCAATCAGATGTATTAACCAGTCCAATAATCAAATCTCTGCATCAACAGCATAGCTATGTAATAAACATGGTGCATGCTAGAAAAAAAAAAACATGCAAATACACCAAAGGAAAGACTTTTATGAAAACACAAACCCAAGTTGTACAGCAGACCAAGAGCCTGCAGCTCGTCCTGGTTGGCGTGCGGTCCCGCTCCGGTGGCGTAGCAATCCAACAGCCAGCTCAGATTCTCCTGCAGGTGCGTGTCGTTAATGCGCGGGTCGTAGAGGCGCAGCGGCTCGCCGCACAGGCGATACGAGGCGTAGATGAGGAAACGCACCGTCCGCTCCAGAATGGCCACGCAGCTCGAACCCGACACCCTCTGGATGATCATGTCCTGTTTCACGCCGCGCAGACGGTCAAAGGCGAAGCTGTAAGCCTGGTGGAGGAGTTACAACGATGGCAATGTGTGTTACATAGAGTTTTAAATGTATTCATTGGGTCGCCTTGAACATTGACGAGTTCTTAAGAGCTAGTAACAAATAAGCTGTAGATTTTCGCTACTCAGTACTGGTCGAACGTTTTGAAAAGCCCTTTGAGAAATCTCAGTGACAGAGAGAGAGGGAGAGAGACAGAGAGAGACACGACTTGCCTCTATCCAAGGATGCAGGTGAGGGGAGGCGACGATGTCGTCGACAAGGTAACACACAGTTTTCAGCAGCACCGCGGCTGGACGGAGATCAGCTGGGTTTGTCAGGTCTTTCCCAGCCGCTGGTCTGGAATACTCCTTGACGACACGCAGGGGGTCTCCCTTGGGCCGACGGCCTCCCTCCGAGCCCGCCAACACCTCGAAGCGGTGGAGGCGCCTCTGCAGCTCGCGGTCCCGCAGCTCATGGGCCGGGCACATGGTCTGGCAGGTCCCCCGGGGCACGGCTCCTTTCCCATGCCGCTCGCGTCTCTCGTCGGTGTCCCCCTCTATGACCGGTGATTTGCCTGGGCCTCGCCACGGTTCTTCAGTCTTAGGTCTCCCTCCTCCGCCTCCTCCTCCTGCTGCCGGTGCATCCCTCCTCTGAGAGTGAGAGCTGCTCGAGGGGAAACGAGTTGGTTGTTAGCTGAAAATGTAATCATGACACATGACCACGACACAAAGAGAAACCAGAACAGCTGTGTTTAAACTCAGCTCTACCTTGAGTTACATTTTTATGTTGCGTTCTAGACGTATTTGTGGGACACACATTGTACTGAAAAGTTGCATTCAGTTTACAGCGTACAAACGAAATCTACTTTATCTCAGGTCTGTAGCACAACCCAGCATTCTTTACGGTCTTCCTTTCTCTGGTCCAATCTTGAAATAACGTAACTATCAGAAATAGCAAACGTTAGCTTTGATTAGTGCTGCCATACTAATAGACTTCTCTGAGATCAGGTTTTTTTTCTTCGCCTGATAGTAACTTAAGTTAGCTGCTAGAGCTAAAGCTACTAGCTAGTAGCGATAAGACGCTACGGGTGATTGTACAACAAAGCTGATTCTTAAAGCTAGCTAGCTATCTGGTGAAGGCCTTTCGCTTTTTGTCACTTGTCTTAAAACGCTTGATATTTTAAAAAAAAACAACAAAAAAAAACATTTACTCACATGCGACGAGGGGCTCTCCTGCGGTTCATCCGTCATACAAAAGACCGCTCGTCACTTTCCATAATGAGCCAATAGAAATGTGTAATTATTGTTTTGACTTGACGTCACATCCGGGATAAGACGCGACGGCTCAAAGCAGAGCGGCGCAAATAATACGGATGTGGTTTAAAGATGAAGGCGGGAAGAGCTTTTAAATTAAATTATACAAATCGTTACAATAGTTCTAAAATGTTAAAACATTGTCTGATGAAGCTACTTTTATCAGATTTCATTGTAAGACACGAAATTATACGAGTGGATGTGGAAACTTGGGATAACCGAACTTTACAGTACTTCTTTATCAAATCTCTAAATTAATTTGTGAATGTTTGCTTGATAACTGAAAACTAACATCTAAAGTGGATTTGAAAGAGTCCATGACCTGTAACACTTCTCAGAAATGTATTTGGAATATCGTTCTCTAGCGGGTTGTTGCTTCCGGTAAAAATGTTGACTTTTAATTCATAATTATTTGTGTTTTATTACCTTTTATTATCAAAAGTATTTCAAAAGTAAATTATTATCTATTATCAGTCACTATTTAGCATGACAACATATAATACAGCTATAACGAAATCTGAAAGGATTCATAAAAACAAAACACAAATGGTATGAATACTTGTAAAGAGGGGCAAACTATTGGTTCAGGGGTCTCCAAAGTGCATATACTGTGTATCTCACGCCGCGTGGTATCTTTCATTGTTTGGGGCAAAAGAGCTGGTGGGTTCTTGCAGTTCCAAGCTGTTCTTCCTCGGTGGCTTGCTGGACATGGATTTTATGACGGCAGACCAACGATGACAATTCCAGCAGCTCTGAAAATGTACTACGAAGACAAAAAAAATATGTTTTAGTATGAGCGCAGCCGTGTCACATGCACCTGTATAGGTAACCGTTTATGGTAACCCTTTTTTTCCCTAGGTTTTCCTCGACAAAAATGAGTTCTTTTACCAACACTGTTACACAATGATTTAATCAGGAAATGACAATATAAATACAAATTGAATATAGCAAATAACAGATCATGTATTCACAGCACCACGAAGATCCAAAAGAAGTTTGCTGCATATGTGCCTACCCAGAAAGCTGCTGGCTTATGGTCTTTGATGTTGTTTTCATGCCCCTTAGGGACTCCAGGGAAGTGCTGTTGTCCTTAAGATCTCCATCTGTGAACTGTGACAGCAGCATTTCGCTCTCCTTCAGGCAAGACTCGGCTTTATCTGAAATTATACAAGTGGATGGGATTTTTATATTTATTTAATAATTCTGTTGTTTTTATGGATCTTGTTCATGCGCTGCCATTCTGCAATGTTTTCACTCAGACTAATAAGCAATTACTTTATTTTATTTAATTAAAAGATTCTTATTTTTGTTTTGTAAGCGTTCATCCCGTAAGTTTGAAGCCGACAGAACACTTCTGAGTCAGGCGATAATAGATCACCAATTAAAGAAACAGTTCTGAATTTAGTTTTTTTTTTTAAGTTGTCATTTCATGTTGCCAGAGAAAATCTCATCAAAACATACAAGCAGACTAGCTGGATTTTTGAGTAAAAACAAAAACCTAGAAATTCCATTCGGTCCCCATCAATGTAGAAATTCTGGACAGGCAGCTCATGTCGCGTGGTGTCAACAGCTGTGGCGAAGGATTTGTAGTCCTTTGTGAATTGTTTGGCAGTTTCCACCACAGGAGTCAGTGCAGCGATCTGATGGAAAATTGAAAAACAGATCAGATTCACTCAAAGCATCTTACACACAACCTTTTCTTTACACTATAACTGTCACGGTTTGGGTTCACTTCCTGTCTTATTCTGTAGTTTGACGTGTCTGATGCTCATGGGTTAACTTCACTTCCTGCCTTGCCCGGTCTTCCCCTGTGATTGTCTGAGTGTTACCACCTGTGTCCAATCACCTGCACCTCCCTTGTGTATTTAAGCCCTCTGTGTTTGTGAGTCCTTTGTTGCTTCTTGTCAGATGTCTCTGTTCTGAGATTAAAGTCTTGCCTCGTTGGACATCCTGCGCCTTTTGTCGGCTCCCAAGCCGCCACATTCATGACAATAACGTTCAATCAATAAATTAAAAAAATGTAAGCCAATTGTTCACCATATTTTATCTCACCTCCTAATCATTTAGCTTAAAAGAGCAGGAGTGTTCAAGATTAGCAAAGTGTCTCCAATGATAAATGTCTCCATTTTGTGTTGTGACACTTCATCATAGAGATGGACACTTTAAATATATTTTAAACACAGTCAATGGAAGAAGAGAAAAAAAACACAACCTGTAAATCCAGCAGCTCATTCAATAGCCTGTCCTGCTCCATGAGCAGGTATTGACGTTTCTTTTCCTGGACCTCATTATGCAGCGCCTCTTCTTCCTCCATCTCCTGCATGATCCGGGCCTCCGCCTCAGCTTCTGCCTTTGTAGTATTGCTCTCCATCTACATCAAAGTTATAGAGCCGGATCAGTCACATCATCAGGCTTTGACTGTTTATTGCCCACAGAACAAGCCAGAAAAAAAACTGTTACATTATGTGTGAAACGTATGTGAAAACTCACTGACCTTAGCTGTAATGTAGGCCAGTAGGAACGTTTGCATCTCAATGATCTTCTTATTATTCTCTGGATTCCTGTCAGGTTCAACTGTATTTTTAACAATTGTTTTTTCTTAAAAAGAGAAGAAAAAAAAACCTGTTAAATGACACTCACATTTTTAGATCACTTGTGGAATGTTAAGAATTAAAACCACCTTACCTTTAATGACTGAAATATCAAAATTTGGTCGAAAGTAGTGTCCATCTGAGAAAGTGGACTGCAGAATACTTTTCCCAAGCAACGAAGGCTCATTTTCTCGTGACATTGTCGCTGGGAGGAAAACAATATTTGTAAAGAAGCCCTTTGCACGGCCGGTTTTCACGCTGAGACTTGACATGGACAGTATTTGCATTACTTACATGTTCCCGGATCCTGGTGGGCCATTGAGCGTCGTGGTGGAGTGGCCACCCTCAGTTTTAGACCACTGGGTTTTGGTGAGGAAGGCCGCGGCAGAGCAGCAACAGACTCGTTGGTCAGTGAATTACTCTGGAAATGTTCAAAGGGGTGAGATACAAATGTGTTACCAAAAGAAATGTGACGACAGGAAGATTCGTAACATCGTTGCTGAGAGGCAGAATTAGACTTATCATTGAGTATTGGCAGGTCTACATCCAAACTGAGATGAGTTACTATGAGTAAATCACATGTGTTGCATGAACAAATAAAATAGTATTACCTTTGAAAGGGACGTCTTTTCAGCAGACTGCATGTATCGAGACTTGACAATAGTTCCACTTGCTAAACGTTGAAAAGACATCGACAAAACATTTCTGAAGGTTATACAACTTTAACGTATCTGTAAATATCTAATATCATGGATCAAATATCAGCTACAAAAGGAAAAACCCTCTGTTGAATAACAGAAAAGCTAGTTAAAATGTGCACTTTTACAACACTGTATTGTTGAATGTTATAAAGCTTTGACAACGACAGTAAAAAGCAGATTATAATATAGTTTCCGAAAGATATTGATTATATGGGTGGACACAGAAGAATATTTTATTAAAGAAATGGTTGAAGAAACGTTCTATATACCATATATGGCAACACTTTTCTACTGTGCCAACGTATTATCATCGACATAATTCAAGGTGATTTAAATGGTGGCATCTGTAGAGGATCTTGAAGGATTGTTTGACAGACACTGGCAGATGACTGTACTGGAATCTGTTATGTGGCATGTCAATAAGGGATAGCTCTGTACAAAAACTAAACAAAAAACTTAATCAACATACAACAACACTTACATTTAACACCTTTCTTGCCAGTTCCGGTGAGGTTGTGATTAGCAGCACTGCTCCCGCTACTCGAGCTGAAAACAAAGCAAAAAGAAGTCAAAATAAAACCAAATCTACAAAATAAAAGAACGAGCTAAACCGAAAGCGTTGCTAACAAGTTAGCTTATACAGGCTAATGACTATCAGTTATTCACAAGAACATAAAAGCATTGCACATGCACTCGCTTTTCCAGGCTGCTCATCAGTTGCAGGTCTGTCATGGTGATGTTTATAGCTAAATGATACAACGTAACATAAACGGCATAGTGCATCAACGTTAAGCAAAGTTACTTCTTAGCCGGACTAACGTTAGCCCTTTTCTAACTTTACGTTAGTTACTTCCTTCTAAAATCAAACTGGCCACGAATTGGCGAATAACACGACACTCAAATAAGAAGAAGGAAATAGTTAAACGAGGACTAAAGTTACCTCTTAGCTTCGGTACTTTTAAAAGTACTTGGCAGTGTTGATGTTCTTCTCGACGCCATAATGTTTTGAAGCAAACCGCCAGTGCACCCGTTTCTGTAGCTCGGTGGAAACAAGAGGCGATATATTCGTTCCACCCTTCTTTGTTTAACGTTTAAAAAGGAATAATCACATCTGTTCTAGTAACTGCACTACTGTATTGCAGTTTTTTTTAAACACATATAAAACGTATACACAAAAAAACAAACAAACACATTCAAACAAAACACATTCAAAATGAATACACTCATAAATTATACTTTTGTAGCACAACCGTTTACAAAACCTCTTCCCAAACCCCAACTGCACGCTGTCGTGACAAAGCATAGAACACATTTTTTTCATTTAAATTTGTAGCATGCTATTAATATAAACCATGAGCACAATTAAAATGGGAAACGAAAGATATTTGTTTATTCTCAACTATCATTTAATGGATTATTGAGTGTGATATTTCGATGGCCGTGTTTAGAAGATAACAAAGACTTTTCATTTTGAGTGATGTGTTTTTTTAACCTAACGTGATCAGCTACATGTGTGTTCTCAATCAGTCTTTAGTGTCAATCAGACATAGTGCCACGTAAATTAGTAAAAGGTTTGAATAATTCAAACCGTATTCTCTCTCTGCAGTGGCTGTGATTTCTTAAAGGTTTTATGTTTCTATCCCCATGTGTTTGCACCGGTCAAAAATATATGTTGGTGAAAGAATCCAGCATCTGCTTTGACATCGACTGCAGAAGCTACAATTGTTCTGGTAACCACTAGATGGGTGTAAGGGGCTATAATCCTCTCAAGAAACACCCTCAGTCTGTGCAGACTCCATGAAAGAGTACGTCTCCACGCTACGAGTGGTCTGCCGAACCAGTTCTCTAAACCTGCAGTTTACTTGTTGGTTGTGTGCACACGTCTTAAAGAACATAATGGGTGCTGATCCCACCTGTCTGAGCTGGTCTCGGACTTCAGGAAGGACAATGTGAGGAAAGCGGGTGTGGGACCGGCTGGTAAACACTGACCAGCAACTCCTTCCTAACTCTCGTGGATGGATAAACCAGGGGAGGCGGGGGGGAGAGTGGCAGAATGCTGCTGGCTTGTAAGGAAAGAAGAAAAGGCTTCATAATTCAGGCAATTTGGTTGAACTGGATTTCATTACGGTTCGCATGCTGGACGACATCCAGGTAGTTCTATTCTGACCTTTTGTGGGTTAATAAATTCTCACGATAAAGGTTGAACATTTGGGCACTAAAACAAATATCTCACAAACACACGCCTGTATTTGTATGTGTGTGTGTGTGTGTGTGTGTGTGTGTGTTCCAAGCATGTGAATGTGTGTGTCCTATCCGTCTGTGCAAAGGCCGGGCCTTATCATTCCCCCTCACCCCCCTCTCACCCCCCCTCCCAATCCTCCCTCTGTCTCTCAGTGTAATAAAGCCTGAGGCTGTGCGTCCGCATGCTGGCTGTCCATCTCTCACCACCAGGCAATGCCAGAACAAATAGCGGCCTCTGAGATGCCGTTGGTGATGGAAACAAGTGCAGCATGGACTCTCTTTGGGATTACATTAATAAAACCTGTGATTAAATACACTATATGTTTTAGAGGTACGGCTGTTTCCCCCCCTTCTCTCTGGAGTGAAGGTCTAGATCGGGCTGAGGAGCCAAAGGGAAAGAATGAGAAGATCACGTGGAGAAAAAAGAGCACCGCCAGAAGGCTGAATGAAAGCCCTTGTCTCTCTTGGCTTTCCCTTCTGCTCCGAAACTCTGACGTCCAACGCAGGATTCGTCTGTGTCACTGTGACCTCACTGATACTCTGCTTTGCCTCTCCAACACATTGTTGAGGCGATAGAGGTGCAAGATGATGCCGCTCAAATTTATACGATACTGAATGAAGTGAAAGGAAAGTTGTTGCGCAATCAATGTACACGTGATTACACACACAGACAGACAATCCATCCATGCTGCCCACACACCAGCCCGTCTTCCCTTTACGGTAAGCTGTTACTCATCCCGGCCCAGTCTGCCAGTCTGGTACACAAAGCCTCGCAGGAATGCCTCAGACACACAGCGCACATTCATTTTGACATCTGCACAAACTGACAATGTTCTGAATCTGATTACATTGATTTATTCAGCGTTCAAGAGTTGAATTTAGGAACCTTAGTATTGCAGCTTTCCCGAGCAGACGGGTGGATGGTTTCTACTGTTTGCTGGAATAAGTGTTGGAATATTTGCTCTCTGGTTGAGAGAAAGATGAGCAGATTAATTCCAGTCATGTCTGTATATGAAATAGGAACCTGGGAAAAGGAGAAGATTAGCTAAAGTTAGCGTAGCTCTCCAGAAAGAAGGCCTGGCTCTGTCCTAGGGGAAATATAGAGGTGCTGGTATGCACACTTTAACACTCTGGACAGAGCCAGGCGCGTTGTGTCTCTCTCCTGTCAGTCAAAGTTAGCCGCCTTTAGCTTCACATTTAAAAAGGACAAACACGGCAGAGGTGTCAATCCTTCTATCTATTTCTCTGCTAGGAAGCAAACGTGTCCCAAAACCGAGCAGAATGGTCTCCAAGCAACACCGCAAACCCCAAAGCCTGGCTCTTGACCTCACGCACGCGTCGCTCACTTGCTAATTGTTTAATTACGGCGCTTATCTCCACAGCATGTGACCTCGGCTTGGCGCTCGTTCTCGTGGATGAACTCTGCAGCTTCCCTGAGGCGGGAGGGATTTCCTACTATGTGTCTTGGGGCAAATGAGGTATCTATTCAGGCAGAAAGATGGAGAACACGCAGCGTAGCTTCAATTCCATCATTGCAGGTCAAAGGTCTGTATCCTTGAGAAATGTAACTTTTAGACACCAACAGACTTACTTACGTGTTAACTCATGAAAAGCCAGTGAGTGTGTCTGTTTGTTTGAAGCATCCATGTGAATGTTTGAGAACGAGACATGACCACCGTACAGCAAGCATGACTGGTTGTGTGTGTGTGTGTGTGTGTGTGTGTGTGTGTGTGTGTGTGTGTGTGTGTGTGTGTGTGTGTGTGTGAGAACCGTGTGCGGCTCTCCAGCGGGGCAGTGTAGCGTGCAGTGCGGCACAGAGCCCGTCCCCTGGTAATCCCCCCGTTTTCAGGAGCCCTGGTCCGTACTTGATGAGCTTGAGCAAGAAAAAGGTTTCCCTCCCTCGTGTGTTCCCCGTTCTCTGGTTCCCTCACTGTCTCCCTCTCTTTCTCTCTCTGTCTCTCACTCTTTTATTCCCCCTTTTTTTCTCATGCCCACCCCCCAAACCCCCCATCCCCCTTCTCCCTCCCCCTCCTGCCCGTCCCCTGGAGCCACTTTGCGAATGAGTGGATACCAAGTGTTTGCTCAGCAGCTCTGTCTGTCCCTCTTAATTTCTCAGGATTTCATCAACAAAAGGACGCGGCGGGCCGCTGCGAGTCGACTACCCGACGCGACTGAATTACTGACATCCAATGATCTTATTACTCAATAACACCTCGCACGGATCTGCTGATTAAACGGGTGTCGGTCGAGGAACAATTCACTTGGTGGAGGAGAGCGCTGAATAAAAGAGGAAGAGGACCTGCGGACCAACTGGCATCAGAGACCACCGGAGGCTTCTGCGGTGTCGGACATCTCTGGAATATGGTCGAGGGAGCATCGCTCTGCTGGGACCATCGTCACTGCACACACACCTGTATTTAACGCGTTTTAGGAAAACCTCCATGCTGTGAGCTTCCGACGCAAACACATGGGTTGTTTTGCACACTTTCAACCACTTGGCGAAATCCGCCAAACACCTCGTTTATGTTCGATGTTCATGTTTAATAACTGAGTTTGTGGTGGAAACGAACTGGATATGAAACTCCAGCAAAACACAACGTGCAAAACACAACGTAAGCCCCCTCTGAAGGATGAAGGCCACCTCAGTCCACAGTCAAGGAAACAATGACTTTATCCGCGGTTCACATCATGCACACCATCAACAAGAAGTCAACCTATAGTTATTCATTCCAGCATATTGAGGCTGTTTCCTCAAATACGATACTCATACACTCATTTGGGATGTGAGTGTAATGAAAGCTGCAATTAGCCAATGGGAACCCCTGCGTCAGAGATATGCAAATGACACCTAATTGCTTGCGTTACAGTGAGATGGAACCACGATGTGCAAAGATGCAGGTGTCAATCATCAACATGAACCTAAACAGCAGGGCCAAGCTTCTGCTCGACATCTGACTGTCTGTAAACACACCGCTTTTTTTCCACCATTAGCTTTTGCATGCGAGGATACCGAGCAGAGCTCAGACTTCAGCAGTGAAACCCCCTTTTTGCTCTTAATGCACGGACCCTGACGTGGTCCCCAATGCCGCCGGTCGGCAGCGTTCGCGAAAGTGAAACGCAGGTCGCCCGAGGAAGCGAGGACGCTCCCGGCGTACGAACCGAAACGCGGATGCAACCTTGTCCGACGACGAGCGCGCAGGGAGCGTCGAGGTGCGGGCGAGGTATATGGGGAGGCTCTGCCGGGGCAGCCGGGTGGGTTTAGGAGGAGAGGGGGGATTAGCGAGAGGCCGCGGGCCCCCGAGGGCACAGGGCCCTGTTTCCTGGCCTGAGCCCCTGTTTGTCCTGCCTGACCTGGCAGCTCTGGGGGCAGATCCTGCTTGGATACAGCCCCGCTCCCACGCCTGTCTGAAGCTGTTAGCCACTGGCTGTGAGTAGCTAGCTGGGCTTAGTGTTGTCTGAGCTGCGGCTGGGTTCGGTTCATCTGCGCGGGGGTGTTGACAATGTGAGGGTGACGGGGGGCGGTGGGCGGCTATGATTAAGGACTGGTTGGATTATTGTCACCATATATGTTCATTTCAGGCCTGTCAGTATAGAGCGATGGACCATGTGTGAATCCCCCCTCTGTCTTTTCCTTCTGCTGATCTGCGCATCTCAACACGGGGATGACGAACGAAAGATAAACCAAACTTCTAGTTATAAGCTATAACGTATTCAGAAGGGCTTCAGCGCACTTTGGCCTAATGTCCTACAACGTTGTTCCAAAATATGCTTCCTCATTTGTGGTTTCGTTGAGGACGGCGGGTGAAAATGGTCCCGGTTCCAGAATCTCACATTTGATAGAAGACGATAGGTGATTGTGACTGTAAATCACAAGATTGCTCCTTAAGTCAGTGACCGTCTCGTGCCAGTCCTTTATTTAGGTTTACCTTTCACTGACCGTCCTCTGGTTAGTAGGTGCATATAGCACCTACTACGATGGCATTATCAGCCGCAGACGTTCGCAGCAGTCGCCTCCCTGTGCACATTCAGTAACTAACTTCAACCCTCTGTTTGCCTAAATCATCAACAAAAACCACCATCAAAAGATTGTGTTTGCAGGGTGTTGTCTGCCTTACTTAAAAGATCTGTAAGATAACACCTCTTCTCTCCGGCTGAGTTGTGGGGTTGTGTGTGTGTGTGAGTGGGGGGGGGGGGGGGGGGTGTTGTTTGATTATGGCTCTCCAAAAAATGAGAATGAAATGAGTGGGATATTTACTTTTCCTCACCAAAAGCTTTGATAGCTCAATTGCTTGTTTTCAGTGGCTTGTTATTATTTTTCAATTGGGGGGATTGTGTGTTGGGATCGGAGGAGCACGGAGCGGCTCTGCGGCTGTTGTTTCTGGCCTGGATATACACGGAGCTGTGAGTGACAGCGGGGAGAGGACAGAGATACAAGGGGCTCGTCTGTAAATCTCTGTTATAGACCGAAGGAAACCACCTGATATTGCTCAGTGGCTGCAGTTAAAAGACGTGTTTTTCTCCCCTGAGCTATATCTTTCCCCTGGACGGCTGACAAAAAAAGGCCTTTTCGAAATAAAAGTATCCTCAGGAACATCTTTTTTTTTTTTTTTAAATAGACTAGCATACAAAGAACCTTCCATAACTGTAAGTTTTCATTTTTACTGTCAAGTAATCAGAGGGATATTTAAAGGCTCCTGCCTCCATCGTCATGGAGAGCCAGTGGCGTCATTCCTGCCTCGCTTTATGAAACTGTCAACGCCTCTCTCTCTCTCTCTCTCTCTCTCTCTCTCTCTCTCTCTCTCTCTCTCTCTCTCTCTCTCTCTCTCTCTCTCTCTCTCTCTCTCTCTCTCTCTCTCTCTCTCACCTGGACTGACACTCACCACCCCCCTAACACCAGGGCAGGACAAGGGGCTGTTTCTGGCCAGGGCAGGGGATCAGTCGCTGCTGAACTATTCGCACAACCACCAGAGCTTTTTTTAAATTTTGATCTTTTTACCCCCTTCTGATCATTTCAACAAGAAAACAAGGCCGTCGTTATTGTTTCTTTTATGAATCTGGCAAATTACTCTTACTTCTCTGGCATGTGCAACATGACCGCCGAGATGCAGCACTCGCCCGCCGAGGCGAGTGCTGTGCTCGTGTCCCCGGGCGCGTGCCTGGACTCCCCGCAGCCGCCCGCTGCGATGCTCCAGGCCCGGTCCAAGGACAACGTTCTGATCAAGTCGGAGCCGCGCGGGAGCAGCCCGAGCGCGGAGGACGCGGCCGCCCCGGGGCAGACCGACGAGCACCTGCCCACCGGGAGCCGCCGGAGGAAGAGGCCCGTCCAGAGGGGGAAACCTCCCTACAGCTACATCGCTCTCATCGCCATGGCGATAGCCAACTCCCCCGAGAGGAAGCTCACCCTGGGGGGCATTTACAAGTTCATCATGGAGCGCTTTCCCTTCTACCGGGAGAACTCCAAGAAGTGGCAGAACTCCATCCGCCACAACCTCACCCTCAACGACTGTTTTGTGAAGATCCCCCGGGAGCCCGGCAGGCCGGGCAAGGGCAACTACTGGACCTTGGACCCCGCCGCCGAGGACATGTTCGACAACGGCAGCTTCCTGAGGCGGCGGAAGAGATTCAAGCGCACAGACGTGAGCACCTACCCGGGCTACATGCAGAGCTCCAGCGCGTTCACCCCGACCCCGATGGGCCGGCCCCCGTACCCCAACACCCTGTACGCAGGGATCGGCCCCGGGTACGGCTCTCAGCTGACCGCCCAGTCCCCGCATCCGGCCATGCTGCATCACTACCAGACCTCCGGCGGGGTCGGCCAAGGACAGCCCCGCAGCATGTTCAGCATCGACAACCTCATCAGCCAGCAGACGGCGGCGCAGGGCGGCCCCGGGGGGGACCTCGGCTCCCAGGCGCTGGGGCTGGGGCTACACGTGGGAGGCGACATGGGCACCATGACCTCCAGCTGCTCGGTCACCGGCAGCGACCCGTCGGGGTGCTTCCAGGGCCAGACGGTCAACCCCTCCGGGAACATGCTGAGCAGAAACAGCGGGAACCACTCGTCGAACCTGGCGGCCGGGTACCCGTACCCCTCCTCGGGCTCTCCTCCTCCGCACCTGTCCACCATGGGCCAGTCCGGGTTCTCTCCGGGGAGCTCGCAGGTGTACTGCTCCGGGAACCGGCTGTCCCTGCCGGCCCTCCGCCCGGGCTCCTGCGCCGAGCACACGGATCAGCTGCTGGGCCTCGCCGGCCCCATGAACTCCTACAACAACTCCTACATGAGACAGGCCAACTTCGCATCAGGGTTAGAGCGTTATATGTGAGAGATCAATACACCCGCATCCCATTCCCCGAAACGAATACATGCTTATTAATGATTGCTTGCTAAATAGTCCCGGCTTAAAGAAGTAGGCCCTCAAAAAGTGGAAACATATGGCAGAAATATCACCGGGCCGCTTCCGAACGCCTGCTGCTCGTTAAACGACAGATAAATGCCTGAGTGAAATGTATTTTTCCAGGGATTAGCGAAGAAATGCATCTTGTGAAACCAAATGACCGAGCCTCGTGATAAAACATTCCTATTTTGAAAGCCATGTCAATCCGTTGGACACATTCCATGACTGTACGTCAGAGAGTTACACGTATTTTATTGTGCCACCTTTCGTTCATATTTCCTGCGTGTCCGAGTTAGTTTAACACGTGTTCGTTATTTGTTATTCAAGTGTGCCGTTTTCCGTGTAAATAATTTGTTGAAACTTTATTAAAAGAAAAGAGTCTTATCGTTGTTGACATGTCGCCTTGAATAAATTCATTTTTTTTACAGTAAAATAAATGTGTCCTTCATTCTTGATCCTTTTAATCTATTTGTGTGTGAAACTAGAAACTTATTTTTGAGATGTTCAATTTGCAGAAGGTTAGTGTGTGTGTGTGTGTGTGTGTGTGTGTGTGTGTGTGTGTGTGTGCGTGCGTGTGCGTGTGTGTGAGAGAGAGAGAGAGCACAGTCTGCTCAAAGTGACAGCTCAATCTTTAAATGTTCTACTCAATAGCTACAAATGAACTATTAAGTATACAATTATTCACAAAACATGGATTCTGAGTTTTTTTTAATGAAACTCTAACTAATGAAACTTTTGACTGAATGGTGTACGAATGAAGTAAAAATGTTCCAATCTGTTTTTAAAAAAGGGCATATTGTCTAAAAAAAGAATGACTCATTTATATTAATGTGTATTTTACTTTACAGTTTGATCTGGAGTTCATAAATCTTCAAATTAGTAAGTTGTATAGTTTTCTTCAACTCACTTATTTATATACTCAGACAAATTCAACTGATCTCTTACCTTGTAAAAAGCTTCTATGTTCTCAAAATATGATTTAATTCCAGGGTGTTGATGCACGTGGGTTACACTGTGTCAATGCTAATTTATTTACTGGTTATTATCCACAATTACAGTTGAAATGCAGACTTTCATTTGCATTTTAGGGTTAGCAAACCCTAACCCGAAGTGAGATTCCTGATTAAATGTTACCAAATAAAAAAATAAAACAACTCAAATATACAGATATTATGCAACAATATAAAGTTTGTCTCAGTTTGAAGGCCCATCAACACGGCTGTGTTCATCTGTCCGTCTGATGTTGAGACACTGATCAAACTGTTGATGCACCAAAGAAGCTGACGTAGCCGCCTGGAGGGTCAATCTGATCGAACATGTATGAAGCAGTTTAGTAAACCGTTTGGTTTACAGACAGTCTCTCATGAAGAGGACTTCACCTGAATAAAGGCCGCCCAAACACAAAGCCTAATCGTCTTTGACTTTGTACGTCCACAAATCTCGGGAATCAGTCAGTTGGCTTTTTTCAAATTAAAAGAGAAAGAATCTCTAATCAGCTAAACCTCATTTACTTGAGTTGTTCGTTCAGTCTGAGTGAATTACACTTGGAGCTGAAGGTTCAGACTTTTATCCACTAGATGGCAGCAAAAGCAAGAAGATGTGGGGTTGTTTTCATCTATTTTTTGAGGAGTTATTTCCCCTGTTTGTTGCTTTGGTTTCAATCAACACATTAATTCTTTTCAACAGTCAACAATGACACCTCTTCTTAAAAGAACAGATGGTCATTGGGCTGCATTGCATGTTTCTCTTTTTGTAGGTTTTTCACTACTGTACTGTTGAGGCATTAAAAAAGTGAGTGAGTGCTAAATGTTATTAATTTTTCAAAGATGATCTTTATATGACAGCAGTTTAAAAACAAGACATCTTTGAAAAGCTGATAAAACATCGCCTCTATATCTGTGTTTAGTATAATTGTATCTTTCTGTAATTAAATGACAATAATGACGACACCTGCTCGTGAACACAGACAGGACACAAACAAAAGGATTGTGATCATCTTGCGTCCCCACTTCACGTTTAACAGCAAGTGTTTTGTTTCGATGCTCCTGTGTGGCTTCTGTTTCAGCATCTCTCTTCAGATGACACTTGTTTATTCTTCAGAGGATATATTTTTTATTGTGATACAATCATTTGACAGATTTCATTATTAGTAAGTTCACAATTTAATATTTCTCTACACAAACGTTTATCAAATATGATGTCTGGTTATAAGTTCCCAGCAGTTAGTTAGTTGGCAGTGGCTGGTTAGTCTATTTTGAAACTTAATTTGGTCAATTTAAAAAGAGTTGAAGCCCTTTCTGTTAACTTAAAAATAGTTATCAATTTTATCCCCATTTTGGATAGTTTGTTTCCACTATTGTAAAAAGTCTCACGATGCTGATTTATCAACTTGTCTGCGATTATCCTTAAATATGACAATGCACAGGAATAAACAACAATTGCTACTTTGTAATCACATGTTCTTTTTAGAAGAAAATGTGTCCATATTGAAATGAGGGCGCATAAATGTATTATCTATGTAACAAATGTTGCCTGAACCTATTTTTACTGTTTTGTTTTAAGTGTTTTATTTAAATCAATTAAATAACTGCTTTGCCCGCAAAATATCTCAACGGTTTTCAATCGTTGCGCCATGTTTATAGGACACAACACTGGTATTTACTGTCATCAAAAGCCTGCTGGCGGTTCATGTTGTGTCTCTTTATCAACACCAGAGGGCGCTTCAACACCACTAAATGGAGACGATGAGGCCCCATTACACCTTTGGAGGCTTCAAAAACCTGTAATATTGGACTGCGCACGTTTTTCAGTTTGTATTTAACAAACCTCAAAATATATTATTAAGAAAATGCAATGGAAAAAGGAAATATGTGCAGGTAAGATGCGGAATCTTCATATTGTTAGAAAGTAAAAAGAGCGGTACATTTTTTTAAAGCCCTAAAATTCTGTAGATACACAAAGTAGGCCTACATGAATATATTTTTGTTCATTTATCGTCACATGATATGTGTTAAATTAATTCAAATATATTCCCACTCACCACAAGTACAGTCACAGAGTAAAGAGTGGAAGACAAATAAATACGAAGATACGCATAAACAAACACACTAAGTTAATCGGCTCCTAAACGTTTGAACTTTGAATTGATATCAAATTTAAATAATGATTTAAAAAATTCTCCATACTGCAAAATATGTCTGCTTATGAGTCTTGTGGAGAACGCAACGCGTCGTGTGTCTCGGCAGCAGCCAGGCGGGTCTCAGTGCGCCTGTTTCTAATCTAATTTTAAAGGACAAAACCATAATGATTCCCCTCTTCACCTGCAGAAAAGACCAATATCGTACGGATCAGATGGCGTCGGAGATTAGGACGAAACTCCAGCCTCTGAGTGGGACCATTAGATGACCGCCGTGCTGGAGATGCACACGCGTGACGTGAACAGTGTGTTTCTGAAGTCCCCCCCTGCACACAACACACACACACACACACACGCACACGTTACGCGTCGTCACCTCTGCTGACCTTCCTCCTGCGGACCAGAAGGTCGCATCGGACCGTTCCCTGCAGTGTGCACACGTGAAACATGCAGAAAATGCAGATAAGTGTGTTGGGACTTTTTGAAAAGGGAAACACACAACCGGGGGGGAAGTGATCAGGGAATTAGGCGGCGGGCCAAAACCTTTGAGAGGGGATGTCAACACCGCCACAAAAAAAAAAGAAAGAAAATCAGCCAATTTATCAGCAGGGACATAATAAAGAGCTCCGCCTGTTGATTTAACACCTTGAACCAAAACTGATGTAACGGGTCAAAATGTCTCGAGTCTGAACAAAAACTATACGTGTTAATTAGAAGACTAATCACAACAGTGGTAATAAGCCTATACGACATCGGATATTATTATGAGCTTTACACTACAATAATGGGGAAATATTGTGTCTATTTATAAATGACCTATTTTAAATTAAATTACAAATAATAACAACAATAAAAGCATATTTTGATAAATACATGCATTATCGTTAGAATTCTCTGTAACTCAAATTATATTTTTCTTCCACCACCACTCTGAGCTAAAACAAATATGACTTCGACTCGTGTAACTATTGTAATATAATACATGTGATTTGATATTTTTACAGGCTATATTATAAAGATCCCAATCACATCACCAGAGAGCAGCTAAAAATACCTAAATGTCAATTTAATTGAGTTCAATAATAAACCGCGTTTCAATAATTGAATGAGAAATTGTCTCTTTGTGTCATCGGTGAAACATTTTTTTTCCAATAATGTTTAGTCCTAAATGACCTTTTTTCTTAATAAATAGTTTACATATATATATATATATATATATATATATATATATTTATTTATAAAGAAAATAATAAGGGAGATCTCCAACAACTATTTCAATTCTCCAAATAAGATCGTATGCAGAGGAACAAGTGACGTTGACGTTACACAAGCCAAATATGTGTTTCTGTTATTTCTCTGTTAAGTTGTTTTTAATCGAAAAAAAATCATTTAAATGATTCAAGAACAGATCAATATATTGCGTTTTGAAAGGAAATTCTGTCCAGTTCCTGGTAACGGTGACTCAAAGACCACGTGACCTGCGCGGTCCTATAAATGCCTTTTGAGAGCTGAAGAAGATAGTGTGACAGTCGGGGCTCGGACGCCTACCCAACCCCCGCGCGTAAAAGACACCTCGGAAAGAACCTCGCAGATCTCGGGAGTAGCTTCCTCCAACGCGCCGCCGGACGAGCCGATCACAGACGGAAACAATCTCAACCGCGGAAGCCACGATTCCACATTGGCGCAAGAAAGATCGATGATCTTTTGACTGTTGGCTTTTTTTTTTTACGCCTGAAACCCAGAAGTTGTCTGCCTCGCTGAGACGCTCACGCGGCCGCGCGCTTGGAGCAGCCGCGGGACGACCGGGAGCCGCCAGATCCACAGGTCAAAGAGCTTTTTTTACCTTTTCGATAGATTCTAGCCATGTGTGCAATTCGGTAGTTGGAGATAAAGCTGCCGCAAACGCCTGGTGTGTTTGTGAGGGGGGGGGGGGGGGCTGGGGTGGGGGGACTGGTGGAGGAGGGGGGGGAGTGGGGGTGGAGGGGGGAGAGGGAGAGTAGCCTCGCCAGACTAAAAGGAGGAGGAAATCTGGGAGAAAAGGGGGAAGAGAAGCGGCGTCTCCGAGGATGACTTTGGGGACGGATATGTCCGACAGCTCTGCATTGTCCGAGGACGTGGACATCGATGTGGTCGGGGGTGACGTGTCCGTGGGGAAGGACGGAAAGTACATTCACCACGAGTTCAACTTGGACAATGACTCGGACGATAATTACTCCCAGAACGCGGTCGAGAGGGTTTCTTCTCCCGGGCTCAGCAGCTCCGACTGCCCGTCCGACCAGATGGGTTCCAGCGGGGAGGTCGGCACCGCCGTCGGGGAGAAGTCGAGGAAAGGCGCTCTGGTGAAGCCGCCGTACTCTTACATCGCCCTGATCACCATGTCCATCCTGCAGAGCCCCAAGAAGCGCCTCACGCTCAGCGAGATCTGCGAGTTCATCAGCAGCAGATTCCCTTACTACCGCGAGAAATTCCCCGCGTGGCAGAACTCGATTCGACACAACCTCTCCCTGAACGACTGCTTCGTGAAAATCCCCCGTGAGCCCGGCAACCCCGGGAAGGGCAACTACTGGACCCTCGACCCGGATTCCGCGGACATGTTCGACAACGGGAGCTTCCTGCGCCGGAGGAAGCGCTTCAAGAGGCACCAAACTAACGAAATCCTCCGGGAGTCTGGCGGCTTTCTACCCGGGTTTGGATACGGCCCGTACGGATACAACTACGGGCTGCAGCTGCAGAACTTCCACGCTGCCGCCCACAACCCGTATCACCCGCACCACGCAGGCGGTGCGTTCCCGTTCCCTAACGCCCCGTGCACCTTGCCCTCATCGGCGTCCATATTCCCCGCGCCGCATCACCTCCCCTCCCTCCTGGGGGCCGATTTAAGGAAGCCGTTCTACCCCCAAATAAGCGCGTCCCTGCCGCCCCTCAAGACGGACTCGAGCGCCCCGAGTCGGCCTTCGTTCACCATCGACAATATCATCGGCGCGGCCAACTCCACCCCCGCCTCTTCGTACGGCGCGCAGCCGGGCAGCCAGGCTCAGATCCTGGCCATATTAAGCCCGGCACTGGCCTCTGCTTCCAACCATTTGAACCTCTCGCAGCAGGACAATATATTACCCACCGGGCCGCAGGGTCAGACTTTTTCCAGCAAAACCCCAAATATGAACACTTGTCCTTTCTAAGAAAATAATAATAATAATTAAAAGACATTGCAAGAATGATAAGCTTTTATATATAAAGTTCAGTGTGGCGTCGTCCTGTGTTAAGGTAGGCTGTGCATTCTCGGTGAAAACGAAGAGTGTTGTGGCGCTCCCCGTGTTCTATCATTGTAAGAGGAGAGAAAGGTTTATTTATGCTGTGTAAATATATGTATAATAGTGAGAGACTAATGCAAAAAAGGCCTTTTTTTAACAGTGCTTACCTTGGACTCCGTTTGTCATTGGGGGGGGGGGGGGCAAACAAAACAAGATCCTGTTATTTTTTAACATAAATTAAAAAGGTGTCACCCATGGCTACGGGGATGATTTCCGACTTTCTTTCTTCTTTTTTAAAAATAGTTGAGAATTTTATCATGATTTACGTTGTTTTTTTGTGCGTCGTGAAAAATGGCACTGTTGTTGTTGTTGTTGTTGACATATAGAGCTGATCGAGACGGCAAACTCAGGTTTTTAAGCACATGGAGAAGAAGTGGGGCTTCTGATATACAAGAATAGCCGTTTCCCACTCCAGTGATTTGTGACAATGTCATTTCATGTCGTCAGTGGACACGTATGTGGTTTTGGTATAAAAGAGCGCATTACACCTCTCTCGACGTTTTAACTGTTGTTCGTTAATTCACATTTTTAATCTGTGAAAACATATCGTATGTCTTGTGTTGCCAATAGAAAGCGAGAGAGACACTTAATTGTTCATAGGTC
This sequence comes from Apeltes quadracus, assembly GCA_021346845.1. Classification (NCBI taxonomy): domain Eukaryota; kingdom Metazoa; phylum Chordata; class Actinopteri; order Perciformes; family Gasterosteidae; genus Apeltes; species Apeltes quadracus. The sequence continues at coordinate 4,280,363 of CM037924.1, read as the reverse complement.
ATTTTTGTTGTTGTAATGACAAGAATAATAAATGTTTGTGAATTTGAAACAAAAAAAATGAAATCGTTAATTTATTTTTTATTCCACGGAGTTGATTCCCCAGAGATAAAAAAAAATAATAATCTAAATGGGGGAAAAAGCAGGACCTGATTTCAATTTAATCGAATGCTTATTTTGTAAAATAAAAATACTACTTACCAAAGAGAGTCAACGTCTTTCCTCTCATTTAAAATTTGCTACATTTAATTATTTTTGTTGTTGGCAATTCCATTCAGTAAAACTATTTAACTAAATTGGCACGTTCTGGTAAAAAGCTTATATTTAGGCCATTCACGATGCAGCTCATAAATATAACGCATTTATCTGTACACTGACCAATTGGAACCGGGGGAGGGGGGGGGGATTAGCCTCCTATGCAGTTAATCAGGACGCTTTGGCGTGAAAAACGCATTTCAAATATTTCAAACACGACTCAATGTATTCAACAGTCATGAATATCACGCAACAGTGGGCAAGTATTCCTCTTGTGTGGCTCTTGCTCGCTTGTAAAGGACCATTTTCTAGCAAGTTACAAAGGCCCCAACTGAATAGAGGCGTTATCGGGCCTCGGCGGTCTGTAATTGAAAGTGAACAAGGAAATACCCACGGTCTTTCGGGCTGTCGTTGCTAATTTGTAGCAGCATTTTTCATCAGGCTCCCTAATCCACCATAATGCGGCTTTTTGGCCGTTTGTTGATGTTGTCAGTGCGGACCCCCGGCCCAGCGCAGTGAATGTGCGCGCAGCGAGCGGTCCCCTGTGAGGCCAGCCACACGCATTTAGGAGCCTGAAAAGCAATCTTCTCTAAAGGCCCTCGGTTTGGCTCCGCTTTCATGTCTCCGTGTGTTGTCTCGGGGTGTATATATATGTGTGTACGTATAAAAGAAGCAGTGGGACTCGTCCGGCCAACAGAAAACAGGCCCATTGGTCTTTTTTTCAGAGTTGTTGGAGCACATGTTTCCAGACAGAATGGGGTGTAAAGCCTCCTTTATTTACCAGATCCGTGCGCAAATGGTTAAATGAGTTTGCGGGTGTTTTGACAGATGATTATTAAGGATGAAGGGTGGGAGGGCTGACTCTTCTGTTTTCCTTCAGCCTTTGAAACGAAAACCAACACATGCCTACTTTTGTTTCAGCCTTTATTCCATTTCTCTCTCCCCGTTGGTGCAAATTGAACATTTATTAAAAATATTGAGCTGGGATTTGGGAAAGCATTTTGATTAGAGTTTCTCCTGCAGTGTCTCCGCGGGTGTTAATGGATATCCTGCATGTATAATTTGCAGAGTAAACGAGGTGGAAAAAAAACATTTAGCGGGCTATTGAAGTTTTCCTGTGCACGCTCGCTCCGGCAGGGAGTCATTACGCACCGCATCAGTCCATTAAAAATCCACATGAAGCGTTTGCAGAGGTGGTTAAAAAAAAAACGTTTAAATAACGACAGGAACAAAATCTAAACCAATAAAACTCACTGGTGCGGAACGCATAGCGCACGCGCGCGCACACATGGCGATTTGAGGCGGAAACGATTTCAATGGAAAATCCATCAAAACCGCGACAAAACACCAAAACAAAACAAGTCTTCCCGGCCGCATTTCTCCAGGAGCCCTTTCCCTTTTGTTTCGCGTGCGTCCTCACCAGGATCCCGTCGCGCACGCTCATATTTCCGAATAGTTGCGTTTTGGTCACGTCAGGACTCAGGACCACCCACAGTCCCAGCGCGCCTCTATTTAGGCATCGCGACCTTCGTCATGACTCGGGACGTCTTCGCCATCCCAACGACCCTGAGTGATATGTGACGTGACAGCCAATGACCCGAAGGTGTGTATACCAAAAAACCATTTATTTGTACAATGTAAGGCCATTCCCGTCTATACGTCTAAGCGCCGCAACGCGACCCACTTGGCTCGGGGAAGCAGATGCGAACCCGTGTCCTCCTGCTGATGTTGGATCCATCTCCTCTTCTCCTTTTAGCGATCGCGGATAACGTCGCGCATTGCACGATGAAGTGATTACAGGCCGTTTTATTATAAACATTATGCTCGTCATCATCATCATCGTCATCAAATCATCATCGGAGTTTGGTCCCAAATAGCGCGTGACAGCAGGGGATTAAATGAAATCGTTTTGCTTAAATCTTCTCCTGCCTTGCCAATAACTCGGCGTCCCTGATCGATGCACCGTTCGCCGCTGCATCTTGAAGGGCACGAGGACGCCGCCGTGTGTGCATCGTGTGTGTGTGTGTGTGTGTGTGTGTGTGTGTGTGTGTGTGTGTGTGTGTGTGTGTGTAGCCATGTCAGGCCTCAAGGTTAGGCCCGTCAATTGAAACAGAAGAACGTCTTTTACTAAATGTTTACAAAATGGCCTTCACGAATGAAGAAAGAACGCGTTTAGGCCTTATAAATGCGGTGGCCTATTAAAACACATCGTTTACAGTGAACACGTTGTTTTAGTCATTATTTAAAGGGGACTAAAACCACAAGAATGAGTCATTCAGTATAATAATATTATACATACTGTGTACTTCATAATTAATTCTGCCTCTTTAAAAAAAACAGGTAAAGACACGGGGATTACAGGTGATTAAAGACCGCGTCAGTAGTGATTTTGCGTTCATCACTTAATGGGAACAAAGGCACGTGTTTTATGAATTATTTTTATTTTACCCGTGAACGGGGCCAAGACCTGTTGGACACTGCTGGTGGGCTATATTTCACAGGCCGCTGTTAATAAAAACAAACTAATCAGATTGGACTTTTTATACTCAAAGACGTGGCCTTCATCCCGCTGCATCACAAACACTTCACGTTTGAAAGCCGTTGGGACCGTTTGGGGAAAACTCCTCACACGCGCCTTTGGAGCCCATAAACATCTCTCCCTTTTCTATGAAACTAACAGGACTTTATATTAACCCCCCACCCACCCCGCCTCACCTCCTTTCTCCTTTTACTCCGTGTGTGTGTGTGTTAGCGCGCGCGTGCGTGAGCCCACACGCGCCCCCGCGGAGGAATGTTGGCCCGGTTCGCCACGGCTCGACCTGCACCGGCGCTATAAATCACAGCCTCCCTTCTGCTGCTCCCATCTCCCTCCAGCCTCCGTGTTTTTGCAACAGACAGAGGAATCCTTCGCTTAATTAATTTAGAATGTGTAAATAAAGCGAGGACAGTGAACTCCCCATCATCTCTGGAAACACAATATTAACTTTGGAAGAGCTTCGCCCCGCCGACTCAAGACACACCAAACGAACACCTGCTGCAGGAGGGCACGGACACACACACACACACACACACACACACACACACACACGCACACACACACACGCACGCGGTGTCGGGGTATTAATGACAGCAGATATCAGCCTGCAAAGGTCACCAGAACATGATAGCGGGCTGATGGCCGTCATTACGACCTGATTTAGAAGTGAAGATGTGCGTTTGCTAAAAAGTCTTTTTCCGTTTTCTGTTTGTTGATCAGATGTTTGTCCTTACAGCGTTTAAAATGTGCGCAGCACACCAGGAGATAATTATAGTCTCTATACTGACACATCTGGATGTGCAAAAAGGGACCAAATACGAAACATCACATTTAGATGTTATTTTTAAAATATATATATAACATTAATAAAACAATGGGGCTGGAGTTTAAATGCGAAACATGCATCACAGCTCTCTTTAATGCTCATCATGTAGGAAACACGCTATTGGAGGCGTATTATCAGAAAACTCCACAAATAGGCTAATTCAATAACTCCCCCCCCCCCCCCCCCCCACACCCCCCCATGGAGACCTTTGGGTGAGGGTCCGCGGACCTCACTTTGGGCAACCCGATTCTTCTCCACAGACCCCTCTCCTCTCCTCTCCTCTCCTCTCGCTGCTGCCGGTCACTCTCACGCACACTCTCACGCACACTGTCACGCACACTCGGCGGTGTCACGCGGGCGTTTTTACGGCTTCTTCCATTCGACCTGCGATGCCGACGGGCGCGCCTGGTGGCGGCGGTGCGACCCATTGACCCCCCCCGAAGTGCTAATTGATTTACGTTACTTCGCCCCTCGTCGTCGTGTTAGAATGTTGGATTCCCCCCCCCCCCCCCCCCCCCCCCACAAAACAAATCAACAGATTAAAAAAAAACAGGAAACGTTTAGAGTTGACAGCATGTTAGATTCATTTTGTTTTGGGGTTCAAACAATTTAAAAATGAGAGAGTGACAAATAGTTATTTTAATTAAACAATTTCTCAACATGTATATATATATATATTTTAATAGAGTTGAGGCTAATTAGTTGAATTCCTATACAGGTGCATTATAAAGTGTGGAAACAAAAACAAACGTTTCGCACAAGAACAACGCAACTTTATCACTCTTCCACTGCAGACAGTCTCCATTTCATACGGATTGGTATCTGCCTAATGTTTATTTTTTTATTTTTTAAGAATGTAATGATTAAACTTCACCGAGAGTTAAACAAAAGTCTGCGCGGGGGTGTGATATAAGAAGAGCCAAGGACACTGCAGCCTCAAGGTGAAAATGAGACTTTGTTTACCCAATCTGTTTCAGCGTGAACGTGTGCGTTTTTCAGAAAATGTAGGGGGAGCCAAAGGGGGGGAGGTGGGGGGGGGGGGGGGGGGGTCGCGATAAAATGTAAGCTTACCATCCAGAGTGAAATGCGATCACGCATGAGGTCGTGGGGCCAAACTTTTTAAGACTAATGTTTATTTAGAGAAGTGAGCGCTGTCTATGGGACTCCCCTTTCTCCCAGAATGCCTCACTAATGTCTTTACCAGGCCCGAGCAGGACCACCAGTTAGACTGCGCGTCCCTCTGCGGCCCGCTGGGGCCCTTTGAGACGAGGCTGCCTTCAGAAGGAGACACAGTGTCCCACTAATCCACCATTAAACCCTCCAAGTGGCTGGAACGCAGTTTGACCTCATTCTGGATGAGCTCTTTTTTTAGATGAATAAAATCTAATGGAAAAATGAAACACCCCGTTTTGCTTTTTTTATAGAGCCTGATATTTCCAAAAAGACTTTCTGAAGATATTCAGACTTCATTGACTTGGTACCAAGCTTTCCTAATTTATGAATCTTACTCATTTCTATTTATATATTCAAAATATTCCTGTTGCCCAAAAAGCAAAGTGGCCATTATCTCAATTTAAAAAAAGGGGAAAAAAAAGTTTCATTACAAAGTGTAAAAAAGGGGCATTGCGGCGCATGGCGGCGCCTGCAGAGCGGCAGCGTGTTTTCTTACAGTTTGTAAAATTGAATTAGCCACGGTGGGGAATCTGACCTCTCGCCAGACCTGCATATTTTTCACCCCTCAGGTTTTAGTGTTCCTAGGGTATTTTTGTTTTCTCAGCTGCATCGGCCATTAGACATTGTCTCCATGCCGTCCACTTCTATCTTTTTACCATCTCCCCTCTCTAACCCCCCCTGGTAGCCCCCCCCCCCCACCCCCCCCTCTCTACCCCGCACCACCTCACTTTCTCCTCCTCTGGGCAGATCACACCTCACCAGGCCGGACAGGACCACAGCAAGACGGACCACGGGCATGTGCACACGCACACGCACACGCACACACACACGTGTGCTCAGAAACCACATCGGACAAAGGATCACATTTCACTTCATTGGACCTATTGGCTTTAAAATTAAGTTGTTCAAATGAAATCCATGCCATCCAGTAATTGTCACTAGTATTTATTTATCTATGCACACAGTGCTGCACAAAATAAAGACAACGTGCGGCGATAATTATTTGTACACATTTTTTTATTATTTCCAAACTTGGCTGGAGAGCTGCAACAGCCCTCAAAGATGGCCGCCCCCTTTTTTCTTTTGCGAGTTATTGACCAAAAGTGCCTGTACAATTGCCCACGATATAGGCCCATATGATTCTTCAGCACACAAGAGCCCTGAGGAGCCACAACAGCAGTTAAAGAGTGAGCAGCATGGCGGCCTGCGAGCTGCCACTTCACTGGAGGGCCAGAGTGAACAGCAAGAGCCAACGGATGGATGGATGGATGGATGGATGGATGGATGGAAAAAAAAAAAACAGGCCGAGACGGATGAAGAGACGCAGAAAGCGCCACGTTTCCTTTATGTGTGATGTTTGTCCCTATATTGCTCGGGACCTTTATGGTCTTGTTGGGGGGGATCCCGTGCATCGACGCTTCTCAGTATCGTGATGATGAATTCAGTGTGTGTCGGGGAGGTTTGAATTCATGGACTTTTCCCTCATATCGGTTCAGGTTGCTCAGCTCTTATGCGGTGGAGCGTTACCATGCAAAGGTGCAGGTAGACAAAACATCGCGGAGGTCTCGTGAATGGCAGCCAGCGCGTATCCCCAACTACAAAGAGGGAACACACATGTGTCGACTCAGTCTCACACCTAGCAATCCCCGGTATCAAACTGGGTCCAGCACGGCGAGCTGTTACATACATTTATTTTCTTCTTTTTCGCCCTATTATTCCAAGTCTGCTCATATAATAATGCATGACAGCTGCACCATTCATTGTGAGACTGTGTTCTTAGGCTGAAACCCAATTAGCCTGATGTATCATAAATGGAGTGTATTTTTTCTACATCTGTGAGTACATCTGCGTGTGCGTCTGCGTGTGATTGCACAGAACGCCCAGGTTCAAAGGCGAGGTGAATGAAAAAGGGCAAAGATGATGATGATGATGATGATGATGAGGCCACTTCATTCGCCTCCTCGCGGAGGAGAAACGTCACACATAAAGAAAAGGAAAGCGCAGCGGGGGAACAACGACTGGCTCCACAGCCGGAGGCTGATGCACGGCTGAAGTAGCCCGAGATTGCACTCTGAGTAGAGGTAAAGGGGCATCTGATCACATGTATGTGTACGCGTGTGTGTGTGTGTGGGTGTGTGGGTGGGTGTATCTGGTCGGGGTAAGGGGGTGGTGAGGGGAGGAGGAGGGGGGGGTTAATGTTGTTCACGACCAGTAGGCCCATTTCAAAGGGCTGGAGGCGCGGCTGGGTGATGGATTGGAAGCTGAAGGGGTGAGCAGATGGGTAAGTAGAGAAAGTGAGGTTAAGTGGCAGTTAGATGTTGCAGATCTGAGCAGATTGAGAGTGTGTGTGTGCGGGGAGGGGGTAAGGGAGAAAAGAAGAGTTATACAGATACGCTACAATTTCGGGTTAGATTTGTTGTGTGAATACTGCATCGTGCTGTGCGACGCCGCTCCTCGCGCTCTCCGATGGCGAGTAACTGGATGGAGAGACCACGTCGAGTCCCCTCTCTCGCTTCAGTGGAAGCGACTGAGCGGCGTGCGGTCGATGAGCACATGAGGTTTGTGTAAAAAGCCGATGGGCTCCCTCTTGTTTATGCACGGGCGAGTTTTCGCTCGTTCTACCGTGACTGGAAAAGAGATCGGCTGTGAATCCTTTAAGGCCGCCGATGCTGATCGTGTTTGAAGTCAACGTGCTGCGTTCTGTTTGGGAGAGATTCCATGAATCCATTCCTGATTTGCCCCAAATCGGTAATCCACAAAATTAAAGGATAAAGAATGATTACATGTTCGAGTGGAAGCAAAGAACAGGAACACTAGTCATCCGACATCTTTTGTACTAACTCTACTTCTCAATACCACTTTTAAAAGGTTAAAGCAAAGTTTAAAAAAGACAACTTTATGGTTGGTTTGTGGTTTGGCAGAATGGTTAGAAACTAAAGGTTACCCAACGGGAGAAAAACCTCTTGGTATGAACTGTGAAACAAGCTACCGGAGATTCAAAATCACCAGCGAAACAGCCCATAACAAAGTCATATTATGAAGGGTCCACTAAATGAATCATTGACCCAAGGATTCAACGATGTGAGGCATCAACCTACAGAGAGTCAGTAAGCCTCACCCTCTGGGGACAATTTCAACCCCCCCTCCCCCCTCCCATGGCTCCCTATTTAGCTGTTGAGGTCCAGCAGTCTAGACCGAAGCGGCCGGCCGGCCGAGAGACCGACAACGCCGGAGTCAGAGCCCCGCGGCCGTGTTTGTACAGTACGATGGGGGGGGGGGGGGGATGCAATCCAGGCCTGCAGGCAGGTAAGCAGGCCGCGGCTGTTCTTCAGAGAAGCAGGGTGCGGCTAAACAGCCAGGCGCCAACTGGGTTTGGGAGGAGGGGGTGAGGGGTAGGGAGGGAGGAAAGGGGGGGCGTGCACGTTCGCGTCTGTTTGTCCTCTCCCGCGTCGTGGGCTGGCCGGCTGGGACAGGCCTCCCGGGTGGCGCGTACGTGTCACGGGCCTGTCGGCGCTGCTGTCGCAGACCATTGTGCCGGCGGGGGATTGATGGGGAGCAGCAACAGGATGAATAATGGCCGACGGGAAACAGGAACCGGAAGAGGAGGGAGGAGATGCGGAGCGGAACGGCGAGGAGGGAGGAAGGGAAGTCCGCTCGCAGGTAGCTGGCGCGTGGCAAAGTAAGTGAAGACGCGTCGTGTCGTTGACGCACAGTCGTTCGCGCTATCAGGGAGTTCCAGGCGAAGTGTCCTGCAGAGCAATGCTCTCATTTAACATGTGCAGCAGACGAGTTGCTTCCTCTCATCTGTCTGACTAAGAAATACACCGGTCTGGATAGTAACAAGGCTTAGCCCGAGTGACTCCATTGCCACGTAGCTCCACTGAGCTACGTGCTACGTTTAAAAGCCACTGAGACCACGACATCAAAGCTCTGACCATGTCGAGTGAATCGGTACGTTAGAGACGGGAAGCCTAAGCTGACTTTCAACCTCAGGCATGTTTCCAGCTCTGGGATCCCCCAAAATCCACCACTCCCAACTAGGCCACTCAAAGAGGGTTAAAACAAAAAAGTGCTTGCAAAACAAATTTGCTCCCTTTCCCCGAGTCTTCCTCCCCTCCGATGATCCAAATCCTTCCGTCCACTCGGAGGTGTTTCCTCTCCGATACTGCCGTCGAGGGGAAGCACGAAGGGTGAGGGCCCTCCTCTTCCTCCCCGCGCCACTGCTTTCCTCTCCCGTTGGTTCGCTCGGTGGCCCTTCCTGCCCCTAATTCAATTCTACATGCTTTTCTTGGCTTAACCCGACACCCGTCTCCACTCAACGACTTCCCCCTCTGCCTCCTTCGATCCTTCTCTGACCTCCTTCGCGTCTCCATTAAATCCGTCTGCACTCCTTTCTTAAGTCTCTTCTCCCACTCTCCATCAACTCCCTGGATTCTCGGTCTGTTTTCTCTCCCGCCTTTCTGTCTCTCTTCCTCAACCTCTGGATGTACCCCGTCTTGCTCTCGCCTCTCCGGGCCCGTCTGCTTCCCTCGGAGGGAGCAGCTCGCTGGGGCTGCGAGGGGTCACTCCTGGGTGAGGGATATCACTTCTCCCCTATCTCCTTCTACCCTCCCCCCTTTTTTTGCCCCTGCGCACTCCCCCCCCCCTCCCACCAGCCCCCCCTTGACTTCTCTCTTCCCTTTCTAATCTGTTTGCTCCCCTCTCTAGACGTCCCTCCTCCTGCTCCTCCTCGTCTTCCTCCCCTGTCTTCTCCCAGTGAGGTAATTGACTTGCTGAATTCCTCCAGAAGCACATCAGGCCAAAATCAATCAATTTGAAAAAATGTCAAGTTGTGCATTTGAGAATGAAAGGATATTTACGCTTTTAACACCTCCCACGTTCAGCAGATCATACGTCGCGTGACACGTTTACACGCAAGTACATTTCTTTAATACGGACACGGGACGGATTTGTGGCTGTGCAGCAGCAGAGCGCTAACGAAGGACTGTACATGTGTCAAAAGGTGCTGCTGAAGAGCTTTGTGTACGCAGATGCAGAAAGAGACAAAAGGGGAGAGGATGCAAGGAGAAATCGGCCGGCGTGTGTTCTTGTTGGGGGGCAACTGAGGGGGATCGTCTTCCCCCCCCCCCCCCTGGGCCCCTCCCTGGCCCCGGCCAGAAGCCTCCAGGGGTCCCTGGGTTCCTGAGGAAAAACATCTCGGCCCCCCATCACCCCTGAACCCAGCGCTGGGCTGTTTACCTTGGCCTGGCTGCCTGACAGCTTTACTGATGTTACATACAGGCACACAGGGACCCTGATTCAGAGAGGGGAAAAGGAGCAGGAGCACAGGGAGAGAGGAGGAGGAGGAGGAGCAGAGCACGATAAGATGAGGGATGGAGGAGTGTGGGAGATGTAGAGGACGAGAGACAAGGGACGGAGGATGGAGGGAAGGCCGAGCGGCACACGTTGAGGTGAAAAGGAGAGACTGTGGAGGTGTGAGGGAGCGAGAGTGTTGGCTTACTCTGATCTTAATCACCACGATCAGGTCCATTTGGGGAGGGGGGGGGGGGGTGAAGGGGGGGGGAGGGGGGCCTGCACACACCGAGAAGAAATATGGCGCTGGAAACACAGGCATTCGTTTTCATCAGCTCTCTTAAGTATCGCTGCACATGTAAAGCAATATTTGGTTTTTGGGATCATCACTCAACGTAGTGGGGAAAAGTGGAGTTTTATAAGCAGATGTGGAATGGAGACTCAATATTTTATGTTTTATTACTCATTACAGGGTGATGTAGAAATGTAAAGGAACTTTCTACACTGTTTGTGGGGAGAAAATGGGGCAGGGAGGGGAGGGGCTATTGGCATTATATACAATACAGGTCGAACCATATCTGTTTTACTGTAACTAAAAGAACATTATCAATTAGGAAACTCCCCAGCTCATCCACCTGGGACGAATATTAGCCAGGGAGGCTGATTGTGTAGAATTTGCGAGAGATTCTCAGAGATTTTAGCAGCTGGCTGAAGGAAAACAACCACATTTCGTTTGATAAAGGATTTGAATTTGCTATTTGCGTTTCAGGGACCAACACATCCACTCGCAGCCGTTAGTTTGTCTATTTGTGGGCGTCTGTTTGTCCATTTCTGATCGGCGTCGTGGGGGCCGGGGGCCACGGGGGCCATGGGGGCCTGTGCGATGGGGTGGGAGGTCTGTGTTTTGCAGCTCAGAGCTCTAAGTCTTGTTTGTCTGTCCTGAGCAGCTGGACAAGCTGTAATAATACAAACGCGCCTTTGAACAGGCTGCTGTGTTGTGCCGCTCTGGTTTGGGTTACATCCCACACACACACACACACACACACACACACACAGGCGCACAAAAGCGCATTCCAAAAACATGTGTCCCACACAGCGATGGACACAGGTGGCCACGCGGACGTGCGTGCAACAACTAATATGCACAGATGGGGACTACAGTGCAGCATTGATTGTTGATCAAAAGTAAATAAGCCTGCATTGATTTCTGCCAAACGGTGATTCATCATCGTAAACTCGGCCTGTTTGTCCGTCCCCTCTGTCTGTCTGTTTGTTTGTTTGTTGGTTTGTTTTTGTGTACGGGGGGAGAGGCGGGTGGCTCGCTTGTTGTTTGTTTACGGCGCATCATTTGTCACAATAAATCCGCAGGGAAGGGACACACACACGCAAACACACAAACACACAAACACACACTTATGAGCCCCCCTGGATTGTTTCCACTGCAGACTGACCGCGCCGTCACCCTCCCACCGGAACAAAAAAGGGCCACAGTTGAGTGCCGCCCCGCTGACGGACGACTTCCTCCGTCGTTACGCAACAGGAGTTCAGGGCTTCACCTGCCCTTCACCTGGCCGGGCCGGGCCGGCGGCCTCGGTGCTCACGATACGAGAGCACAGGGAACTGGGCTGCAGGTTGCTGGGTCGATACCCTGGGGAACTACATCAACACCCAGGTTGGGGAAAAGGGGGCCACGGAGCAGCTCGGGGGGTCCCCATGCATAACGCTTCAATAAAAAGTTTTATTTGATTTGAACGACCTCTGCGGTAACAGGCATGTCGTTGGGCGTGTTCCGTTAATAGAGTCACCGGTCACAGGGCCTAGTGTATTTCTTTTCGGTCACACCTTTTCTACCATAACAAGTAGGGGAAAAAAAGTTGTGAATAAAAGTGCACTTGCAACCAAGATCAGGGAATATAAAATATTGATTTTCAAAATAAAGTTGCAGTGGATAGGCCAACTGATCAAACCTCTACCATGTTAAACGCCTTTGTTAGTGACAATAGAGAAAACAATAATACTACATTATTTAATAATATACCATGGTTATGGCTAAATACAGCCATAAGAAAAAACACCATTTTGACTACTGTTCTTATTTTGATTGTCACATCACAAAAAGCCATTTTTTTGCAGCAGCAAACATTTGGACTTTTCATTATAAGGAAAGGACAGTGACTGTGGCTCTTTTCTGTGTCCCGGTATTCCACACTAGCAGGACAGTGTGCCAACATGCACAACGCAAGGACCCTGAAACTGAAGCACCTCATTGCAATTCACCCATTAATGATGTCATTATTTACGCCTCGAGTCAAAATGTCCACAGCGAAAGTGGCCTCATTGCTTCGCTCAGTGCTGCTCTACCAGGATCAACTATTCCTTCTGCCGTAGTCTTGGTGGGACTTGGTATGATCCGGGATCTCCTGTAACAATGGGACAAACGCAACTCACAGAGACTTGATGGAGGGCCGATGGAGAGACAGTCGAGGAGGCTGCGATTTGCTTGGATTACGGAGCCACGGGTTAAATGGAGTTGAACATCTGCTCAGAAAGAAAGCAACAATTGCGTTCCTCATCCCTGACAGATTTCCGCAAATTATTCACGTGTGTGTTGAAAAGATTGTCCAACAGCTTGTGGCCGAAGACCGCTACTGTCAATCTCACCGGCAGTCGATTTATGCTCTCCAACACATATTGCTCTGAGGAATTCAGCCAAACCAGGACTCAAATATTTCCCGTGCATGTGACCATCGGTAAGTCTTAAGAGAGGTTCCTGACTCGTTTAGTTCACCCCGTCTTTCACACAATACAATGTTACTCATACGCTTCCCCACTGTCGGTCACAGGGAATTCCACAACAAAATACATGTTGGATTGTCCTATGAAGCACGCGGGAGGAATTTGCCTTTATTGTCGGAAACCTCTTTGGGTTCAGTCAACGCATCTACTTTGTGAGATCGTGGATTGGTTTAATGAGCACCGTTTGGCAGAGAGTTGGGACGGCTCGGTGATCCCGCGCAAAAACAGCACGCCAAGTCGCACTTTAGGTATTTTTCACGCGCCCTTTGACCTCTCAGCGAGCGCAGGAGCGCACTGTCCAGAGAGAAAGTGGAACAACACCCCCTGCTGTTCACAGTCAAAACATACAGTATTTCTTTATTTTTGTTACATTGTATCCCCATATCTAATACGTTTATCGGCCTATAATTTGAAGATTTTGTAGCCATGACGTTCTGTGCACCTGAACAACACACTTTTATTATTGTTTTTGGTACTAACAGTAACATGGCCAACAGCTGGCATAATCATTTACCAATTACCACTATAAACATAAATAATAATGGCGTGGCGTGATTCCTTCACGTGTGGAAAGCAGAGGAACGGAGGGAACGAAGGCGAAGGACAGCAGGGCGATATACAAATAAAAGTGGGCCTCTGTCCTGTCCTCCCGGCACCTTGCTGGCCTCTGCTCCTGAACTCCAGGGCTTGTGTGGGTTCGTAAAGAGTTTCTCGGTGACCTCAACATCTGACCACCCTGTCCTACGCCTGCAATAAAACACAGACGGAGGCCCCACAAACTGAAGCCAAACATCATCAGCGAAGAGCAACAAGCAGGCACCACAGTGTTCGCTTCAGCCGAGAGAAACCCTTTTACAAGAAACAAATGTTGTGGCGTATAACACTGCATGTTTATCCTATGTGGGAGCATACTAGCTAGCTCTTGCACCATTTACCAGCCTCATGTTTACTTGTGAACTTAAGTGGGAGTGCCCAGGACAGGGTTCATCTGTCCTACTCCCACCACCTCTTGTTTTTACATGGCATGCTGTGATTTTTGTTTGGTTTATGACTCCTCAGCCACAGGCTTCATTAGATAATGAAAGAGAACATTATTTCTGGTGGGAGGCTGAAGGTCAAAACAGGGTTTGGAACACACGCTTAGGACCGATCAGCCGTGTTGAGCTATCCAGTCTCTGATGAATCAGCAAAAACAACATCTGGAAATCTTCAGCCGGAGAAAATATCTAGTTGGTTTTATTTTCAAGATTTTGATTTGAGCTTAGTGAAAAAATAATGGTTTTTATTGTTGCTATTTTTGTCACACAGACCTCATATGTATATATAACCAATGTGCAGAAATTGGAGATACAGTTAATTTACATCCAAATGAACTTAAAAAGGCACTAAACGTAATTTGGTACAGAGTAAAGTGAGATGTGAATTCTGACAAAGGGGACTGATTTGGGAAGCATTATTGGCTGCACAGATTGTGAAATAAATCATAATAAATTCCAATATTTACAGACTATATATTTACACAGATTGCGCCTTTAGTTTCTCTGTTGGTACGAGGACCAATAACTCGTAGCTTTTGTGATTGGCTGTAAATCCGGAAGAAAAACTAAGGGGGCGTGGCCGCGCAAAAAGCACGCGGGGGAGACCGAGCCAACGTGACAGAAAACTACGTAAAAATAGAAGATAGAAGCGGTGGGTTAAGAAGGTGATACTCGCTGTCATCAACATCACGTTTCAAGTCAGTAAGTTAATCAGTACGTCACTTATTCACGTGACTGGAAGTAAGTTAAAATGCGTCGCTGTTAGCCGTTAAGCTAGCTCAAGGGCAACCACATTGCTACGAGCCGCTAATAGAAGTGCAGCTGTAGCATCGGCTAGCAACCCTTTGTTAGCAGGTCGGAAGTAACTACGAGATAACCTGACCTGGCGAGAAGGAGCTCGGACCTGACTCCGATGGATTCAAGGTCAGGCCATTGGTGACCCGAAGAGCAACCGGTGCCTCCAACTAAGATGTCATCTCTCACCCAAAGGAGGCGCCGTATGGCCAGGACACAAACATGGCTAAGTAAGTGGTTTATTTATTTTCATTGGTTCCAGCTGTAGCGCCACCTACCGCAATTGTGCTCACCTTCTGTGCATGTGTGCCCGTTTTGTGCACACAGACACACTGTGATTGATTGTGGATGATTCTTATATCTTAATAACAAGTCATGTGCTTTAGGTTAGTTTTTTTTCTTCAATTTTGGTATTTAAATGTTTTAAAATGTTGATAGGTAAGGTTAACACTACTGCTATATCTAATATTACAATGTATTCTGCTGTAACTTTACATGTTTATTTATATTCGTGAGGTCTTGTAAAAAAACTATATATATATATATATATATATATATATATTTCTGAGAACTGTGTCATTTGGGACATAATATATTAAGGCCAATTTTCTGTCGTCAATTAACATATTTTGCAATCAGTTATTTCATAGAAGATATCATTTGATTTCAAACTTAGATTTAGATCTAATGTTAAAAGGTAATGTAGCTGTTTACATTAATAAAATAATAATACGTTTAACTGAATAGTAATTTCATGCGCTTTCAAAGCGAAGGCAGCTAGTGGACTGTTTTTTCCTCGTTGCTTTTCTTTGCTCTTTAGCCACCTTTTGTGGTAGCTTTTAGTATCCTGTCTGACTCCAACGGGCCTCCCCTGCTGTTTGTTTGGTATTTGTCAAGTCTTGGATCGCCGTGTCCAATGCGCAGTGTGGTTCCCATTGGACAAAGCGAATGCACCTCAGGGAATTGTTGGGACAGAATGCGGTTTATTTTGTGAGAAATGGTACAGAGAGAAGGAAAGCTAAAACGAGTGAGAAGAGGATGTGTTTCCAAACGTTTGCTGAGCTCATGCTTTGCAGCGGAGTGATGGATGAGACAGGGGAGAGGGGGAGGAATCAAGGAGCAAAGTGGAAGTGAACAAGGGAAATGTCAGCGAAAGAAGAGCAAGAGGGAGGAAAGAAAAGGGGGAGTCAGTGGAAAAGAGTGAGAGGGCATGTGGAGGCCATGCAAAACCACAAAAAAAACAGATAAAAAAATAATAATTGATAAAGCCCTGCTGGCTTTGCGCTGGCTGGATTGAGCATGCAGGCGGTGAAGGAGGCAGGCGGTAGGGAGGTAGGGAAGGAGACAGGGGTTGGGAGGGCTATCAGGGACGGCACATCTGCAGAAGCCATTAAGGAGTGTCTATGTATTCGGCGTGACGCTGTTTTCTCTGCCAGGCATGGTTCGGGCCTGCACAGCAAAAACTGGGATCGGGTTTCGTCGGCGTGCAGTGGGGGGCCGTCTCCAGTTGACGCGTGATGATTTAGTCAGGTGTGAGCGTGCACTTTCCAATTTGCGGGGAAATAAATTACGACTGATTTTTTTATGAGGCCTCTGTCCCAGGCTGTCTCTTTCTCTCCCTCCCGCTGTGCAGCCCAACTGATGTGTTTATAAAGAGTGCTGCAGTGGGAGCTGCCCCTATGTAAACACACACACACACTTGTGCAAATAGACTTGAGTAATGAGAACAATAGCATGCATGGCAAAACGCACATTATTTGAATTTGTTCCTGCAGAAATGTAATCTGCAACCTATGGATTATTTATAATAAACCTTGGAGTTATCAGTTGTTCATATTTTTGACCAAATAACGCATCGGCTGAACAGTTAAAATAGATACCAACAATAAAAAAAAGACAAACAAATGCCAACAGAAGTCGTAGCTTCTTGTCCCTTTAGGGTCAATAGCTGGTTCTCCTTAACGGGTCAGCCCACCTGAGCCGAGCCTTTGCCGTTGTTGTAACTAGCTGCGGGGTTAACCCCCTTCACTTTAATTAGCTCACACAATCCCTCTTTCATATAACGGGGTCGCCGGCTCAGCGACGTCACCGACAGGGTTTACCGCTGCATCCGCGACGTGGCACACAAAATAGTGGCTGTTGCCTCCCGTTCGGGGCGGACCAACGAGCTGCCGTAAATGACGGATTTAATGTGTTTATTCAGCAGTTAGCGTCGGGCCAGCAGTTTCGTTTTGCACTTGTTTGCTCATCTTGTCGGGTCGGCTATTGGTCAGAAAAACAATAAAAGTTAACTTCCCTTTTGCAAACTACTCACTGTGTCAAACTTAAAATCCTTTCCAGATTTTTTGCTCTTTTTAAGTTGAGCAGTAGTTAACAAACCAAGAGGCTGTGTGTGTGTGTGTGTGTGTGTGTGGGTCTTCATTACGAACAATTGCTTTTGACTGAGCCGTAACCGAGTCCTGTAACGGCGTTCAGGCCGTTTCTACTCCGAAAAGAAGTCGTCCTGCCGCAGCAGCAGCAGCTGTGGCCGTTGTTTGAGTGGAAGCAGGGGAACACAGGTGTGTTGGTGGGAGACGACGCGGAGCAGAAGAAGTCCAGACGGAGGCGGCGGGTTTTCTGAGGCGAGGGGAAACATACTTGAGTTCCACTGGGGCCCAGAAATCGGAAACCCAAATTCCATAACCTCTGACCCGTGTTTGGTTCCCCTGCTACTGCTTGCACACATGTCTGTTAGGCTTTACTAAATGACCGCCGGGTCGACCCTCAGCGCGTGCGTTTTTTGTTTATCCCGTCTATCTGTCTCACTGACTGACGCGCCTGTCCTTAGCCGTGAATGCGCGTGTGTTCGTCCTCGCCGCTCGCTGCGGTGGACGAGGAATGACTGATGGGTGGGGTCGAACTGAAATGTACCAAACCTCATTTCACTGCAAAATCGTACATATTACTGGCAGATATGACGTTACAAAATCTTACTTTTGATTTTCTGTGAATGAAAGTGGTGTGTGTTTCCGTTGTACTTTAAAAGCTGACGAATGGAAGCATTTTGTTTCTTACTCAGCCTGAATTGCATCTTTCTTCTGCCTTGTTTGTTACTAATAATCTCATTTATAAAAGTTAATGAACGTAAAGTTTGTTCCATAATGAGTTATTACAAATCTACTGTTTTACAAATGGCGCGTATTCACAATGGGGTAAAAAAAAATCAATTATGTGTTGAAAAAAAAATCGTAATCGAATTCTTTCCCCGTTGGTCCTCACAACCAGCATATTTATAAATATTTCAATACAGTCAGTAAGTAAAGCAGTACATGCAATCAATACATTTTGATCTTGACGATTTCCTGCAATATCGTAGGAGATATTTGTCCATATTGCTCTACAATATAATTGTCAGAAAGTGTGGTATTGCTTTCCCACAGTAACTTCGGTAATTGTTGCTTACGGATTATTGTTTGTAAGTGATGACTTTGTTGTAAGCGTTGTGGTGTTATTTAACTAAACATTTGATGAGTCCTCTTTGCAAACGCTAAGGACACAATTCTCTAGTTTTCTCCACAAAAATCCCCCTTCAGCAGCTGGGGCTTTTATTTTGAAACTTTGAACTGGAAGGCAGTTCCACAGCCGTCACCTGCCTCCGCCTCCTACCCACACATCAGATAAACGAAAGAGATGGAGAACGTTTTACTGAGGTGGGGGTCAAAGTCTCCTTCCTTTTTTACGAGTTGTTACAACATGAATGGGAGCACTGAGCGGAGGGAGGGAGGGAGGAAAAAGCAGAGGTGGGGAGGAAGGGAGGGAAGGAAGCGAATGGTGTAGTTTTTCCCTACTATAACACCCCTGAGCGAGGTGAGAGGTGAGGGGAGGGGGGGGGGGGTACTTGCTGGGTGGTCAGCATGGTGGGCGAACTGTGTCTGCCTGTGTGCGTGTTAATAGCTGAAAGTCAAAAAGAGAAAGGAGTTCCGTGTGCAAAGTGTCTGACGAAATAATCAAAAGCATCTGATATTTCCCTCAGGGCCGCTTTTGATCCTCTTTTTTTTTTTCTTCTTCTTCTATTCTTGTTTTTCATCAGTCCTCTCTGGCTCGGCTTACTGCTTCTATTCTCGTGCCATTGTTATTCCACGGCGAGCTTACACATGCACATTCTCTGAGGTTTCCCTCTTTATGGGCTGCAGAATGAGGTGTAGACCCAAATGACTGCTCTAATCGAGTGGCAGCGCGGGCCCTAAAACAACACAGCCAGTACAACTCATTCCTCTCGACCGTAAAATATCCAGGCTTAATACGAATAGGCATGAAGTATTGAAGGCTGAAGTGTCTCTTATTGTGATACCGCGTCCGACGCTGCGCCGTCTACTCCCACCGGCGGATCGAGGACCAAACTACGCTGATGCAGTCGCGCCTAATTCTAATTCCCCGTCGTTGGCGACATACAAAATGATTGCATGAAATGAATTTAAAATTTTGAATGGAAACGCAGCGGCTGTTTGCTTGTTCGGTCTCTCAGGTATTCGGTACTCTCAAGTATTTATGAATTTATTTGTTTTCTGCTGTCAGAAATCGGTTTATTTTGGATGCATATTTTGTACCGTTTTGCCAACCGCCAAACTCTCCTCACATTATCCCGCTCGTAGAAGCATTGAATACCGTTATTTAACGCTGCGCTCGTCCGCCTGTCAGTCAGGCGGCAGCGGCAGCGGCGGCGTGGGCGGCCTCGAGCCGCGTTCAAGAGCGGTTAGCTGTCATCAAATGCCGCCGAGACCTAAACATCGGCTCGCCGCACCGACCTTCAGCGAGATGCAACATGTGTTCGTGACGTCTGAAGTCTAAACCTGGCAGAAGCAGAGAGGCGGATCAACAAGATCCAGCGACGTGGGGCGAGAACATTCGTTTCAGATGGGCCCGGGCCGGAATTGGTGCTGCGTGGCTGTTTTCCACCGAGCGCCGGTGTCGTGTTCGCAGGTCCTACGTGTTGTGAAGTTCGAAAGGGGCTTTGGCGCACCGGGGGGAGTGGTGGGGGGGGGTCGATCGATGCCGGCTCCTGTTCTATGGGCGAATGCCGAAAGGAGTGAAAGTGTCGACAGGGCCGGAGCTGAGAACCCAACACAACTCGACCTCGACACCCAATACTTAGTCCGACACTTCATGTTCCCCATCACAAACGTCCTACCACCCCCCGCCTCCCCCGCCTCCCCCGCCTCCCCCGCCTCCCTCTCTCCGAAGCCGTCTGCGTCGCCCCTCTCGCTCGCTGTCGTTTTATCTCTTGGCTCAAGTTTTGTTCGTTTTTATTGATAATAAAGTGCTCGGTTACACCAACATTCAGTGAAGCACAAAAGTCTGTTTTCACTTTTGATTTATTTTTTTTACTCTCCGTCACGTCGCTTGAGATGAGAGCAGACGCCCTCGGATGAACGCGCCGGTTTGATGTCGGCCATCGTGACGCATGGAGAGGCAGGCAGGCAGGCAGACAGACGGACAAACAGCTGGATGGGACATTCCAGTGTGACTGGAAAGCGAGACTTTCCTCCACAGCGGGTCCTCGGGATGCTCCTCATTCCTGTCCACACAGGATAGATTGTCCCGCAGAGGGAATGGAGACAGGTGGACGATTGGGTGACCACAATGAAGTGTTTTTTTTTTTTTTTTAATGGAAGACACTGAAGGAAGTCAGTTCATTCACGCCTGCTGCAGTGGGCGCTGTTCTCCCCCCGCCCCCCATACCCTTCTCCCCCCCACCACCCTTCTCTCCCCCCCCGTGACGCTGTGTGGGATGGCTGATGGGGGACTATGATGGCGGTGAAGGTGTAAATGGTGGCAATGATTTATATAAACGCGTGATAACAGGCAGACCGGGCGCGTCATTCTGCAGTAGCTGCCGATTACTGTTTTCAGCATCAACATCTGATAAGGTCGAAATGTAACACGTTTACATCATGGTTATGTGTTTGTGCGCTCGTGTGGGCGCACTGGTCTCTACCGGTTTTGTGGCGTTTCGGGGGAACAGAAGGGGAGGGGAGGCGGAGGGGTTTCTCCTCTATCGTTATAACCCATAACCCAGAGATGTGTGTACGCCTGAATGGCCACTTTAACACCTTCTGTGTCCAAAGCCTGCACAGGTCAATGGGCCAATTCTTTGCATGAGACACTGCCGTTTTTGCCTCTGCGAGGATGAACCAAGCGGCAGCAGGCGTTCGGAATGAGGCACGGCGGGTGCGTGAGGAGGATGGCGGAACGGGAAAGGCTGACACGAGGCGTTTGGTGCTGTTAAATCTGGCTGGTGAAAGCAAAGAGAGCAGCTGACGCGGGTTAATGTTTGACTTGGGACGTTTCTTTGTTCACCGCATCACACAACCACCACCAGACACGGCACAAACGTCTACTCTCCTCACAACGCGTTGCGACTCTGCTCTCGCGCTCGAACTGGGCGAGGTGTGTTGCACTCCAAAATGCCCCCCCCCTCCGCTGTGGATGGGTGGCTACTCTCGTGACGCGTGCGTAATTTAAGAAACCTGACGCAAACACTCAAGCTCCCCGTCGCCTGACCTCACTTTGACGCCGGAGCACACGAGTGGATGAAACAATGGTCGTTAATGCGGCGCCACAACGAGGCCGACGACCCCCCCCCCCCCCCCCCCCCCCCCGACACGCCGTATCCACCGCTGCCCGCTTCTTCACTTCAGCGTTATTTAAAATAATCACCCCGCGTTGATTCGTTTGTGCGGAGGAACGACGCGTGGCCGCTGTGATTGCCCGTGATTTTAAGTGGCCCTCGTCAGTTTAAAACAAGGTCAACGATTCGGGGTTCGTGAGGGTTGGGGTAAAAAATGTAGACGCTGAAGAAAATCTCCTTTTTAAAATCCGAGCTTTGACCTTTTGGTAAATTTTGTTTATCGCTCGTTGAGCTCGAGTTTGTGTTGTGGCGCAGAGCGAAGCATGTGACTGCACAGTTTGATGTAATAATCCCAGAGAAACGGCTCTTCTCACCTTCTGCCCTTCGTCTTCGTTGCTCCTCACTCCGGTTTGATCAGCCAATGAGGCGCCAGTACGCGTGCACTTGTTGCTACCGATGTGGTGTCCTGTTTAAATACTCCGAAGCAGCGGAGGGGAAGCTAGATTTTTTTTTTATTTAGTGATCATGTTTGAGGAAAACATGCATGGAGGGAAGGAGAAAAGGAAGGAGATTCGCAAATGGCCGTTTTGTATCGAATGCAGGTTTGGAATTAATTATTAATATTGTTCAGCCATATCCGCCGCCACCGCGTCACTTAAGCAGGTAACATGTTGGTGAAGTAGAACCTGAGCATAAAGCTGTGATTTACTTTGGAACGCACCGTTTTGGGGGAAACTCGCCAACGTAAAAGGAGAGCATAAGAACCCGCCTTGTTCTCCTTTTCAAAGCCTTTGTGAAGAGTTTTTCCGCCCAACAGAAGAACTGTAAATTAACCCGTGGACCAACCATCACAAGAAAACGGAAGTAAAGAAATATTGCTTTTTGCGGGTGCAGCGGGGATTTGGCAGTGGAACAAATATTCTCTCTCTTTACAAACGTCAGCAAATTTCTCATTCAGATAATTGTGTCCTAATAAAACAGATGTAGTACGTCTCAATTTCTAAAAGAATGACAAAAAAGACACTAAGATTTACCTTCTCCTCCCAAGCTTTAGACTCTCTGGGAAACTCTCAAAACTATAAGCAGCCTTGACCTCCACCGTGGAATTCAGTGCTTCCCCTTGTAGCCACACACACACACACACACACACACAGGGTTACAGAACAACAGCAACAGAGCAGCTTATCGTGGAAGTGGGTTGGCAGGAGAACATGGTTTTACTGCTCTGACTAAAATAAAACATGAGGACTTTGTGGTTCACAGTGCAGTTGGAAAGACAAATATTATTTTTTTTACAAGCGAGAGAAGTCCGGGGACAGGCTGTATACAACGCCTTAATGATTGAATGGCTGAAGTATTAAACCTTGTAACTATTGCTGTGGGGTCCTGACCTGGAGGGGGGGGGGGGGGGTTGATTGGGGGAAATCTACTTGTGCAAACGCTTTGAGAGAGACACACACACACACACACACACACACACACACACGAACGAATTTGAGTGAGACGTGACACTTACCTTGGGAGAGAAGTGTCCTCATTAAATCTTTATGTTGGAGTGGATTTAGCAGCTTAATAATTAGTTCTGAAGGAACACAACAGACTATATTCAGCACATCTATTTTCATTTGGGATATTCAAACGCTGTCTTTACTTTTTAATACCAATACCTTACATATCTTGCATTTTTCCGTCATCTGCTGTTTTCCTGACAGAATAATATATTTAGTGCACAAAAAACTAAGGGATTCAGATTCTGCGTTACAACTAATCATGTTTGAAAGCATATTATTCTCGTATTTCAGCAATTCCTGAATCTGCTTTGTTGCTGTAAGAGGAGCTTTTGAAGCACAGCCACTGTGGGGCACCAACAGGTGCTCTGACCCCCCCGACCCACTTCCCACACACACACACACACACACACACACACACAGACAGAGACATCCTCCAGCACTGCGACACTTTGAACTCCGTATGCTAATGTTGACACACCTGACCGTCATGAGGCTCATTACCCGTCGACTCACTGATCACCTGATCACCTGATCGCCGTTGTGACTCCCAACGTCGCCGCTTCCTCTGTCGTCCGCTCGCTGCGCCGGTCATCGTTTCCAGAAAGGGCTCGGCTTTCTGTCTTCATATTTTTTGTGTGTGTTCTTTTTTTCTCACGCGCCCCTCGGGGGTTGACGCAGGGACGGGTGGAGGCAGATGAGCCTCCAGGCATGTTGCATATGCCAGGACTGTGAAATGTAAGCACATACACAAATAAAGGCACGTACGCATGAGAACAATCTCTGACTTTCTCTTCCCCCAAATCACACACACACACACACATGCAACTTAAGACGTATGCTCCAATCTGAACCATAGGGGGTGGACGAGCCACAGGTGGTCGTGGCAGAACGCACAAATACAGATGCAAACGCCACTCGCCCGTCCCTCAGACTTTATTTTCAAACTGTCTTAACGGATCAGATGGAATTGAGGAAACAAACGGCCACACGTGCGTCTGACATTAGAATGGAAGAGCAATTGGTCCTCGTTGTGCATGCACCCCACTTCAGTTTGTGTCACTCTTATTTGCTTATGGTGTGTGTGTGTGTGTGTGTGTGTACGTCCCTCTCCCTTCCCAGCTGCAGCGCTCATGCTGGGGCCTCCTCCTGGTAGCCATTATGGGTGTGTTTGTGTGTGTGTGCGCGTAATGTGTATGTGTCTGGGTGGTCTAGTCCCGTCTCCCTCCTTTGAGTAGTTTTATACTGTTCTGCCGTGGCGGTGCCCGAGGGCGGGGAGTCGGGGGGGGGGGGGCAAAGGTAGGTTGAGGCGGGGGGGTGAGCAGCCCCGTCGAGAGGAGCAGACGACCGGCCTAATAAAGCTTCACAGGGTCTAGGCCCATCGCTCTCAGCACTTCCTCCCCGCTGCCCTCTGTGCCCCCGCCTGCCCCCTTCGGTCCTTCACAGCCCCGACCCCCCGACCCCCCCACCCTCCCAACCATGCTGGCACATGTGGTCCGGTCCTAATGGGACCCAGCTGGACTCCCACCGTCTCATACGGACCCCCAACCCCAGCACTCCTCTCTCTTTTTCAACGTTCAGCCCAGATGGCACTCCTTCAGGCAGGATATTCACTGCTGGAGGATGTGTTTAGTATCCTTTTTCCTTTTTTCAACCCCCACACCCCCCCGAACCTCCACCACCATCATCCCCCGTCTTCCGGTCATGTGATTTTCGTTAATGTCAGGTTCCGACCTCTCCGGGGCTTTTGGACTAAGCTGCTGCCACGGGAGCTTCTGCAACGCGTCCTCAGTGCCACCGCAGCCAACGGTTCACACGTCCAACCCGGCCTCCGCTGCGGTGGGGTGGCGTGGAGGGGTGGGGGGAAACATTTGTTTGCCAGACCTCGTCTCCCCGGAGTCGGTGGTCGGCGTGTTAACGGGGCGCCGCCGATCGGCCGGCCCCCGACCCCTTTATGGTGCCACGGCAGAGCAAACAAACTAACCGGAGAGATTCCGCGCGGCGGCCCGCTAAACATTCTCACAGTGCTGCAGGGGACAAGTGCTGCCAAGTCCACCGACACATGGGAGCGTGCAGACATGAAAGCAAACGTGCATGGGTTCTTACACACATACACACACACACACAGCAGTTAGAGTTAAGGATAGAAGTCTCTTGTGATGCATCATTTAAAAACTGTGGTAGAACCAAAGTGCCCGTGGCAGCTATTTAGTAAAGAACAAAAAACACGTCTGTTTACGTGGCTACAATACATTTTTGGAAAACACCTCCTCTTTGCAGCAGTAAGAGTGGGATGGTCCGGGGGGGTGTGTAGTTATGTTTGCCCCCTCGGGACCTCGCTGTCCCCTGCAGATGGTGACGTAGCAGGTCCCTCTGGGTTCATGCTCTAGAATTAATTCCCTAGGGCGGCGGGGGGGGGGGGGGGGGGGGGGGGGGGGGGGTTCATCGGTTAAAGCTACAGGTCGCACATATGCACGTGCACGATTGATACCTGTGAGGGCAAAAAAAACATGTTGAAAGAATGGGAATATTGGATATATTTTCAGAAAATACCGTGAAGGCGCCAAAACCAACAATCTGTTTGGTTGTCTCTTTTTCACTGCGTGTCTGTGGCCCTCCGCTCCGTCCCCAGACTGATGACACGCACCTCGAAAACAGGTCACGGATACTTAATAAATAAATGAAGAGAGGCTAAATAATCGGAATCGGTTAGCTAGTGAAAGTTCATTCCAGTAGGGCCGTGTTTCTTTAGGGATTTGACTGAAGGATGCACACGTTGTGTTCGGCGACACTAAACGTGAACACGCCGTACCTGCGTTTGTTTATGTGGAAATTCCAGAGTGTCTTTAAGCGCAGTGGAAAAGGGAGAGTTTAGTCCCCCCCCCCCCCCCACAATGCCCCTTCCATTCAGAACATACACTGACCTTCTCTATAATGACGTGTGACCCCCCCCACCCTCGTCCATCACACCCCTCCTCATATTCCAGGGCAGAGGAGGCCCCCGGAGTGTTTATGTGCAGCGGGCCCCCAAGCTAAACAGGAAGGGGACAGGAGACCGTCACCGGGGAGTCAGGACGCAGGCCGACGTCGGGGTTTGCCGTCGCTCGACCAAAATGAAAACCCCAACCGTGGTCCGACGGCCAAACGCCGACCGCTCTGCCGCCACTCGTTAGGCGACTGCGTATTTACACCTGCAGGCCGCGCTCGGGATGGGGTAGGGTGGGGTGGAGGGGAGGGGGTTTCTCGAGGCGCCTGACGCGCGTGACAACCGGAGGCAGAAGCCCGGCGCTACACTGTCCATGCGAGCCGTGCAGACGGGGGGAAAAATAAATACCGTCAGAGGAGAGGAAAGCCAGTCTGTTTGAAGTCGGGGAGGCCAATAACAGACTGCGAAACCTGAACGCAGCCTTGTTGAGGAGCGGCGATACGCGTTTGTGTGTGGCAGCACACCGCTCCAAGACTACACATGAGCGTGTGTAACCCTACACACCTCTCTGATGATGTCACATTAGCATTAACCCTGTGTGTGTGTGTGTGTGTGTGTGTGTGTGTGTGTGTGCGCGTGTGTTTTTCAATGGGGCAAACAAGATGTCTGGTATTGTTTTTTTGGCCAGTAAGAGAAATGTAAACAGCGGAAGAACGGAGACGGTCCTCGCCCGTGTGTGTGTGTGTGTGGCTGCGGCGGCGGCGGCATGATATCAGAGGCCCGGCCGGGAGCGGGCGAAGGGGCTCTGGTCAGTGTGAAAGTGCAGCCTGTCACACAGACGCCGTCCGACTGCACGCCACGCTCACAACAGAGCACTCAGCCACTGGCAGCGACCCGGCGGCGGCCTGCCAAAGCCTGTCGGCTCAAACGTCTCCGCGCGGCGGCCTGGGAAACCGAAAAAGTAACAGCCACGGCTAAACGTTTGGCATTGGAAAACCTTCGTTGAAAGGTTTTCCTCCGAACTGAGAGTGAATGCCGTGCGCGTTCCTACGCTAAATTGGAACATTAGAACATTGTTCAAATCAATTTTTTTTCAAAGTTTTGTCTTTTGTCAATGTTTTTTTTTTTTTTTTGAACGCGGGTGCTTTCAAACCGGCCACCTCCCCGAAGGAAATGTAGCTGCCTGGTAAATCCCTGTAATCTGCAGCGCGGCAGCGTGCTTGTGGCAGGGAGCCAGGCGGGTGCAGACGTGCAGAAATGCCCACCTGTTTCCTCTCCTTCACTCTGTGATATTTTATTAACACCAGACGCCGCTGCGATGAGTGCTCATTTTGTACGCGTATCGACTTTTGGCGTAACAGACATGTGCCCTTTCTGTAACCCGTCATTTAAAATCCCGTTCTCTCTTTTTTTTTTTTGGCTCCTGAAGCCGAGTTGGTTTGAGGCAGAGCACCACGTCGGCGGAAGACGAATAAAAAGAATATTCCCCACGGGGCGTCGATGAAGTATCACTTTTAGGGTGGTGTGAGTATTCTTCTCGGGACCACCGGTGAGGTACGGGAGGCCGGGGAAGGAGGGAGAGGAGAGGGGGGGGTTCCAAACCGCTACACGGAGGAATGGACGAGGCTCCTCTTTCTCCCTCCATCAGAGGAGGTGGTCCTTGTTTGTCTTTTTCTGTGGTCCGTCTTTGATCACCCCCCCACCCCGTCTCTCTTCTTCCCCTCCGATTCATCGTCCCGCCGCGGACAAAGACGGCCCCTCCAACAAACGCAGCCGGCCGCCTTTCAGGGCCAAGCGTCAGGCTGTTGAGGGAAGGAGACAACGGCAGAGGAGCAGGAGAGCCGGGGAGCGAGGAGAGGAGAGCACGCAGTTTCACCCGCCCTGGAGGTCTCAGGCAGCCCCCGGCCCTCAGTGCCCCTACCTCCAGAAGACCGTATTCAGAGACTCACCTAATGAACACTCCTGCCCTCATTCAGCCTCACAATGGAGCCCTCCACCGCCATTGAGCCCGCTCACAATGGGGAACATCGCTCCAATTAAACCCCGCAGACAATGAGTCGGGGTAGGTGAAGGGGCGGAGGTGTGTGTGTGTGTGTAATATGTGTGCGCATGAGGGGTCGAGTCTGGGGGGTCAGCGGGGGTAATGAACAGGCCCAAGCTTGCGGATCTCTTCGGAGGTCCACTGAAGTGCCGTTGCCTCTGATGTGCTATTTGGATCAGTAAGAAGCAATTAGGTGCCCATTCCCAGCACATCCCGAAAAACGTATCCTCCCCCAGGGATATCGTGTGTGTGTGTGTGTGTGTGTGTGTGTGTGGCCTTCAAATCAATCCTTTATGTCACATAGTTAAAAATAGATGAACTACATTACATGGTTTCATCCATTTCTTTTTAGCACGGCTTGTTATGTAGAACGTGTAAATAAGAACGAGGCAGGAGTGACGAAGAAATGAAAAAGCTACAGAGGAAGAGTGTGAATAGAAGAAAGAAACAAAAAAAAACAGCAAATGTGTAACATGCAGCAAAACGAAGCAATAAAAAAAAAACCTTCGAGTAAACGGAGCCTTTTAGAGAAAACTGATTTGATTTTCGACCCGAAGTTATGCTTTGGGAAAACGAAGCACAAGAAGAAACGATCACGGGCGGCTCGAGCCAGAGGGTCCCGAGGCGCCCGTGATGTTCTACGCCCCGTTATTGATGTTGATGCTCAAAACCCGGGAGTCCGTGGGGACGTGACATTTGTCGCAGGCGGAGAGACGGGGCGGCGAAAGCCAACAAAGGCCGGGGACACAAAGGCGGGTATACGGCGAGGCAGCTCGGGGCCGGGCCCCGCTCATGAATATGGCAGCTGTGCTGACGCCGCTCTCCAGTTGTGCGTGCGTGTGTGTGTGTGCGCTCATCTGTCCCGTGTGACTCGACTCACGAACTCATCGCACGTTCTCCTCGTCGCTGCGTCCAGCCCGCCGGTGTTGAGGTATTCGTGCGTCTCTATCGGCCGCCTGCCGCCGGGGGTAAAAAAAAAAGTCAATGAACTAGTGCGTCAGGGGAGCAGGACACACAGCAGCCAGATCGATGCCCTTCGCCCCCCCGGGGGGCCGACTCAGTGGGGGGGGGGGGGGGGGGTCGCTCCTTCTTTTAAATCCCTCGTACTGCTGTGACAGCGGACCGCGGGGGGTTTGTACTTGAAGTGAAGCAAAGTGTCACTGCTGGAAAAGATTTTTCCCATTTACCTTCTTGTGTGTGTGTGAGAGACTGTGTGTAAGTGTTTAGCCTGTGTACTTCCTGTTGTCTATTACCACGTCGTAAATTTCTCCGCGGACCAGGGATTTCTGGAACCGCGCAGCGTTTAGAAAGTAAAGGCATAAGTGCGTCTGATGCTTGAACGCATTTTATTGTTTTCCTAATTCTCCGGTGGAAACTTTTGGCTTTTGTTCGGGATTCTGGTGCTGAAAGCCTTATCTGGACCTGGCTTTGTCTCTTTGTGTGCGTGGCCTCCCTTCAACCTTCAAGCTGTTCAGGAGCAGCAGCCTCCATTCTCCACCCGGGCCGTATTTGTAGCTTTGTTTAGGATCTCATCTGCCCCCCCCCCCCCCCCCCCCCCTCTTATCGAAAGCAATATTGTTTTCAAATGAAAAAGGACATAAATACTCCTAATATTCTAGTCTCACTTGAGTCGTACTTGGAGTTGGAGTAAATCAAAGCCTTAAACCAGGAGTCCAGCCTCTGTGTGTGTGTGTGAGTGTGTGTGTGTGTGTGTGTGTGTGTGGATCTACTGAGTGTGGGAGAGTCTCTCTCTCTCTCTCTTTCTTAATCTCCGTCGTCTTCCTCGCCGGTGTTGCCACAGACCTCCTTCTCTCTTCCTCTCCGGTTCCTGTGGCCTCCCAAAGCTTCCTCTGGCCGTCAAGACGTAGGACTGCTGAGGGACCGGGGCGGGTGGGAGCGGGGTATCGTGTTCGCTCTCTCTCTCTCTCGCTCTCTCGCTCTCTCGCTCTCTCTCGCTCTCTCGCTCTCTCGCTCTCTCTCGCGCTCTCTCTCTCTCTCTCTCTCTCTCTCTCTTCGCTCTCTCTCCCCTACAACAGATTTATGGGGGCTCAGTCCTTCTCTAAATATTTGCCTTTCCCCCTGTACTATGGGAGATTGATGGCCTTTGATGTGAGGGGGTGATGGAGGCTGGAGGTGCAGAGGCTTAGGGTGTTGGGATGGAGGACGGGAGCATCGTAGGAATCGGTCGGCCCAGTGGTTCCATTTGCGATGTCACCTCTTTGCCCCGCGTGAGATGTATCGGGGTCGTTGGCACGTGTCAGCTGTCTGCCGTCGCGTCGGGCCGATACGCGCGCGCTGCCTCCGCACTGCGGTCCGTCGTCCCAGCCGACGGTTTTCGACATGGATGTTTTTGGAGTAATGGAACGAGGTCTGCCCAATTACCTGCTCCGCGGAGGCTCGCGCTGAGGAAAACCCGAGCGGAGCTGCTAATAATGATCCCATCCAAAGTCAATCACGAGTCACAAAACATCTGTTAAGAAGCTTCCCCTCCATCCCGCCGGATCTACTTTAGTCAAACGATTGCTTTCAGAATCCAACATCTATTTCCAGATCCAACTGATGTTGCATCATCTGGGCTTAAATTGATCAACGTCTGTGTTCTTTTTTTAATGCAAAGCTAATCAGAGCATAGGCCAACCTAACCCAGACGGCGATGCCCATGTGTCCCGTTCTGTTGTGTAATCGATCCAAATCAATCTATTATGGACACAAAGTAGGAAGTACGCTGTGAAAGCAACTAACTGCTTTGGTTATTACAGCTGAAAGGGAACATAAACAAGTCATTAAAGCTACGGTGGTGGTGCTGACTCGTTCTCTCCGCTTCACGGCTCTACTTCCACACCCGACATGACATGTGCACACACACACACACACACACACATCCTCCACCCACTCCACCCTGCACATCTCCTTTTCTACTTTTCCCAGTTAACAGCTAAGTGTCAGGGGGTAAGTAGTGGGGCCCTACCTCTGCACCCTGCTGAGTGGGGGAGCTTCCACCTCATTCACCACACAACACACACACACACAGTGTGTCAACTGTGTCACACTGTCAACTTTAGTTGTTTAGTCGACTA
Organism: Apeltes quadracus; assembly: GCA_021346845.1. Classification (NCBI taxonomy): domain Eukaryota; kingdom Metazoa; phylum Chordata; class Actinopteri; order Perciformes; family Gasterosteidae; genus Apeltes; species Apeltes quadracus. The sequence goes on along the minus strand of CM037924.1, from coordinate 4,249,497 downwards.
ATCGCTAATTTTTTTTCAAATCAAAAGAAATTTTCATTGATTTACTCCGGATCTTTATTACTTTATAAGCAGTTATATATTACTGTAATCTAAATATAATCAGCCTATTTTTGATCCCCAACTTTAAATGCTTTAATTTAGGCTGTTTTATAACGGCGCCACAATTCAGTTCGTAGATCGGCAACTTCCTCTCGCCGTCGGAGCCCGTTACGTCTCCGCGCTTTTAAAAAGAACGCTTTAACGTCCGCGAGCTGAAGTTCAGCGGTCGCTTCTTTATTAAAGCGCGAGCTCCATCACCTCCTGCGTCAGGTCCGTCAGGGTCCGCGGGGACCGCTCGCAGCGACAGCAGCTCGGGCCCCGGCGGTTGGAGCTGATCTGACCGGTGACACCTCCGGGTGAGTAATCCGTCTGACCCGGGGGGGGCGGTGGGGGGGAATCTGTTTGCGAACCTCCGGAGTGCCCCCGGAGTGCCCCCGGAGTGCCCCCGGAGCGCCCCCGGAGTGCCGGCGGGCCTGTTTATTTAGTTTGCATGCTTTTTTTTAACTCGTGTCGTAGGCTACGGCCCGGTTAGGAATGTGGTTGGGGACCGCTGGTTTAGTCGACTAATCGTCGACTAAGCATTTCTTTGGTTGACTGCAGCCCGAGGGGAGCCGGCCTCTTCCCCGGGCAGCCGTTGGTCCGTAGAGCGGCGCTGTGCTGGCGACACGGAAGGAAAAGGGGAGGAACACGGAGGTCATTCGGATGACTAATGGTTGAATTCACAGGAAACTCTGGGAACATTCTTCCTCAAATGATGCTATTAGCTGCTTGGGAGAGTGAGGAGAGAGAAAGGAGAGAGAGAGGGAGAGAGCGAGGGAGAACAGGCGAGCATCGTTGTGTGTTGGAGGGAGGGAGGGAGGGGGGGAGGAGGGGGGAGGCCTTAAAACAACAGGCCGAGAAAGAGAAAGGAACTTGTAGCTGTTTGGCCCGCTGTTCTTCAGGGGAATTCTCTGCAGTGGTATTTTCCCGTTCGCCGTGATTTATCGCCGCTGGCACCCCGCCCCCCCCCCCCCCCCCCCCCCTCCTCGCCCCCCGCCCCTCTCCCCCCTCCGGTCTCTGTCAATACAGGCCTCTCAGAGGGTCCTAAGCCCAAGGAGACAGTGGGCCTGAACCGTTCTCCCTCTCCCCCTGCACCTGTTCCCTCGGCGGGGGAAACGAGAGCCTGTAATTAAGTGTGAAAGGGGCTCCGCCGGTGTGACGGTGTCAATCCGTTAACGTCTTCTACTATGTGATCCAATGAGCGCGAGGATTTGAGCATTTGTCTCCGTATCGTATCACTCCGCAGACATTTAGATGAGTTATGTGTGTGTGTGTGTGTGTGCGCACGTTAACCCTGACATGAGGGGAACCGGGGTTTTCAATTCTAAAAAGACGGGTAATTTAGACTCTTGGGTCGGTTACCATGGTAACTGACCCTGAGCAGCTTGCTTCCTCTCTTTCAGATGATTTTTTCGTTCATTCATTGAGTCCATGTCGAAGCGCGAGTGGAAAGTGGCTTAATTAGTGAGGTTTGCTGTGTGTCAGAATCAAAGTACTCCGTTGTTAATTTGTTCGTTAATTTAACGTTCGATTTGACTACTTGTATGCTCTTTTTTTATTTTTATTTTTATTAGCATTTTTACCAACACTTTTGACCAAACATTCAGAGATTAAACGGCGAGTCACCCTCCGTTTCCCCGGAGCAGCTTTCAGTTCCATTCATAATATTCACTCTCAGGTTAAATTGTAAAAATTGGTATGAACTTGAACTAGACACACAGCGTAATTGACTGAATTGCACATTAATTGTACTATTATCGAAGATTATTTGTTTAAGATTTGAGCAGGATCGTGGCTTTTAAATAAACTGTGTCTAGATTCAACTAGTTAAACATTCCAGTGACCATCGTTCAACCGACTGCTTTATTTCAGCTACTTTAAACAAATGCAATCTAAAATAGATAATATATCATTTAAAATCAAATGTATTTTAACCGCTACACCTTTTTCAAGTGCAAATCTCCCAACGCATTATTAATCATGCCTCTATGGCTTTGATCTATATATGCTTTTATTTTTCTCCCTCCATTGATGCTGTCTGAGCGTTCTTGTCCTGTCAGATTAAAGACAAACAAATATGTTTAGCATGTGTGATGTATTCTACACACCCGTGCACCGTTTTACTCCGTGGCGTATCTGGTAAACCATAAATTAATAGACAACGTGCAACATAATCAGTTCATTTATTAACATTTATCACTTATTAATTTATTTTCCTGCTCTTAATAGCGGATGAAAAAAACCCGGAATTATGACAACCTGGCTGATCATTTGACAAAAATACCACAGAAGCTTTTTAGATGTTTATTATTTATGTGTTGTAAGTTATTTACGGCAGGTTGTGTGAAGTTAAACGACTCATTACCATTATTATTATTATTTTCTTGAGAATGCTGGGAAAACTTCTACTTTAACTGCATTTATCTTTTTGAATTCTTACGTTCTTCGTCAAAAAAAGTCTTCACCTTCACCAAATGCTCATTTTTACTGAACACAGCTTGTTTGCATCATAATGAATATTTAGATCTTCTATCTATTTCTCCCCCATTTTTTAAAGTATAATTCTCCTGAAAAACGAAGTTTTTCTATTGTGACGTGTAGAAGCAGGAACCAAACCGGGGACGTTGTGGCTGCATTTTCCACCAAAATGCCTGCTTTACCCCACGAGTAGGAAAAAATTCCCCATGTTTACAAATCTGCAAACATCCGCCCATCGGCGTGAACGCGAGCGCTTTAGCCTGCTGTTCGGGAAGCCGTAAATCCGTGTGTGATTTTTTTTTTTTTTTTTTGGGCTGATGCGGCTCCGGTTTCCCATCCTGAGTGTTGCTTAAGTTGAAAATGGCTGCAGTGGGAATACGGTTAGCTATTAAGCAGCCTCTGAATCCAACGGTCTGTGTGTGGGGGGGGGGGGGCACGGACGAGACACAGGGATGGAAAAAAAGGTTATTTCTGTGTTTCCAGGAAAAAGGCGTCTGCGTTGTGCGTCGGTGTGTGTGTGTGTGTGTGTGTGTGTGTGTGTGTGCGAGAGGGGCCTCGGCGGCAGTCGGCCATGTGCAGGAAACCACAGAACGCTAACATTTGTCCCGGCGGGTGGAGGGAACGGCTTTCGCTCCACCTGCCCGACAGACCGGCGGAGTCACCGAGCGACGTCTGCAGCCACCACCAACTTTCTAAACCAGCTGACCCCGTGCCTGCGTGCCTGTTGGCGTGCGTGTGCGAATTTGTTGAGCAACGCCGCGTGAGTCATGGCAAGGCTGCAGGTGATTGGTCAGGAAGTGGTTCGTGTTATTATCTCTAATTGAGGGGTAATTGTAGAGCCGAGTGTTCTGTGTGTGTGTGTGTCTTTGTTGGTGTTTAGTTGTATGCAGAGTGGAAAATTGGATCTAAAGTTTAGGCTCGCTGTGATTAAAAACAAAACCGAGTAAACACTGGGCTTTAGTGGGCAGCTGTGTGTGTGTGTGTGTGTGTGTGTGTGCTGCATCTGCACACAGGGAGCCAGCTAACGTACTGAATCTACTACCCACCTTTAAGCTTATTTTATTATTTTCAGCTATGTTATTTATCCGATGAGTCAACGGCTTCAAGTCCATCCCAAAAATAATTTTCTTTTTTTTTAAATGTAATTCAGCTGAAAATCGTCATATTCCACTTGTGCAAAATATAACTATTGCCCAAAATGTATTTTTCTTTTTTTCAAATTGATATTTGTGTAGCCATGGCTTTTATTGACAACAATGAGGGTAGCTGAAGCTTTTGAGACTCAGGAATTTGGTAATTTAAAATGAAACAGGCGGGGCAGCTGTGGGGGGAATGTCGGGAATAAAGCATAAAAAAAAATACAACATACAAAGATCAATGCTGCATTTCTCGATACAAACTGTATTTGTATTCCAGACGTGGGTTTATTTCAGCGGTCAGAATGTCAACAGCCCGCACAAAGCGGACCGATCCCAGTTCCCGCGGTCTTTGTTGTCCCGGCGTTGCACTTTGTGTACTTTGTCCAGGTACCTCGGAAACGCTCCCCAGTTCTTCCACCGATGTCGTGTTAGGCGCCACGTTTTCATTTTGCCATTGTTTATTCTGGAGGTGTCTCCTTTTTTGTCTCCCCTCAGCGCGAGGAGGAAGAGTCCTCGTCCGACTCCCCCTCCCTCCCTTCATGTCTCCCACTGATCAGCCCCCCCCCCCCCCCCCCCTCACCCACCCACCCTCCCTCCAGATAGCTGTCTATTCTCACCCACTCTGAGCATGGATCTAATTGAGGGCAATCATTCAGATAAAAAGCCCTCTACAATGATGCCGCCATGCTTGCGCGTATGTGTGTTTTGGGTGTGTACTTTTTGTGTGTGTGTGTGTGTGTGCGTGTGCGCGCGTGAGAAGGGTGGGGGGGCGGCAGGGTGGCGGCGGGCTTCCAGCTTCCTCCCTGCTTCCACCACCACCTCCTCTCTCCCTCTCTCCAACACCATTAAAGTGCCATGCCGCTCTACCAACCAGTCTAACCTAGCACTCCCATTCCCCCCCCCCCCTCCTCCTCCCCCACCCTCCACAAGCCTTTTGTGTGGCACTGAGAGGGAAAGGGGAGAGAGGGAGATGAAAACTAGGCGGACCAGCGCCTGTTGTTGACTGGTTGTCTTTGACCCCCTTAACATCCGGAGGGCCGAGCTCCACTTTTCACTCCTCTCTCCTCCTCTTAGCGCCCCACCCGACACCCCGACCCCACCCGACACCCCGACCCCACCCCGTCCCGCACCCTGTATCAGTGACAGGTGATTTTCATCTCCTTCCCGGAGATATTCGGGCCGCGTCTCGTTTTAACTCTGCTTCAGGTTGTGATTTCCTGCTTTCCTTACTCTCGGCAAAAATAGTGAAGAGTGTGCTTTGCATTCTGGGATATTACTCCTTCCCCTGAAATCAGTGGTTCTGACTCGCCGGCCTCCCAGTAAATTGCCGTTTTTTGAACGCCGCCCCTTTTACAAACTCGCCTCGTCGTGTTCCCGCAGCTCGACGTTTTTTGCCTTCTGCCAATAATGTTGTGCGGGGAGAGAGAAAGAACCTCCCCCCCCCCCGAATAAGCGGTGCAAGAAATGGCCGCGGAGCATCTAATAACCGCGTTTTACCTCTTGTTCGATTTCTCTCAGTAATCCCATTAGGCATCGACACCCGCAGACGTCTGACACCCCGTAAAATATGCGCTGCGATTGCAAAGCCCTCCATGTGAAGAGCACCCCACCTTTCCCTCTCTCTCTTTCCCTCGATCTCTTTTTTTTTGTTGGTGAGCAGAGCGGGGGGGGGGGGGGTTTGAGAGGGTAGAGGTTGTGAAGCTCGGAGGGTAATAGGGTGGGACAGGCTGTTGTCGAGTGATCCAACCCCACTTGGCACCACTCTGCTCCCCATAGTGTCCGTTTCCCACTCAGGGTTCTTCTCATTCCTCCGGCGCTACTTCTCCATTCACCTCCAATTCTATTCAAGAAGGGTTTTTTCTTTTTCTTTTTTTTTTATATCGACATGAGATCATCGTAACATCGCTCCCATTTCGCCCCGCCGCGTCTCTGGGTTTTCCTCATCACTCCTGCGCCACCACACACACCATCCAACCGAGGTATACACAACTAACTTATTCAGATTTTAGCTCACTTGAATGACGCTTTTCTTTGTCCATAGTTATGTCACTCTGTCTCCACCGGCCGTCATATTTGAATTTAAAGTCCCATTTAAACCTTGCGTTTTGACACTATTCTTTGCATTTGCAGAGTCAGTTCACTTGGATTCTGTAATTATCTTACAGAACATGTAAGTCGACATTGTGAGTCCACCATTTCTTTCTGTACTCAGATTGCCTTCCCACACATGCATACATGATCGCATAAATAGCGTATAACCGAGTCCGTTTTGAATAGTAAACAATAATACCGTTTTTTTACATGACATTAAATACACGAGCTTGCTAAAGTCCCGAAGGTTGCATCCTTCTAAGGATCCCACACTTCCAGTAAGTCACCCCCTGCTTCCCTTCACAGCGTTTAGTGTCTCTCTTCCCCCACGACCTCTGGCACTTAAGACATGGCCGTGAGTTCAAAGGTCACCCCTGCGACCCCCCCCCCAGGGGGGTACTCATGGCTCCTGTGTCTTCCTGTGCTCCATGAGACCTCTTAAGGTCCGCGGCGTTGTGCGCCACGTCACGTGTGAGCGAGGAGGAGAAAAGAAGGGGGGAAATAAACGGGAGGAACGCTGGTCGATCCGAGGCGGAGCGCCGCCGCCTGACGAGCCTGTGACGTTCTGCGTCTTCACAGTGACGGCTGGATGAAGTTTTGATTCTTTTTTCTTTTTTCCCGTATGTGCGTGTTGTGGGTGGCTGCTGTACTCGCTGTGATGGCGTTTTTCTGTGTGTGTGTTTGTGGCTGCTGAGCGATCCAGCCAGAAGGACCCCCCCCCCCCCCCCCACCGCCCCCCCGCCCCCACCATCCCCTCCGGCCCCCCCCCCTCTCCAGTATCAATTAGTCACCAGCTCGCTCCACTTGCCGCTGTCACCCAGGTTTACCGAGCAGCCGACACGGCAGCAGGCCAAACATTAACATGAGTGAGCCTTCTCTCTCCTCCTCTGGCTCCCTCGCTGCCTCGTCTCCATTTCTCTCTCTCCAGCAGGGAAAACATCATTGTCACGGAGAGATGGAGGACGACGCTGATTGTCGGTGCTGGACCTGGCGGATGGGGAGAGGAGCTGATGTAATTGTCGGGGGCCCATTGTCGCTGTTGATACAGGCTCTTCAGCGGGGCGGGAAAGGGGGAGGAGGGGGGAGTGATTTAGCTAAAAGCTATCTCTGGGCCAAGTAATTAGACACACCATTCAGGGTGGCATCAGCCCCCCGGCCCGCTGCCACCCCGTCCGCTGCCTCGCACTGCGTGTGTCGCTGTGGCTTCATCGCGCCATTCAGGCTGTTACGATGCACGAGCAGCGTGCGGGAGATTTGTGTGCGATTGCACTGCGAGAGAGAGAGAGAGAAAAGAGAGAGAGAGAGAGTTCGCCGCCGCGTATCATCGCGTCTGCCGGTCCGACACGCGCCTGTCTAAGATCGAGTTGAGGTGGCGCGACACACTTGACATCCCTAAAGCCCGCACCCCCCTCCCTCCCCCCCCCTCCCCGTCTGCCACCGTGACACCGCCGCCCCCACATTAAATCAATTAAAGCAATCCAACACTCGGCTCAAAACAGACGGGGCAGAGCAGACGCCGTTCAACGTGTACTTGAGCGCCGTTCGAACCGAGGACCCCCGGGGGAGTCGGGCTGGAGTGCGTTGGATTGTTTAGCTGTACTCACTCGGCGCTTAATGGCTCGCGTCCGAGGCCTTGAGATGAAAAGCAATATTTCCAGTGTGTGTGTTTTTTTTTTTTTCTGGATGCTCGATCCAGGGGGATAATGGGCCGTGAACGATACGGGGCGACAAACACCTGACAGATCGCAGCCTCGCGTGTTCGGGCCGTGAATTTGCTGCACGCATGTAAAAAAAACGTCCGGCTGGTTTTCAGCTGATTACATTTACACACGTTGCTCAATAGTTTTTACATGAGCAATCTGCGGCACAGATTTATATAGTAAATCATTTACATCATGCGTTCGCAGAGATTGCATTTACTCTCCCCTGTCAAAGTCACTAATGGGTGAAAAGCCAACATTTCAATACATATACAATCTTTGTTTCATTGTATCATTCCAATTGTGGGTCACTAACGGCTAAATAATCGTGAGAGCATTTTGATTTTTTTTGACAGTTTGAGTTAAGAACTGTCTCGTTATTGTGTCTTTTTTTTTTTTTACACCCCACGTTTCTTAAAGCAACACGGCGAGCTGGTTTATTATGGATGTTTTTGTCCCAGCGGAGGTTCAGCTTTGCACAACTCGTATTGTTTGACCACAATAGTTCCAGTTCCTTATTCCTCACACAATGAAGGATCTCGGCCTGTCAGCACGTCAAACGTGGAGAGTTGGACATTTTGGTCACCTCGCAGTGAGTCCGCTTCACCTCCAGGGAGGTTTGTGTTTTAAGTTGAGGCCAAGTGGGAAGCACTAAAAGGGCCCGTGCACCCCTCCCTCCCCCCTTCTCCCACCTCTCCTCCCGCTCGGCTCCCTCTTTATGGGGACACCGGACTCCCCTACAGTTTGTTTTAAATTTGACCGTGCAGATGTTTCTCTGGTTGACTGACTTTTATGGCTTGGAAAAGATTATATCAGCTTTCCCTGAGATTGTGTTACTGTATTTAAAAATGACTGAAGCTTGAAAGGGTTAGGGGTGCAGGGGGAGGGGGGGGGGGTGTTCAGTGGGAAGCAGAAGGAGTTTTCAGTTTTGGTTTGGAGAAGAGGAGGATGTGGGGGGGAGAAGGGGGGGAGCAGGTTTGGCTTATTGCATTAGACGCAGATTGTTTCTAATTTCAAAGGACAACAGCAGCATCATTTGAGGATATTAGTTTTTTATGGGGCAGCCAAGTAGGGGGGGTTTGGGAAGGACAGGGGAAACCTTTTTGTTTTTTTTATTACCCAATGGTTACTCCTCATTCCCTCTGGTCACTAAGATAACCCTCTAAATATTAACTCAACCCGAAAAAACACAGCGATGACCTCTGCTGGAAATTGGGTTGAACTTGACGAGGGGGTGTTAAAGAGTTTTCCGTAAACTCTTCCGTATTGGCGTCACGATTAATCATTCAGGTCATTCGCCCTTGATCTCACAAAGTCTCACCTCTCCTTACGAAAAACGGCGAGCAACAGTAACAAAGTAACAGAAAGGCAAGGCGGCCATTTGAACGCGGCGCGGAGACGCTTCCCTCGCAGTTTTTCCGGCCCGCTCGGGTTCCGCTCATCAAACCGCGCGACGCCGTGACGAGAACCGCCAGCGGCCCGCGTTTTTCTCACGCGACTCGCCGCCCAGTCTCCGGCTCCCTTTGCTCGCCGCGTGACCTGATATCTGACGAGCCGGGGGGGGGAAACAACATCTCTTTGGGGTTTTTGAAAATAGCCTCTCGAAGGCCTTCGTCACCACACGGCACAACAATGCCTCCGCGGTCGATTTCAGCGGCTAATTACAGTCCAGGTCGACTGCCCCTCCGGGTTCGGCCGCGTTTACCGGCATCAAAACAGCTCTTACCGTCGGCCCTGTACTTACCCGCTGGCTGGGAGGAAGTCGGGCCGGGCTCGGTCGGTAATCCGCTCGCTGCGGTGGGGAACGTGGGGGACGGGAGGACGAGGACTGCGTGTGGTCGCCCACGCTGGCTTCCCCCCCCCTGACCGACCCGAGGTCCGGCGGAGCGGCGGTCGGCCCGGCCCTGTCTCGCCGCCGCTGGCTTTGGTTTTCCTGAGGTACGGACGGAGCGAGACCAGGGGGCGGTTTGCTTCACGCCGCTGGACTCGAGTTATGCGTGCAGCCGGAGGTGGTTTGCGTGATGCCGTGTCTGCACGCTGTGTGGAAATGGGCCGCTCCTCCAAAAAAAAAAAGGACATCTCGTTTACGCGTTTGATCATGTGAGAGGAATGACATCGCGGTTTAGTTCCCGAGAAGTTTCCTTAACTAAAAACAATTTTTTTATGTCTCAGTGGTTGTAATATTGAAATCGTGTAGCATTCTACAGATATAAAATAAACGCTGTGCAAAAACAAGGCCGGATTGGACACAACAGCAGACGTGCCCTTTGACTCATGTTTGACTTTTCCACAGACAGAAACGAGTGGAAAGTATTATGCAGGTGTCACATGCACCTCATCACGCCCCCCCCACCATCCCTCTCCTTCCCCCCTCACATCCCTCTCCTCTCTGCAGGGAGCAGAGATGGGCAGTTTGCAGTAATGTACATGTAAAACCCGACGTGATTGTCTCAACAGATGAAAGGGGGCATCGCTGCCTTGAACTTTGAGTGGCTTCCATCTTTTTATCATCTCTCCGGTTCCTCTTCGCCCCTCCAGGCCACTCCAGAGACGAGGAAGGCGGAGGAGGGGAGGGAGGGGGGGGGGGGGGGGGGGGGACACAAAGAGCCCGTAGCCCAGCGCGCCTCGCCTTTCCCTTTGTAGCGCTCTGCCCATCCCCGTTAGTCACACATGATTATGCCCTGTCGACCGCCGAGCAAGTGTCGCCATTTGCCTGTAATAGCACGACAATCAGGGTGGATCTGCTCCCGCCGCCGCGTGTCCTCTGACTCTGTGTTTTACATACGGGGCAGAACGCGCACACACGCGTGTCGCCTGGTGTCCCTCGCGGCGCGTCTCTTATGTGCGTCCACATGCTGTACGTTGCGTACGTATGTGCAGTTAATGACGGCCCACATGGCTCCGTGTACACGTACGCACCGAAGAGTAAGGAGCGACGGGGGAGGCGAGGGGGCAGGTCGGGGGGCGTCGGGGGGAGGTCGGGGGGGACATGGACAAGGACAAGACTTCATCTTTCTTTAAGTGTCTCTCCTTCACCTTTAATCTATGGAAATGTATGGAGCTGATGAAGTATAATTGTACGGTGGACTTTGACCACTAGAATCTCTTGAGTGCTCGTTGCGGGGGGCGGGAAGGGGGGGGATGGGGGGGGGCACATGGAGACGGGGCAGTAATCACCACGGGTTCACTCCGCTGACGATGGGGAGGGAATTAATTTAGCCGGTGAGGGAAAACAAATTAAGGCTCCCCTCAGCCCGGCGCTCCGTCACACAATAGCATATATAAATATTTTATCTTGGGGCGATCCAGGTTAGCAAAGGTTTAGTACATCTCCATTTACACAAGGACCCCCCCCCTTCTCTCCTCCTCTCCCCTCCTCCTCCCCCCACGCACGGCCTACCGATCCCGTCTCAGCTCTCTGCCTGTCCTCTCGTTCACCTCCCTCGTCTCTCCTTTGCATCTTCTCGTCCACCGTCGCTGCCCTCGACCGTCTCTCTCCTCCGCCTCCCCCGCAGGCCTGCGACGCCTCCACCCGACACCCGATGGTGTATCTCCTGCTGACGGACGGCGTGGAGCTCGACCGCGGAGAAACCGGCGTTCAGCCGACGCGGTAGCAAATGTCACGGTGATTTATGGAGCGTGCGTTAGGCTGCTCACCGTCGTAGAAGCAACTCACTTTCCCCGTTTTCTTTTTTTTTTTTCAAGCGTTGGATGTTTTGCATTGCAATAAATTTGCCCCAGAATAAATACGGGGCTTGTTATTTTAGCTTCCTTTTTCACTCGCTTTCCATTCAGGCGATAAAAAAATAAGAGCGTGTCACACTATATTATAGGAAATTGAATAATACTGTAAAATTCTGTTCCACTGCATTCAACCCTGCTAAGGCTGCTGCTTGTAAAGAAATACCCTCGTTCATAGCTCCCCTGGACGCGTCGTCCAGCCCACAGCCGGATAGGTACGGAATTTATCAAATTAGCAACAGCGCTGCAGATGAAAAAAATGAAATACTTAATGTATTTTGTATCAGTAGAAGTCAGCCGTGTTACACGCGCCGCTGTACCTGCACTGACGGCTTCTAATCATCATTAATGTGCTTTAGTTGGGCTAAAAGACTTGAAACAGAAAACGTATGTGAAACGTATATATTACTCTCATCAATAAACTATCAAACGCTTTGAATAGGAATCCAAAAAGTTGCATCTAACGTAACAATTTAGGGAGCGGTAAAAGAAAAAAACTTCAAATAGAGGCAGAACTTGTATGTGTTTTAACTGTGATTGTGGGCTTTTGCTGTTTTTTTGTCCTAAATGCAGTGTGTGACGAGCTCTGCTGGAATGGCGTTGATGGCCGTGGGTTGTTGCCCTCACGATGTGGTGGTGTTGTTGTTGTCGTTGTTATTGTCAGCAGCGAAGAGCCAGTTACAGCCGCAGCGTGCCAGTAGTGACCGCAGCGCAGATTTGGTAAGAATTTGGTAAAAAATATCTAATGCGATTACTTTGACTGAAGGGGAATCTTCATGAGGTGTATTATTTATATAAGTTTATATATTGTCTTTAATATGAGACAAACAGACGGGGGGGGGGGCCTTAGAGGACCTTAATTTGCCTCGTGTGGCTGAACGTTGCTTGTCTACTGCGGGTCAAGCACATTACCATAACTTGGCCTTTATTTCTCCCCGTAGGACTTTTCGGTTGCTTGTAATTCCTCTCTGATCCCACCTGTTCGGAGTGAGCTTCTGACCAGCTGTCACAGAGTCGCAGTGTCCTCTGCGTGGTCAATCGATAGGCCTGCTCTGCTAATTCCATGTTAATATGTCCATTGATCAAGTGTCCCGTGGGACCCGATGGGGAAAACACGCACGCGCGCACACACACACACACACACACACACACACACAACCGAGTTCCACTAAATCCACACCAGATAAATACCATCAATTGAAATTGCCACGCTGAGCCAAGTCATTACAACTGAATGAATTAGGCTTTTTAAGAAACTTAATGTTACCACTAAATATTATTGTCCAACTATATCACGTATTGTTGTGTTATAGTGGTATAATTTAATGCTATTACAGTCGTTTATAAGCTGTCAAAATATATATAACAAATTTTTCTGTCCACGTCTCTCAAACCTCATCTGACTTTAATAAATCAGTTCCGAAGCCACGAGCTTTTATTGAGTTAACGAGCGACATTGTGCTCAGACAAAAGAAACATTTAGTGTCCGCTTGTTTATTCCTGTGCTCGCTCACTATTTATTCACCGCTGTCACTCAACTCCCCCTCCCTGCCCCCACCTCCTCCCTCTCATCCTCTCTCTCGCTCTCCATCCCTCCCTCTCTCCCCCTGCGGCTTTCTTTCTCACACACACACACACACACACACACACACAGGCGGTGTGATGGCGCTGCAGCAGAGAGAGAGAGAGAGAGAGAGAGAGAGAGGGAGATCTGGATGACCATCTGAAAACAATTATGGCGCCGCTGCAGCCACCCAGAAACTCAGTGACGGATGGGGATCCTGTATTTATAGCTGGGGTAATTGGCAACACACACACACACACACACACAGACACACACAAGGAAGTACAAAGAAATAGACACTTTTGAATGTACACACATCGGGCAGAGTTTGTGTTTACACTCTGTGATGGACATGAGGCGGGCACAGGCCTCACAGGGAGGAGGAAAGGAAAGGAAAGGAAAGGTGCACCCTCCCTCGTCTCCCGCGTCGGCCTCGCAGGTCAAAACCGGTGCATCGATGTAATCAGATGGGGGGGGGGGGCTTGTTTACGTTTACCCCGTTCCACACGCAACAAATGCTTCCGTGCGGCGCCGCGGTTCGGGGACGGAGGCCCGTGCGCCTCGGCTATCTGTCTCGGGGCCCGTCAGCGTGTCAAACGTGTGCAAAACACATCTGCCTCCCGTTAGGGCGCCGTAAATGGCTGCCATGTGGTCCGCTGATAAATCGGCCAGTCTATTTATTGGAGCTCAACAAATTGGCTACAAACACTGACAAGCAATCGAACTATAAATATTGCGACGTGGTGAAATCTTTAAAACGTGCTGCAGGTATTTTAAGACGTCGGCCGCTCCTTTGGCTTTTGTTTTTACGCAGTCGGAGGTATTTCTTTGGACTGCTTTCTTCTTTAACGCAGCGCCTTGTTAAATAGGTGGTGGGAAGGAGGAGGGGGGGGAGGGGACGACGACAATGGCCCTCTCCCACTGAGCAAGGCCAGGGCCATGTGTGTGTGTGTGTGTGTGTGTGTGTGTGTGTGTGTGTGTGTGTGTGTGTGTGTGTGTGTGTGTGTGTGTGTGTGTGTGTGTGTGTGTGTGTGTGTGTGTGTGTGTGTGTGTGTGTGTGTGTGTGTGTGTGTGTGTGTGTGTGTGTGTGTGGGGACGGCTCGGCCCCACTGAGCCAGAGCAGATCCGCCACTCGAGAACGATGAAGAGCACCGTTACACCCGAACTCTCGGAGACACGTCACCAGAAATTCCTGAATGAATCGGCAACAGACGAGCCCTAAACCCCCGTGTAATTACATATTTGGAGTTTATCGGGGTTTATGCGAAAATGCACAAGTATCCCTTCCCTGGTGGTCCTTAAACACATCCATGTGTTTCCATTTCTGCTCCTCCCTCTGCGCTCTCTCTCTCTCTCTCTCTCTCTCTCTCTCTCGCTCCATGAAAAATGGCCGCCGCGCACAGGCTGGGGCGGGATGACGTGACCCGTCAAGAGCGAGTGGTGTTTTCCTATTGTTAAGTTGTTGTTGACGCTCTGGACTCACAGTGTGACAGATCCAGTTTGGCGTTGTGGAGGCCGTCAGCGCCGAGCCGGAGCTCTTTGGTAGAGCCGTGTGCAAACAAGGGGAGGCCGCAGTCAGTCCACAGCGCACCGGCTGCAGCGCGCACACACAAATCTATCGTGTGTGTGTGTGTGTGTGTGTGTGTGTGTGGGCCGCTTTTTTTTCTTTCCCTCCCCGTCTGCCTCTCTCTCTCTCGCTCTCTCGGCTTCTCCCTACTTGAGAAAACCGATCTGTTTTAAAACACGTGCTAAATATTACCATATTTACATTTTCCTGTTTCAAGAAGGCAGCAATGGGGGAGTGTGTGTGTGTGTGTGTGTATGTGTGTGTGTGTTTTTTTTTTTTTTTTTTCTACTGGAGAGCTCTAGGTCCGGGGTTAGGCGCTGTTTGAAACTTTAAACCTTTTTCATGCTTATTTGTTTTATGATCCGGCAGGGCACCGTGTTTACACTGAGAGTGCAACATCTGGATTAGATAATTTGTTGGGAATTAACCGAGGCCCGAAATGCTTATCGACCCCCCCCATCTGATTACATCTGTTTGATGTTCGCCTGCTTTTCTCAGCATCGTTTTGCGGCCGTCGGCGTTTTTTTGCTGCAGGTTCCTGTTTGGTGTGTGTTTTCAGACAAATGGAGGATTAGCACGGTGCGGCGTTCGCTCGCCTCGCCTCTAATCACCGGCTGCTGCAGACCCTCCGTGACCTGTCGCATAACCCCCCCCCACCCCCCTAGTCAGCGCGATGCCGGCCTTCTCCGTAATGGCTCATTCCCCAATTAAATCTCTTCCCGGTAATGTTTGACTTCCCAGTGACGCGAGAGGCCGTGCCGGAGAGGCCACGGTGGTGCTTTTGCGTTAAAAGGACACGGGAGCTGATTAAATCCTCAACCTCCCAAAGAATAAGCTACACCTCGATGACGTTGAGAGAATTTGTAGAGAAAATAACGCAACGTGGCGAATGAGAAATTCCAACAAAACGCAACAATCTGGAAGAAGTGACTTATAACGCCTGAGGAGTCTTTTAGACTCGATAATAATTGTTTATCAAGGCTTTTGTAAAGGCTCCAAGTCCCCTCTCTCTCTCTCTCTCTCTCTCTCTCAATCTCTGTCTTTCATGTATATTTTATTTGCAGCTAGAGTACTTCACTGTGTCACGCAGTCAGTGCGTCAGTGGTGCCGAATAGTTCAACAAACCCGACGCGGCCATCCAAGCTGCTTGAGCCTAATTGCTCAGCCACTTTAAGTTTATTGGGGATTCTAAGCGCAGTTCAGCGACACGTTGAATGTCTGATCCTCGCCGAGTTAAGCGCCAGACGGGCTGCGTGTTTTTACGGGCAAAGGTTTGTTGGTTATTACAGGGAACTGTGAAAATACTGACTGTATATTTTATCCCCAGAACATTTTAAATTCCCTATATAACTATAACCCGTAAGGATTCGTTGATATTGTGACATATAATGGGATTTGCCTTTTTTATAGAAGGTCGTATCCAGACACTTTTCTTTTTAATCAATAGTCAATGATATCTCTTAATTAAAGCCATGTGACTTGGATAATGGTGCAATAAACACATTAAAGAGGCTTCTCACCAGTAAGCTAATGGACACGTGATGGGCCATTTATTCCTGGCTCTTATCCAAGCTACTGGCTCTATCTGACTGCAACATACCCCCGCCCCCCCCGGCCTCCACCGGGGCTTTATCTCCATTCTACGATCCATTACAAAAGCCCCCCCTCTCTGGGTAATCTGCCCTTTCCCCTCTAATCTGGCCCGAGCTGCTGCGATTCCATCACTCCCGTCGAAGCCACACACAAAGCTTTAGCCGGACTCTGCGCACAGCAGATGTGTCCAACGCTTGATTTGTGTGTGTTTTATTGACTCTGGACATCTGTTAATACAGTTGCTGGTTCCTCCTCGCGTGTTTGTTGATGCACACAGATGGGGGGAGCCGAGTGCCAGAAGAAACATCCAGCGCAGGAGAGATGGGAGATAGAGAGAAGAGGAGTCTAATATTTCACGCCCCCCCCCCCCGCCCCCCTCTCCTGCCTCGTATGGGACCGAAGCGGTTGTCCTTTTCATTTCTTATTTTCGATTCGGGGGACTTAGAAACGGTCTCGGATGTTCGGTGCTTCCGCCTGAGGAGGAGAGTGAAGGATCGCTTTAGATATCGGCGGATCCCCGGCGGCGCCGTTCTTCAGATTCCCTCTCAACACTGAACGTTGGAGGGGAAAGGGGGGGGGGGGGGGCGCTTAGGATTTAGGGTTAAATGGGAAACGGCTTTCTGGGGCGGAATGGGCTTCTACGTGCACCTACTAAGTAGATCTTCTTGAGAATTCAATTTGAAAATGACCGTAAAATTACTGCGACAACTTGTAAGGAAGTGATGGAGAGCGGTGTGTATGTTATCGTTTAATGAATCGCGGTTTTACATTACGCCTTGAACTGAGAGAACTGAGAGCAAATTGACCCCCCGACTCAACAAGGGAGACATTTGAGCTTCACATGGACACGCACCGCTACTTATGCCCCCCCCCCCCCCCCCTCGTCCTGTACGTTCACCCCTCTGCAGCGGTGTGGATATCGCCCGTCGTGCTTTTTCCTCTCGCCGACTCTCCCTTCAACTCTGACCGCTTTCTGAGGTTGAAGCGCAGTGCAGGCCGACAGCAGGGGATGGTGGGAGAAAGGGGCAGAGAAATGGCACACACACACACACACACACACACACACACACACACACACACAGAGGACGCTGTATTCAGCAGAGAGCCGGAGGTGTTAACAGTAGTTGTGTCTACATGCGAGGGGGTAACACAGCGAGAGTTGGCTCGCGTGTGACGTATTTGGAGAAAAGGCTCCGATGGTATCGGGGAGAGAAACGCTTACATTACTTTCAAGCACTCGGGTCTAAACTTGTTGGCCGTTAAAAACCCTAAATCCCCAAAACATACGTATCCATTTAGAGCGGAATGTAAAGTAAAAGGTTCATTTCTAACCATTTGTGACAGGTGATTAAAAGAACAGCGGTGTAATGCCTCATTTGTTTGTCCTTTTTGACTCAGCGTTTAGAACGCACGAGCCCAATGGTTGCAGAGAACCCGACGTTTTCTTTCCTGGCACCCGTTGCCACGCAGCGTTGGTTAAATGTGCCGACGTCCTCCACTCTCCCCACACAGGCCCGACCTTCCTCTTTGTCGCTGTGTTTTTTTTCAGGACCTCAAACCCCTTTTGAACTCGCTCCGGTTCAGGCCCCCGCGTCCCGCCGCACCGTCTCCGGGAAGCAGCTAATGCTTTAATTGGCACTTGATTGGTTAATTGACCCCGGTGTTGTTGGGAGTCCGGGGGGTGGGGGCAGAGTAATGGGGCTTGGGGGGCGCAGGTGAGCGTGGAGAGGATTGGCCCCCCGAGGCGCTTCCTGTGTCACATCACCAGCACAGGCACCCGTCAACCCCCCCCCCCCCTTTGAACCGGGACACGAACACTGGAAACACTTTCATCGAGCCCGATGTGTCATCACAGCCGGCTCCCATGTATATGCATGGGACCGTCTGAAAATATACAAAGTCCAATTTGCCCGGGACCGGCCGACCTCAGGATAATGAATCGCACGTGATGTGGATGTGATACGCGGGCTGAGTCATCCCCAGATGTTTTAACGGGATTACTTCCAGTGCATGGAAATGGAACGGTGGACCTTCAAAGAAGGCTACCAAGTACGCGAAAAAGAGAAATCGACAAAACATTCACACGGCGACAACAAAAAAAAAAAAAAGGCAGACCAAAAGTATGCCCTGTGTCTGTAATCTGGGCTGCACATGCCAAATGAGAGGGGCTCTGAGGTCAAGTACAGCAGAGGAAGTAACTTGGGCACCAGGCCTTTCGGATAAAAGCTCACAGGTGGAACCTACGCGGCGCTGCATGTGTAAGCAGGCTGCGCCGCTTGTTTGTTCTGGTGTCTGTTTGTATGTGGAAAACGCAGCTCCCAGCGCATAATGTGTTTGCCCAGCAGAAGCATGGCGTGCACTCTGGTTAACATTCCCTGTCTCTGTCGCTCGAGGGCAGGGGAGGGGGGTAGGGGGGGCACACACACACACACACAGAGAGAAAGTCACTTCAAGTTTAAAACTCGGCCGTCGTCCCGCTCGCTGTTTTCTTGGGTATTAATAATAGTTTTCTGGTTGTTACGGGGATGAAGTGGTTGGGGGGAGGGAGGGGTGGGCGGCGATCTGTGTGTGGGTTCCCGCCTCAGCCCCTGTGCGTTCTCGCGCCCATGTGTGTGCGCATCAGAGAGGGACGCCCAGCAGGCCGTGTTGTTGTAGGTGAGGGTGAGGAGCCCCCTGATGGGCAGCTGGGGCAGGGAGGCCGGCTTTGATCAGACGACCAAGAAGAAGGAGGAGAAGTGGAGGGAGGGGAGGGGAGGGGAGGGGAGAGCAGCGGGCCTGAGGAGAGAGAGAGGGAGGGAGGGTTGGAGGGAGACGAAGCAGGGCTGCAGTGTTGGGGGGAGCACGGACGGCGGCGTCCTTCGGCCCGCCGTGTGGGACCAACATGCAAGGAGAAGCACCTGCTTCTCTGCTAGCACCCCCCCACCCCCATCACACGCGTGATGCTCCGCTGGCAGCGCTCACATGTTGCAGCCGTACAAACCGCTGCCAAAAGTCTACTGAAAGTGAATTTTCCCTTTGAATTAATTTCCTTTTTTAAACATTTGCAGCACCGCTAAGAGCACGCGCGATCGGACTCTCGATTCAGATTTCCTCCTCTGGTGGGATGGAGGAAAAAAAAAAGCATGCATGCTGCAGAGTTTTCCAAGTGATTGAATAATGTATTTATTCACTATGGCTCTGGGCAGCGTATTGATTGGCGACAGATTGAGTTACGCGGGGAATCTGTGGGAAGTCTCGCAGAAGGAGACGACCTAACCAAGGGCATGTGTGCAGGGAGCCATGTGGCCAGACGAATGTGTTCAGACCCAAGCCGGTGTCGCTTAGGTCATTCTGGCTCCGCGTCCGCCGCCTCCGGGGAGGCGCGTTGCATTCAGGGCCCTCGGTTCTTTCAAAGAAAGACTCTTTCGTCCCGGCCGCTCGCTTCGCTTTGTTTCGCTTCCCTTCCCCGGCCCTTCCCGTCACACTGAGCTGAGGACGCCATCGAGATGTTTAATTATTTTATTCAAGTGTATTTTTTGTTGTTGATGAAAAAGATGGTGGAAATGAAAAGGACCCACTGCCACTGAAATGCCAATGTTTTATCGCAATGAATATTGGGTCTAAAAAGAGGGTGGTTTGCAGAGCATATTTGTAAATCCTGTCAAAAGCTGAGGAATTGTGTTTTTAAAAGGGAAATAAACTCATGGAAGTAGTTTTTGAAACAGAAGGCTGTGTTGACAACGAGCCAATTTACCATCAGTTACTCATGTCAGTTCTGTAAGAAAACATTTGTAAAAATGTTGGCTCCCCTTTTCTCTTTGCTGGGGGGAAGGAAAGGGGGCCGGGGGGGGGGGGGGGGGGGGGGGGGGAGAATCAGAATCTTTTTAATCTTTTCATTTTCTCTATACATGACACGTTTTTAATGTATTGTATTTTTGATTTCTTTATTTTATTTTTCTAAAAACATTGATTCTATAATTGTGTCACACTATTGCACTGCATTTATGCACCAGTCCAATTTGCTGTAATTTTCAATAAACTGTTCAAAATAAACCATTCTTATTCTGAATTGCACTACTAAAAATTATAATATTATAAATATAATGTTTATAATTTACAGTTTTATATTTTGTATTATATGTTAGCCATTTTATTATTTCATCTTAGTTTATTTAGAGTATTGTTTAGTTAAATCAATAGTTAATGGGTTAATTATGTTGATCTGAATTGCATTATTTAAATAAATGATGCAGATAACATTCAGGTATCCTTTTCTACGTCTTTAAGAATTATGTAATGGATGATGTTATCTGGCTCACGAGTTGCTCAGTGAATCACAGTCGGTGACTAAATGGAAATGGGGAACATGTGTTTCAGCTTGGACTGCGCGATGCAGCGTGATACAATAGACAATTATTTTCTTAACCCCTTCATTCACCTGTGATGTGTTTTTTTTTATCCTTCTCTCGTATACATGTGTTTGAATTAGGTTGAAGGCGGATGATAGGGCATGTAAAAAAAAAGAAGAAAAAAAGAGTTCTTTATTCCGCTGGACCTTGAGAAAGGCTGTTAAATAGCCACATCAGCCTTTGTTGGCAGGAGAGACGCTGAATGCTGGAGTGGAGTTATGACAAACGAGCGGGGGCGGCTGCAGGCTGTAATTCCCCTCGCGGGTCCTCGCGGGTCATTAGTGGACCGGACTAATAATGCAGACCGCTGTCAATCAGGCCTGTGTTTGGCCTCCAACTTTCCTCTGGATCCACAGTCAAACGAGCCGAAATCGTGTCAAGATAACGGCCTGAATTTGCACCAAAAAAAAAAAAAATACATTTTCGTTTACCGAATCGAAATCCGCCTTCTTTACCGCCATTTATTTTGACAAAATATTCAGAACAAAAACACCTTCAACACGTGGGTGCTCGTCGCTGCATTCCCGTTGGCTTAATTTCTAATTTCTAAACACCGATAATTATCCGGTGGGGTGGGGGCCACACAGGCCGATGGGAAGCGCTCCCTTTGCGCCTCGATCCTCTCCGGTGCGCCTTGTGGGGTTTGCGCTAAAGAACAAAACAGAAAAACAACGTGTGTGTGTGTGTGTGTGTGTGTCTGTGTGTGTGTGTGTCCGTCCAAACAAACGAATCAAAGGCCCGTTGTGTTTGTGGGCAGATGAGCGGTGGGGGAGAGACGACGACGCGCACCCCCCCACCCTCCCCCCTCCTCGGTCCCTCTGAGGTGACCTCGCGTTTGAGTCCTGCGGTGCAAGGCCGAGACACGCAGATGGGCTGCAGTCTCTCCTTATGACGCTCCTCGCCCGCTTTCATTATCTGTTTTGTTTTTATTGTTTTTATTCCCACTTCAATTCACGCAAAATCCGTTTATTTCGACTCAATAACTGGATTCGTTTTGGCCCGGGAGCAAAGGAGGAGGGAGGGGGGGGGGCTTCCACTGGTGGTGTGGATTTGTTTACTGTTATTGAAGTGAATTAAACACTAATCTTTAGAATGGAAACAGAAATGATTAAAGTAAGACAAGCAGGTCCACGCCCGTCGCAGACGAGCCAAACTACTGTGTTGTTGTGGTTTTCCTGCGGACACGTGAGGATGTGGTCGCGCTCCATTAAATATAATAACAGGACGAAACAACTGCCGCGCTTAGGTCATTGTCCAAAAACAATATGACGCGCGGTGATTCACTCAAGATATGGCGATGCTGCCTCGTGTTTTAAACGGTTATGAAACACGAACCACAACATTGACCGGATTCATTCTAAGGGAGTGATTCCCAATCTGGACGACATTTGATTTCACATTTGTTCTTGTTTTTTTTTTTTTTTTTTTTAAGAAATAACAGTGGGTAAAAAAAAACAACAAGATCAAACTGCGCCAGTTGTGCGCTGTTCACCAACTCGATCCTTAAGATGTTTGGAGAGCTCCGGCGCAGCCTGCGACGCGAGGGGCCCCTGTGCGGCGGAAACCTCACCGTCCGCCCGACACGGAGCCGCCTAAAGCCTTCCAAGCTGCTCCCAAATGACGTTCGCTTCTGATCCCATCCATGATCCATGATGTTCCTCTCATCTGGACCCTGCGCGGATCCGTGTGGTTCGGCCTCCGGTGGTTTCGGCGAGGCGGTGCATGGAGCTGCGGAGTGAAAGGGAGGGAGGGGGGGGCGGGTGGGTCGGGGGGTCGGGTCCCACTGCATTAGGCATTAATAGGTTTGGGATGACTTAAACGATTTGTTGACCGGCACAATAAATCCGTTGTGTGTTTCTTGGCATGCTGAGGGGAGGATTACAAGTTGTCACACAAAGGAATGCAAATTGCAAGCCAAACTCCCCGAGAGGCCTGTGGAGTAGGCCGCTATTTAGAGCATTGGTGCGGATCTGCGCGGCTCTCTGCGACTATTTTATGTTTCTCTATTAGTCCTAATAACTGTGAAGGGCCTGAGAGTAGCCACTGTATTCATCCCAAATCAATGGCTTTCCCGCACCAGGCCCCTATAGACCTTCCGCATTTGCATTCTATCGAGATGACCAGTGGGACAATTGGCGTTAAGTCTCTTTCAGGCGGCCAAATCTTGAATCCTAAATGGCATTTTTTTTTCTTTATCACGCGACCCATTTTTTTTTCCTTCTTCTTCTTCTTAAATTCACTTCCCATAATATGATTAATTTTCTCACTGGTTGAACCGCGACACCGATGGTGAGATCAAATGTTTATAGAGATAAAAGTATTTTAAATCTAGACCTTCTCATCTTTACTCGCTACTCCCTACATAGTATTTATTCATTTATTTATTCATCCACCTACTTATAGGGGTCACTTTCACTTCTTTCTTCCCACTGACGCCGAGTTTGCGCCTCCCCGTCCTCCCATTCTTCACTCACACCTCCCCCTAGCGCCGGCAGGGTGAAGCGCAGGGGCGGCGGATTCGCTCACGTTATTAAGGCCCCGTTTCAATAAACGGTAGCGCGGTTTATCCTGCGGTGTCGGTGCTCTTTCTTGCCGCGGGAGACGACGCCGACACACCGTCCCTCAGCAACGTTTGAATTATTTATATTTTGCTATTTGAGCTGTCGTGGATCAACATGAAAACTATCGATGAAGATATTTATGAATGGTAATTTCACGTAGGTTTTACCTGCAATAATATTTTTACTAAGAAATAGTGCCAAAGGATACTTAATCAGATCTTTTAAGCCTATTGGATTATTGCTGACCAGATTGTTTGAAACAGATAAAATGCAGGCTATATATACATATTTAAAAATAAATGTATATATATTTAATACAATATATATATATATATATATATATATATATGTAAAAAAATGACCTGCTTATTTGTTGCACTGATAATGATGGATGATGCATAAACGGCATGTCTGTTATTTCACAACGCATTGAGACCACAGCGCTGTTTAATCTGGACCGTATTTGTTTCCAGTGTAAAGCAAAGCTCCTTCAGGAGCCGATCACCTGATTCCCGTAATGAGCTCTGATGGCTGATTCACAACTGATAGCGGGAGTCAGTTTTGTTTTTGTTTTGGCGATCAGTGTGGAATGTGTTCAAGCGTGTTATCAATTCACACACTTCTACTTCCAATTGCACAAACACACACACACACACACACACACACACCGAGACAACGCGGTCACACTACACTCCAAATTCCTTACGCATGGTTTTTGCGAGGTTACCATACCTCCGTGCCCTCTCTCCCCGGCTCACGTACACGGCAGAGATAGTTTAATGAAAGAACAACATTATCTCAGGGCAGCTGCACTCCTTGCAGTGAGGAATGCCTTGTTTTCAGTGCTGCGTCAGGAGAGCAGGCGAGCGCGCCACCTCCTCTGTCCTATATGGCCCCTTTGCTCTGTCAATAGCGTTTAACGGAGCGATTGCAAAACATCTCGTCACATGCAGGAGTTACGATGAAGCTTTACAGCCCTGCAGCTTTTTCCAAAGATGAGCCGTATTTACGCCGCAGTTATCCGAGACGTTTTTTTAAGACGCGGACGCCGTGCGCAAACGCCTTGCATAATGGCGAGAGACCTTATTTTTTTTTTTTTAATTGCACACTTCAAGACGGAACACGTGCGTTCTGATGTGTATCATAAAGTGGGACACTTAAAAACAAAAGGCCTGCAGAGATAAACGCTGGTCAATAGGACTCTAATGGAGAGAGGCATCATCCAGGCCAAACAGATATTTTGTGCTTTTCTTGTGCCACATTTGTGCATTTTGCATGCTGTCGGTGAACACTGGTGCACCGGTGCTGATCCGTTGGCCCGGTCGGCTCCCCTGATGGCGTCTGAGGCCCGCCGGGAGGGCGTGCCGCTTAAACAAGATTTTCAATCCCCCCCCCCCCCCTTTCCCCCGCCGAACAAAGGCATGAATATCCATTTCCAAGGAAAAGGGGTGAGTGCCCTTGCTCTCCATGCCCCCTCCTCGGGCCTCGGTGTACTGTACCCGTTGCCCCGGTAACCCCAATGGGCAGAATGCAGATCAGGGGGACCAACGCAGCGGCCTCTTGTCTCCGCTCACAATTCTCCCTGATGATGACTAACACTTTTGTTCATGGAGAGAGGGCAGGTGGGAGTTACAATACGCTTCAAATCATTGCTCACCCGAGATCTCCCCTTTACTCTCCCTCTCTAACCCCCGGCTCCCCTATCCATACCTTTTTTTTCTTCTTTATTCTCTCCTTCGATTGCCCCCCCCCTCTTTTTTAATCCCTCTTTTCCCCAACACACCCCCACCCCCCTTGTTCGTCCTTCCTGTCGAGAATGACAGCGAATCCCACAATGCTCACTCGCGGTGGTTTGCGAGAGGTCAGTGTTATCTAAACAGACCCATTGGGCTATTTGCTATAGCACCCTCCATCAGGCAGGAAGCTCTGAGGAATCAGCCCATCACTTCAATCAGCCAACACGGCATACGATGAATTCATAATGGCCGGCGCAGGGCGAGGGACGAAATCAAAGAGAGAGAGAGAGGGAGAGGGGTTCGGGAGGACAAGAGAGCAAAAGATGGAGCCGGAGAAGAGTCCGTGTCAATGACCACTACGCGCGGGAGCCGGTTGTTTGTTTGTAGTGTGAAACAAACAAAGTGGGGAGATAGACTGTGACTGTTTGACACTGAACTGTACGCGTGTGTGTGTGTGGTCACGTCCATTCATGTGTTTGCCTGTATACAACGTGCTTAGTTTATGTGTACAAGTACACACACTGCGTATTTGCAGCCGGCTGGCGTGTTTATTGGCCCGTGTGCAGAGAGAGACGGTAATCTTATCGCCGTTCGCCGGGTAAGTACATGTGACGGTAGATATACACAAACCCTTGATCAATATCTCGATGGATTGTCAGATAATGACTCATCATCGGGCGGCTGTGGACAATTGCTTCAACGTGTTTTCCTGAACGCCACCGTCCACAACTCAGGGGGTTCAAAAGGAGGCGGCGGTCCGGTTCTTTGGCTTTGGACCGACCCCCCCTCCCCTCTCCTCCCCTCCCATCACGGCCATTGCCCTTTGACCACATTAACCGGCGCAGTCGGACTCATCTCTCCGGTCTCCTGTTATCACCTGGAATCAAACACTAAAAGAGGGAGGGAGCCAGAGTCCCTCATAAAGTCTGAGATATATGGGCGCTGATGGGGAGGGGGGGGGGGAGATAAAGGCGGAGAGAGGCGGATGAAGAGGATAAAATAAAGAGGAACTCTTGCATAAAGGGCTGGAAGGAGGACGCGGGAGGGTCAGTGTGCAGATTAAAAAAGGGGAAGAGAGCAGGATGGGGCACAAAAAGAGACGGGTGTGACCTCGTCCGACCATCCGTCGCTTCCTTCCTGCCTCTCGCCAAGCGAGCGGGGCGGAGTTTTTTTTTTTATTATTATTTTTTTTTTACGAGCGCCATTCCGCAATTACCCGTTACCTTGACTTTCGTGGCTTTTAAGAACGCCGCGGCCTTGGAGTTACCTGGATACACCTGGAGGAGAGCGATAACGCACAAAAAAAAAAAAAAAAAAGAGGAGCCGAGGTGGCGTGAGGGACGCGGGGGGGGGCGGGATCTCCCTATCTGAGCGGCCGAGGCCCGCCCCCCAAAGCGTTCTGCTGGCACACACACACACACACACACACACACACACCCTGCCTATCTTGTCTGTCTGTGTACACGCCTGTCTGTCTGACTCTGTCTGTGTGTCCCGGTCAGCTGGGCCTCCTTACGTTCCTCCTGCGAGCACAAACTCACTCGCACACATCGAAAGTGATGGGAAGGAAAATATTTGATGTCCCCATCTTGGCCCGTTTAAAATTCTCGCCCTGTGCTCTGACCTTAAAGAGTGTGCATGCATCCATGCATACAGCGTATGTGTGTGTGTGTGTGTGTTTTGTGCTCATGTGGATCGGCACATTGCATCGCCGTGTGTTTGTTCACTTGGCCCCAGTTAGCGGGTCGGACCCCCCCGACAGGCCCATTGAGACACGCACACGTTCACCGTCCCATTAGCAGGACTTATCAGAGCCCATTTGACCTCCACCTTCTCCCTGACCTCTAGAGGGTGGAGGTCTGCGTCCCTCAGGGGTCAGCGAGGCGAAAGTGTGTGTGTGTGTGTGACTGGATGGGGCGTCTGACTGAAAGCAAACACCGATGGTCAAACACACAGCCTCCTCCACCCCTTTGTGTTCTCTCTCTGTCCTCCTCTGAGACAAGCCGTGTCGCTCCACCTGTTTCTGTGTCAAGTGTACGGGGAGAATTTCACTTTTTGTTGTTAATAAAATGTGTGTTAAGTGGACTTTGCATGCAGCTCCGTGAAGTTGGACTTTATTGCGTCTAGCTGTCCATATATGGCGTCTTCCAAAGAATAAAATGTTTCTTTTTGACTACAGTTTTCATGCCGGCTGACAAAACCTGGCAACTTAAAGGTGTTTTTAGAATTTATTCTTCAGGGATTGAGTTATAACAGGAACAGAAGTAACTCAAACGGACGAGTAGCATTTTTTATTTTTTTTTTCCACCAATGGGACTACTGGGGTGTGTGCGGTCTGGGCCGTGGAGTCCGTTTTCGTCGTTCAACTTTGGTAAATATCAAATAAATAAATAAATAATAGACCGGCCGCTGTGAAAAAGAGCCCAAACGGGAGCAGCGGTGCCCGGCACATGGAGCACTCTCTCATGGAGGTCCTCCTCTTGTTGAAAGGGAACAATGGGGTTCTTAATCAGCGGACCTGCCCCCCCACCCCTCCCTCCCCATCCCCCCCTCGCCGGTTCCCGGGTCAACTGATGGCCCGCGCTGCTTTGTCGCAAGTGAACGGCATAAAACATATGTTTACGAAAAGGAGCATTAATCACACTGGGTATCTTTGGGATAAAGTCATTTTTTTTTTCTTATATACCCTTTCTCCGGATCCGTGTACGAGGGCTTTCATGTGGCTGTAATTACCATATTTCATTAGCGCGTGGAGTGTCACCGCTGGAGCATCAAAGCGGTTGGCTCTTCGCATGTGCGGCGACCACTGCCAGGGGGAAGTACACAACTATCTGTTTTTTCCCCAGAATAAATTCGCCCCGCGCCTGTTTTTGAGTGCACTCTCTCCCTCAAGCTGCTGTCGATATCAAAGAGAACCCATTCCGCATGTGAAGTGCCCCTTGTGCGGAATAATAAAGCAGTGCATCATGGCAAAAAACTGTGAAACACAACACTCTCACCGCCATGCCTCGATGCACACACACACACACACGTACACGTACACGTAAGCTCGCGCGGTATTCCGCTCTCCTTTGTACCTACTTTGCTCTCCTTGGTACACACTCGCTCCTTCTACCTCTGCACTCAAAACAAACTACTTTCCCTCGCTGCATGTTGCAACACAGAAGCAGCGGTGAAACACATCTGTATTCACAGAGTAACACAATGTGCAGCCTAATCCTTTTGTGGGGTGAGAGGGGGCGGGGGGGGGGGGGGGGGTGGTAAGAATTACAATCATCTTTATTATTAGAATCCCATTCTACAACATCCTTAAAAGGTGAGATTAAGCTCACTCCTCCACCTCGTTGTCTACGAACTACTAAGCACACGAAGGAGCCGTCTCATTGGCTGACACGTTCCTTCTGCCCAAAGACGATGCGCCGTGACCTCAGTGGCGTCCTCCGGAGATGGCGAGTGGCTTGTCGCGTCCGTTTGGCACCAGAATACGTCACCAGGCGCGGCTTGTTTTGACCATCAGCATCAGTCTGTGGCCCGTGCAGGCATTTTAGCACAGCAATGCATCGTGGGCCGCCTTCAAGGAATGGACAAGAGACGGGAAACGAAACGGTAGCTTCGTCCTCGTTTGTCACCAGATGGCGTCCCGGCCCCCGCCGCGGAGACTTGCACCTGACCCGCGTTGAAGGCCACACAGCTCGACACCCACCCCCACCTCCCCCACACTGCGGCTCAAAGCTACACAATCTTCAAGGGGGCCGTGGACAATGGGAGGGAATAATGTCTCAACCAGCACAAACACAGACGAAGCCCGCGAGTCACCGAGGCTCGCCCCCCCGAACACCTCACTCGGCTATCAGCGGGATTATCTGAGGAGAGTGCTATCTGCTGCGGCTAAACACACTTTAACACCGCCCCCCCCCCAGCCCCCTCCTCCCGCCCCCACACCACCAAAGCTTTATGGCTGCCGTCGGGCTGGACAGAGAATCAAAGGGAGACGTGGGACGCGATGAGACCCGACGAGGCGGGAGACAATGCACCCCCCCCCCCCCCCCCCCCTATCGATCAAAGACGACGGCGTAAAAGCACTCCTGCGCGTGTGTGTCTTTCGCTATTGTGCCTCATCGATTTTTTATATATAAAATCGATTTGCGGTAAAACGTGCAGGAGGATGAAACAATGCAGCGTGCAACAAACAACCGCTTCCTTTTTATCGCGCGACTTACCGACGGGCGCCGTGACGTCCCGCCGGGGGCCAAACACAGCAGTTGGATTCCTAATCCTGTTACCAGAGGAGGCGGTTTCTTTTTTATTTTCAGGTCCCCTCATTGAAGTGAATGGGTGTGAATCGTGATCCACTGCAGGCCGCCTCCTCAGGCTCGGTAAGCCTTAACCTTGGACAACCCCCCCCGCCCCTCCTCCTTGAAGAGGCCCGGGCAAACGGGGAAGGAGATGGGAAGGGAGGGAGGGAGGGAGGCCAGGGGGGGTCGGAGGTGTGCGAAGAAACCGAGGACCTGCCACATTATATGCTTTAACATGACTGGCAAATCCAGCACGGTTAAACAAACTTAACCTTCATTTGTGAAACGGTGCAAATCAAAGGGCAAAAAACGACTTGTGCACGTAATCACCACCGGGGGGGGGGGGCAACAGGGTGAAGGAAGGTTGAAGGGGGCGGCGGAGGCGGTCGGTCTCGGGGATAGCCGGGCATTAACAGGTTGAACGGGAGGAAATGGGAATCATTTAAGGCGAGGGGCATTTTTAATGAGTTTGCTCAGAAATTGATTTTCCACTGTAATCTTTTATTTATATGCGGCGGGCGGCGTGTCCCCGGCAGAGTGAGGGTCAGCCCTCAGAGCGGCCTGTCAAGGCCCCCACTCCTTCAAACAACGCCCCCAAAGTCCAGGGAAAATGGTATTCTAGCAAAGGCAAATATTGTCCTGTCTTGGCTTAAGGGGCGAAAAGGCTGTTTGTTCTAAAAAACGTCCCTTTTTTCTCGATTTAAAGAGGAAACTGTTAAGGGGTGGACGGGGGGGACACTCTCTTGAAAGTTAAAATTGAAACATAATTGGCTCTGAAACGATAAATATTGATTAAAATGATTTTATTAAAACATCTCAGGAGGTTTTGTTAACATCAGTTTTATGTCAAAAAATAAATCATGGTACTTAAGACCGGAACGTTAACTTAAGTGAATGTTTTTCTTATTTTACCTATTCTTTGCAAGTTAATTAAGTCAGTGAGGGATATATTTTATTGAGAGGGTTGGCTGTATTTATTTTAAAGTATTAATTTGAATCCTTTGTTGTTTTGTGAAACTGTGCTTTATAGCTTTCACCGCACACATTGGAGTCCGCCAAATCCTAATTATTTAATTATCCAAATATCATAAAAGTGAGCAAGCCGTGACCATTGTTATTATGAGATCTTACGCAATCATATATAAAATATCCTTTCTTTAGAAAGCACTCAAAAAACATATGTTATGCACTCAATGTGTCTCAACAACACTTCCTGTAGAATGTAACCAATAGCAAAATGAAGCAAAAAGCAACATTTTTGCATTCTGTGTCTGAAGCATGAATAATTTAAAATAAATCTTTTTGACATCAATTTTGGAATAGAATACATACATACACAACATATTCATGTCTCTACTTTTATGATTTCCAAACACATTACAATAACAAGCTCTGAAATACAAAGTTGGATTTAGATCAGTAGGTCCAGTTTTAATTGGCTTATTAAACTGTAAAGAAAAATAAGTTATCGGAATGAATGTAACATTTTCTAATCCGATACTTTTTGAATGAAGCGCGGCCTTCCTCTGCAGGTCGGTGCTCACAGAACTTCCTCTGTGACGATGCCGCCACCTGGTGGCAAACGTCACAACTACAGCAGGGCCACACATTCAGTTGGTTTCACTTGAAATGGATGATCGGGCCCCACGTTGACGTTATAGTCCACACAAGGGGAACATTCCACTTTTTAACCACCTTTTTCGTAGTTCTACTGGAGCACCTTGAGGGTCAAGGTCGGCTGGGAGAGGGCATCGTCTTCTTTCCTCGCCACGTGCTACACTAAATTGATCACGTCTGTAATATGAAGGGATTCTGCTTCATGGATTTAATGTAAATCTTAATGTTTTTTTCTTCAACTTATCCCTCCATGACTTCCTCTACTTCCGGTTCCTCCTGAGGTCCGATGGTTTTCATTCTGTGATGCAGGACAAGTGGCACCTGGTCCAAAGGGGGGTATCGTTATCCCAGTTCCATCCAGCAGGTGGCAGGTTCAGGTCACCTGTTACCCTTTTTTGTGCTTTTAAAGTAATGTTTTTAGTGCAATGCTGGACACATCAATGTAAAACGTTAGTGTCTTATTAATGTATGTGTGTGTGTGTGTATTAATGTAAATAATTCAATTGTTTGATTCTATGACATTTGGCCATGAATGTGTCCCGTGGAAGGAAAGATCATCTTCAAACACTTCTTGTGTTTTCAAAGTTTATTTATTTTCTCATTTATCTTCAAGAAAATATACTGCTTTCTTCCAGAAATAATAAATATACAATATTGTTATTTTTTATGAACAATTTACAAAAGAATAGTGCTCCAGCCCAGTACAGTCTGACCGTATCCACCTCATTCGTCACAGAGCTATAACCGTATTTAGTAGGCCCTACTCTCATAGTTATTGTCTCAAGTCGCCGCTCAAACGCATCACGTGCCTCCGTCGCGCTACGCGCTACGCGTTACGCGTGAAAAGCGGACGCAGGCTTCGGGCGAGAGGGCGTGGCTGATTCCCCCCCCCCCCCCCCTCCCCCCCACCCGTAGACACAGGTCGTTCCTGGTGTGGCCCCGGCCCCCGTCTGCGGCGTTTCTGTCTCTGAGGTGGCGGTCAGGAGGCGAGCAGCGCGTGTGTGAGTAGCCAGGCCACCACGCAGGACGGCGTGAGCGCCCCGCGGGCGCCGCTGGCGGCAGCTGCGGGCGGGGGCGGGGTCGGGGAGGGCGTCTGGCCGGGCCGCGGCTCCGTGGCGGAGACCTCCGTCCGCCTGCGCTGCTGTTGATGGGTCCTCGGCGGCTCCACCGTGACGTAGCCGTTGATTATCCTCACGCGGGGTGGTGGAGTGGTGCTGCGGGGGAAAGAGGAGATCAGGGTTGTTACTGGGGCGGTCGGGGGGAAGAAGGGGGGGGGCTGTAAGTCACTGATCGCCACAGACGTATCTCACCTATCGCCCATGCGAACCCACAGGTCGCTGAAGAGGCGGGGCCTCCCGTGGCCGCGGTGGGCCTTGCGAGGCCTCTTGTGTCGCCCGAACTCCTCCAGCTGGCTCAGGCTGTCGGGGAGGAGGATGTGAGGCGGCTCGTCGTCTCCGAGGCCGCGCCCGCCGCCCTCTGCGTAGTCCGCCTCCAGCCCCGCCTCGCCGGTCGGCCAGCCGTCGGGGGCCGACGTGCCGCCGCCGCCCTCCTCGCCGGACCGCGCCGGAGGCTCTCCCGCCGCTTCGCTCCTGCAGCGGGAGGAGAAACCGGACCAAGAGGACGCGGAGTTTGAAAATTGTTTCTCAAGGAAAAAAGCCCACGCGATCCGAAGGTGTATCGCTGAAAAGCTTCTGACTCGTCGATAGGAAAACAATCCAATACTAGACCGGCCCCTCTTTTTGGAAGTTTATCGTCTGGTGGTTTCGAGACCACCTTTGTCTTTCCGCACATCTCCTTACTTCAATCAAGACGCCTTGCTCTGTAAACGCTGGGCAGAAATAACAGTGACCGTGCTGGTGCATCCAAGCGGACCACCCAGAACTGCCAACCTCGCTTTGAGAAACCTTTTTTTCCTCCATGCGCCTTTCTTTCTTCCCCCCCGTTAGTCATTCGACCCTCGGTACATTTGGCTGGCATGTGACTTTGCATTTTAAGCTAGAACACTTTTTGAGAGCCCGCGCCCCCCCCCCCCCCCTGTCAGTCATGTAATAAGAACGCTCTCTTTAGGCTCCCGCTCTGAGGCTAACAGCTTCCCTAAACGCCTCTCAGGCAGCCATCTAGCGGTGTTTTTCTTCGCCTGTCTTGTCAACTTCTATCAGGAAGCTGAAAGTGTCTGTGCAGACGGATAAGGCTGTGTGTGTGTGTGTGTGTGTGTGTCTGTGTGAGTGAGAGCACAGTAAGTCAGTCCGCTGGTCAGCTTTGACGCCAGAATCACTTTTTCTAAAAAAAACACAACTCTGCAAGACAGGGCGTCGGCCAGCAGTTTGCACGGAAAAGTCACTGAACGTACGGGACGGACAAATTCTCCCTAATTCAAGTGTTTCATTCTTTACGGCTTCATCACATGACCGCAGATCAATATGTAAGGTGACAGCTGCTGTGAGCCAAGGGATGGGGTTTCACACACACACACACACACACACACACACACACTTACACACACACACACACTGAGGCGTTAAGGCCGCTGTGACGTACTGCTGCAGGACGCCAAACCTCCTTTGGCACGCAGCCTCCTTCCACTCACCCCTGCACACACACACACACACACACACGCCGGGAAGTGTGTGTTTGTGTGTGTGTGTGTTGACCGTGGTCCCAGTGGCTGCTGAGAACAGGCAGCACCTTCCTCCCACCCCAAACTTCCCCTCCTCCCCCGCCGCTGGCAGCTTCGCCTTTGGCAAGCCGGGGGGAGGAAGGTGAGCGACTCGGCGCACATCAAAGGATTCTTGCACAGCTCGGTTTTATTTGTTGCAGAGCCCGACTCGGACCGGGACCGCCTGCGGCACTTTAGAAATAAATCCGCCGTGCACGGCCTGAGCCGGACGGAAGCGCACAGATCTCTTCCAATCAGCCACGACGATATTTGAATTATTTTGCCAAAACACAATAATACGCTATCATGCACCTCGTCGGATTCGATCGCTGCGTATTGTTACCCAGTAGGCGGAGCCAGCGTCTGCTTCTGCCACAGATTTTAGTTTGTCTCTCTCCGCACACACACACACACACACACACACACTCACTCTGCGACCGGCTCGGTGGCGCCGGGGGGCACGTGGACGATCTCGTAGCCCTCCTTCCTCAGGATGTCCAGCACGCTGTGGTTCCCCAGGAAGTGACCTGACGGAAGACGAAAAAAAAGCAAAGACACACACACGCGTTTACTGAATGATTTTGAACATTGGACCCGCTGACCTTTTGTGTTTTGTATTTCTCCCCCGTCGACTGCAGACGGTTCGCACACTCGCACACCTCGGCTCCCCCTCGGCTTGTTAGCGGCACGCTGCCAACGCTCCGGGGCCTTCGGGGGCCCTTCACTTGGCATAATCCCGACATTGGAGAAAAGTGGTCATCCGCCACCGTTTGCTACACGCATCCATCCGTGTCTCCCTTGGCGGGAGTTGTAATTATCCCTTCAAGCGGCGGTTGGTTGGTGTTTTCCTAGTGGGGTTGTGCGAGGTGCTTTATTTAATGAGACGCGGTCTGAGCGGTGAAAGTATTTTAGCAACCTGAATAGGCGCCGGCCAACAGCACAGGACTGCTGCGTTTAGAATATTCTCACGACTTAATGCGATTTAATAGATGTTTAAAATAAGATGAGATACTCCTTGCGTTCGCCTTTCTTGTAAGATGAAATTGGCATAGTGTAATAAGAATAAAAACTCTCCTCCTCGCTCACATTCCTTCCTGTCTCCTTTCATCTCTTTCTCCTGGATCAACCGCCCTCACGTCTGTGTCAAGGAGCGATTTCATTAGTTCCTCCCGGGGCAGAGAAGAACACCTCCTGTGTGTGTCGGGCCCTTTCTCACCTGCGGTGCTGTCATCACTATTAACACAGCAGATCAGCCCGAAATACTTTCTCTGCTAAAAATAAGACGGCTCCGAGGAGCAGCAGGGACTGCTCCCCTCCCCCCTCCCCGGCCTCTGAGTGCCTCTCTTCTGTTTAATAACCCCTCATCCTGTTCAATGTGCTGTCTGTCTTTACTGTGGACTCCTCCTCGTCTCAGGCCCGTCTCTTCGTCTTTGTCTCCTCACAGCATCCGACCGTCCCTCCGTCCCCTGGTTGGTCCTCGCTCCTCTTCTCTCCGCGTGAATGCGGCGTTGTTTGTTGCAAAAAGGAGGCGTCGTCTGTCGCGTCTCTGTAACTCCTTCGCTCCTTCTGTCCCATCGAGCCCCCCTTTCATCCTCCGGCCTCTCTCTCTCCGTCCCGGGCTTCAGTCTCAGCATGCGTCCTTTTATGTCCTTTTACCTTTCTACGTCCCTCTGGACAGCCTCCAACGCGCAGATGTAATGGAAACTGGGAGCATGTTAAGCATGATTTGAGACCAACCCAACACACACACACACACACACACACACACACACGCACACGCACGGGAAGAGAATTATGTTATTTTTCAGTTTTGCACAAACAAACGTGTTTACAATTACACTGCGCAAACAGCGGCTCAACCGACGGCTCGCGAGGAGACCACCTCATACGAAAAACTGCAATCAGAGCAGAAACCGCAAGGAAACGCGAGGGAGGAGCGTTTAACGACGGACGGATGGAGACTAGAGGGGGAGGAGGAGGGCCGCCGCCTAGACGGACGGACGGACAGGGGAAACGGCTTTGGGGAGGGAGTGGAGGTGGAGATGGATTCCATTGATGTACATCCAGAGTGCATGCTGGGGGGGTTGTTGCCACATTTTGGCCCAAACAAACACGAGCCGTCGGCCTGAAGCCATTGAACGGCAGATGAAGAAGAGGGGAGAGGGAGGACGCAGTAAAGAGAGAACCCTGGGAAACCGCGGAAAAACAAAGCGAGTCGACTTTAAAGGGTCAAGTGTGTGGGCCCCCGTTTGCGTTTGTTTGGGGAAACGCGTTCCACTTTGTTAGTGTGCGCTTTGGTGCGAGATGATGGAGGAAATTGCCCTCGTCTGCCATCGTCTCATTTGGTTTGCGCGTGGGAGGACAAATTAGAGGAAAAACGATCACGTCAGGTGCCGGACCACCGGACTCCAGGTGATTACCGCTCTTTCATAAACCATCCGCCCGTCTGGTGTTTTGATGGCGGCCGCCTACTAGCTGCGTGTTAGTTATTTACTTAGCAACCGCATATTTTGTCTTCATCATCTTCATCATTATGGATCATGTGTAAAATGAGGCTCTCCGTGTGGGAGCTTAATCATTAATTCCCTTAAGTAAAGAGCGTGCTTGCTGGGGGGGGTCGGCCTTCGTTTAAGAGCACTCCGAAACCAATCGGCCCCCATCAGCTAGAGATTAAAGTTAGCATTACTACGCTAGCCTACAGCTAACTAGCTACAGCCAATGGGGTTTGCCGTGGACAGTTGTCTCTTCGGCCTCACAGGGTCCATGGTTGTCGCCGCCTAGAAATAAAAAAAGCCTCCCTTGTACTTGTGTGACATTTTATGGCCACTGTTTTTTTTTTTTTTTAGTTTGTTTCGGTTTCCGTCATCCGGCAGTGACCCTTGTGGGACAGGAGACGTGTGGCTGGTCAATAAGGAGACATGGTGTCCTAACGGAGCTGTGTCTCATTATGTCATTCTTGCACCATTGGTTAATTTCCTCTCCTCCGCCAGACGCATGTCGTTGCTCATGTGAGCGTGTAGAAAATAATCACACACACACACACATCCGCTTTCTCTGCAAACACCTGCAGGCGTGCATGCGTCGATGACGTGGCGTACATTAGCCAGACGTGGAGCTCGGCGGCCGTGAGCTCACACAGAAAACTAAGTGCGCAGGCATGAAACGTTTTTTTTTTCGGCGGCTCTGTTTGTGCGCGGGTTTTTATGAACGCGAGTGCGAGTCGGTGTCGGCGCCGGGCGGAAACCGATGTTTGACACCGGCAGGTTTCTCAGGACCGCGCAGGGCCGGCTGGTTTCCATTCATAAGTCTAATCGGGGACAGATTTACACCTCGGCCAACAAGTGGAATGCAATTAACTCCCTGAGTTT
Source organism: Apeltes quadracus (assembly GCA_021346845.1). Lineage (NCBI taxonomy): Eukaryota > Metazoa > Chordata > Actinopteri > Perciformes > Gasterosteidae > Apeltes > Apeltes quadracus. The sequence goes on along the minus strand of CM037924.1, from coordinate 4,212,925 downwards.
GTAAAGCAGCAGAGCCACAAGTCCCACGAAACGAACCTTCCTCAGGTGTAGAAAAAGTGTTTGGCTTTGTGCATGTAGGGATTTGTTAATGCTCAAAAGATCAAAGCATGCTCGAATCGAGCAACCGCAGGCTCCCAAGAGGATTTGATTCCTTCAGTCGCTAATAAAGTGTGTGATCTTTGAACATGCTTAACGGTCTGTGTTGATTTGATGAAGATGTGTTCAGGAGAAACTCACCTCATTTACCGGACATGCGTAGCAGAGCAGAGCCAACTCTGGTGCCACCAGGGCCGCCTCAAGGCATAAGCAAACTAAGCGGCTGCTTGGGGCCCCCTGGCCAGGGGGCCCCAAGCAGCCGCTTAGTTCGCTTATGCTGCAAGCAGCCCGAGTTTTGTATTATAACCTCACTGTATTTGTTAATAATTTTCGCTATAACATTATAGCGTGACATTTTATAGCCGATTATCTTCTAGCACAGGTGACTGTGCGTGGTGGGAGGGGGGGCCCCCAAATAAAATTCTGCTTAGGGCCCCCAAGAGGCTCGGGCCGGCACTGGGTGCCACAATTGTTACACGCGGTTCATTTAGAGAGAAAATCATGCATTCGGCAAAGGCATTGGGTACTTTTCGTCAAATGGAAAATCATCCAGAATTTAAGCATTATTCTGTTTTTCTGATGGCTTTATAAATTTTAATAGATTTTTCAAATATGTAAAAACAGCTCAATTATATACACAATTATAACTTGTTCAGATTGGAAGCACACAGGACTGTATTTGCATTGGACGTTTGAAATTTAGTCCTATTTAATCTAACTATAATAATGATCGGCGCTTGGCTGTAACTGGCCTACTTCCAAACAACTTATTTTTTGGGGAGAGAATCGTGTGCGTGTGTATCTGTGTGCGTGTGCATGCGTGTGTGCGCGCGTGAAGTGGCGTCTGGGCCGCGGCGGCAGTGTCAGGAAATTCCACGGGATGTTTTCAGTAAGGCCGGAGCCGCGGCAGCCAAGCAACCGGCAAATGAAAACCTGCTGAAGCGTCAGCGACCAGAACTCTGTGTGTCTGGAAGGTCTCCTCACTGCTATCATCTGGTAACCCATGGCAACACTAGCCTCATGCTAGTGTGGGTTCGGTTGAGATGTTACACTCAAGCTAGCTAGCTCACTTGCTGCTAGCTTAGCAGTTGTAGCTTTATATTTGAGTGGAATCAATGTCCTTATAAAACTCTTCAGCCGAATACCCAAACAAGGTCTCAGGCGACAAACGTCATTTTATAAAGTTGTCATGGCTAATGGTGAATAGTGGTGTCATCCCATTGTTTAAAATGATCCAGAAGGTCCGTTCAATGGTTACGCCACGAACGACTTCTCGTGGTATAAAACTATGAACCAAATTGAGGCATGAATTAACTGTGAACGAGAATGGAGCGGCAGGATTAAGTGACAAGCTCAAAGATGCAGTAGATTGGAGTAAAATGTAAATAAGAGTTTCTCTGATGGACCGTTGTCTCATGGTAACGTCTCGAGCCCGGGAGTGAGAGAGTAATACTGCTGCGTCAGTCCCCTCTGTACTGCCCCGGGGTAATTCAGCTCATGCCTGCTGTCATTTGCATTAATAACCTGTTGGTGAAAGTGAAGAAAATAAAGAATGTCTGTTACAACATATGTGTGCAGGACGGAGGAAAAAGAGAAGGGAAACTGCTTGGGCAAAGTACAAAAGCATACATTTTGCACACAAAAGCGCTTGTGCTGCAGGAAGGTGTAGGTGTGCCGCGAGAGGGTGGGGGCAGGCTGGGGAGGGGGGTGCTGAGCTGAGCACAGATGGATTTCCCGCCTGAACCGCTTTATACACACACACACACACACACACACACACGTCGTAACGTTTAATTACCCAGTGAAAATAAAGTCCTGGACGGACTTTGGACATCGGCGGCCTCCAGGGGGCCTCGCCCCCGAGCGAGCGCCGCCCCGGCTCTCTTTTCCTCCGGCGCTCAGAACGCGGTGCGAGGTCGGAGGTGAGGGGTCGTCGGTAAAAAGGCAGCCAGACGGGCCGTTTTTATATTTACGTACTGTACCGCAGAAATCCACCCGATGAACACAGAACTTGGCGCAGGCAAAGATGGACACAGTTACAGCGGGAATCAGCCGTGCGCTTCGAGGCCGCCTGCAGTCGCACACGTCATGTTAGTGGGGATTTTACAGATCTGACCGTAAAGTTTGGATTTCATTTCTGAAAGCGGCTCTTTTATGTCCCCCCCGGGCTGTATTTATTCCCAAAAAACACATTTGGACAATCTTAACCTTCGCACCGTCCCGAACGTCTTTATTTCTCCTCGCCACGCACAACGCGGTCAGCAGGACCACTTCCTCCTCCTCCTCCTCCTCTTGACATCTTGAACAGCACGGTGGGATTTCTGGGAGGCCGAGACGTCAGCTGACACGCGTTGGCATCGCTGGTTCCAGCCGATGGGGAACAGGGACCAGCAGGGACACTTACAGGTCTGTTAAAGCATGAGTCAGCGTCTCAAAGTCCCAAATGAGAGATGAGAGACGGGAAGCTTTGCGATGCTCAAGTCATTCACAGATTCATTGTTTTATCTACTCATTGGAAAGAATAATTTGTACTTAAAGGTGTAGAATAATCATGAGCCAGTTATATCTACATGGCAGATTTTTACTTTGTCTTAGTAGTGTGTAATATTCATGCTCTGTATTTGTGTTTCCCCCAGCGTATTGCCTTAAAAAAATAGAATCATGTAGCGAGTATAAAACATTCCTAATAACTTGTGTAAGAGCATGTGTTTGTTTTTTTTTAACCGTCTTGCTTCTCCCCGCTCCACAGGCTTGTTTTACAGCCTGAGGAGTTTGACTGGGTTTGTTTGCCTTCTGGAGTTCACACGTATCTTTGTTTTCATTGACGACGTTTGAACAGGAGAGGAACACATCATCATCGGCCCTCGTTTCCTCATCAACGCACACTTCAGAGGAACGCTCACTTCACTCGGCCATCGTGTACGGATAGTTCTTATGTGTGCTTACAGCGTGACTGTATGCATGAAGGCACGCACGCACACACACACACACACACACACACACACACAGAGCAGCTGGATGGTGCAACAGCAACCTTATCCAAACAGTGAAGGAGGAGGGAACAAGGCATCCAGCATTAATCACATACACACACACACCATAGGGGCGGTACCAACCATGAAGAGACACACACAGCCATACAGTAAACAGACACCCACCCACCACCTGTTTTTGTGGGCAAACACACTTACACACACACACACACACACATTGCCTCAGGACACACTGCGCTATTCAGGCACTATTAGCAACATTAGCCAGGAATGCTAATTGAAACAAACAGCTCATGGTTTCTTAATTTCTGAGGTAGGCTGTAATTGAGACTTCTGTGTGTGTGTGTGTGTGTGTGTGTGTGTGTGTGTGTGTGTGTGTGTGTGTGTGTGTGTGTGTGTGTGTGTGTGTGTGTGTGTGTGTGTGTGTGTGTGTGTGTGTGTGTGGTTGCGAAGATACACAGTTTTCCGTGCCGGAGATCTGGGAACCATTGAACACTTATTATTTCCCTGCTTTCACTCCAGCTTGGCTTTCAAACACAAAATAGAGCAAATCGTCGGCCGTAAACACACGCCGGTGTTGACAGAATCAGCGTTTGAGACCAAAGCTTAAACCCACCTCTCTCACACTTCACCATCACGCGCCAACACACACACACACACACACACACACTCTCCCAGCTCAGCAGAGACCTTGTTTAATGCGAAATGGACTCGCTGCCACGATGGCAATTTCATTTAGCCTTTTGGAAGCGACGCAGGCAGCGTGCCGAGGCCTCCTCACCTGCACCGAAGGCGAAGAAGTAGGTCTGGTTGGGGTTCCTCTGCAGCAGGGCGGAGACGCGGCCGGCCATCCGCTCGTTGCGCTTGTAGATGAGCTCCCGCCGGAAGTAGCTGTCGATCTGCAGCGCCATGGTGCGATCGTGGGCCGGCAGGGAGCTGTTGATGAAGTGAGGCAGCTGAGGGAGTGAAAGAGGCAGGAACTTTAATCCCAAAAACATTCTGTGGTGAAGAATCCACGGGAGGACAAAACGCACGTCAAACACAAGAAGAAGAAGAAGAAATGACGGGTGTTAAAGGCATTGAGAGGGGGATGTAAAGGAACAAAATATATGAGAGGGAAGGAAAGAAGAGGACGGTGTTGGTGACAACTTGGCAAAATGTGCATGCTTGTGTGTGTGAGACCTGGCAACCGGGAGCGTCTGTGTGTGTGTGTGTGTGTGTGCGTCTGTGTGTGTGTGTGTGTGTGTGTGTCTGTGTGTGTGTGTGTGTGTGTGTGTGTGTGTGTGACGCGATGAGCTTGACAGATGCAGTCCCTGCTTTTAAAATGAGAAAAGCGTCACTAAACGAAGGGGAGGGAGGAGGAGGCCGGGCCGGTGTGGCACATTTTCATGTGTGACATAGTTCGTTAATGTGTGCGTTCCCGTATGTGTGCGTCTCCGCTGGTGCTCCCGAAACGAAGGCACGTGCAGCCTGAGCGTGTGAATGTGTGATTAATTGCTGCAGGGGGTTTATTAAGAGCCGAGCAGGCGGAGGCAGGCGGAGGCAGGCGGAGGCAGGCGGAGGCGGAGCGCGCTGGCTCTGCACCACACTTGGATTCAACAGGATGTTGATCTGTGAGGATGAGCGGGAAGAGGGAGGTAGGCGGGTGGGGGGAGGGGACGTTTTCTGGCTCTTTTCTCTCTCTCTCTCTATCCCTCTATCTCTCATTCATATATATATATATGAATATTGAATATTGAATACATGGGGGGGGGCGGGATTTATTGTACCACATGTGAACAAGGTGCATCCATTCATAATCTGCATCTGACAGATTGTCTCTTACTCCCTTCTCACAGTCTGTTTCGCATAAAGGTTGAACGGTCCTAATTCAAACCTGCACCGCGTGTTTATATATTTAATTTGGGACGTGCATTAAAGCAGAACAGATGTCTTCAGTGTTTTTTCGGGGGGAGTACACTCGAAGAACGTTGCATCACCCTCGAAGCTGCATGAGGCCTGTAAGTGACGTGCAGAGAGTTAGCAGCATGCGAGTGGCATTGTGGGAAATGCAGGCACCGTGTTTTCGCCGTAGGAGACGAATGCACCTCAGGAGTTAAATTACAATGTGTCTGCACGGCTAAAAGCTGATGTGTTGATATAGAGAAAGAACGCCGTCTGTAGCCTGAAAGGCTCGCCTGTGTTGTCGTTTCGGGGGGCGCGTGACTCCGGCCCGGAGGAGTGAAACGAAGCCGAGCTAAAGGGAGAACGCGAGGACGGAGTGAGTGTTTCCCGACGACGTCCAAAAAGTGACGGGGTCGAGGGTGGGAGCGTCGCTGTAAACGCAGATAACGTATCGCAGGGAAAAGCCATTAGCTGCTCTGCATCCCGACCCGCACAGGAAACGCCGAGTGACAGCGAAGTATTTCCTCCCTTCCCCACCGCGGCTCTGCCTCTGCACTCGTTCCCGGTCCGCAATTTACTGTCTTCTATTTATTCTTCATGGTTCGGCTCTTTGAAGTCCTTCCGTTCTCTTATCTCTCCCTTCTCGTCCTTTCATTTCCCTTGTCCCTTTCCCTTTTTCTATCAACTTTCATCTGCTACGACTGCAGCAATTTTAGAGTGAACTATTCAATTGCAATATTTTGCAATCCTTTGAAGTTGCTTCTTTCCTGCTTGTCTTTGAGGAAAAGAAAAAGATGTTGCACGAAACTTATTCCTCTTCTGTCTGTCTACCTTTGACTTTCCTTCTGCGATGAAAAGCATCACCCCGTCGTGCGGCGCATCATCAGCCTCTTTCTAATACATGATGAAGATTGAATTGGGGGTCGCAGCATCATGTTTTATGATCATCGATCATAAAACACCTGCTTTTTTACGGTGCTATATGTTCAAACACGCAATCTCACACACAAACCTGCTTTACATCAGCAGGCCACATGGCACCACAGTCGGGCGCCTGATTGCTCTAGCATGCGGAATCGTTGATGCGTGTTACGGCGACGATGAGGAGCACGAGGCAAACCGGCGTGATTTAAAGCACCCGTGCAGGAGACGCAGGCAAGTCTGCGGCTCACATGAACAGAAATGATGCTGAATCTCAAATCTTTTTGAATCTTTTTTTCAATTTGTGCGGCTCATTGTTACTCACCACCTCCCCCCCCCCCCCCGCCCCCACCAAAAAAATGCAACGTGCGATTGCGCCTGCGTGAAGTCTTATGGAAGCCTTCTTCAGAGCGAGTTGGTGGAAGCAGCAAGACGTTACGGCAGGTTGTTGTTGGATCACATACAACTTTGTAAGTAGGAAAATATGGGAGATAATATAAAAAACCAGGGATTCTTTGGCAAAGTGAAATCCTGACATTAAATCATTTGTATTACGTTTGGCCAGCCCTTGCTGCTCATTTTGCGGAACAAGGCTTTTAAAAAAAAAAATAAAAAAAAGGGACTCTTAATTAACTCTTGGAGAAGCTTAAACATCGCCAAAAGGAAACCGAAAAGGCAGCTGTATTTCTTATTTTTAGGGGGAAACACTCATTTTAAAAATCTAACGGGAAGCAGACCCACCTGCGAGGTGTCGTGGTTGAAGATGACGGCGCTGAGGTCCCCGCAGTTGTAGTGGGTGATGAGGTCCTCGGTGGTGTAGGAGCCCTGCAGGCTGCCCGCTCGCACGCCCTCGTGCTGCAGCAGCGTCTGGTTCAACGCAAACAGCACCTGCAAGGGGAGACGGGAAAGGTTCGCTTTTTTACTTCCTGCGTGCACCAACAGAGTACGGAGCTGCTGCAAAACGTGGACCGGGACCTTAACGACACAACAAAGCCGGTATTTCTGCCTCGGCATGTTTCCTCGGCAAAATATGAAGTTCTTTCAGGATATTTTTTTTTTATACGCTTAGCTGACTACAGGTAAACGCAGGCCCGCAAGAGACGTGGCAAGGCTCCACCGACTTTCTTCTGCAGGGGTAAAGGGAAACGGAGGCCTGCGGAGAGCGAGGGAGCCTTTTAAAAAACAACCCCTTCTTTCCCCTTTCACCCGGCCAGGGTGCTGTAAATTTACTGCGGCCGTTAAAATCAAAAAGTAAACCCCTCTTTAGAGAGAATTTACAGCGTGCAGCCGCCAGCCGGCCCGACAACTCCGCAGCTGTACTTGACGCCGGGGGTTAACCGGGCTGCACCCGCCCTCCGCAATCCCACGCCACCTCTGGCGTGGCGAGTGGGGGGGCCGGGCTGTCAATCACCATTAAGCCGCTCTCACAGGAGAGACGTTTCTTGTTTTTCCTTGTGATTTTACTTGAGGCCGTTGGAGTTGTCGCGAAGTGGGCTCGGCCCGTCGCGTCTTCAAAAAAAACAGCGCCCCGACCGATTCCGCGTCGGTGATGCTAATTACCGAGAAACCCGAGCAGAGCGTCGGGAAATGCTGCAGGCTGGACGTCAGCATCCGGGGCCCCGGTGATTTGTGGAGCGGCTTAAGGCCGATACAGCTGCGCAACTGATTGAGCCTGATGTCAAGAGTCCACGTCGTAATTCACACAATCGCGTTATGTTTTCTTAATCATAAATGCTCGTATCGTTCACATGGAAGGTTTCACCTCCAGGTAACCTTTTTTACGCCGGGACGATCGCGACCCGGCTCCCAAGCTCAAGCTCGGGACTCCCGTCTCCCTGAGGTCACTGTGTTCGCCAGCCGCTCCCGTAATGCAAAGAGACATAAAGAGTTGCATAACCCTCGTTGCAGCCGGCGCTCTTGTCGTCTCTCTGCCGGCTCCATTACGGCCCGAAACCCTGATTGCGTTTATTCAATTTATTCACGTCTTTCTGCTGCGCTCGGTGATCAAATCTGTGACCCATTTACCGAACACAGAGTTCCAACACTGCACCTCATTTTTGTTTTTGTTTTATTCCCAATAAAATCACGGCCAATCACGGTCGAGGTGCGATGCCCAGCGGGGGCAACGCGCTTGCATCTCCCCGGCGGTCTAACGAGCTGCAGCAGCTAATTCTGCTTCTGCAGACGCTGATTCCGCTGCAATTAGTTGCCGCTGCCCCGAGTCCTTGACCCTCGGGGCTTTTTCGCCATGTCTCGAGGGTTCTCGACCCCGGCGACGGTCGAGGACTTGAGCTGGCAGAGCACGCACACCTGCCAGCACGCTTGGGCTTCTCTCAGCTCCGGGAGTTTCCTTTTTAACAGCGGCGAACGGCACCAGACGGCAAGAGACGGGAGGGTTGTGCGCGTCAGCTTGATTGTGTTGTTAGGGGGAGTTGTTATTTCAATATTGTCCGTCTCCCGGGGTAAAGAACATCTCCGCGGCTGTAACCATGGCGCCCGAGTTTGTGCCGGCCCCGAATGAAAGGGCACGTCAGTCACTGCGGGAGAGGCTGAAGGGGAGAGAAAGGAAAAATGCAAACACTCCCCCCTCACCCCCCCACATACGCGTCAATGTGTGTGTGTACGCGCTCGTGTTGGCTGACGGAGTGGGTGTTCTCATGCTGAAGTGGTCCACTCACTCTGACAGAGCTCTTTTACAGCCAGGCCCTTTCAAAGTAACTACCATTGACTTCTCCCACCGCGCAGCACTCGCTCCTCTCTCCTCTTTAATGCGTGCGTGAGAAACCCCCATTGTAATTAAATGAAAAGCTTTATAAGAACAGAGCTGGAAGGAGCCGAGCACACGGAGGGTTTTGGAACCTGCGATCCGAGCGCAGCGCTCCAAAAGTTCATTAGCGTGGAAAGAAAACGGAAAAAAAAGGGGAAGGGCAGAATCACATAGAAAAAAACATCTTTCGAGTTTCAGAAAATTGAATTCATCAGCAATGCGTGTGCGTTGCAGGAGTCGACCTCTAAGTGCATTGAATCCTGGCTGTTTGCTTGTAAAAGCGTCGTCTTTCTGAAGGTCGGACGGGTCTGAGGCGCGAGTAAGGTGCCGATGACGAGGGGCTGCAGCGACTCCATCGCTCCCCTACCACACCTCCGTAATCTGAACCGGAGAATGGGAGTGGTGGACAGTGCTAAAGGGGAAAAATGATTTATAAAATATTTCCCTTCGCAGCTGCAGGAGCCTGTAAAGCAAAGGAGAACTCATTGTTCGCAACAATCCCTTGAAACTGTTCTCCTCCCTGCGTTTCCACTTTCCCCGAGCCCCCCTTTTTAAATACTCTACTACTATCCATCGTGGCAAAACAATGAGACACAATAACACAATCCTGCACGCTGACGGAGGAAGGAAGGAAGGAGGGCAGGAGCAGTGAACAAAAGCTGAAGAGGTGTGAAAGAATGGTAGAGGACAAACAAAGGCCTGTTCTCTCTGTGAGGAGCATGTGCTGTCCAGATGGAGGTGATTCCTCCACATCTGCACCGTGGAGGCTTGGTATATGGGCTTGGCGTGGGCACCGGGCATCTCCGGGCAGTCAGGTGCTTGAGAGCGTCGGGCGGGTGATCTGAGAAGGTTCGTTCCTTGGCAGCATCTCCCTCTTTACCCCGAACTTCTCCCCTCCGTGGATCTGTTCTCCTTGTTCTGCTCACCCGTCCTCTCGGGTGGTGTCACGTGTCACCCAGGACAGGTAATGAATCCCCGCTTCTGTCACCGTCACAGTGGCTGGTTCGTGGAGTTGCGCTTCACCAGCGGCCGGCGGCCTTTCCGATCCTCGACCTTTTAAATAGAAAAGACTCTTACCGGTGGTGAGCAGTTCCAGTAAAATGGGATTTTCCCCCTTTAAGCTTGCGCAGTGAGACAAGTTTCTCTCAATTCAATAGAAATGCTCCAAATCTCTTATTCAGCCTCCTCGGAGACTATCTTGACGTCTTTGCGCGTGGAAGTCGTTGGTTTGTTTATTTATTTATCGGATACTTTTCTGCCCCGTGCATGGCCACTGCTGCTCATCTTTTTTCCTCCACAACGTTGTCTCCCCCCCCCTCGACCTGCAGAGCTCTGCGTCCATGAATTGGAGCCCATCCGCACGTCCTTATCGTCCACCAATGACACGTTGTACAAGTGGTCTTATTTACGGATTTCTTCCCACAAAAGTTCTTCAATCTGATTCATTCTCTCGTAAAATATCTTTGTTTTAATAATGGCGGAATTATGCCATGAAACCGGAAATGTGAGACTGCGGCAAGGATGTAGCAAGCAGACCAATCTGATTCTGATGAACAGGAGTACATTGTACTGGGAGTGGGGAGGATGAGTGGAGGAATGTTAGTTTTTTGTTTAATCGGCCCTACTCATTTAATGAAATGTATATTAGTTTGTCTCATTGAGACTTGAGATTAAATAAACTGTATTGTAGATCTCGTAGTATTTTCACATGCAGTTACACATTGTCGGTTAAAAACCAGAAAGTGGCTGGTAAAAACATTGAGTGGCCGGTAGATTTTGAAATCCTCCAGCGACAGTGTGCCGGTGGACAAAAGAATGTGATTTCCATCCCTGCCGCTGACCCCCAGGAGACGCACCGCCGGGCTGCAGACGGTGAGACGGGATTGGGTTCGCAGCCCCCCGGGGTGACCGGAGGGAGAAAGGGAGTTGAAATAACATCCAGGTCGAGCGAAGAATAGTAGAAGTGCGATAGCTCATCCGCGTTCCCCACAGAGCCCAGACACCAATTTGTGCGTGAGAGATTTCAGGAAGAAACGTTTCCGCTCTCGTTTAACCTGCGCTCCGATGCGCGTGTAGCAGCGGCAGGGGTGTTTTTTAAAAGAAACTGACGCTGTCTGACCTTTCGGTTCGTGCTAGCTCTGGAAAAAAAAAAAGCACCTCGAACACGTTACTGCGGAAAGACGTTGTCACACAAGAACCACATCAAAGTATCTGGACAGTCTCACGCGGCTCCCCCCCCGGTTGTCTCCTACAGTTTTTATCAGCAGCTTGCTCTTTCTCCTTTGTCTGCGGGGGTAACCCGCCTCGAATGCCTCGGCGGGGGAGACCTCCATCGCTCAGGGTCTGTCTGAAATAGTTTAACGGGGCATTTCGGCGCCTTTCGTTTTGCTCGTTCGAAGGTGGCACGGAGTTCAACTCGCCACACCTGGCACCAGCTAAGGCGGAGACGTGTGTCCCCGTAAATGAACCCCAATACTTCACATCTACAACCAGCGATAAGCGCGCGGACTGATGGTCCCGCACGCAACACGAGCAACGACGTGTACGCAAAGAGAGAGAACCCGTCGACGCGGTTTGTCCTTTTGTCTCGGCGTTTCTTTTCTCTGCCCGCTTCCTTTCTGTCTTCCGTGATTTCTCTGTCTCACTAAGTCTCTCGCCGTGCCTGGTCTCTACCCCCCCCGACTCGACCTAGGAAATCCAGGGATTACCAGAGGGACAATCCCAGTGGCAGAGGCCTGCTGCTACCAGCTTCCACAGAAAGCCTCCCCCTCTAACTCCGCCCTTTTTACTTCCGTCCTGTCTTATTTCCTCTCGGACCCGGGGAGGGGGGGGGGGGGAGTGTGTAACGATGGGAGGTATCCCCTCCTCGTCTTCGGTTATCATTCACTCCTCTGAGTAAAGTTGGCTGCCGTCCGTTGCCATGGCCACCGTCTCCGTCTCCATGCATACTGTACACGCCCCCTCCCGTCCCCAGAGCCTCCAGTCCCTGCTCTCAATAAGAGTCTCCGGGGAATTGGGAGGTGGGGTGGCCGGGTTTGTCTTCCCTACACTTGTTCATACATTTGACTTGGCAACGGTGCCGCTGCGCCAGTCAAGCGTTCCCACCTTTCCCAGAAAAAACGGAGAAAAAGTATCGCTTGATCCGGACGGACAAAGCTCCCAGCGGGAGGCCTTGAAAACTACGAAGAGGAAGTTCGATGCTGCTTGATATTGTTTGGGTGAATCAAAGCTGCACTAATAAGTATGTTTATATTATGTCTGTATGACTATAGAATTTGAATGGTATCAATCGTTGTATAACCCAGAGTAATGATAATGACTTTGCAGTTTGCAAACCGCGGGAGTTTGGTAGAGACCAAAACGGAGCAAAAAAATATTGACAAGATAAATAAATATTGGACATTCATCCGGTGACCAGAAAACACTAAACCGCTCCTAATGTCTGTTTATTCTAAAAATCTGCTGTTAGTCAAAGTGCACAGGCTGTTGCACGTAAGTGACCAAAACAATGTAGAAAAATAAATCGAGTTAGATTTTTGAAATTGGCTTTAATTTGTCAGCAGCTACAGTGAAAAGAGGTCAAGAAAATCCATAATAATAATAATAACAATTCTCAACGGTGCAAGCTGCTTTATTTATAGAGCGCGGGTGTAAATAAACTTCTCTTAAAACAAATTAAGTGAGGTCAACCGCCGTGAAATCCATGAGATTTCTTCAGCCGCTTTAAAGCAAATAGAATTTAAACCACTTGCTGAGACCGACACCAGATCAGGTCACTCTAACCGGATGCCCCCTCGAAGCTCAGACTCCACTGATCCCAACACTTCTTTCTTTTCTTTTTTTCTCATTGAATTCCATCGGACTTATTTGGACCGTTATGATGTGTGATGCTATCCAAACCAGATGAGCTGGGTCTTCTCCGCAGCATGAGAAAGGAGCAAGCAGAAACAGCAGTGTGTGTTTAAAACATGCCTCCCCCCGCCTCCCCCGCCTCCCCCGCCTCCCCCACGGCCCCTCCCCACCGGCCCCTAACCAGCGTCCGACCGCGCTCTCTTATCTCCCACAGTCTGCTTCGGTCGGGCTAATGCTATTAGACAGAATCATTCCCACAGAATGATTTGTTTTTTTGTTTTTTTTTAGGTCCGGCTGAAACTCGAGAGCGGCACGTAACCTCCTGCGTGAACTTAAAACTGTACCACGGGGGCCAACACTGTCCCGACTCTCCTGAATCCTCAATACGTTTTTCTATTCTGAAGCGTGGGATCCTCGCGTAGGTTTTTCGGGGTGTGCGCGTCGAGCACTTTGCGCCGCCTTCAAGCCCCCCATTTGTCATCCTCCCCAAAAGGATTTTCTTCCCCCGTGAGTTTGCGTGTGAATCTCAACAAGCATCCAAGACTGAATTGCTCTGGTTCGCACTATTTGACAGGCGGACTGGATTCCACCTGCAGAGCAGCGGGACCCCTTTTAGCAGCATCGCGTGTATCGCTGTGGAGCTCCGCTATAAAAAGAAGCATATTTCATATCAAAGGAAACATGGTGCAGAGGTTAACATCTGCAAAAAGAGAGAGAAAAAAGTAAGAAACAAAAGGGTGGGTGTGTATCAAAGTATCATACCGGTCCAAAAGATAAAGAAGACCAGATGTTTACAGTTACCCACGAGACGAGGGAGTGGACCTATCGCCCTGCTCCTCCTCTGTCTAACGGGTCTGGATCACAGCCTCCTTAAGTCCCGCCCCCATCCCATCACAAACAACTCTCTTCATCTTCCATAACCAGCCTCCCTCCCTTTCCTCCGCCCAGGTCATCCACGCTCTCAAGGACAAATCTCCAGAGTGTACGGCTCTGCAGAGAGCCCCCCCCCCCCCCCTCCCTCCTTCCTCCCCCCCTCCCACCCATCCCTCGCTCTCTTTTCTTTCTCCTTTCTCCGTCACGGATCCATTTACTTGGCCTTTTTCCTCACACGCCCACAGAAGCTCGCTACCCACCGCCTGTGTGCGTGCACGTGGGCACCGTGCGTCCGGTGTGTGTGTGTGTGTGTGGTTTTTTTTGTCGTTTTTTTTCCACACGCGTCTGTCTTCGCCGCAGAGTTTGCCCAAGTCGCACAGTGCTCCCGTCTGTGGGCCGAGCTTCCCCTCACAGACGCTGAAGCGGGGCTGTAATCCCGCACACGAGCCGGCCCCTTCACGGCGAATCAGAGGGGAGAAACGCGCCATTTCACGCCAGCGCGTGAACCGAGGGAGGCCGAGCTGAGTTATGAGCAAGCTACTACGTATGAGTGGGGGTAATGGCAGTTTTCGGGAAGAGGGGGGTGGATCCCGCTATGAGTGACCGTCACGCCGCTCCGTCGTTCCAAAAAACCTTCTGTCAGCACGTCGGCGCGTAAGCAAGAGTCCAGACGGTCTCCCTGATGAGAACAAGCTGCCTCGGGTGTGCAGCGTGGAAAAGAACGCCCAAACACACACACACACACACACACACACAAATGTATACAACCTTCCCGGCTATCGCCTTCCGCGCTCCCCTGTGGGACCACCGGAGAGACCTCTCATGTGTTTGACAGGTATAAAAGGTCATTTTAGTGTTGGGAAATGTCTAATGGATGCCTCCTTTCTTACGGTAATCGACCGACCCCCCCGACGTGCCACATTCTCTGCTGCTACTGGTGAGCTCGCGCTGCGGAACAGGCCGGGTTTGTGTGTGTGTGTGTGTGTGTGTGTGAACCGTAGACCGCGGTTGTCACCCGTTGAACCGGAGAGTTTAGAAGCTTTGGAGTTCGGCCCTTTTTGCTGTTTGCCATTTTGAAGGGGGAAAAAAGCGCTGTGAAAGGGGTTAAAGTTCTAATACGAACAGACGGACAATTCCCCGAGCGGACGAGGCCGCGGTAGCGACCTTGTCAATAAGAAAGGAGGCACTTTGAAAGCCGGCTGCGTCTCATGCTGACACGTCTCTTCCTCTCGTCCGTTTCACTCACCGTGTGAATGAGAAGCAGATGAGCAGCAGACTCAGCCGGTCCACGAGGCCACTGTGCTGCACTAACAATGAGAAGCTCCTGGACACTGCAAAGGATATATATATATATATATATATTTTATACATATTAAAAAAGGTTGAATCCATTTCATTCCAATTCAAAATGCAACCTTTTTTAATAGAAGCTTCGAAAACAACAACATTTTCCCTCGGCTGCAATTACTTAGCAGGACTTGTTCGTTCATTTTTTTTTTTTTTTCAAGCCCATAAATGCATTTGCCGCCATCATCACTGCGAATCGATTCCTCCATGATGGAGAGTTTGGAGAAAACAAGGATTTGTGCTTGCTTTTGTTTGTGACCGAGAGAGACGGAGGAAATGGAGACTTAACTTGTGTGTGTGTGTGTGTGTTTGTGTGTCTGTTTGAGGTCAATGGAAGCCACAAAACAGAGGCGGCCAAGCCAACATAGAGACAGGGAAAAACAAAGCGACAGGACTCGGGGAAATAACGTCCAGCGTGCCGCCAGCTGGAGGCGGGAGGCGGCGGCCGCGCGGCCTGCGGTGGAGGAGGCTGCAGCGATGCCGGCCTTGACTGCGAGCGGTGCTGCTGGCCGTCACATCAGAGACGGGGGCCTTTTAACGGCCTCCATGAGACTCTCCATTATGTCATCAATCTGCAGTTTAGGCACTCTGCTCTGTTGATTTGAGGCCACGCCAAGACTTAAAGAAAGTTTTTACGGTGTCTTTACTTTATTTACTACCTCGGTTTGTATTTGTGTGTTTGTGTGTGTGTGTGTGTGTGTACCAGAGAGCAACCACTGTCGTACCCAAATGTCAGGAAGCTTGGCCCAGTCACTTTTTGGGGGGGGATTAATGTTGTAAAAGTGCAGTCCTTAACTTGAGTTAACGTTGACTTCTCCTCTTGTTTTTTTCACACTGAACCATCCGACCTCGCTCTTCCATGCGACACCTCTTGTCCCTCTTCTCACTACGTTAAACAGCCACGTGAGTCTCATAAAGACGCCCCGTGCGTTGGTAACAGACCCAGATGCATCCAACCAAACGTTGGTATTTGACTCCTGGGGCGGGACAAAGGGGGAGATGTCATAGAAGTTGAAGAATAGCCGGCGGGCCGATTGTTCGAGCGTGCAGCTTCCGACTGGAGCCGACGGTGACCATTCCGGGAACAGTTCCATCAACAGTTCCTCATTCTCGGCTCTTCCTTTTTATCGCTGCGTTGTCGTTGTTATCGCCTCGATGTCTGGAACCTCGCAACTACTCAACCCCAGTTTGCTGACCGCCACCAACTACCGTCCTCCAAAACCGTACTGTCCTCGCTAAGCTCTTTCTCGCTCACCACGTTCATCCAACGTCCAACCGCGCGGAGCTCTCGGCCCCCGGAGCCTCCCGGGGAAAGTGCTTGGTACGAGGAAATCCAATATGATTAATACTTTGATTGTGGCCTGTAATAGTTTTAGCGGCCATACCCGTCTATTAAGAAAGACGTTGGGTTTGGACCGCCGTTCAGCACAGGCTTCGGGCCTATGGGACAGACCCACAATTCAGCGCTTCAGCATGTGTGCGTGCAGTAAGGTGTGAGCTTTGCCCATATGGACGCTACGTGTCAATGTGTGCGTGTGTTTCTGTGCGTTTGCTGTGCCTGGTTTGAGGCTGTGTGCGTGTGTGTGTGTGTGTGTGTGTGTGTGTGTGTGTGTGTGTGTGCAACCCACACTGCTCAAGG
The DNA here is from genome assembly GCA_021346845.1 of Apeltes quadracus. NCBI lineage: Eukaryota > Metazoa > Chordata > Actinopteri > Perciformes > Gasterosteidae > Apeltes > Apeltes quadracus. Next base: position 4,196,553 of record CM037924.1, on the reverse strand, counting down.
CCAGACATCGGTCGGCTTCGCTGAGGGTTTGTGGTCAGCAGATCACAGGACTGTGGCTTTAAATGGGCCGCACGGATCAAGAGGGGGGGGGATGCCGAGGCAAACCGGAGGATAGTTAGAAAAATAAGATTACAACTCCTGGAGTTTGTCTTTATTTTAGGGCAAGAAAAAAATAAATAAAAAAGCTAGTAGCCAAGATCAGCACAACAACATGTGCGCACACGACTCCTGATGTGTGACCCGCGGGCTTCCTTCAGCCTCGCCTCCATCTTGATCTCACTCGCTTTAGGCCAACTGTCTGAACCGAACCGGCTCCGCAGCCACAGAAAAACAAACAAACACACAGATTTTATCTCTCCCCACGCAGGAAACAACTCCCTATCAAAGCTCCTCCGGGTTTCCAGAGTAACGTTGAGAGACGGCTTCTTTTTTTCTGAGCTATAAAATAGACCGATAAATTCAGCAAAACTAAACCTACTTTTTTTCCCATTTACATGTGTATCACTGATGGTATTGTCCAGACACACAAAGGCTTCTCTGTGTTTCCTTCTCACCCCCCCCCCACCCCCTGCTGGGCCAAAGCCCATCTTAATTAACGCCGGGATTTTACTAGATCGCTGTTGGTTTAGCACCGGCTTCACATCCACTGTGACAGTAATGAAGTGCTGAAGCCGCGGCCCTGCTTTCCAGTGTGTTAAAATGTGTCGCACACCCTCAGCCGTGAGGTCATTGAATTGAAGGTCACTGAAAACAATATCTGCCAAAGGCACTGGAGGAGAAGTGGAGCCACATCAAGCAGTGTGTGTCTCTGTGAGTGTTTATGTGTTCGCCTGCATGCATGAGTGTGAGCCAGTGACCCGATCGGCAGTGTGTGGTTTACGGGTGAGTAGCCGTGGTTTCAATGGCCACACACACACACACACACACAGAAAAGGAAGAGAAGAATGGAAAGGAATCATTGTACTCTGTAGCTACCACAAACAAATAACTGGTCCCCCACAGCCATTGTTGTGAAAATACCATAAAGGAAGTAACATGCAATTAAACGCACACTGGTTGGAAACATACGTAGACGTACACACACGGGCCTAAAAGATGAAACAGAGTCCCTCAGACGCACACTAACGTTTGCCGAGCGTGGGAACCAGAAAGTTTACCCCGCCAAAATAAAATGCTACCTTCTCATTTCCTCCCCTCACTGACCCCCTTGCTGCCTGTGTTCTCACCCCCACGTGGCTCATTTTTTCGGGCCGGGCTGGCAGTGGCTATGGCAACGCTCCAGAGAAGGTGATTCCGTCAACAGGAAGCCACTCAGGCCCTTCTCTCAACCTCCGTCATGGCGGTGGGGGGCGGTGGGGGTGGAGGGAACTCCTCCCCTTGTGGGACTGCATGAGAGGAGATGAAGAATACTCTCACCTTTCATCTCGACAGCAAACCCTCCTTCACACGCGAGTCGCGTGAGGCTGAGTGCCGGAAGCAGTCGTGCTGCAGGCGAATCCTGCCGATTCAGATTGAACTGTTGAGCAAATGAGCTCAACAACTCATGAGCAAAATGAGAAAGTTCCAAGGAGACCAACTCAATTCTATACGTGCAAATGTATTTAAGTCAGAAGAAGTGAAAAACTATCTAGTCTTAAAAATATGTCTTAAATAAAATAAAATAAAACATTTGCATAAAGCAAGCACATCCACTTTTCCATGTGGATAAGAGCAGAGAAAATTGACATTTAGAATAGATACAAATTTTGAGTTAACTGTGACATAAATAAGATTAAATATTTTAATCGTTTGACAGCACTAATTTCTATACAACTAAGTACCGTCGAAGAAGCATTTATGATGCAGACTGAAATGCTTTTTTGAGTAGAAAATATTTCAGAAAAAATCAATCTGATCGACTAAAGTTAATGGTCAGCGAACGCATCGCCTCCCGCGCCACCCATTTCTTTTTGTAAAGTCAGACTTCCAGTCACTTTTGGTTGCGACTCGCGCGGTGTCCCAAGTTATTTAGTCTTCTCCCCGAGGGTGTAAGTCAGCAGCGAGCGAGGACAGCAACGGAGACGCAGCGCTCTGTCGTCTGGCTCGGGTGTCGCGTCGAGGGCCCGCATGGCTTGTGTCGGTCAACACTCACTCAGGACCCCTTTCCACAATGGCGGACTAGGTGTCGGCGCGCAGCTTTCAGACCGCGCGTGTCGTCATCGCCGTCGGGAGTCCCGGGACGGGTGACACAGGACACATGTTTATCGCTGAGGGGATTGGCCGGGATTCCTTTCATGTGGGGAAAAGGCCGCTTTTTATCTCTGTTTCTCCCTGCACAGTTTCTTTCAAGCACCTTCTTCTCCAACTCCCGTAGCCTCTGTCTGGCTTTTATGTCCGTTTTCTATTCCTCTTCCTGACTTTCACTTTTCTTTTCTGGTGGTTTGTGGGCCGGGATGGAATTAGACGGATGCACTCGGAGGCGCATCCTCCTGGGTTATTACCGCCCGACTGATTGATGCGGGTGAACCGCGCGTCCGTGCGAGCGAGCGAGCGTGCGTGCATGCGCAATCCGACACCCGTCGTCACGTGTGTGCAGGCGGGCGCATTCCTGCATGCATACGCCGAGGGGGGAAGAAACAGGGTTGAGTTATGGCGCTACGCCTTCTCATAATAAATGCACACAGACACTTGGCCACGGTCCGGAACCGCCCAAAAATAAACCCTCAGTGGCACATTTCCACGCGGCCCGCGGTCAGCGGGGACGAGCGCTCGGCGTTCTCGTTAGCGCCCGGGGGCGTTGGATCCCCTTTCAGTGGGGAGCCGAAGCCGGGACCTTTTTTCTCCGGTCGGCATTCCGGAGAGGACGGAGGACGGACAGGAAGGCGGGAGTCCAGGGCCGCTCGTGGACGTCGGGACAGTTTGGATTGAGTCGTTTGTTGGAAGGCCCTCCGGTGGCGCTCTTCAAAGGCCTCGTCTGCGGCCTCTCGCAGTGGCTGCGTTCGTCTAAACTGTTGGAGATCAGATCACACTCTTGTGTATCAACGGAGCAATCAAGCACATTTACCCTACGAAAACGACTCGGCCCCAACTTTCGATTACATTCCTTTCAAATAAATGGCTGATTAAAAGTAATTTATTTGTGTTGGCATGGAAAGTGGAGTAGAGTTTTTTTTTTTTTTTTTTTTTACAAGAGCCTGATCAGAAGGTCCTCCTGGGTGGGCAACGCTGCCCCAGAAGAGCTGAACCCAAACCAGACATCCGTAAAAATGATTTCATCCACAATAACTGGTGCACTGACGACTGCAACCAATCAATTTTGTGTTTTTTTTAGTTTTTTTTTTTTAACAAAAGCTAGAGAATTGCTTGAAGTAAGAGGGGGAACTTGCACTATTCCTCCAGACTTGCATGAAAAACGCTTGGCGCTCTCCCAACTGGAAGTGAGTGAGGACGGATGGAATTCCTGGAACATTGTGCAGACTTAAACCAGACTTCACACTTTCTTTCCTTCTTTTTGCTTTTCATTGAGCGAACCTGGTGATGGTGCGTAGTCGGTGCGACGAGGAGCAGCTTAAAGGCTGCATTTCACTTGGTTTGGGGGCAAAGGAGCGATATGTGTCGTCCTAATACATTCGTTCTCATTCCGTTGACAAGCTTCAGGGTTCATACGCGAGTAAGTCGATACTTTGAAAAAAAAAATAGCAACAAAATAAGTCATTGAAATATTCTAATAGTATAATTTCATACATAAAGACAGAAGAGCGAAGACGTCTCCCAAAGTCAGTAAGCAGGGAAAATGAGATTTTTTGAAAAACTATAAAGAGCTTTTTCAAGCTCTGTTTTTCAAGCTTTTCAAGTTTTGTTTTGTCTTCCTTTATCACCACATTTCTTTTCTAGTTTCCGTTGAGTCTTCCAGCTTTTGTTTGAGTTTGTGTAAACAGCAGCCCGGTTTAGGTAAGATACTGAAGTATATGGGTTTCATATAACTCCTTACTTCAGTATTCCTCGTGTTAAACACGATAAAGAGGACATCTGGCTCTTTGTAGTCTTCTTTTTTTTTTACATTTGGACTGCTGCGATCCATAACTTTTTGTTAAATATGCAGCGTTTAATGACACCGACGCCAATGAAGTGATTTTTTTTCCAAAAATCTTTTTGTAGTTCAGTCAAAGCATAAGTACTCATTTATTGAAACCTTTTGGACACGCAAGTGTGCTTTCTCCGGCAGCGGCAATTGACTCGCTCTATATTTGGCTCAGCCGACTTCCTTGGCGGCGCAGCTCAAAGCTAATCCATTACATGCAGCCCGTGACCCCCCGCGCAAAATCCCATACTGCGCTGTTTTGTACAGCTAGAACACCATTTTTTAATGATAAAAAACCTATTAGTAGAGGTCAACGGGCCCTTTTATAAACCCAACTAATTTTTCTAGCGGGAAGATCTAACATCAGTAAATGTTACAAGCACAAAAAGCCAAAAAACAGACGCACACCCACTCACACACCCACTCACACACCATTGCATTTAGTGTTTTAAATCAACCAACATAATATGTACCTCATACTGAATTTTCCAGAAACTGCTTTTCAAAAAAAAAAAGCCAAACAATTAGTAATTTAGTGATCATTACACGCCTTCATTCAACAAACACACCTTTCCGGGTTTCAGGCAGAGCTGTTGTTCTTCCCAAGGCAGCTGTAGGAAAATCCAAATCAGCGCCGCAGCCAACTTCGTCAAGGCCGAGACCAAACTAGAGTCCAATTAGCTTCAAAGAAGAGCCAATACCTTCCTTTTGACTGCTGCCACAATAGAGGGGGGATGGGGAGGGGAATGTGTCAGGGTTGTGTATTTAGGTTGTGAGATCCTCTCCAATAGAAGCACACTTGGATTCCTCAACGCCATGTATTTTAACTTTTAAGTGGGTGTATAATCTGAAGCCAGCTGGGCATTCGTCTGTACACAGCGGAGCGGCAAAGGCAATTACGCCCGTGATTTCCTCGCAATTGAGACTTAATTTGTGTCAGTCTCGGGCGAAATAACAAGACCTCAAGAAAAACACCGAGACACGACCAAGATAAACGCGGTTGGAGTCGAGAGAAAAGACCGCAGCTTTTTTTGGTTTTTATAAAACACCACCCAGACTGCACCCGCGGAGCATCATCGAGGGTGGGGCAGCAGTGTTGTCTAGCTGGGACCTTCGTGTCCAAACATTGTCGTGCCTCTCGTCCTTTCTCCCGGCGTCCGCCCCCTCCAATCTCCCTGAATACTCCCGACCGCTAGCGGGCATTAAAAAGCCATTCACGCTGCTTGGCTTGGCCGTCACCGCGAGCCGACTACAGAGGCTCCGCGCAGGCCTGGCCTCCCGTCTCTGCCTCTCTCGTGCACTCTCCCCCTTTGGCATTTTGTTCAGGCTGACAAAATAGACACGTGTTTTCATTCCGACAGCCAAAGGGCCAGATCTCTCTCTTCACGGGAGGCGATCTGGCCCTTTGGCTGTCGACAATGGCGCGCGCTCGCCTTCGACCGTCCGCCCTGCACCCAGGCTTCCTTCCGTCGGGCCGCCGCGGGTCGTTGACGCTGGTACCTGGGCCTGAGTCAACCGCAGAGAAAAACCGCCAGGAACATTTGATGGGATTTGTTACTGCCGATCCGGAACATGGCCTGGCTCGCGCAGCGCCCGGTCCATATTGTTCATATTATCAAACTGCATGAGTCGAGCATCGAGGGTCACATCCGCGAGAGAAAAATGGCGTATAAAGTGTGTGTCTTTTCCCCGCTGGCGGACACTCATCATGATTAAGCCAGCGTGCATTGGCAACGGAGCCAGGAAAGCTGTTTTTTTTTTTTCCCAAATTTACAGTTTGCATTCTAAGCCTAAAACGGCATTTCCCCAAACTGTCAACGCATTCGCCTTAAAATAACAAATGCCTTTCACTAATAAAACGAGGTGTTGGTGAACCACAAGCGGGTTGTGTTGTGAGAGGTTTTTGGAATATCGGGGTCATGCTTTTTATTCAGGGTTGCAGTGATGCCAGACAAGGATTTGTACCTCTGGAATATAATTTAATTCACTGACTGAAAATGAAGCGTTGGAAATTGGGGTATATATATATATATATATATATATATATATATATATATATATATATATATATATATACACACACACACATACAGGCCATACACAGCCATATATACACAGCCCAAGGCATAAGCGAACTAAGCGGCTGCTTGGGGCTCCCTGGCCAGGGGGCCAAATAATCTTCTAGCACAGGTGACTGTGCGTGGTGGGAGGGGGGCCCCCAAATAAAATTCCTCTTAGGGCCCGCCAAGAGGCTCGGGCCGGCACTGTATACATATGTAACTATGTTCAATAAACACGTGTAACTGCACATAAAGACTTGAGCTCCACACATTCCCTGCGCGCCCACAACAACAAATTTGTCCGCGTCAAAAGTCGGCCGCTCCGCCCCGCTTCACCATTAATAAAGCTTTTACTCCGTCAAACCGTTTCCCCGCACAGTCCCACATCTGTGATCCCCACATAACGCGCCCATTCACCTCCGGCCCGACACGTCGCCCTGCTAATCGGTTTGCACAACAACTCCGGTGCGACCGCGGGGCCAATTACATCATCGTCACACGGCGAGGAGCCTCTTTCCCCGTCTTCTTCCTCCTCCTGGTCCTCTGATCCCATCACCTCCTCACTTCGCCCCTCCCCCCTCCCCTCCTAAACCGCCCCCCCCCGCGACTGAGTTTGACTTCTCGTCTCATTCACGTTGCATAAACTGCTGTGTTGGACGTTTCACTTAAACTGCTGCAGTGGACGAGAGAGTGGACCGAGAGAGAGAGAGAGAGAGAGAGCGCATGACTTGGGAAAAGTAAAACCAACTGTGTTGTAAAAACAAGGCGGACGACAAGGGAAATTGACCGTGATGTGGGGGAGAAAAAAAACAAAACAAAGACGAGAAGAGAAACCTCACTGCGGCATTCTTTACTTTTTTTTCTCTCGTTGTTGTCTTTTTTATTTTGGCACCGAGGAAACTGCTGAGTGGATAAAGTGAAAGGTTTCCTCTGTTATTGTTGCGATGGCTCCCTTCCAGTACCACTGAATTGAACCGTTTTATTTTCCTCTGCTCTCTTTCCCGTTTTTGCCTGAGTAGCGTGGGGGGGGGGGTTTACTCTGCTCCCCCCCCCCGCTGTTCCTCCACTTCTCTTGCTTATAATCCCTTTCTGTTTCTTCTCTTTTTCTTTTGCTCCTTTCTCCCGTGGTCATGTGATTGACCTGGTCACATGTCAACAGCAGGGCAGCCACATTTTTTATCTTGGACATCACATTATTGTGCTCGTCGTCCCTGTCTTGATATCAGGAACTTGACTTACAGTGCAAAAACATTAGAATAATAATCTCAATCCATTCATCTGTAATCGCTAAACCGCTTATCTTGTTAAAGCCAATAATGGCAACTTTCCCAAGCGATTTGACAGAGGCCGTTGTCGTTTCAAGGAACAGAGAAAGTCATGTTCAACGGCATTGCAGGTTGGGGCGAGGGGGGGTAGAGGGTGAGTAGGGGGGTGGGGGGTGGGGGGCTCTGGGGCTTCGGCCAAAGAGACGGGGTCGCCCAGAGGGCGAGGACGAGGGCAATCGGCCCCCTCTGTCAATCCGGCTCACGGCAAGTTCTGGGAGCCCTAATTTGAAAAGTGAAACAGAGGCCTGAATGCACCTTCAGCTTGAAATCCTCTGAGCTACCGAGGGTACGCAGGGGTAAAACGAATGGATTCACCCGGGTGGGGGGTGGGGGAGGGGGGGGGGGGGGGGGCGACAGCATTAAGGAGAAGATTTGAGTACTTCTTTGACCACTAGCTATAAAACCAATAGTTAGCAGGGACATTGGCTGCATCCCGAGACAAAGTGTAATGTAGTAAACGTCACTTTGGTCCAGTTATGTCAGGAGGGAGGGAGGGGCGGGGAAGGAGGGGTAGGGGGGGGACGGGGGGGGTTACAGAAAGGAGTGCTGCTCCACTGAGTCGTGTATAATGGGGACGAGGCAGAGGGGGCAGAGAAGACGCATGGGTCACATTAAAACCGGGTTCAGAGAGAGGGCTCCGCTAATGCGACCTAATCCCCGACAAGCCTGGCTCACACAACACACACAGACACAGACACACACCGCTGCTCTCTACTGGCACCTATTTATGACTGTGTGTGTGTGTGTGTGAGGTGCGTGGTAGTTTGTGTGGCAGATGTCACCGGCAGACTGAGACGTCCATCTCAAACCACCGAACGTCTACGTTCTATGAAACGGCTGTTTCATACATATCGTTGGTTCCTCAGCTTGTGTGTGTGTGTGTGTGTGTCTCTCGGTCCGTCCACAGCTTATCTCGCATACACTGCTGTACCAAACGGCACTCTGCGGTGAGTACGGTGTGTTGGACTAGCAGCACGAGCTGAGCGACGCACACATCGCGCACACAGATACGTCCCGTGACCCCAGGTTTCAGGGCGGCTCGCCAGGTTAGACAAAGGTTATAAACCAACGACGTCCCCGAAAGACAACATTCCAGAGGGGCCGAGCGTGTCTCTGAGGAAATCAGTCAGTTACATTCCTGCCTGCGATCAATCAGCCTCTGGCCCAGACAGCCTGAGATTAACCCCCCGGCCCGCTCGGAAACTACCTGCCCGTCCCGTAGAAAATAACCCCCCCCGCAGCGCCAAACTGTAGTTTCCCTTGTTGTGACGAGCACGGTGATGAACGTGGAAACAATAACGTGTCTCTGAGACAACCTGCCTGCAGGAAAAACACGCTCTAAAACGCCCTGCGCTTTAACGGCACTTTCCACTGCCAGGATGACAAAATAATTATACAGATACACGGCACAGTTCGACTGCGTGTGTGTGTGTGTGTGTGTGCGCGTGCGGGCGCTTCGGTCCTCACTTGAAGGGAGGATGACCGCGGGAATCAAGGTGGATCCACAGTGCGACGTGAGGCCGCTTGAGCAGGAAAGCAAAGCTCCTTCTGTGGGCGAAAGGGAAGGTTTCGGCACATGGAAACTCCGACCCGCCGCGTGCACCGGCTCGCTCGCTCGGCTCGGCGCACAACGTGCTGGAGTCGTTATTTCGGTCGGGTGGGACGAGGGAAGTGGAGACAAAAGCAGCGCGCGGAGATCCCGGTGGAACCGGTGCTTCAGAGAGATCACTTTCCCCGCACGCCTCACTCCAGCTGCTAAACCGGCCACTTTGGACTTGCGTTGAATGAGTGAGAGGAGAGAGTCATTGTGACGGCAGTGTTGACTCACGTTAAGGGGAAATGCCAGAAATGGTCGGCATTTCCTGCATCCGACCGGCACCAGGTTCCTGTCAGCTCTCTTAACTCCTTCAGAATTTTTTTTTCCCCCCACAAAAATATGAAAGCAGTAAATGAAACTGTGATGTGTATTTAGTCGTCAAGTGCACAGCGCCCCTGTTTTCTCAGCATCCACAACATCCTTCCTCTCCGCCTCCCTCCATCTCGCCATCTCGTCCCGAGTGTCCCGGCCAGCATGTAATTGTCTAAGTGCTCCTGGATGGCAGCGGGCTATTTTAGTCATTAAAGGGCCTATTAAGTCATTAGTGCAGCAGTGAGACCGCCGTCTGGCAGCCTGACGGGGCCAGATGATCGGCTTGGTACGCGCTCCCTCGCAGCTTCCCGCATATTTGCGCAGGTAATTACAGGTTAGATGTGAAACACCCTCAGATGTCATGTTTAAAAAGGGGATACATGTCGCCAGAACACTTTGAAGGTAATCGTCTCCTCCTCCTCCTCCTCCTCTTCCTCCTCCCTTCTCCACCTCTTTTTCCACTTGGCGTTGCGTGCAGATGAGCAATGGCACAAGCGGCGCCTCGAGACAAGTCAGGAAGAAAAGAGACGGCGAGCGGGAAGGTCAAAGGGAATAAGAGCAAAGTATCGTTATCATTTACACTTCCGCACTGCTGTTGCCCGTAGCAACCCGGCCAGGACACGTTCACGTGTGCTGTATTTAACACATGGTTTTTATCCGAGGGCCAAATACTATGTGAAGTCCACATGCGAATATCATATGAAGAAACACATTCAAAGCCTCTGGGCCACACAGCGAGAGGTTTACCACCACCTTGTGTAAATTCAGACGTTGCTTATCCTAGCGCCTCGCCCTTGTCATCAGACGTATCGAAATGTATTTGCGTTTAGTATTCCCTCAACACAAAGAGACACGCTGTTGTGACAGTTTAGCCGCATATGCAGTGGATCCGCTCGCTGTGACCGCGGCATGTGTGCCGAGAGGCCGCAGTGTCGGCGCAGCAGACGGCCTCAGCCCGACAGACTGATTGAAATAGACATGTTGTCACTGAAGCTGTAAACAGAGCAGAGCGGGCTGTAGTCTGTCACCTTGCAGGCTCCCATCCGAACCCTCCCCCCTACCTCCTCCCCCCTACATTCCCCCCCACTTGCACAAGTCGTGGCACCGAAGATCTCGAGCTGATGAAAACGAATCGCCTCGGTTCGGAGGTCGGGCGCCGCCTGCCTGCCTGCCTGCTCGGCGGGGCCCGGACTGACCCCCAGCAGACCGCCAGTCTCCTCACCGCTCCGCTGCCCCGCGGCTCCACCGCCACCTCCCGCCGAGACCCTTGACCTCCCCCCTCCACCCTCCCAACCCCCTCTTTCCCACCCGAGAGACAGGCGCCACTGATATGATGTCATTTCTCCAGGACGCGGGCCAGTGGCCTCGGCTGCAATGCGACCCGGGGGAGAGTAAATACGGGTGTTGACTTGGCGGGAGTCAGACTGGAGCCGCCCTGGACTTTCTCAGAAGCAGCTTAACACTAATTCCCGTTCCACGTCTTTACACCAATCACACAACAATAGGGCTCTGTGTGCACCTTGCATCTTCTCGTTGATTATCAGATGGGAGCTAACTCCTTAATCTGCGAAGGAGTCCCCCCCCCCGCATCCTCTGGCTCTCTGAATCCCCCCCCCTCCCTCTATTTGAGTCTGCAATGCTTTCTCCAGCTGTCCCCCCCCCCCCCACCCCTTCGCCGTTCAAATCACTCACAAAGACATCAGTGTCAACCTGCGTCGGCCTCCAAAGAACCGGAGAAGAACCACGCGCCACGACCGTCGCAAGGGTCCTCCGGTCCACCGAAGGTCTCCTCCACGTTAACGGCAACATCACCATCACGGCTAACTGGAGATCGCTCCCAGCTCCTCCCCCGATGAGAGCGAGGTCACAGGGTCGCCCAGCAACAGCAGCTCACCTGTAGTCATACGGGCCAACCATCTACCAGCGGCGGATGTCTGCCGTTGTGCCTTTGTGAAACGCACAATGCCTCCGATGATGAATCACTGGAGAGCCCCCAGTGGAAGTTGACGTTACAGGATATTGTAAGCAACTTCTTTTTTTATTGGGAACGAATGATATGTGGGCTGTCAGGGTTTGGAAGGTTTCCCGACTCCGATCCCCCCCCTTGAAGCGCTGCTCATGTTTCGGATCAGCGTCAGCGGTGAGACGATTCACATCAGTCTCCGCTGCCTCTCCACTTTCCCCTCCTCCCCCCCCACCCGTTCGGTCTCTATCTCTCCCTTCCTCTCTCCGTGTCTCACTTCTCTTTTTCTCCCCCAACCAAACCACACATTTCCCCCCTCGGCCCTTCCTCTGTCCATCCTTCTGACCTCACCTCTGTTGCAGTCGAGCGTAGAGGGAATCAATCAGGCAGTAGTGTTCAGGTTAAATCACAAATTATTATAACGTGAATAATGGCTGCCGTGTCAGCTTCAGTTCAGCTCTGAATTCCGCTCGTACATATTTGGGGAACGAGGGGAGTTGGAAGCTCGGAAATGGAGGGGTTAAATTCAAGTTAGCCGTGATCCAGACTCTGTGGCTGGAGACATGGATCCCTTTTAAGATAACAGGAAAACAACGGCCTGCAGATTGCAAAGCCGCCCTAACGGCGTCAGGGACGCCTCCTCTCACTTACTGTGGGGCACACATGCTGTTGCGCCGTGCTGAGCTTATTCCTAGGTGCAGTAAAGCTCTCAGGCATGTGCAGGGCATGCGGCGGGGCTTTTGACAACGTACTTAGGAGGTGCCAATGAAAGAGGAGAGGCTGGGAGCCCTCTGCCTCTGAAATTAGCCCCTCAGAACTGTCACACGGAGGCCAAGGCACGCATGGAGCGCCGCGGTGCAGTGGGCCTCCCTGTGCGGCGGTTGGCCTTGCATGCGCGGATCGCGTGCGTGTGAGATGTTATGTCATTGATTTAGGTGGAAGGTTGCATCAGAACAACGAATTAAACCCGAGCGTTCCGTCGGCGCTGTTGAGGCTCGTGGCAGATTTTAGTGGGACCTCCCGCAGTTTGGAAAAGCTGACCGGACTGATTATTTAAATAGATGCAGGTTGCCTTCATGTATTCACGTCATCAAGACCAGATATTAAAGTCGGGGGGGTTTTGCTCATCAAGTTGATGATCTATGATTCTGTTCGTCTCTGGCTCTCCTCCCCTCCTCTGATGCGCCTGTACATGCGCGTCGCTCAGCCCGACGGCCTTTCTGCGCATTCAGCTGCTAAGTGTTCCGTAACCGTGCAAGCCGTCTCCGGGCCGAAAGGTTTTCGATCACTTTTCCTTTTTTTCTTTCGCGTTCCCCCCGCGGCGATAGATAAACCGGCCGTTCCTTCCTCCTCTTACCTGCGAGAAGTTCAGCCCGTTGAGGGGGTGACACTGCTCCTCCACCCGCTCCACCGCCCCCGTCACCTTCCCCATCCGCTCGGCCTCCTGAGCCAAGAACAGATCCAACACGGGCGTCCCCCTGGACCGGACGTCCCACTCCGTCAACGAGTTCACCATCAGCATCACCCAGACCGGCCGCTTCCTCTCCCAGTTGCCCGCGATGGCGTTGAACAGGTAGTCGGCGTAGAGGCCGCGGCCGCGCTGGTCGGCGGTCATCCAGTAGGGCATCCGGTGCTTGACGTAGTCCAGGTGGCGCTTGAGGCGGCGGTACAGGTCCCGGGGCAGCAGCGTCTGCAGGCTCTCCCCGTGGGGCAGCAGCTGGCAGCTGGTCAGCTTGGAGACGGTCAGCGGGTCGGTCAGGTCCAGCTCGAAGAACACGTTGCGGCTGCCGTGGAACGCCTGCTTGGAGCCGTCGGCGATGAAGTCCCAGACCCGCGTGTAGGGCACGTGGATGGTGCCGAACAGGTAGGAGGGCGCGTGGGGGGGCGCGCGGTTCACCCGCCACAGGAAGGAGTTCATGTCGCTTTGCTGCGGCGGGAGGGAAAGGAAAAGGATGCATTAAAGGAGGCGGGGGGAAAACACAAGGAATTCAACATTTTCCCCTCTGTTGTGGCTCATCGGCTCGGCTCAAGACGTTATTGTTCGAAACGCTTTTTTTTTGACATGGCAGCATGGGATGTATGCATATGGTCAGCCGGGGGTTTATAGGGGCCTTTGGGGCTGTGATCAGCCCCTCGTGTATTGTTGAGGCGCATACCTCGGGTTGCCAAAGCCTCTCTTTTTTTTGGGCTGGGAAGCGTTTTGAAGGCCGCAGTGCAAATACACTGTGCTCAGAGCCAAAAGAAGCCAAAAGAAACCTGCCCTCCGCCGTGACCCTTACTGTGATACTTTTGTTTGTGCGATGTTTTACACCAGGCGCAGAGATCGGGTGCTGACAGCCGCAAGTTCGTCACGTTTTTTTTGTCCTCCGCGGTTTATGTTACTGAAAAGTGTGATGTCTGGTGCGGTTATCACTTCGACAACGTTCCAATGGAAAGGAAATCATCACCACCGTTCTAAATGAGCGAGAGGGGCGCGTTGTGTTGCAAAATATGTTTCTTGTTAAGTGCTGTGCGAATGTGTTGCGCATGTGTTACGACTTTGATGTTGGCATTAATATAAAGAAAAAAAATGAACTTCTATAAACAATATCAAACCTTCTGGCTCTTAAGACACTGTGTAATCAGGCGTTTTAGGGATGAAACCCATTACTGTAAAATAAAGTTATTCTTGGAAACTTTTTTTTTGTCAAATACAACGTTTTCCAAAAGCAGTGGAGTCATCAAACCGGATGTTGTGTGCTATTTTTCCTCATCAACGATAATCGCAGTGCACGCGGCGGACGGACGCGCATTTAGTGCGTCGCGTGCAGCGTCTTGTCATCCGTTGACGTGCACGTGTGCAACAGAGGCCTGCTGCGTGGAATGAAGACCGTTCGACGTGGGAAGTGTGGTGCGTGTTTCCTGCAGGAGAGGCCAGATCCCCGCTCCGCTAAAAGGCGCGTGGAGTGACGCGCGGAGCTCCTTTTTATGGGGTAATTACTCTTAACGGAAAGCAGAGACCTCCGCACGGACGCGTTGCAAATCACACGAAGTCTTCAGTGATCTCTAACAAAAACGCACTAATCAAACAACAGCACGTGATCTTGAAAAAAAAAATACTCCGTGCGCACAAGTTTCGTATTTAAAACTAAATATGCCTAAAAATGCCTGTCGCTGAGGTACTTTTTTTTATTATTCGACCCCAGAAGTCCGCATCGTAATTTGAGGGTCAGTGAAACTTCCCAAATGAAGTGAAGTCAGGCCCGGGTGTCCCCCTCTTGCGTTTGTCACATAAACAGCCGTACAGTCGGGAAGCTTTAACAATTTCTCTTGGCAACTGCGTCCCCGCGTTTCTTCTTGAACGTGATTTAATGCGTCGGTTCTGAAATTCCTGAACGTCTTTACGTGTTTATTAATAATAATAATAATAATATTACTGCAGAAAGTCTATTTCATTGTTAATATTATATCAGGCTCTTCAACCATTTTCAAACGTATATTTTCATCCTATAGCTTGTTAAGATATCCAGATGTATAAAATGTCGCAATGTTTGCTCTCATTCTTTGCACAATTTTGATACATTATATGTGGGTTTCTCTTCAAAATGACCACACGCTGAGAGTTGCACTATTATTTCTCCATCTGCAGCTTTTTAAGGACAACAAGTGTGGCCACCTTTAACTTTCTGGATAACACGGGGAGTATAACGATCAAATGAAACGACGAAGTGAAAGTCAAATGAAAAAATCCCCCCATGACTCACCGACTGCGGTGCGTCGCACTGCCTCGGTCGGTCCGCTCGGTGTGCGCCCCAGGGTGCCGCCGCGTGCAGCAGAGCGCTCAGGAGCAGCCAGCCGGGTCCCGGCAGACGGACCATAGTGTCGAGGTGACGGGACACTGCGAGTCAGTCAGCTCTCGGCTGCCTCCTTTTGCACTCTCTTCCTAGACGTCTCTCTTCTGGAATAATAATACTTATAATAATAAATACAATCCAAAAAAAAAAAAAAAAAACATTACCGGGGGCCTGTCGGCTCCGATGTGCCGCGCCGCTGGAGGAACATCCCGACGCGCTGCGCGACTCGAGTTGCCTAGTTGTTCCTGTCTGCAACTTTTTTTCTGGCGTCTTTCTTTTTTTTGTTTGTTTTTTGTTTCTACTCGGTGCAGAGCTGAAGCTCTTTGGAGAGTTTCCGCAGAGCGCTCCGCAAGTTAGGAGCGTCTTGCCTGAGAGAGAGAGAGAGAGAGAGAGGGGGGGGGGTGGGACGAATTGAGTACCCCCCCTCCTCCCCCCCCCCCCCCCCCCCCTCCTCCTCCACCCCCATCCCAAGACACTCACTCACACACTCGCAATCCCGCTCCTGCTTCTTCAGAAAGGGACGGAGGTGTAAAACCCCACCAGACAGAGCGCCGAGTGGTGGACGAATGTTCTTCCAACGTCGTGAAGGGTGAGATTAGATATCGCCTCCGTCCACTCGGTGTTGTTCCTGTCCTAAGGCATCACTTAGTATTTTAAATGTCTAATCAATAGGGGGTTTATGTGTTTGCTTAGTGTGTTTTTCTTTTTTTCTCATTTCATACTGAACTTTAAGCTTGATGAAATGTATTTAAATTTAAACAAGGTTACGGTTGAACTGCAGCTTCAACATTTAAAATGATATCTAGAATGAGATCCCCAAAAATATGTTTTTAAGCCTCATTTTGGCTCAGGTTGAATTTGATTTCTTCAGCTCTAAAGGAAATCTATTACCAACAGCGCCGATCCATGAGGTCAGGTGACACACACGTGCCGGCAGCCTCACGCTTTCAGTTTGTTTTTGGTTTTTCAACACAGTCATTCCTAAGATGTAAATAAGCACTATTTCACGTGTTGTCATGTGCTTCCTCTCCAGGAGGATCACATTCATCTCCTTCCTTCTCTGTTTGACAACCCTGCGGCCCTACATTTGTACGAGTGTCCTAGAACTTCGGACCTTGCTCTCCGCGATTTGTTTATTCTCAGTCCAGCGCTCCTCCTTGAGACGTTATCGGTCACCGTGTCACTGCTCCGCCACGACTTCAGTCACCGTCCCAAGTGGCAGACAGTGTGACAGAGTCAAGTACGGAGGGAGATTTATCACAGAGACCCCTTAAGAAAAGTTGCACCGGAGGCCCCTCCCCGCAGCCGCACAAGCAGCCCTTTGTCCTCGGCCGTGTTCTCCGCTCGCTTTTCTTACTGGGCGGCTT
Source organism: Apeltes quadracus (assembly GCA_021346845.1). Lineage (NCBI taxonomy): Eukaryota > Metazoa > Chordata > Actinopteri > Perciformes > Gasterosteidae > Apeltes > Apeltes quadracus. The sequence goes on along the minus strand of CM037924.1, from coordinate 4,180,036 downwards.
TGTTAGCGGCCGAGCGTCCCCGTGGCTCCTTGCGTTTCGCGTTCAGATGAGTCGGTTTTGGGCGTTTCTGCCGAGTGTCTTTGATCAGCTTGTCGTCGCCTCGTAAAAACCGTGACACTTCTGCCCCTTTGACCCTTTTGACTTCTTTTTATTGGGCGCCATTCGTCGAGTTTTGCGAAAAGAATGCCGAGGAGTCAATATTTCTTTTGCTTTATACATCTGCACAATGGACTCGTCCAAAGCGACCTCAGCATCTGATCACATCTTTTCATCCTCCTCGGACAGGTGTGGGATTTCAGTCGGCCTCTAATGTGACCACCTGTGGACTCAGGTACTTGCTTCAACCACACCTTGCATTGGGGCTTCTCTTTGAAGGAGCTTTTTCCCACATTCTTGGCCGGTTGGAGGAGGAGGGCTTATGAGCGGCTGGCTGCAGGAGATTCCTGGACGGGGGCCAGCGGCTTACAGCGCAGTGCGCGTATAGCCGGGGACGAAAGAAGACTTTAAAGTTAATGTCCTGTTGGTCGGCCGCAGAAACGCACATCTGGAGCGGCGTTGTATAGGTATTTCAAAAAAAAAATGTTAAACCATATCTGCAACTGAACCCTGCTTTCATTAACCTTGCGTATATGCATTTTTGTACCCCAGATGGGAGCGATAGGGAGTAGGGGAAAAGATCTTAATGCTTGTGGCCCTGCAGCACCAAGGAATCATGTGTCCGCTTGTCCTTGAGGCTCCGCAGCCTGTCTCTCCGTCCGTCTGATGTTGCGCAGAAGTCTTGCCACAAAACCCCCCCCGACATTAGCTCCCCCCGCCTCAGCGTCATTACTCGGCCATCGGTATGTAATGATAGAGGTGCCACCTCCATTACCACCAGCGCGACGGCACCACATGAAGGGGAAATGTGAAACGGCCGCAGCGACAGCGGTGAACTGGGGCTGGAAGCAATTTGTTTGTCATGTACACAGGGACCCCTAGTGGAGGGAGGGAGAATGCACGTCGTGCCCAGCGTGGACGGCTGAGAGAGAGAGAGAGAGATGGTTGACTCAAGGGCAGAGAGACGGGGCTTCAAAGGCAACATGGGCTTGATGGATGTAATGGAGCAGCTCGTAGCTTCAGGCAGTCCTACCTCAGAGGCCACACTGAACGCTCTCTGTCTCCGTCTGTTGTCTCTGCTCTCAGATGGACTACGCGGACACACACACGCACAAACGCACACACTCGCTCACTATCTCCACCCGTCTCTTGCTCGGGGTCCAATATCCTCCGTCCCGCTTTGAAGATGTCTAGGAATAATATTGACTGAGTCTCCGGTGCGATGTTATTGCGGGTTCCCTTGCTGGACGTCCAGGACGGGACGGGAGGCGGCTGAGGGGAAGAAGGTCGACGTTAAGGGTTGGAATATGTCAAAGAATGCCATAATGAGTTCCAAAATGAGTCCGCTTTAAAAGGCCAGTCACGTGAGACGAGGCAGAATTAGTCTGATCGGCCCGTGAAGGAAGTAGTCGCTGGTTCAGACGGCGTTCAGGGGCGGCATGTCTGCGTTAAGAATCCGATCCCCACGGCCTCGCAGTGTCAACACGCGCAGTGGGATGTCCATCTTCATCAGCCAGGATGAGCAGAAGCAGGAGGGGAAAGATGCGAGGAGCAGATAAAGGGACCGGGGGTCATGGTCAGAGCTGTTTTTCTGTCTCTTTTTTTTTCTGCCGTTGCTTCGGGGTGATGTAAGGAAAGCGGAACGGGAATCAGAGGCACACTTGTTATTCGCAGTAGTTCAGTTTACATCAGTGGCCGTTTTTTGAAGTTGGGTTTCATGGGGAAATTTGTCATCACTGTTTACATTATATCCCAATTCCCTCCTTACTGTGGATATGACATACCAGTCATAGTGACGGCAACGATAAAGTGTGAGGAACAGCCCTTTTTAGTGTCAAACCAGTGTTTCCGGAAGCTGCTTGTGTTGAGCAGTGCAACGTATATTATACATTTCCTTCAAGGGCCCATATTGCTTTCACATCAAAGGCTTGATCCCTGTGATGCACCGCGTTCACTCCCGCTGATGTTCGGCATTGTAAATAACTGTATTATCCACATACGGAACCCCCTGTTATCCTCTCATTTTGCCCCATTTAGTCCTGAGAGCTAAAGCGGGAGAGGTGGAGGAGTGAAAAGCCGCCGCCTGCTGTCAAGCAGATCTACTTCTCGCCCACTCGAATGGTGGGACACGAAGACAACATCGTGTCATTTCGACGGCTTCTGGGGATGCTGCTGCCAAATCCCAGCACTGGACAATAGAGGGATTCATATCAAAATGTTATGGAAGTATATAGCTAATGTTGGTCCCTGATATACTTTTGCCATTCATTGTCAATGTCCTGGTTGTGGTTTGTCCAAGTAGGGGGTCAGCAGAGGCTGTGATGGTGAGCGCAGCGTAAACAGCATTAAATTAAAGTCTGTGGTCTGCGCCGATGTGTAGCAGCAACACATGAATTCCAGCCTTCAAGGATCTGATGATCTCATCGTTAAGTTGAGAAGAAGCTGGATTTGGCTGCACCTTCCTTTTGAAGCTGCTCATATGCTCGAATGAGGCTCTTTTTGAAGATTATCTTATTGCCCAAATAGCTTTTATGCTACATGTACAGTACATTCATGGCTTTATTCAGAGCTCGCCTCAGTCGGGTGGCAGTGAAACTCTAACCCCGCTGTATTTCTTTAGTTTTGTCTTGCACACGTCTGTCTGTGGGGGTGTTGTGCCTCTCCCGCTGTGGCCTCTGTTTGAGGGTGGGGGGGGAGGGGGAGTCTTAGTCACCGGCTGACTTGAGCTTTGTTTACCCACATGTGTTAAGCCAGGTGTCCAAAAAAAAAAGACCACACAGTGTAAACGCGGCACAGAAATGGCCAGTGTCTCATGATTTAAACCAACGTCTGTTCAGGAGCAACACGTGGCATCCTTTGGGCAGACGCGTTGGCCCACGAGGGCAAACGTCTGGACTCAGCTACCGTGGAAGAGAACCAAGCGAGGCCGTTCCATCTCTGCGATGAACACAGCGGACCGGGGCGAGGAGGTCAGAGCCGGCGTGAGGCCGTGGGAGGCCGTCCGGAGTAATGTGAAAGCCCCCCTTCCCCCCCCCCCCCTCCATTATCTGCTCTCTTCTGAGTCCCTTTTTCTGCCGCCCCTCCTCTCCGCAAAACCCCCTCTCCACATGTCTCCTTTGCTTTTCAGCTCTGTTTATTTTCAATATCAACGTGCGGTTCTTTGACACTTGGCTGGTCCACTGTGTCAAACGCACTAGACTGAAGTTCACTCGTCAGCGTGGATATACAGTCGTCTGAATGTGAGACGGGAAGAGAGGAAAGAGTGAGAGAGAGAGGGAAAAGAGGGAGAAAGAGCAGAAAGTCAAAAGGAAGAAAGGCGGTGATGGAATGCAATCGATGTGAAGAGACGCAGGGACGCGAGAGAGGAGACGATTGGGTCAGATCCACATTACTCCACATTGATGCAAGGCAGACGGGATATTGTGCCCTAAACGGCACATTTCAAGGGTCTAAAGTTGATAGATTTGTCAAGATTTGTCTCTGTAAAAACTTTGGAGTGAGATAAACATGCACATACACACATGTAAACACACTCCAGACCTCTTGTATCGCTCCTACAGCCACTCTTCACACACACACACACACACACACACACACACACAAACACACACACTGGTGCTTGACAGGGAGCAGAGGAGCTGTCAACAGGCCCGGAGCCCGTGGAGAAGCATGCTGCACACCCACACGCTGATATAAACACTGATCCATGCATCAGGCCCATAGTTGAAACACGTCAAACGGCAAAGGCTTCCATGACAAAATACCCACAAACACACACACATGCACACACAGGTTAAGCTCCGCACGTTAAACAGCACGGCTCGCAGGGCTGAGAGCTGAGACGCACATCAAACAGCGTGACCTTTGTGATCGAACACGCAGAGACAAATACACAAACATTCCACCTACGAAAGACCCGAGGAGTTGCCCTCCGCGGCCTCAGCTGATCCGGAACATGTGTCACGGTTTATACTGTAATCTGCCGTTAGAGACTGAGAAAAGAAAATAACTTTTCGTCTCTTTCGGTCTGGATTTATTTACAATCTTGCGCAGGCTGTGTTTGGGCCGCAGGAACACGCGTGTTGAGCTGTCTGAACAGCACGACGATCCTACCATGACCCACTTAGCATGCCTTGCTTTGCATCATTAAACAGTCCCAGAACGGATCCCAAGATGTTACCGTCCCATGAAGTTGAGATTTTTCCACAGTGTAATCTCTTTCAGCGAACCGAGCTCAGAACACTGCTCGTTTCCCTCGAGGCTCAAGTGCAGCCCATCAATAACGCCGTGGTGACAGCCTCCAGTCTCCACCCGACCTCATAGAAGATGAATTACCGGCTGAGTCTGACTGCTCTTGGATGCTTAGCCCCCAGTGACGGCCACTCTGGGAGCCTCGTGCCCCATGAGACGAGCCAATGATGGAGCAGGAGCCGTGCAAACTGTATCTGTGGACATCGTTCAATACTGGGACCCCCATTGTGTATATAGAGTACCTTAACATTCCTACATCAGTACGACAAGTTAAACTCCTGCACGCTCGCTTGTGTGCTAAACCTCACCTGCTGACGAACGCCAGACGTGCAGCACGGACACGAGGTCTGTTACAAAGGGAGATTCCAGCAGTGACCTCCCCCCCCCCCCCCCTCCCCGCTGACCATCGTAGCTGCACGCCGCGGGGGCCCAGTCGGACCGCGGAGTGACCGCGGACACTCTGCAGAGTTTCAAACCCCTGCAGCCAACTCGGCGAGACAGCCCGGTTGATTTATGGACGTGCTGAACATTAGCGAAGTGTACTGGGCGGAGGCCACGCCACCATGATTAAAAGTCACATCCGGGCCCGACGTTCCGGCCACTCGGTCACCGCTGGGCGCACGCCCTGCGATACCTGCGTACTGTTTTGACGTGGTGCCGTTGAGCGGAACTTACAAAGTCATTTAAGCACACGGGACACACGAGTCTAGTGTTTGGTGGCGTTCCATTTTTGGTGGAGGTGTATTTAAAGTGTCATGCGTTGTGCTCAGTCTCAATCGATGGTGACAAGTCACAGCAGGAGTCAGCCAGCACTTCAGCTCAGAGGACGGTAACCGGCATGGCACGTTGTTAACCACAAGGTTTTCGAAGACGGAAAAAGGGAGATAAAAATAACCGGAGGGGACGCAGATTCAGCAAACTGCTCAAGCAGCAAACAGTCTCCGAAAATAAAACATGGTGCAGCGGCGTGACCGAAATCAGCCCCCTATTGTGCAACTGTGATGCACCCTTTTTATCAAGCACATGCAAATTCAGTGCTCCACAAAGATGAACTGGGAAGCCAACAGCAAAGTTTAAAGGAACAACGCTCGACACTCTAATTTCGTCCATTCGGATCTTCAGTAATACAATTTCTCTAAATTAGAGGCGGGGGACTGTGGGTGAATGGGGAGCATGGACGTCCTCCATGTGTCCTTGGGCGCATGATGTGAGTACCACCTTCTGATGGGCAGGTGTCGCTGCATTGCAGCTCCTGTCTTGATTACATGAAGGGTCTTGAACCGCTTTGGAAGACGTAGAAAAAGCACTCAACAAGTACCATGTACTTAGAGATTAAAGGTACATTTACCATTAAAAAAGTATTTTCGGAGAGTACAAAATATTCTCAGTTCAAGACAATAAACAATCATCATTATTCAATGTCCGAAATTCTATTCATTTAACATTTGTTTATTATTCTGTTCTCAGTTTGGTCATAAAAAATGCGAATGGCGTAACTTCTGACTGTGACTCTCACAGTGAGCCAGTCTTCATACTTTAACGATTCCGCCCAGTTTTCTCAGAGAAAATGTTTCTTCCGTCTGCATTTTGTGCAGCTTGTCTTGCCCTCGCGGATCGGCCGGTCGAACATCTTTACTTCTGTCCTCCTGGCTGTTCACATTCTCTGTGTTGCAACATCAAACGGCGCACATAGAAGCGAAGAGCCCCGCTCCCGAAATGTGTTTCTCATTTCATGCTATTATCAAATCACTGGACATGTCCGCATGCAACTTTTGTTTCGAGGTCTGTGGAGTAAATGAGCCACAGAGTCAGTAATTCGAGCTCTAATCCCACCGTAAACCCCGACGGAGACTCAGCTGTTTAGCGGGAATATTTCCGTGGAAGGAAAGTGAAGAAGATGTTGATTAAAATGAGTAAATAATCCTTGAGTTCCTGTTTGTCTTGGCTTTGCTAGTTGCTCTGTGCCAACGGTGTGTGCGAGAAGGAGGTGAAGAGAGAGAGAGAGAGGGAGAGAGAGATAAAGAGAGCTGTAGAGGAAGAGGGAGATATCAAGTTTCTGGTAAGAGGCGAAAAGAAAATTGATGCAGAAAAAATAAATCCCAAGCATTGTGTCTCTGGGAACGTGAGTTTTATGTGAACCAAAAGGATTAATGACCGAAAAACGGATGTAAAGATCCTGTCAGGAATCTGCGATAGTCGAATCTTTTAAAATACTACATGTGCTACAATCTGGTAAACTATTTTATCCTTTTGAATGTGTAAGAGGTTTATGAGTGAATTGTATCACTGCATATATTTCTCAGTTTAAAATAATGTTACTAGACTAAAGGACATATAAGTCATGTTTAGAACAAATGCTAATCAAATGCTACTTTTAAAGGAAGGAGAATTTTTAATTTGACATTAAATTTGAGATTAAATTTGACATTTGAAGAACTTTTCCTGTTTGCAATACGTTCCCAGAAGGAGTTTACCGATGAACGGAACAGGACCGACCGAGGTTGCGAGATTGCATAGATGAAGAAGTTGTTTTTTATGATGAACGAAAAAGGTTTCAAATTACCGCGCACTAAATCATTTTTATGCAAAGGAGTAACTGCAGCTCCATCATCACGTCGCGCCGGACGAGCCCTTGGGGTCAGGAACGGGCCTGTGATTGCATCTCAATGGGTTTACTGGGAACAGGATGTCACGGAACGTACTTGGGGAGTAATGACGAGAAAAATATCTTCTCAGACTCTAAAAAGCCTGTTGCGAGCTTCTAATGTGTCTTTTAGCGCTGAAAGCCTCAATCGTCTCAGTCCAATTTAAATGGATGTCCTCGCTATGGAGCAAAGGTGCCGGAAAGTGGACACCTGTTAATGAAATAGCTGTCTAACCCAATAGTAGTGGCAGGTGTGAAATCAGCGAGTGTGTATGCGTCTGTTTTGCCATTAAACTCATTACAATACCAACCATATACCATACATGTGTGCATGTTACTGTTTGTGTGATTCTGTACAAATTTCCCCCCCGTTAAAAGTAGCAGGCCTTTTGGGGATTTGACTAAGGGCTCTGTCAGCAGACCCTTTGATTCTCCAAAAACCCTCCCAGAGTTTGTATAAACCCGGGAGGTCGTTCGGCTCTCAGGCAACAGAGACACAATGCGGTTAACCGCTACTCTTTAGAAACAACTCTTGTAACAATCCATGCCGTGGCTGCTGCAGAAGCGGGATCGCAGCCATGTTCCCAATCGGCCCGGTCCTGGAGCCCTTCTGCTGGCTGTCTGACCCAAAGCAATGTAGCCAACCATCGTAAAGGGTTTTATCTTCTCATAGAGCTCCATCGATCGCTAGAATGCTTTCCCTCCGATATCACAGACTTCACCTCTCTGGCAAACCGTACAACGCACCCATGCACACCATGAAGTAGCATAATGAAACCATCTGTCTTCTGGATACTGGCATACAGACGGAGATCCCGGTCTCATAAATCTTTCTCACAACCCTGGACAGTTTCTTCTGGGCCTTTATCGGGATCAAGATAAAATGCAACACGCTCTTTTTCCGCCGTTTGTTTTTTTCGTGTTGGGCACGGAGGTCCGGCTGAAAGACTTGGCAGCAGATGTAAGGGAGATGAAACAAAGACGTGCAGTGCTTAACTAGGCGATGGAGTGTTTTGAAGTCGTCTTGAGAACCCTTGGGTCCCCCCCCCCACCCTTTGGGAGCTGACTCCATTTAACCCATAAAGTTCACTTGGTTAAGGATCAGCGAGCACACAGAGAAGGCAGTGATGCTCGCACAGATACGCTCTGTGTCACCCAAACCAGAAGAAGAAGACCATCGTGTTCTTGGCTTTGCGTGTGTGTGTGTGTGTGTGCATGTGTGTGTGCGTGTGTGTGTATGAGAGAGACAGACCAAACTTCTAAATAGCATTTATATGTTTATGTCTGTGCATGTGTTTTGCTGTGTGTGTGTGTGTGTGATAGTAAACCATTGGCATGCATATGTCCCGGTTGATTTGTGTGCATTTGGCCCATCTATTTGTGTATGAGTGGTGTCTGCTGACGTGTGTATTTTTTTGTGACAAAATCCACAAATAGTATTTACGCGTGTGTGTGTGTGTGTGTGTGTGCGCGCTCCCGCTATGACAGAGAAGTGTGTGAGATAGCGAGGAGCCCTCGGTGTCGGGCCAAAGACAACAAGACGTTCCTCTCGGACAGAGCAGCCAGTCATGAATCAGGTGTAATATACCTGCAGCCACCGTCAGCCGAGCGCCAAAACAAACACGCCCAGAAGTGGAGCTGCTCGGCTTCGTTTCTCTCTGTGTGGAAGTAATTTCCGAGGTGTTGAAGTTGTCGCTTTTTACCTTGCTGTTATTAAAAACACATTCGTCCACACTTTCACACAGACACACTCTATTTCACTGCCCTCTTAACAGGCACTTTAGGCCAACGAGCTCACTTCACGGAGTATTGAATTTGCACGTACTTGTTTGACCAATAACGACGGACACACAAACCTCCTTCCTGTTCAGACTCCTTCTTTGCATAATGATCTTCTGGTATCTCTTCTGCCAGCTGACCACTGCTCGTGATGAGAGGGTATGACAGAAGTGGCTAAAATGTTCCAGATACACATAAAACTCAAGCGTGTTCAACATATTTTCCAGGCTGCATCGGGGCCACCAACATCTATTTAAAATGCAGCCGCGAACATTGCGTTGATTGTGTTTTTGAAGATGTGAGTCAGGCTCAAAGAATCCCGTGACAAACAAGGATAAATACTGGAAATGACAGTTGCTAATAATTCATACTTATATTGTTGGTGATGAAGTTGGTCAAAGCCACCATAGCCTTCTTGGGGAAGTGAATGATGAACACTGTGCATAGACACTGTCCCACGTTGACATTTGGGACAGTGCATGAATTGTATTACTTCCACGGCTGCCATCTTTGTTTGGGTCAAGAAAGTGATGACATTATTTTTCCAACCGCAGAAAAAAAAAAAACTTCAATTTATCTTTTGAATTGTCAGGAATTCCAAGTGCCTTTTAAGAGTATCATATCTGTATTTACTCATATCTCTCATAGATGCTTGTTCATCGGTACGTGACTAGCGCTGACATTACAGTAGGGGTGTAACGATTTGTTTTAACAACGATTCGATTTGTATCACGATTCGTGGTTGTCGATACGATTTAAGGAAGATATTGGTTAATTTAGAATGATACGATCCGAAACGATTCAGTGACTTGAAATCGATTAAGTAACTTTCTAGCCAAAAATTTAACCAGTGTGACTGAAATAAATTTCCTAGATTCCTGTTGTTTCTTGTGATGAAATCAGGTATCAATTAATTATGAATATAAATAAACAAGTAAACAACAATGAATGGCAAATGCATTCACATTTTATTTGTATAAAGTGCAAACACTGCTGTGGCAGTGTAGCAGAAAAACCCCTGAATTAGTGATATACACAAAAAAACACCCCTGCAATAATGGTTTCCCCCTACCAACCACCGCAAAACCACCCCTCTATTTCAACCCCTGTGGAACATCCCATCGGCTTTCCCTGTGAAACCCGAAAGTTGAATCGGAGCTCGGGACGGCGGGACCTGCATACTGCGTGAGCACGACACGGCTCAGTCCGTGACAGCTTTTATCATTAAAAGTGCTAAGCTAAAACATCCATATAAAGTCTGACGTGCTTAAATCCACATATGCGTATCTACAGGTAAACATCTTGATTAATGAGTGGGTCTGTTCCTATGAGACCCATGTGACAGTTAACTGCCGGGCCTGCAGGTTAGGGCAGCGCCGGCAGCCGGCCGTGACCCCCCCGCCCCCCTCCACCCCCTCAGGGCAGCTGAATAGACGTGTAGACAGGCGGCTCCTCCGTCTCCACCAGGGGTGGCAGAGGGGACGCAGACGTTTTGCGAGGCAGAAGGTAAGAGTTGGATTTCAGAGTCGCGCAGGGATAACTGTTGCAACTTACACTCTTCAACCGCTGCCCTCCTCCCCCTGCCCCCCTCTTCACCGGCATCCATCATGTCCCAATGCGCGCCTCCCTCCCTCCCTCCCTCCCCTATCGAGCCGTAGCTGCCATCTCACGGCCCGGTGCGCTCCGTGACCGTTCGTACTCTGTTTCACTGCTGTAAATGTCACCTGAGTTACACTCTCCCCGCTTTCCACAGAAGGCCTATTATGCGCCACCCTTTTAAAAAATCACCCCATACTCACGTTTCATGTTTTCTCATTTTTACTACATGCCAGACAACCTTTTTCCTCCCGACTCACCCTTCCACAGGATAACATTTGTATTTATTCTGTGAAAGGCAGGGCAACTTTCCCCCCGGCATCATGTTCTTGTTTCCTACGTTTCTGACTTTGCAAAGCCATGGCGTTGACTTTGTTTAAGTAAGGACACCTGACAGCTGGGTGGCATACACATCAGAGGTTCTCACCAATCGACTCACGCCAAGGGTTACACCTTTTTTATGTCGGAAAGCAAATAAAAAATTTCAACAGTAACATATAAACTGATTGTTAAACAGTATGGCATTTACAGGGGTTCCCCTTTACCCCCACAAACATAAATTGTACAAATAGTCAAAATAGTTATTATAGTTATTAGAGTTATTACACTTTTTTTTTATCATGGGTGTGACATTATAGTTAACAATAGAATAAACACCCTCCAAATCATTTTACAATTCAAAATTTCCTGTGCAAAGGGCTAAAATGCCAATCTCTCAGGCATTTAAAAAAAAAAACATATTCCACTTTTTACGTTGTAGTATATTTTTGACTTCTGCGGACAAGGCTGTTAGATGACTAACGAATCCTCAAACGCCTACGAATCCCAGATTCTGACTAAACACAATACTTCTCCCATGTAGAGGTTACGAGAGGCCTAGTTTTTACAGTGATGACAGCATGATGAATGCCCGCCTCCGTTCCCTCCTCGCTCACAGCAAGTCAAGGTGGCTTGAAGAAAAGCTGAAGACAACTGCCCTCAGGCCTGACAGAATGCCCCCAGTGTTCGTCTGAGGATAAGACACTGTTTGATGAGCTAAGGTTTGACACTGGCTAGCAGTCTAGTTTGACTGAGGTTCGGCTTCCTCATTACTTCAAAGGTTATTTCTGTGGCATTCAACAATTTACAAAACCTGTTCTCTAATAAAGTGATTTGATTTAGTCTTGTAATCTTTAATTTACCACCCTAATTTACTAGTACTTACTGTTGAGGGTTTAACAGATGAGATTATAGATTACATTGAATTGAACATCTCTCTGTTACATTGGTTCCCAGCTGCAAAAGGTGATCTCTAGAGCCAGAGGTTGTTTTTGTCCCTTCTGGACTACTGTAGAAACTCCCTATGCAGTTCTAAAAAATATTTATACTGTCATTTTAATTTTTCATGACATTATTGTTTTTTTCAAAATACCGTAATATTTTTACTTTTTTTCCATGATATTTATCAACCAAATATTTTGCCACTTTTTTTAACTCAATATTTACTTTTTTTGCATTCAATATTTTTGGCCAAATATATTATGACATTTTTTTCCATGACATTATGACATATCTTTTACATTTTTCCAGGATTTTTATTGGACCAATTTTTTTTTAGACTTTTTCTTTTTTGATATTTCTTTTCTTTGAAAATTTTAGACTATTGATTCTAACTCTTTCTTCCATAAAATTTTAAACCAAATATTCAAGAATATCCTTTCTACGTCACATGCTTATCTGAACAATAAAGCGTGTAATGATTGAATGATACTTGTTTTCATAAACCTCTACTCAGTGTATATATTTACTAAGAGAAATGGCAGAATCATTTTCTCCACTGCAAAAAGGTCATAGACGACCCAAAGACCATATTTTATTTGGAAACGACTGTGGGCATTACTGAAAACATTGATTCTTTTTTAATGATGTGATTCTGCAGAACTGACATGAAATACTCAAATTGAAATATGTAAAACATTTTCTGCTACATCCTGACTGGGCTGCAAATTTCTCAACAAATCATTAACGCTACCAGTGGGAGTGAACAAAAATACTTGAATTTACTCGAAAGCACTTTGGGGCTGATTTATCCCTCAACAGTAAAAGTGAGTTGCTGAAGAGATTCAGTGATGTGAAGAAGGTCCTCCTGAAACCACCTTTGTTCACATCACCACCTTCATTAATCTTCTATAGGCGTCCATAAAGCAACCTGTGTGGAGAATGAGGAGGTTGTTTGAATCTAGTGCACGCCAGGGGCCAAACGGCGAAGTCAGAGTAAGAGGAAACTTGGGTTGGCGCGCCGATTCCATGCCAGTCCCTGCCAACACAAACTATCATCGCCCGTAGACTGCCACAGAGCATCTCCAGACTGCCAAGTCTTACTGCAAACTGAGGGTAGCATAATGGAAACCACAGATTAAAAACTGCACTTCTGTGTTTTTCTTTCTCCGTTTATGAATTTTATGTGATTGTGATGAATGAAATCCTATATAATACAGCCCAAATGTCAGCAACACACCTTTTAGAAAAATCCAGAGTTCCTATATGTGAAATGATCCTCCAGTGTTTTTATCAAAGATATGGGAATTTTCTGTGTGTTTTACAACCACGTCATTAATTATGTTACAATGTGAGCATTTTTTTTTGCAATTCATAAAAACGTCCAGTATGTTTACTTGCCAAGAAATGTAGAATACAATTCAACTTTTGTGATTTCTTGTGACGTAAGCCAAATCCAGATCAAAAGTTTTGTTCATTCGAAAAAGAAATGTGAACCTGAAAATTTAAGTTTTGTTGTTGAACATTGAAAAATACAACATTGTATCTAAAATAAAAATAAGTGGACAAAAAATATTTTCGGTTTGAATATAGTTTTGACTCAGTTTAATTATTTTTGTCCGTGGCGTCAATTGTTTTACGTCCAATCCTAAATTTAGTGAAAAGAAGGGGTTGATTCTTAAGTCTCGCGTGCCTACGTCTCCTGAAGGCAATGCGGTTGAGGAAGCTGTCACTCATGATGACACGCCCCTCTCCGTCGACGGCCCGCCCCCTTGCGCCACATCAGGGTCAAAGGTCTGAATGTGAAAAAAAAAGATTTTGAACCTGAATATAAAAGTTTTGAACCTGAAAATATGAAAACAAATATTTTATTCAAAAAACTTATTAAACTGAGTCAAAACTATATTCGACCCGAAAATATTTTTTGTCCACTTATTTTTATTTTTGATACAATTTTGCATTTTTCAATGTTCAACAACAAAACTTTTTTTTCGAATGAACAAAACTTTTGACCTGGATTTGGCTCCATATAGTAGCAGCATTAAATGCGCCACTCATTCAATGGAGAAATTACAATCCCATCGATCACCCCGATGCTGCATTTGATTGGTTGCCGCCGGTGTTGTTGTTGTTGTTGTCAAACGAAGAGTTTGTCGAAGCAAGCCGAGCAGTACGGCTTCCCTTCCTGTTCCTTGAAGATGCCTTGGGTGACCTGCCGCAGACAGAAGGCGCACACAAAGTGCTCGGGGTGAAACTTGCGACCGAGAGCAGAGATGCAGCGGCCCGTGATGGGCTCGGCGCAGCCGCCGCACAGAGTGCCCTGCCGAGAGTGGAAGTGCTGCGAGCAGAGGGGTCGACCATCCATGTCCATGAAACAGCCGTCGGCGAAGGGCTGCAGACAGTCCTGGGTAGAAGAATTACAATCGGGACATTTAGCAGGACCTGTTTCTAAAACGTTACCCTTTCATGGTGTATTTAAGGACATGCTGGTATTATGAATCAAACACTATAATAATATATAATATTAATAATAATAATATTGAATGCTTCATGTAAAACCATGTTTATGTTCTGTGCCGATGGCTGTGATGGTGACGATAAAACTGCAGCAATGATTGGGCGAGTCACACGTTTTATGTGATTCTATTGACCGTAATTGTAGTGATGTTATTTCGAATGGTAGGTCTAAAGTGCGTTGTATTTGAAGTAGTTCATGTTCCCGTTTATTAGGCTTTTTTTTACGGGGCATAACATATGAAAAGTTGCCACCTCGTGTGTAACAATTGCTCGTAAGTAAAGCGGCACACAAACCGTTTTGGTCCAGAGGCCGCACACAAAAGTAGGTTGGAAGGGATTTAAAATGATACACAAACCGAGGAATACGGTTTCCTTCATTTATTTGCATCATGTCAACCGCACGAGTGTTCATCCGACATACGGTTTTCATCAGCGTTGCGGTCAAAATGTTGCAAATAAAGCAAATGTGTGGCTATCTCTCTTGTTTATTCCCAGGCCTGTGTGCGAGCCAGAGCCCGCCCGGTGTGTGGTCTGAGGTAAAAGGTCTCACCGCGCAGACGAAGCACTCTGGGTGCCAGGTGCCGTTGGCTGCAGTCAGGTAGTTCTCCCTCACTGACTCCCCGCAGCCCGAGCACTTGGGAGAGAAGAGGTGGTAGAAGTCCTTGCAACAGTAGGGCTTCCCATCCTTCTCCAGGAAGCCTGCGACACGCACATAGGACACGTCAGGTTAATTGCAACCACAGTTGTGGTTCCCAGCGAGGAGGAATGAATGCACTAGCCTCCCACCGTCGGGTCCAAACAGGCCTCCGCAGTGTGTGCAGAAGAAGTGCTCGGGGTGCCAGCTCTGGTCCAGAGCTGTCAGGATGTTCTGGTGAACCAGCCAGATAGAGAAACATCCCATCATGCGTTTGCCTCCTTTTAGGGATTAAGATCGTTCAGAAAGCGCAAATTGAATCATCGCAGAAGTTGCTGGTTAAGGAACTTTGATCTGCGGCATAAGCCCACGACTGCAGAACGCTGATGTGTGTTTTATTTAATTAGATGAAAATGTTGGATGTGTCTGAAGAAACCAACCACATGCTGTTCCACACCACACTCCAATCTCGAAAGAGAACGGTTTAAATAAATGGATGTGACGTATCACAGAACAAATTAGAACCAGAAGGCAAGTGCGGCATATACGACAGTTCCTTTCGTCACGGCGTCAATGCAGCGTAAACCCAAAAGGAAGAGTGTCCAGTTTGTCACCGTCACGATGGGCCCCTTGCAGTAGGCACAACGGGGAGAGAAGAGCCGATGGTAGTCTTTGTCACAGTACGGCCGACCGTCCCTCTCAAAGAAGCCGGTGGTGCTCAGCTCCGCCTTGCACGCCTCGCACACAAAGTGCTCCGGGTGCCACACCTCGCCCAGCGCCGTGATCATCTACAGGAGAGGCAAAGAGGCAATTCATCACGTTCTCTAGATTTCAACGCTTTTTGCAGTTTACGGGTTTTTTTTTATTTTTTTAACTACCTTTCCCACGATGCATTTGTTGCAGGAAGCACAATGCCCCTTGGCCGCGGTGCGCACGCCGATCTTCTCCAAATCAGAGCTCAGCCCTCCCAGCAGGTCGTCTATTGTTTCAGTTTTGTCGCCCGCCGTCGAGGCGTCTGCATCCGAAGCTGCTGTGCTGCTGCTGCTGCTGCTCTCCTTGTTCTCCTCTTGCCCACCTTCTGTTTTTCTTTTCATAGACTGTTTTTGCCTCAGAGGCGGAGGGGTTGTTGAAGACGCTGGGTCCTAGATGACGAAACATACAAATGTCAGTTGTTTTTAGCTGTGCATATTTGGTTAATGTATCTTTTTTTAAGTTATCACTGCTAAGTTATCACTTATCACTGCTCCAATACTGAAGTGCTACCTGAGGCTGTGTGTTGGAATTGGCGCAACGCTGCCATCTGTTGTTAAACCTGGTGAATGCTGCTCATGGTTGGTCCTTTACATACGCGGTTGTCCTACTCAGCACCACTTTATAAGGACCTGTGTATTGTTTCTAATAAATATAGTTTGAGATATGCACTTGCAAACACGTCACTGACCTCTTCTTCCAGGAAACCCTGCAAGACGGCGTCCAGCTCCTTAGTGGGAGAGACGAGAGCTGCTACAGGAGCCGGCAGATCACTGAAAGCCGGAGAGGGGAAATTAGAAAGCTTCATATAATGATTTAATCTGCAGGAATACCACGACCCCGTGACTGTACATGTTCCTATTAAGGGAAAACTGTGTCTCCAAAAAGTTTTTTTTTTTTTTACAGTGATTTAAGAGTTAAGAACTAGGAATAGAAGCCAGACAGAGGGGTGGACTTTTGATGTGGTGTCTTTTCTGTTATTTCTGGAGGGAGATCAGAATGTCTAATAATAAACACGTCTAGCATTGAAATAAAGAGCAGATACTAAAACAGTAAGATCATTGTGTACGTTAGCTGCAGCGCTTGGATATTTCCAGCGGCGTCAGAATCCTTTTAAAGCAAACACTTAAGCAATCTCCTTTTTTTTCTTCTATTTTCACATTTCACACAATGATTATGTGAATTCAGGGGACAGCGAGGGCCACAGTGTTGCGCTTCACCTGTACACGTTGAATCCACCATAAACTGCACCGGGCACCTGTGGACAAGATTACAAAGCGTTGGTTGCGATTTAAATTTCAAGTTTGAATCCAACAGCGACGATGGAGAAAGTTGGGGTACGGAGTCTCTTCACCTCTGCAGCAGCGGCATCTTTGCTGCTGTTCTCACTTCCGTAGTGCGCAGAGTTCAGGGCCAACTCTTCCAACAGCAAATCTGTGACAGGATACAGGCCATGAGTCCTCTAACCGCACACAGAAATGCAACCATACAGTATTCAGACGACGCATTGGTCGTCTCTCCGGGTGTGAAGGATGTGAAGTTTGAAGTGGCCTGATTAATATAAAAGGAGGTCTGACTCTGAGGTTTCCTCAACAATCGTAGCTTCCTCAGGAAGTTACGGTTCTGCGTGTGTTGCAGAAGTGAAAGTGTCATAATGTTGCACGAGTGGTGAAAAAGTTAACTCTGTGGCTAATTTGACTGGATGGCGAAGAAAATGGTTTTAGCACCATCGTCTTTGATATTTCATCACCATGATGTCGACACGTTTTACAAAAAAAAAAAAACATTCTCTAATGTATTTTAAGAACTTTTTGAAAAAGACATGCTTGTGTTCCAGGACATAAGTTGTATGTTTTGATGATCATGATAAAATGTATGAGCTAAAAAAAAGGCAGACGATGACAAATACCAAACCGCATTATTGAGAGTACAAAACCAAGACAAAGTCACAGAGTAGTGTAAAAATAAATGATTTACGTTATTACGGCCGAACTGCTTTAGAGGGAAAAGCGTTCTTGTGCTCAGGACTCGTTGTGGTAAACAGAGTAAAGCACTGTCCTCTTATTCTATAATAAGTTATACTTTTCATTTTTACCGTATCTTTAAATCATCTGGATGTTAAAGAATCAAATGAATCTTTGTATATGTAACAAACTGTCCACTGATCAATTGAAGGATAGCATAAAACATCATATTCAGTCATACCGAGCTCGTCCATGTCGTCTCCTGCTCGCCGCATGAGAGAGTGTGGGTATTTTTTTTGCTGCTGTTTAGTTACTAAGGTACCCGCGCCCAATCGTCATCTTGTGAAAATCATCACTTCCTCTGACCAAAGTGTTTTTTTGTTTGTTACGGAAGCGAAACCTTCCTATGATTAGTATGATGCTCTTTCCGTTTAAAGAGGAAACCAAAGGATATCTCTGCAACTGAACAGCTGACTTGTGCAGTTGTGAAATGTATTTAAGTCTGATACTACGATAGTATTTAATTTGTGCTTTTAGTAGATGATATGGATATGACAGTAGGTTAATAAAACCACATTATTGGCAACATGATCTCACTACAATGTTTAAGTGTCACGATTTTAATTTGTATATTACATGTATATTTGGGATGGGAAGACATTCTTAGAGCAGAGTGAAGTGTAATCAGCAGAATTTAAAAGCACACTTTTAAGAACTATCCCTTCCGGAGCCGCATGAAGCGAGTGACCACGTGGTGTAACTGTCACCTGCAGCTGGTATTGCTTTTATATCCAGGGTTCCTAAAAGCGCGTCCTACCCTCCTCGCACTGGGGACACCAATACAGACATATGATGGAACACAGATTACATCTCTGCCAAGGGCGCGGGCACAGCTGAAGACCGACTCCGACTGCTTCTAACTTTCATTCTGGTCCACTTAATAAATAAGGCAGACAAATCACCACAGTCACCTCATCACGCAAGAAGACTTTTCTCGCACCACTTTGGACGCAACCATTATATTTTAGAGGGGGGACATTATGGGTTTTGTATGATTTTAAAAGCTTGATATTAGGCGCATACATGCTCTAATTGTCCCGGTGTTATGAAATTAGCCCATAATAAGAGTCATTTCCCCAAAACAAAAGGAAATAAAGGTCAGCGATTCATTTCTAACAGTTTCTCAACCAGCAGTGTCCCCTGCTCTGTGGTTCCGCCTTTTACCGGAAGACTCCGTGTTTACTGCTGCTGTCGCTCCACGTTAGCGTCGTTGATTCGCGTATAAGTGAACAGTAGTACTACGCTACACATACCGTTTGTTTAAGTAGCAGTAAATCATATCGAAAAAGCACCGCATTAAGCACGATTGCCTTAAGGCGGACGGGCCACTGACACGCGTAGCGATGACGAGCTGTCTAACGTAGCGCCGAGGTTAGCTTGCTAACAGCGCAGCATTAGCTAGCTAACTTCTCAAACCGCGGCGGCACCTCCACTACGGTGAAACAGGTAACGTCACCAGTGTGTGCCCTGTGTCCATGGTTGCGGGCTCAACGACTGACAACATCGCCTTGATTTATGTCCCCGCGCCCCCCCCCCTCTTCCGCGCTAGCAGGAATAAGCGCGGCCATGGGTGCGGAGAGCAGCGCGGTGCGGAGCTGCACCCTGGAGGAGCCGCTCCTGACGCTGCCCTCCGGACTCACCATGCACTCTGCGATGCTCCAGGATGGGAAGCCCGTGTCCGTGTTTGTTCACCAGCGGGGCAACGAGGACAAAGTCAACAAAGCTGCTCAGGTGGTCCTACTATAAAGGCTTCATGCACGACCATGGCACAATGGTGACATCATAGCAGTTATGCCAACCAACGGATATCTCGATGCCCTCCATTCACTGCTTTCTCCAAATTGGTCAATAGCGTATGTGGCACTCTGGCTGCATCAGATTCCCCCCAACCCCCGTTTTCTGACTCTCTACTTTTAATTTTCTGCAGCACCTGAAGACTCTGAGGCATCCGTGTCTGCTGCGCTTCCTGTCGTGCTCGGTGCAGGACGGGGGCATCCACCTGGTGACGGAGCGTGTGCAGCCCCTGGAGCTGCTGCTGGACGGTCTGTCCCCGGAGGAAATCTGCGCGGGCATCTACGACCTCCTGCAGGCACTTGTGTTTCTGCACGAGAGGGTGAGCACAAAAGCAGCAGTGGAGCGGAAAGATGGGGAACATTACACATAAATGTAGTGCGATCACCTTAGTGTGGTTTTGCAGGATGCTCTCTTGCTCATCCAAGCTTGTTTA
This sequence comes from Apeltes quadracus, assembly GCA_021346845.1. Lineage (NCBI taxonomy): Eukaryota > Metazoa > Chordata > Actinopteri > Perciformes > Gasterosteidae > Apeltes > Apeltes quadracus. The sequence continues at coordinate 4,160,261 of CM037924.1, read as the reverse complement.
GCTTGAATTGTATATGATGTTAGTTTCATTTGTTGTTTCGATGGCCACCTGGATATAGCACCTCAGACTAACATCTGAGGTGCTGTATCGCTGTAGTTGCAGGCCATTTGGTGTCTTGTTTGTGACTAACAGCCATGGATACGTTCCTAAATGTTGTTTCTTAACCACCAGGGTAAATCAAGCCACAACAACGTCTGCATTTCATCAGTATTTGTCAGTGAAGACGGCCATTGGAAACTTGGAGGGATGGATACTGTGTGCAAGTTCTCTGAAGCGACGCCTGAGGTGATTTTCCCCCAAAAATGAAAAGCACCTGCTCAGATATTTGAAAACCTTTTTTGTAAATACATTTCAATGTTTTGATTCCCTAATTATCTTCCAACTCCTCAGTTCCTCGCCAGCATCCGAAACGTGAGGGAAGCCAGCTGCGTTCCTCCAGAAGAGCAGGTTGGCAGGTCAAAGTTTAAATGGAAGACCTTCTTCTTTTTGTAGACACTCTCTCATGAGACATGTCATCGACAGGTTGAGGGCTTTAAAATGCTTCCGGATAAAAACGCTCACTCCCGGGACTGCTACTCTTTTGGAGTGACGGTGGAGACCCTGATGTCTCTCCTGAACGGCTGTGGTGAGTAGAGAGTCGTGTGTGTGTGGCCAGTAGCTACAGGGAAACCGCTTCATCCCACTTCTTGCTCTGGTTCAGTGCCGCCGGAGCTGACCGACAGCCTGACGAAGACGCTGCAGGCGGGCCTGCTGAACTCTGACCCCTTTTCGCGACCCCCACTCCGCTCCCTGCTGGCTCACGACTTCTTCAGGTTGGTGTTCGCGTTGGCTGTGCTCAGTAATTCTGTGTTTTCCAACAACAACACCTTCTTTTCTTTTGAGCAGGAATGACTTTCTGGAAGTGAGGGATTTTCTGAAGAGCCTGACCTTGAAGGTGGAAGAAGAAAAGAACGAATTCTTTAAGTGAGACTATGGTCTTTTGTGTTCTTTTTTTAAATCAGTGCACTGTTGATGCCATCATTTAGATGTCACTTTATTCTCCAAATGTATTCTATATATGTTTCCTAAACATTCCCTCAATTGACTAATGCATACTGTAACCAAACCCCATCATGAGCTCATTGTGTGCATGTTGTGCAGGTTTCTTCTAGACCGGGTCCAAAGTCTCCCTGAAGAGCTGATCGCTTCGCGCCTCGTCCCCAAACTCCTCAACTCTCTTGTTTTTGCTGAACCCATGGCTGTCAAAAGCTTCCTGCCTCATCTGCTAAGGCCAAAGAAAGGTAGACTGACATTTCTTTTAAACAGTCCTCGTCTTGTTTTAGTCCCTGCCAAAGAGGAAGAGGCATCCACGGCGCGAGTTTGTCACTCCTCGCTCTCATTTCTGTGTCCCTGTGTGCAGAATCCAGTGGAGGAGGTGACGATGAAGAATGCCTGCTGTCTATGTCCTTGTACCGCAAGCACGTGATCCCTCAGCTTCTCAGGCTCTTCAAGGTCAAAGAGGAACACATCCGGATGGTCCTGCTGGCTCACATGCACATCTATGCAGGGTTCTTCTCCCACGATGAAATCAAAACCCACGTCCTACCTCAGGTGGAGTAACTGGAATTACCAGTCCTTTTGAACTTTGAGATCGACAAAGACCTAGTTTGACTTTTCTGGGAAAGGGGTACTGTTGTTCTCGTCTGTTTTCACAGACGAGAATAGGATGAATGTGAGACGTTGGTGTCGCCTTTTTGAGTTTGGGCGTGACTGTTATGACCCTTGGCTGCAGGTCTTGTTGGGAATGAGGGACACCAGCGATTCTCTGGTTGCCATGACGCTGCAGGGTCTGGCGGTGTTGGTGCCGCTGGTGGGGGCCCAGGTGGTGGTTGGCGGCGAGAGGTCCAAGGTCTTCAAACGCACCACACCCAACTTCACGAGGTCCACAGAGGTCACCCCTGAAAGTAAGCCACGCCCACTTCTAAGCAGTACCAGGGAAGCGAAAGCGACTTTTTAATGACATTTCTTATGCTATTCTATACTATGGCTTTTGGGCTTGTTTTTATTCCATACTATGAGTTTGTAATTCCCATACTATACTGTGACTCAACACTAATCTCACCTCTTACCTTCAGCGTCGCCTGTCCATATAGCTGGAGGCCTCCACCCTCATGTGGCCCAGCCGCCAAAAGTCTTGAATTTGCTCCGCAGGCCGCCGGTGACTGAAGGCCTGGTCCTGGGTCACATGGGCAGCAGCTCAGCAGGTCACAGGGAGACTCCCCAAACGTACCCACTGCCAATAGAATCAGGTATGACCCCCCCCCCTCACCAATAATCTATCTAAATGTTGTATTCAGTTACTTTTTTGTCTGAATCTTCATATTTTTATGTTTGATTCTCTGTTTCAGATGTCAGCCGACCGACGTCGCTGCCTTTAAATGGCTTCCGTGAGGACAGTGAGACGGAGCCGCTGTCTTACAGCCCCGAGCAGACGGACAGACTGGCGGGTCCAGTGGAAGACTGGCCCGACTGGAGCGACCCGGAGGAGGGCGAGACCCGGATCCACCTTCAGGCCTCGGAGGGAGGGGGTCCGGTCTGCGGCTCGCCGCCTCCGTCGCACCGGAGCGCGGAACACGAGCCGCGGGACGACAACACCGAGGACACCGGACCTATGTTGGACACAGTTGTACTCTCACCGCCCAGAGGGGGCGCTGTTACCTCTGTGAATCCTGCCCCAGAAGCACTGAGACTGGGCGCCTCCAAACCCCTCAAATTGACCGCGGGCCTCCGACAAGCCGCACAGAGCCGGGCCGCGTCCTCGTTGGACGAGGGCTGGGCTCAAGAGGAGACGGACGCGGAGAACCCGCACCACCCGCTGAACCCCAAAACCAAAGCTGCTGCGGCGTCACAAAAGAGTGGCGGCCGAGCGGGTCTGGGGGAGGAGTTCACCATTAAGGTGAAGAGAAAGGAGAAGCCAGACCCGGAGCTGGATTTGTTCGCGGACATGGTGCCGGACATCAAACCGTCCTCCCCGGCTCTGCTGCAGCCGGACGAGGGACCGTCCCTGCAGGGCGACTCGGCCGTCGACGCCGCAACTCTCACCGCCAGGTTCGCCGTTGACAGCATGGCCGAGGTGAGCGTGAGGGGTTTTTTTTTTGTTGTTTATAGTTGCTTTAATTGGAAATTCAAGGACTTTTTTTTCTGGAAACCAAAAATGTTTTCACAATTCAAAGCTTAGGTGAAAATATGTAGACTTAAACCTTTTTCCTCTTGTGATGCCTCCATAATCTGCGCAAGCAGACGTTGCTCATTTGAATTGTTGCACTCAAGGACAAAGATTAAGACACTGACCCACGAACAAGGAAAATGGGATTTAGTTCTTTAAATAAGTCACCTTTTTGGGGTCTTGACAATGAAGCGCGAGTATTTACAACCTGACTTGCCAAGGGATTTGTGGTGTCTACACACATTTTCTTTTCTTTCTAAAGGCGGAGGCAGACGGTTGGGGCGATGGAGAGGACCTGAACTGGGAGGAGCAGAGTTCCTGGTGATGACGTTTGATTCGTTAACTTGACCTCGTCGACTCAAATCCTGAAAAGATGCGCCACAGAGACTCTCGGTTATGTGGATGAAGGTTCTTCCGGTAGGACTGATTGGGGGAGATATTTTGTTGGTTGATCTAGATTCGTCTTTTTGTTAAGATGACTTGCTTTTGAACTGGATCTGCAGATGGTGCTTGATTTTGACAAGTGAAGCCACTCTCAACCGTTTGCTAACTGGTCTTAACGTTATCTTAAGCTTCTCAATTCTGGGTTTCTTGGGTTTTTTTATTAGCGTGCCAACTTCACTACTGACAAATCAAGATGTGCTTTTAAACTAGTTATACCGAGGGGAGATTTTGCCCAGTTTGAATGACAGAAGGGTTGCACTTTGAATGAATGTGAAATCAAATTACGTAATTTATTAGCTTTAGGTTGCTGGTGAAGTAAAGACGTATGATAAAGTTATTAAGTGCTGCTGACAGGAAGCCCTGAACTTAAATAAGTAAATCTGTATATATGAACAAACACGTTTAATAAACAATATCAATGAAAACAGACCATGTAAAGGTTTAAAAAGTGATCAGGGTGTTCTATGAATGAGGGCTAGGTCGTGGCTCCGGCTGTACTGAGGTCAGTTATGAGGGTCCGGAGCTCCTGGAGTTTGGGTTGCAGCCATTGTGGAGGTGGAGCTCCAATGTCCGGTGTTCCTACGGCGAGGAGAGCCTGAAGGGCTTTCAAAGCCGTCTCAGCCGCCTGGATGCAGCGGCTGTACGGCTCCTCCGCGCCGGCCTCCTGGCGCGCTCTCTTTGGGCACGGCTGTGGGGGCGGGGGGGGAATTACAGGGACGTCATACTACTTTTTCAGGGTAAACATTTTATTTGAGACCCAATGACATGTATAAATCTTGCAGGTTTGTTGAATAAATGTACTATTTCCAGTTCTCTCATGGCTTATGTTTGCTCACTTTAACCTTCATTCATGAGCAGTGTTGGGACTAACGCGTTACAAAGTAAGGTCAGGACCCCCAGCGGATGTTGGTGGCTGTAACTCGCGTTGCATCTCCCCTCCTAGACTGTCCACGGAAAAACGCTGTCCTCCCAGCACTTGAACCGTACTCGTTGCCCTCCTCCTTCTTGATATAAAAACCTCCTGCCAAAAGAACGCTCCATCTCCACCAGAAAAAGCGTCCTCCAATGCCTGAGCGGTCGACTACGTTATTAGAATCCGACTAAGTTTTCGTCTGACACCAGTTGTAACGTTCTGAGCCAATAAAGAGCAAAAAAATACACTTATTACGCCGGAAGGGGCGGTACCCCAACCCCGGCCCGAGTAATCAGAACCATATACACATTTAGGAACTTAAGACAGCTACAGTATTTTCAAGGTGGCGATATAACCACTGTTTCAAAGGCAAGAACGTGCAAGTGATGTGTACATTATATCCAGGAGCAAAAACTTTGTCGACATCCGTTGTAAGCAACTGATTTAACTAACGCAAATAGTAACTGAATTACTCTACAATAAAAGTAACTAAGCAACTATCACTAAATACTTTTTTAAAGTAACGTGCCCAACACTGTTCATGAGTGGAAGTGGACCTTTATGCCAAATTTGTTCTTTGACACGCCTGCCGATTACCCGAAACGATGGTAACAATATTAAAACAATCCTCATTAATCGTGTTGTATTGGCCGGCTGCCTCAGTAACTGAGTGAGATGAAGATGTTATTTAACTTGCTGTCATCACCAACCTCTAAATCTGCTTCAGCTGACAGTTTGCTGGAAGCATTTTCTTTGTTCAGTTCCAGCCTCTCATTGTGCTCTTCGATCACTGCCGTCTCCAGCTTGAGCCTCTGTAGCCTCGACTCTACATCCTCTTGTGCATGAACAGTCTGCAACAAAACATCCTTATTTACATTCATTTGTTTGTTTGTTGTAAAGGTCAATCTCCAGTGCGATGCCATTTCCTCACCTTGCTCAGATAGTTTACCACCTGCGTCTTGGTTTCTTCTACACTCAAACTTTGAGAAATGACCTCTTCGTGGTTTGTTATCTTGAATTGCAAAAGGACACAGGTTACGACGAGGCCTGAGGCGTTCATAAGCTCGCACTTACTGAGGTCTCGCCGTACCTCTGCGAACTGAGAAAAGGCCTCCAGGGCGTGCTGTTGAAGCAGCCAGACTCCGTCAGCCAGCAGGACGGAAAACAGGCTGCTCAGCTTGGGAAGAATTGCATTCTGTGGGACAAAATAGTTTGGCGTGAAAGAAAAGAATCTACCAATAAATGAGCTAACAGGTAAGATCCTCATTAAAGAGTCTGGTCTGATTACCTGGCTGTCAGGAGGGAAAAAGATCTTCCCCAGGGAGGAGAGGAACTCCAGAGCAGCCAGCAGAAGCTGATCTCCACACCTCTGAGACACCACTTTATCCACACACAACACGGCCTGGGACACACACACACATACATACATATCAGTCTACAGATGTTTCCTCCATCCTTCATCTACTTAAGGTGAACGAACAGCATACCTGATAAATGACCTGAGGTTCAAAGTTTTTCACTAAAATGGCTGAAATGGAGAGCAGCAGCTGCAGAGTCCGCTGGAGCGCCGGGTGAGTCTGCACCTGCAGTGTGACGACACAGCTGACGGTCAGGCACTCGCACTGCACACTGCTTCCACGTGTGCATGTTTGGATCTCACCTGGTCTGGACTCATCCGCCACCAGAGCTGTGTGAGGGCTCTCGCTGCCGACAACACACATGGCTCCTCAGGAGACGATTGGACCCGCACCACCGCTAGGAGGGTTGACAGCACCGTGTTCTGCAGACAAAAGGAACACCAGATGGTTAAAGGGCAGGTGATGCATGAGTCACTGAAGGTCATTATCTCTTAAATCACTTGTTGTGGTCATTTATCATCCATCTTCTCCCTGGAGCCCCATTGACCCTTGCAGAGTTTAAATGAGTGTCTGCACAGGTACGTAGACATTAACACCCCAGTGGTCGACACAACAGGAAGTCCACTATCACGAGACCAACCGTACCGACCCGATTCTGAGCTCGTCCTCACCACTTGCTCCACTTGTCCTAGCTTGTACCCTCCGCTCCGCCAGTCGCTCAGGGCGTTTTGAGTGAGGTCCGTGACGTCGGCCTCCACACGCCGACGTGCATTCTGTGAGAGCGCTCGGAGGAGGACGTGTCGCCACACCGGAGCGTTTCCCACGTCGCACGGTGGGAAGCGCTCCACCAGCTCCATCTGGAGAAAACAATAAATTCTGATAAAACAAAAATCCCCTCATACAAACGTTCTAATCTAAAAACGTTCTAGTAAGTATTTACTACACTTCAAAGCTAAAGGGAGGAACTATGTGTACTTTTTAAAGTGAATTTCAATTCAGAACTGTAAACATGTGGAAACTCTTAAGAGTAATGAAAATAGCGATATCATTGAATTTCCGTTCCTAGCATTTCTAACCTGGTGGTCCGGCGTCATGAGGAACACCATGCGTCTGAGCAGCAGGCCCAGTTGGGCTGCCTGGTAACACTCAGCGGGGCAGGATTTCACCTGAGGGAGAGGAGAGGAAAGTAGAGACCAGGCGAGGCCCAGCGGGGGAGTAAAACCACGAGGGCATCCAGGCAGAACAAAGGTGACGCTCAGATGAAAGGAGGTGCAGAAGGAATAATAATAATAATAATACATTTAATTTAAAAGCGCCTTTCAGGACACCTAAGGACACTGTACAACAATCAACATGTAAAAACCATAATGACCAGTATGCAATGAAAAATAAATAAAATGGAGTGTGACGGACAGAGTAATTTGCAGTGATATGATTAGAGAGAGAAGGCGATGTGGGTTTTGAGTCTGCATTTGAAGATGGGGAGAGAGTCAATGGAATGGGGTCCAGGCTAGTCTGAGGACATCGTGATCCAACGGGGACAAAACTCATATTGTTATTTTAGAAGATGCTAAAGAGGAGCTCACAGACATGGAGAAACAGCCATGACCTTGTTGGGAACAGGTCAAGGTCTGCTCCACATCGATAGTTTGTGTCTAGTTTGTGTCGGAAAATGAATTTTAAAATGCAATTTGCTGTGAACCCCCTTTCTTCTCCAAATAAAACACCACCACAAAAATGGACTCTCTCTGGGCTTTTGTTCTGGTTTCCACCCACCAGCTGAGCAACGAGGTGGACGTGATGCAGACAAAGTTCTGCTGTTCCGTACCTGTAACCAAAGAAGAGACCGTCAGCAGTGCAGCAGGACTCAGATGGTACACGGATGCACACGAACACACACACACACACACACACACACTTACCGCGCTGTGAAGCACCACACATCGGTAGCCAGCAGAGCTGTCTGGGTATCGCTCTGCAGAACCGTGTTGAGCAAACAACGCTCCTGGAAGAGAGATAAAGTAAAGCCAAGGTCAGGGGAGGGGGAGATGAGGATGTGGGAGTCTGAATAAACAATATAACAACGTAGAAACAGATCCAAACAAAAGCGAAAGAATAACTTCATGAATGTCGGGAAATCCTGAAGCAAAACGAAACTCACAGCCAGAATATATGAACATTTTTAAGTTGGCGATAATAGTAACTACATCCATACATAAAAAACAGTGATTAAGACAGGCTTCTGACAAGCACCCGTTTACAGACGGGTTTGACCGTAGGTTTAAATCCAACAAATACTAAGCACGAGTTGATTGTTGGCCAGTTCCATCGTAAGAGTGAAAAGGTCGCCTGCAACCCGTGGCGAGCATCACACTTCCAAAACAAACACACTTGCTTATTGCCTATCGGAGGCTTGAGGGTGAAACACAATGACAGGACATGAGCTCAAAAACAGATCAAACACTACTTCTGTTTAGTTTTTTTTTTTTTTAAATCAATAAAACAATGCAGGTGCGTTGACCTCACCAGCACGGGGATGTACACCGGGGGAAGCGCAGCCACACTCGCACAGAGTTGCACACAGACGTGGTTGTGTAGCGTGACCAGAACCTGGGCTTGTCCCTTCATCATCACCCCGGGCAACAGCACGGGCACCCGGCGCTCAGTGCAGCACCGGCGGAAGCTAGTGAACAACGCCTGGTAGAGAGGAAGCCTGCAGGCAGGGGATGGAGGGACTTAAGAGGCCGTTTGGACATGTGCACAAAATAATTCAAACACAGAACAGGCGCTGATCCCCCTTCATTGTGCTGCATGAAGGGGGAGAAAGAGATGGAGATCAGCGTTAACGGAGAGAATGTCTGCTCACAGATGTATGTTGAGCCTTATCATTTGTTTTGCGTGGCGTCTCATCAGAGGAAGCGTGGCCTTTTTCAAACTCGGCTAGAAGTCACGAAGGGAAAGAAGCTGATGCGGATTCGTCAGAGAATCATCGCACTGCATTTTCTTCTCAATGACAGAAAATTGAATGCATTCTTGAATGAAAGCATTCATGAGGGATGTGATCACATTTCAGCAGAACGCTTGGCGTTTGATTACGGTCAGCGTGGGTAAGTGCGCCATATTGCAAAGCCGCTTGCAGAGACGGAGCTTCTCACGGAACGCTTCCATGTGCGCATTCAGCTGCGGAACCAGCTGCTCTTTGCCTTGTAGTCTCTTGTTCAGGGTGTTGAGATGATCAGTGAGATCAAAAAAAAAAGCCAGGTCTGCTAACCATTAAAGGGTCAGTAATCTCATGCTAAGGTCTAGTATTCCCTTTCAAAAACGTGTCGATATTTGATCTCGGGGAATAAACCCACTGCAGCGCGAATAGGCCTAGTCCATTATATTTTTAGATGTCGTTATGGGCCGATTAAAATTGGATGGCGGGCCACAATGGGCCCACGGGCCGTAGTTTGGACACCCCTGCACTACTGTGGTGTGTAAAAGTGCATCCCTGATTTAATCAGTAATGTTGGGACGCTAAGGGGATTAAAAACAATTCGCAGTTACCTGGGTTCTTCCTCTGAGAACTGGCTGCCCGTGTGCCACAGCTGCAGCACCTCCTCTGGTTGGGAGTGGATCTGACCCAGGACGCTCAGCAGCAGCAGGCACTGAGGCAGCTCGTGCTCAGGACTCAGCCCTGCACACAGACAACACAACGCTCATTCCGGTGTCTGGGAAAAGCTCAAGCGGGCGACGAGCATTGAACTCACGCAGGTCGTTCTGGAGGACGAGTTGGGCGAAGGGCCGTACGGCCGACAGCTGGAGCAACAGGGCACCCATGGGAACCAGAGCCGCTGCATTCAGCTCCTCGGACAGAGCTGGGGGCAGCGCTGGAGCGGACAAGCTGGGAGGGAACGAGCTGAAAGACATCAGAAGGTGCATCTGGCTTTGTTCGAGGGCCGTTAACGCGAAAGGACAAGTTGTCGTCCGTTTACGCTGCCTAAAAACCACACATACCTGATAATGTGAAGGTAAAGCTGGTGAAAGCAGCTGCAATACTTTGTCAGAAAAAACTTGAATTCCTGTTGAGAGGATGAGGAGTGATGGGATTTAAATGTAGAAAAAAAAGATGATGGCATCATGTTGGTATAGAGACAACAGATGGGATGTCAAGCAGATCTAAATTGTTGTACCTTTATGTAATGAACCAACGTGTTGGCAAAAAATCGACACATCTTTGCAGTTTTCTGGAAGAGTTTGTATTCTGGACTTTGTGTTGACTCCTTTACAAAAAGGACAAAAAATAGCATGAACACAACATTTTTTTAAAACTATTCTGATAAAACTAAGTGTCATAGAAGACTCTTGTCCACTTTACTGATCATTCTAGTTCGATCTTTTTTTTTTTCCTACCTGCAGGCCGGCATGTTTAATCTGCTCAGCAAGCTCCACGCAGTTGTTGAAGGAGACCAACAGGTTGTCACAAAGGCTGCTGCTGATGTCACCGTGATGCAGATGTTCCTCCACCAGTGATCGATACCTCAGGCTGTGTCTGGAAAGAAGTATTCACCCAACTCTTACAACAAGTGATTCATTCAGTGACAGTGAATATTAAAATCAACAAAAACAAAGTTCCTGCTGTACTGACTTGATGAGGAATTTCCATGTGTTGGCATGCAGTGCAATATCCAGGTTGGAGATAATCGCGCAGATATCCAACAGGTTGTGAATCACTGAGGAAGATAAAAAAAATGTTTTGTATTGCTGGTTTAACGCTGGAACAAGTGAATGTCTTATCATCAGAGAGCGTGGCTTCAGAAAACCAACCAAACGCACACACACACACACACCTGTTACAGTGTCAGAGACATCTTCCTCTGAGGCACTGCTGTCCAGGGAAATCCTGTCCAGCAGCTCCAGCAGAGCCTTCTGGAGGGAGTAAGCCTCCTTGAAGAGTCCCTGCAGCTGGTCAGCCACCAGAGACAGACGGCCGCAGTAAACCACCTCGCTCTCCTGAGGACAAAACACACACACAAACTCAAACACGCAAACTCACTGTTTGGGGTATTCAACTGGTGAGCCAAACAGGCTAACCTTGCAGTGGTTGAAGGTTTCCGTCAGGACTTTCAGGACACAAGTCGGTAGCGAGCGGATGGCATCCAGCTCAGGAGCTTCCTCAAACGTGCCAACGTGACGCACGCAAGTGGTTAAGGCATCAATTATCTGCATCATTGCCTGGAATAGAAAGAAGGAATGTAAATGTCACACACTTGCTACGGTACCTTTTGTACCATTTTTAAATACACCGCTTGCTGTGTGCAACAACAACGACAGCACTATCAACTGTACCTGCAGGATGTTTCTCAGTAAGGCACAGAGTTCAGGGTTTTGACTGGACAGCCCTCCAACCTGGTCCAAGAGTTCTTTGATCATGCCTTCAAACATGGTCACCGCCTGCAGACCAGTGTGACAATAGTGTTTTTTCTCGTCACCTGCATCCACTCCATGTTATTTAACAGATGCTAGCAAAGATATTCACACATTGGGTCCAGATGCCAGTGTGCGTTCATCAGGTTGTTTACCTTTGGTAAGATCTTGGAGAAGCACTCATCTTCCAGCTCAGACAAAGCCATATGAGGGAGGAACATGTCTGTAATGACCTTTAGTATACCTGTAGTGACAATTTGTTTACAAGACAGTTCGTACTTGGATCACAAAAAGTGAAGCAAAGAAAAGTAGTGCAATCACAAATTGTGCAGCGAAGACACTTACGTATATGATCAGCCCAATTTTCAGAGTCATTATGCAAAGAGTGGAGAGGAAGTCAAGGGAAACCCCAACATTATGGGGATTATTTTTTTTTTTGAAACCCAATAGAAAATACAACGCCCAAAATGTATTAAACTCAAACGGCGATCATCTTGAGAGCGTTTGACAATGTGTTCAATGTAATTCATGAGAACGGGCATATTCTCATCATTTCAAAAAGTCTAATTTTATAGATTTGTGGATCTATAAAATTGGTAGTGGATTTCGAACCAACCCCTCATGATGTGAACCTGAACTAAGCAACGCAGTCAGCAGTTGGGTGCTAACTTTGGGAGGATATGGTGAGCTTTGGCAGGACGGACTTGAGCTGCTGGCGGCAGGTTTCCTGACTCCACTGCGTCACCTCGTCCAGGAGAGGAGTGTTGGTCTGGGACATAATGACGTCAGTCACCGGAGGCTCAGGACGGCTGTCCGAAAGACACGATTAACACAAACGTTTAAGAAACGTGCTTCCCGATGAAAGAAGAGCGGGACCAGAGTAACGATAGACGGGTACTTTGTGTTTTGCTAAAGGTAACGTTTAAGCTAACTTAGCTGACGTCGACTGCTCACTTGGTAAAATGCCGGTAGGACGTAACGTCAAGTTTTAGTTTCTTACCATAAAGAACTGACTGTAGCTTCATCGCGGGAATATTAAGTCACACTTAGGCGGTTTGTTTATCTAAGCTCCGGCAGTGTTTTTAAGTTATACACTAAAACGTGGAACACAATGACGGAGACAACGTCAGTTTTTTTTGCATTGCTTTACATACCCGCGCGCTGTTGTTTGAAACGGATGTGACGTAGGTGCAACGCTGCTCATCCGCCCTCACTGGATTGGTTGAAAAGTTAAAATCGAAACCAGTCAACCAATTGATGGATGCGATTAATGCAAACCGTTGAAAATAACAACGATCAATGAATGAATCAGTAAAAACGAATACATTAATTAATTCAATAAATGAATTAGTAAAACAATGTAGAAATGTAAGTATGTATGAAATGTTTAATACATTCGGTGTGCGTAGTAATAATATCTCCCATAAATATAGGTTCTTAAATATACTTCAGAAAAGCATCATGTAAAATTGTCTCTTGTTTAATAAACTTTAATCTAAATACAATCTAATACTAAATGAAGGGCACTAAGGAAATATGATAGTATATTTTAAAAATGCTACATGTATTTAGATCTATTAAAGCAAGGATGAAATGTATCTCTCTGTAGTTTGAAATTTCTCTTGGCCTTGACCCGAGTGACCAGGGGTCCTCGACCATTTTCTTGCGAGGGCCACATAACTGTTCCCTTTTCTCATGGGGGTCGGGGTAAGTTTGTTTTTGATCGAACGGCTTGGCGGGCCGCCAGTTGATGATCACCGTTCTAGACCATTGAAGTGAACCACTGACCATGATCAGAAACAAATTGGTGAAAAGCAGAGAAAGACACGTGCTGAAGCGCGCAGCTTTTGTTCCGACCCGTTCATTTGACCCCACCTACCAAAGTCCCACTTATATTGATGCCATTGGGTCCCTAGGGGAAATATGCATGAATACAAGCCGGCTAATCAAATTGCGGCCAGGTTTGAAAACAACACGGTTTAGTCCGCACACTTTCTGGAAACGCCCAAGAAAAACTGAGGTCGCATTAACTATGTTCCTAACAATGTGCTACGACTCTCCGATCTCACCAGCAGCTAGAGTGATCTCTGCAAGAGATCAAAAGGGGGAAATTGTGAGATGTGGGTTTCTGTTTGTTCGGTTTTTTTATATTCTTTTCACTTGTAGATGGTGTGACCGGATGAGACAATATAAGGCAGACAATGTGAACTGGGAAAGCACATGAAGAATGAAGATAAACTATTATCTGAGATAACGCACCTGTGGCCGAAGGGAGAGCCAGTTTGAACCCATTTTCAGGGCAAGACAGAATGCTACGTGAGGGAGAACTGGTTTGAACTGGCTTTCAAGGACAAGAGTGGTTATAAAAAAGAGCCAGACAGCGGACGGACTCTGAGAGGGACAGCTTGCGAAGCGTGTTTCAGGTCTCCAGGTATACCTGCGGAGGATTGCTCATGTAACACTTTATCTCTTCTAAATAAAATGTTAACTTTTTAACTGTAATTGAGTGCCGTATCGAATTCTTCTCATCAACCAACTCGGGGGGGGGATAGGAAATCCCGACAGGCATCACACTTTTGCTGCACCCTGGTCTCACGACAGAGGTGTCAGCTCCCGCCACTGCAAGAAGGGACTAACCATTTGTTTAGGAAGAAAGACCACGCATTAATTCTTATTTCCTTAAAATATATTGTCTCACTTCTTGTGGTATATTCTACTAGACACATTTGGGAGAAACTTTCAAAATGCAACTAATAGAAATATTTATTCTGTGGGTTACAGTCTGTGCAACGAGATAAAGAAAAATACCTTTTTAAAAAACCTTTATTTTACGTAAAAACAATATCAACAGTATACAATCTGACAGGTATGTAATATAAAATATATATATAGCATAATCACTTCTCCGCCGCACTCCTCCAGCAGCTCCTCTCTGTCAGTGGGCCGCCTCCCCGCTCAGGATGCTCCTCAGCCGGACGGACGCCTCACTCGGTCCAGGTAGTGCTCCCCCCTTCCCGGTTGATCTTGAGGAGGAACTTCCTCGGCCTGAAGACCTCCTGCTGGGTGAAGTCTCCAGCGCCCTTCTTGGTGCTGCCATGTCTGGCGGAGCGAGCAAACTCCTCCACATCGGAGAAGTAGTTTCACTCCCCTCTCGTTCTTGGTGGCCAGCAGTAACTCTCTCACCTGCCCCACCCCGTACCTGCTGGTGACCGTCCCACCTGAGGATACGGCAGCCCCCCACTCCACCCTCTTTGCCTGAGAGCCACCTCTACTGCCTCTCTGAGACTTGCCCGCTGGGCTACATTCAACCTCATCCACTCCTACTACACTCACCCCCTCCCCCCTGTGACTGACACCCATCCCCTCACTTCCGGGATTCTCATTAATAATACAAATGGTATACTTCATGGTATTAGAATGGGGAATCATCTCAGCCGACAACTGAAAAGTGTATAAAACCATGTGTCCACAGAAGGTGCATTTCGCTTTATTCGAGGGCTGTTAAAAGGACAAGTTGTCGTCTGTTTACGCTGCTTAAAAACCACACACACCTGATAGTGTGAAGGTAAAGCTAGGTAAAAATACTTTGTCAGAAAAAAAAATTCTGTTGAAAGGATGAGGAGTGATGGGATGTGATCGTTAACTCAAAAGGACACATGCCTGCATCTCTCAGGAGTCCTGAACCGATTGACTGCAGAGGATGACAGTCTGGTAGCTATTGTTTTACTGATATGATCTCTAAAGCCATCACGCTTTCGCTGCGCCTTGGTTTCCCGACAGAGGTGTCAGCGCCCACCACTTTCTAACACGTTGATTCCTAACCCTTTCAAATATATTGCCTTACTTCTTGCGGTGTAGTCTACTACACAAATTTGGGAGAAACTTTATGTAAAGATAAAGAAAAATGCCTCAAACTGGATTGTAATCAGCTTTTTGAACCATCATCATAAAAGACTAGATTACTGTTGAATTACATTAATACCAACAGTTTCCAAGAAGTGGGTTGAGTCTAACCCAGAATAACACTTCTCCCTCCAGTGCTGACCTCGCTGTTTGTAGATAATGGAAAGGTTATCAGCTTGTAGGAAGCCTACTCCGGATTTGTGATGGAAAACGGAAGGATGCTTTTTTTCCCCCCTCTACTTTCAGGTCCCTCAGTATTGGTGCGAGGGCCAAGTCTACCGATAAGGGTCAAGGCGAGGAGGGCTCTCTTCAGGGTGTCGACAGAAGCTCATTATGTAGTCACAGAGTTACGCGCCACTATTCCTCTTAGTGGTTTTTTTTTTATAGATCACCACACTGCTGGTGAGTCAAAAGCAAAGAGGAAAGTAATGGCAAGAATGTAGCTGATTGCTGGAGTACAACATGTACCTTAAAGTGATATGGGGAAAACCCACAGGAAAAGGATGCAGACTCCTGTATTAAATATGCATGGTTGAATCTCGTGGGAATAAAGGTAAAAGTTGTGGCTAAGACACAACAGAGCCACCTTAACAGCCCGGGTATCATCATTTGCTGTCGCACACATACTGGGGAAATATTGCAGATACTGAAGAGTAAAACATTCCATCATGCGATTTATTTTTATCTGTGTTAAATTATTTTACAAACCTGTTTCACCATAGACTGGAATTCCAGACTGGAATAACCTAGCGAGCTGCCCTGAGTCGACCATATATAGAGTCGTTGTGACCATGTGTTACAATTTATTTGTATCATTAGTAGCAACTCTTTCCTTTGTGCACAAAAAAAAAAATAATTGCGACAGGCAAGAAAATGGGAACAAGCCATTTTTTAAATAAATGTTTTTCTTATTGTCTCCCATCGCCAGACGTTATATTCTTGTATCCATCTGTAAAGCCCTGGGGAACCTAGCTGGAGTTTTATAATCCAGACAACTTGTCTTGTTTCTGCCTTTTTTTCCCCAAACATCCAACTTTCCCTGAGAGCAACAGGAAGCGGTGAGCCGGATTTCAACTGGCTGACCGCTTCCTGTATGGACTTTACGCTTGGCAAGAGGCCGTCAATGCTGATAGTCAATCAGGCACCAGGCAAAAATAAAGATGAATCACTCCATTTTATGAGGAAGATGAGGTGATGATGTTTTAGATTAATACGAACGCTTAACGTTTTAGACAACGCATGAACAAAAGTCATACACAAGCGTTGTTTTTTGGAACTAACAAACAAAGGCAGGTATTTCAAATGAGACGAGGGATCATTTCTGGTCGTCAGACCAGGTGACCTCGTAGTCGCTGAAGGCGCTTTTCAACTTCTCCACGGACACAGAATGGTCTGCTTTGCCGAACGCCTGAAAATGAATCAGAAAAAAACCCATTAAAAAAAGTTCACTTGGTATTTATTTTGGGGTTTTAATAGTATTTGATTCAGCTTAAAATGCATTTCAACTGAAAAAGCAAACTCACAGTCGATTCTCCAAACACCCAGAGTTTTTTCTCTTGGCTGTTGTGCTCGATCTTCCCTCCTCCGAGGCATTTACACTCCATCCCCAAGGCCTCCAGAGCTGGATTTACCTTCTCAAAGATGTGATCTGTCAATAATTCAAACGATTCCATCAATCTAAAACATGCACACTGGTTAACAGGATAGGACAGTTAAACGAGCAACAATGTAAAGCATTTTACTGCCATTAATCTCCCATCTTATCCTTCACGTTTACTGCACTGAACCTGCCTGGTGAGTTTATTTCTTACATTCATTGCGCGTCTATTTAAAGGAACATTGTTCAAGTCGCGGCCCGTTTTAATCTGCATTTCAGGGTCTTGACTTCCATGACGTCTGCAGCCAAAACAGACGCACTCGAAGCTCCGCTGCAGTGGAACTAAACTTACTGTGATACTCTGCGCTTTTTGTGCCGCGCACTATGTCTCTGTGCGCATCGCCACCTTTCGCTTTCACTCTCAGCAGAATGTACTTAAAGGTTCCTTCCGGATCGATCTCGACCGCGGGGATTTTGGCCAGAGGCGTCTTCCATCGTGGCCGTGACTTCGGGCGCAGCACCGATCTCAGGTCTGCATGAGGCCACGCGGTGCGCGCGCCCTCACGTACGCGGCTTTATTTGGGACGTCTATTTCCGGTCTTAAAGGGACAGATCGATGTGCCACCTGCCACCGTTTCCGTTGAGGAGAGTGCGCGCGGGCGACACTCTGTGGCGAAGGGTGGATCTGTGAAAATTAAGAAAAGCAGATCTCCTGCAGTGGTTGTTACACCGTAGATTGAGATCAATGCAAGGCAACGATCACCAGCCGAGTTCAAAGCGAAGGGGAATAAATCAACAACATGTCGTGTCTGTCCTTCACCCTTTCACGAGATCACGACGTATTGCTCTCCTGGCTCCTAAATGGTGGAACGAGCTCTGTGATGGCATCAGGGCCGCGCAAGACTCTTTAAATCCTCCGCCGCTAAACTAAAGACACACCTCTTCAGACTGTACCTTGACTACAAAACACTAAACAAATTGTAGCACTGTAATTATAGTATCTATAATGGTTCTCATCCTGTCGCACAAGAACATTTTCCGCTTGTGTCCATCAGAAAGGTCAAAAGCTGATTTTGGTCAAAGATCACTTCAGCTGACTGCTCGGTGGAGGTTTCTGCCACTGGCACTTGAACCTCATGGCAGCCAGATGGCTCCTACACCGGCTATCCATCTTCAGGCTTCACACACAACATCTCCTCCCCTGCATTAAAACGACCAATACAACTGCGGCGACACATCAATGCTTTTTTTAATCCTTTGAGACTAGCGAACTCAGTAGTGGCAGGTTTTATCATCACAGTAGTGTATAACACTCATAGCAGACCCTTGTAGTCGCCTCACCATGATCACATCTCTTTTTCCAATCAAAGCTGAAACTGAGGCTCTCCCCATGGGCCTCGTTCAGTACAAGTTAATCAAGGAGTTTATATTATTTTTCAGGGGAAAGGGTGGAGGTTAAGAGGTGTCAAAAACAGCGGCAACTACTCGGCGTCCCAGGTCGGAGAGGAAGGATACGAACTGTCACTTCTGGAAACGCAGGCGGCCGGCAGACGCCTGAGCTGCTGCGCCGCTCGCTTCCTGTCTCTGTGTACTCGTGAAAAAAAAATAGCACTCAAAGTGTTTGCCGGCATTGCATTGTTTTTTATTTTTCCCTTTCCTTTTTTTTTTTTAATGAGCACATCCTCTTGCGTCCTTTGAACTGCCGAAAAGCCAGTTGCAGTTTGTGGATCTTCAGATGGAACGTTTGGCATGAAATAACAAGCTGAGGCATTAAGCTAGCTCTTAATCCTTTTGCTTTCCTTTCCTTGCTTTTGAAAAAGTGTTGAAAGTGTTGGAACTTTTGTTACGCACTCCAAATTCTGCCACACGCGCTTCTCTTATCTCATCATCTCACAGGATTTTACTGCTTGAGGAACAACACCCCGTCTCCCCCTGTCCCGCAGACATCCCAGGAAACTTAAGTCATTGTACATACATAACAAAGTAAAGTATTTACATATAAATGTACTTGAGCATCAAAAATATAATTGGAATTGCCCCTGTCAATGTGAACGATTGATGTAAGATGTATATTGTTTAAGTGTCATTGATGATACAATATTTTGAGCAGCAATATCTTGATAATAACACATAACTCTAAAAGTCACATTTACTATTCTCTGAATTGTAGTGTATCAGAAGTAAGGCGCCATAACATGGAAACACTCAAATGTAGTACAGGTTTGACCATTAACTCAATACTTGAGGAAATACTTTCCTCGGCCAACCTGATGTTGAGAGCATTAACACAAAGGACTGCGTCATAGTGAAAAAGAGAGGGGAGGTTTCCACAGTGGGATGGGGAGGTAGTGGTGGGAGCTGGGAATTTCCATTGGATAGCCCCCCCTTTTGATAAGTGCTTCCAGGAAAAGTGGACCAGACCGATGAAGAGTATAAAAGCAGGACATTCTGAACATAAAAGTCAGAATCATCTCAGACGTGGAGCGACTAAAGACTTACTAGAATCTTCTTCAGGTCATCACACAGGCCACTTAATATGGTAAGTGGACGGACCAGTTCAGTTCTTGGACTGAAGATCCCTTCATTGCTATTTGACAGATTTATGATTTCAAA
Organism: Apeltes quadracus; assembly: GCA_021346845.1. Classification (NCBI taxonomy): domain Eukaryota; kingdom Metazoa; phylum Chordata; class Actinopteri; order Perciformes; family Gasterosteidae; genus Apeltes; species Apeltes quadracus. The sequence continues at coordinate 4,140,819 of CM037924.1, read as the reverse complement.
CTATCTTAATTCATCTTTTTTTTCTTGTTCTTACAGTTCTGCTTTGGATTACTTCAGACCGGCGGGCCTAAGACCTCATGGATCAGCTTGCCCTTTCTTTTCTCAGGTATGTTACCAAAGTGAACAGAATCTTTAGTCCCATTTGACCGCGTGGCTCTTTTTTTCTTTTGTTGCATCCCCTCTTCAACGGTCTAATTTCTGTCCTCCATCCTCAGTCCTGTGCACGTGGACAAGCGTAAGGTGCTGGTCCTACCACTACTCTAACGACACCATGAATTGGACGGATGCCCGAGCCTGGTGCCAGGAGCACCACACGGACATGGTGGCTATCCAGAACAAGGAGGAGATCGAGCATCTCAACAGCTGGCTGCCCAGGACATCCTCCTACTACTGGATCGGGATACGCAAGATCAACAAAGTCTGGACCTGGGTGGGAACCAACAAGTCTCTCACCAAAGAGGCCACCAACTGGGCAAGCAGAGAGCCAAGCACCGACAGAGCTCGTCAAAGGGTGAAAACAGCGGACGAGGACTGCGTGGAGATGTACATCAAGAGGGATACGCAGCCGGGCAAATGGAATGACGAGAGGTGTGAGAAGATGAAGATCGCCCTTTGCTACACAGGTGGGCGGAAGTTAGGGATTCAAGAACCGCTCCAGTTAGTTGACTGGTTGTTAGTTGTTGGTAGTTGTTAGTTGACGGGGAATCCATAGAACTACTGGTTTGTTTTTTAACTATCGAGTGCCAGTTGTATAAATGTACTACTTCTTTCCCCAGCCGCTTGCAAGGAGGACTTGTGCGGCCATGGAGAATGTGTGGAAACCATCAACGGCTATAAGTGCGCCTGCTTTAAGGGCTTTTACGGAGAAAAGTGTGAGCAGGGTAAGAAAATACGATTCTTAAGCATTTCTCTGAAACATTTACATGAAGTCACTTACAGACTGAACCTCATTTTTCTTTTATTGTCTTTTACGCCTACAGTTGTCCAGTGTGACGCAGAGGAGGTGACCGCTCCACATAAAGCGAGTGTAAATTGCATCCACAAGTATGGAAACTTCTCCTACGACTCAGTGTGCCACTATTCATGCGAGGAAGGATACGAGCTGAGTGTGTCAAGGCCCCTGACCTGCACTGCCTCCGCGCGGTGGTCCGAGCCGCCTCCTACATGTGAACGTGAGTTCAGGAGTGTTGCCAGTCTGCAAGAAATAAAAAAGAGTAAAAAAAAAGAACCCTCGCCTCGTATTGTATCGTTGCAATGGTGCAAACTGCTGCAATGTGTTCCTGAGGGTCCCTGTCTTCCACAGTGGTCCGGTGTCCGGCGCTGTCGAGTCCGGCGAGAGCGTCCATGAGGTGCTCGGATCCTCTGGGTCGCTACCGGTCCACCTGCGCGTTCACCTGCGACGAAGGCTACGCGCTCGCCGGTTCCACGTCGGACACACTGCAATGTGAAGCCTCGGGAGTTTGGAATGCGTCGCTGCCCCTTTGCCTCGGTACGTTGAAATGTTTACACGTTTGACCTCGTGGGATTTCACAGTGCCCATTAATATCAATGCTATTTCGCTTCTCAGTCAATTATCACGAGGGGGAATATTACTGATGTGTTCTGCTCCCCCATTGCTTTTGCAGCTGTCCGGTGTCCCTCTCTCCAGCAGCCGGACAATGGATTTGTCAGCTGTGGGGACGCTGCAGATGTCATGTCCAGCTACGGAAAGACCTGCAGCTTCAGCTGTGCCGCCGGCTTCCACCTGGTGGGACCGAGCGAGGTGACGTGCACGTCGGCCGCTGTGTGGAGTGAGAGGAAGCCTCGCTGTGAAGGTGAGGGCGGGTCTAAGGTTGAATCCAACCATCCTCCATTCAATTAAAAAAGGCTCTTTAATTATATGTATGTAGCTAACACACATCGCTTATCTTTAGCAATTGGGTGTCCTGCTCCTGAGATCCCGACGGGCGGTCAAATCACTTGCAGCCCTTCCCTGTCCTCCCCTGCTGCTACTGGGACCTCCCATCCACTTGGCACCGTCTGCACCTTCAGCTGTGACGACGGCCATGAGCTGCAGGGTGCATTCGGCACGGAGTGTGAAAACCCAGGCCGGTGGACCTCGGCACCACCAAACTGCAAAGGTACCCTATATGCACGCTGTTTGCATGCATGGGTTAGGGTTAGGGTTGCGTCTCTAAAATGAGATGCCCTCCATCAATACGTGATCACTAACATCAAAATCCTTTTTCCTGCTCCCAAAGCCGCGAGATGCCCGTCGCTCGAGGCCCCTGAGAACGGTCACATCAACTGCTCCAACCGCGAGCCGGTGTTCAACTCACAGTGCACCTTCACATGCAATCCAGACTACTCCCTGGACGGACACGAGCTGCTGACCTGTGATCGTCATGGCAACTGGACCACCGGACAGAAACCCACCTGCCAAGGTAAAACAGAGAAGGAACAAACCCTAGAAGATACTCCGAAAACGACACCTGAATGAAATCTATGTTTACAGATAGAAAATAAAAATAGTTGACATTTGACGATGTTTCTGCAGCTCCCCCGTCTGAGGTGACCGTAGTGGCGTCTGGCGTGGCAGCAGGGGGCGCTCTGCTTTCTGGACTTTCTCTGGCTGTGTGGATCCTGAAACGACTGAAACAGAGAGCAAGCAAGTTTGAGCTCAGCAGGTCAGATAAAGCATCCGCTAAGCCAAATGTATGCTACACTTCAACCTTCGTCGAATGACAATGCTCATCTTTTTATTTTCCTTTTTGCTCACAGCAACTCTGACATCGAAGAATCTCCACAGGTCTACAGAAACAGCATCACCAACCTCATATAGAACACGGACACATTCTTCAGAGACAGCGAAGGACATCTGGATTCATCTCAAACGATCACTCAGTCACCAGTCAGAGTGATTTGAATGCGAACGCGAGTGTATTTTATTGGCATTAATGGAAAACTCAATATGTGAGATCTATTTATGATGAGTAAAGAGAGTTTTTCAGAGGATTGTATTTGTTCGTGTTGAATTTCATGACGTGCTCTGTAATATTGTCCACTCATCTACAGTATTTTCCTCCCAAGGGGAGTTTTACATTGAACACATTGTTCTAAAGCCTTACGAATATGCTGGAAAGATGGGTCTATTTAAGCTGTTGTAAATATGAAACGCCACAGATGCCATTTTGTGCAGAACTGTGAATCATTTTAGTCTGTCGGTATTTATATACTATTTATTCCACCAATGGTTATTGCATTTCAAGCTCTCATTTATGTTTCTGTATGCTGGTTGAAATGCATTTATTGTAAGTCGCTTTGGATAAAAGTGTCGACAAAATGACATGATTTCTGATCATAATAAAACCTAAAACTTTCATTTCTTTGTGGTCGCTTCATCTATACATATATATACGCTGCCTGGCCAAAAAAAAAAAAGTCGCCACCTGGATTTAACTAAGAAAATAGTTACGAGCCTCTTATTGGATAATTACTGCATAGGCAGCAACAGTGTGTGCTCAAAGAATGAGGTCAGCTGACTATCTGAATACAGTTAATGACCAGGTTATTCTATCAATTGACATTTTTCTGCGCTTATGGACAAATTCCAAGATGACAATGATTCATGGATTCTCGAAAGAGGGTTCAGGGAGCATGAGACATCATTTTCACAAATGGATTGGCCTCCACAGAGTGCAGACCTCCACCCCATTGAGACGCTTTGGGATGTGCTGACATTGCAGAAGCTTATCAAAACAATGCCACAGCGAATGCGCGCCACAGTCAACGTCCGACAAAAAATGAAGAGTGTGTGACCTTTTTTTTGTTTTGTTTGGCCAGGCAGTGTATATATACATCCGGTATCATGACGATTATCTGTCAGTTTAGAAAATAAAGACATCGTCAGTTGCCGCCGCTGATACACGGTTTATGTAGAAAGGTTCATCGTCAATTCCACACACACCATCCAAATAAAACAAAGACATCAGTAGGAACGATTTAATGTGTTTCTCCAGAGAGGAATAACAGTCCTGCAGGAAGAGCTGCGGAGTAGCTGAGGTGATCTGTTTTCACAGAGAACCACTATTGTTCGTTCCACTAGAGATTCACAGTATTGCATGTCAGCACTCTTACCGCGTTGCCACAAATAGATCGGATGTCTTCCGACAGCTTGGCCACTCTGTAACTTCCCTAAACAACCTGAACTCGCAGAGCAACAGGGAAATGACATACGACAATAAATCATCCTTTTACCGAGGACATTTTTTCTGTGTTGGCTCCGATATTCAATGGTGACCCTCACTGTGCTCTACTTTTGTTTGAAACATTTATGCTTGGTTTGTTTCTTCTCTTTTATTGGACATACCTGCCCCTGATTTGCCACCGAGCTTACAGGAAACAAAGGGCATTTAAAAAAAGGTCTGTTCAGGTATAAAAGGTCATCAAGTCACTCATTCATTCATCACATGCATTCACTCTGTACAGCAAACATCCAGGTATTATGTGATAATGTTGAACTTCACGAACAAGAGAGAAATATAAAAGCCTAACAATGAGCCCGCTCGCCCAAAACATTCATTCACTTGCTGAAACACTTTAGTATGAAGGTTATTCAATACAATAATCACCTCATTTTTCACCTGGTTTTCCACTTTTAACAGTTTTTGGTGGCTTTAATTATTCATGAAAGGTGCGGAAAAGGGTCAAATGAACTCTGCAGCAACTGGGACTCAATAGGGACCAAACTATCTGGGGAATGTTTCCAGTACCTTGTTGAATCTATGCCACGAAGGATTAAGACAGTTCTGATGGCAAAAGGGGGTCCAAGCCGGTACTAGAAAGGTGGACTTAATAAAGTGGCCGGTGAGTGTAAATTGTTTAAGTATCAATGATGATAAAATATTATGAGCAGCAATATCTTCAAAAATAACATATAACTCTAAAAGTCACATTTACTATTCTCTGAATTGTAGTCCTACCAGAAGTAAGGCGCCATAACATGGAAACACTCAAGTGTCGTACAGGATTGACCATTAATTCAATACTTGAGGAAATACTTTCCTCGGCCAACCTGATGTTGGTCATTAGAGCGTTAACACAAAGGACTTTTGCGTCATAGTGAAAAAGAGAGGGGAGGTTTCCACAGTGGGATGGGGAGGTAGTGGTGGGAGCTGGGAATTTCCACTGGATAGCCCCCCCTTTTGATAAGTGCTTCCAGGAAAAGTGGACCAGACCGATGAAGAGTATAAAAGCAGGACATTCTGAACATAAAAGTCAGAATCATCTCAGACGTGGAGCGACTAAAGACTTACTAGAATCTTCTTCAGGTCATCACACAGGCCACTTAATATGGTAAGTGGACGGACCAGTTCAGTTCTTGGACTGAAGATCCCTTCATTGCTATTTGACAGATTTATGATTTCCAACTATCTTAATTCATCTTTTTTTTCTTGTTCTTACAGTTCCGCTTTGGATTACTTCAGACCGGCGGGCCTAAGACCTCATGGATCAGCTTGCCCTTTCTTTTCTCAGGTATGTTACCAAAGTGAACAGAATCTTTAGTCCCATTTGACCGCGTGGCTCTTTTTTTCTTTTGTTGCATCCCCTCTTCAACGGTCTAATTTCTGTCCTCCATCCTCAGTCCTGTGCACGTGGACAAGCGTAAGGTGCTGGTCCTACCACTACTCTAACGACACCATGAATTGGACGGGATGCCCGAGCCTGGTGCCAGGAGCACCACACGGACATGGTGGCTATCCAGAACAAGGAGGAGATCGAGCATCTCAACAGCTGGCTGCCCAGGACATCCTCCTACTACTGGATCGGGTTACGCAAGATCAACAAAGTCTGGACCTGGGTGGGAACCAACAAGTCTCTCACCAAAGAGGCCACCAACTGGGCAAGCAGAGAGCCAAGCACCGACAGAGCTCGTCAAAGGGTGAAAACAGCGGACGAGGACTGCGTGGAGATGTACATCAAGAGGGATACGCAGCCGGGCAAATGGAATGACGAGAGGTGTGAGAAGATGAAGATCGCCCTTTGCTACACAGGTGGGCGGAAGTTAGGGATTCAAGAACCGCTCCAGTTAGGTAACGTCTTCATTTTGTTAGTTGATGGGGAATCCATAGAACTACTGGTTTGTTTTTTAAATGAGAGCTCAGAGAGAAAGAGGAAAAATATTGAGTGCCACTTGCATGAATGTACTACTTTTTTCCCCAGCCGCTTGCAAGGAGGACTTGTGCGGCTATGGAGAATGTGTGGAAACCATCAACGGCTATAAGTGCGCCTGCTTTAAGGGCTTTTATGGAGAAAAGTGTGAGCAGGGTAAGAAAATTGTAGGCCTGTAAAACTGTAAAAGCCGTGAATGTGAAAAAAAAGAGTAAAAAAAGAGCCTTCACCTCGTATTGTATCATTGCAATGGTGCAAACTGCTGCAATGTGTTTCTTAGGGTCCCTGTCTTCCACGGTGGTCCCGTGTCCGGCGCTGTCGAGTCCGGCGAGAGCGTCCATGAGGTGCTCGGATCCTCTGGGTCGCTCCGGAACCTGCGCGTTCACCTGCGACGAAGGCTACGCGCTCGCCGGTTCCACGTCGGACACACTGCAATGTGAAGCCTCGGGAGCTTGGAATGCGTCGCTGCCCCTTTGCCTCGGTACGTTGAAATGTTTACACGTTTGACCTCGTGGGATTTTACAGTGCCCATTAATATCAATGCTATTTTGCTTAATTAAATTAATTAATAATACATTAATTTAAAAAGGCTCTTTGATTATATGTATGTAGCTAACACACATCTCATCATCTTTATTTGTTACGCTGTAAGACTTTGATGTCTTTGAACAGTTACCTACTGTATTGTGCGATTACAGTATACTGCTGCAAAAGCAACGCATTCTGGGAGTTAGAACGCTTGCTTCCGGCCAAGTGTTTTTTTTCACAGTAATTGACTGTGCACTGCTGCTACGGTGATTGTCTGCTTGTCTATTAATCCCACCTGTGCCCAATCACCTGCACCTCCCTTGGGTATTTAAACCCTGCCAGTCTCTTGTCCTTGGATGCGTCATTGTCTTCCTTCTGTGTCTTTCGCGAGTCCATGGCAGCGATATTGCTGTTCTGAGCCCGTCCTGAACCTGTTCCTGTCCCTCATTTGTGTCTTCATTTTGAATCCTGAGTTCTGCCTTTTTGGAGAATAAATCCCTTTTTGTTGTTGAACCCCGCGTCTACGTCTCACCCCTCTTCCAGTCTGCAACTCGACGACTAAACCTTGACATACATTTTTTATTTGGATGCTATGTTTGCTCAAACTTGTACTATTCTAATAAACAAGAACGTTGTAAATATGTCATATTGTCATGTTTGTTGTCGGAAATTTTCATTTTTTGTACTTCATTTTTAGAGATGCTTCCACTACAGTTAATGTTTCGGGGTTAAGAGCTGACACTGAAATAGTCATTTTTAGAATCAGTTTTTCGGTTAGAATCTGTTTTTTAGCTAGGAAATCAGTCAAATTCTGATTTAATGGACCTCATTATCTCCCTCCTCGAAATATCCTTTGCCTACTCCACTGACCCAGTTTGCACTTCTTCACAAGGTTAAATGACTTTTTGGACTAAAGCCTTGCATGTTTCCTTGGTTTCCTGAAGCCAATCTGAGGCTCACACTCAAAGTACTTGTCATAACACTTGCACCAGCATGTACGCTTTATTATATCGCTGTGACAGTAGAAGGTTGTGGTTGAAATGCACTCATTGTAAGTCGCTTTGGATAAAAGCGTCAGCTAAATGACATGCAATGTCACGTTAGCTGAAGAACTTTCAAAACTGCATCCCTAAACTTGAACTTGTTTGCCCCCCCCCAGCGGTGGAATGCCCCCCACTGTCAGAGTATGGATACCGTAGCTGCTCGGCAGAAAAGCTGACGTTCAACTCGACCTGTCGCCTGCACTGCTACCCGGGCTTCGTGAGAACAGGACCGCAGGATGTTACCTGTGGGGTCACCGGGGTCTGGAGTGGGCCGAGACCTCATTGTACAAGTAATTCTGTCAAGTCATGTGACCCAATGTCCTGGTTTTGCTGCGTCTCTGCAGAAGCGATTCTGCTGGAGATGAGTTATTATTTCATGGGCAGTGTGGGAGCAATGGTTCACGTGATATTTTGTTTAGAAGAAGAATCGAAATCACGTTGTCGAGTTTTTCATGACTCAGGATTTAAAAAGTGTTTCTTCTCTTCTCAGTCTCTAAACAGGGGCTGTTTGCTGTTGTTGGGTTTGCAGCCTTTTCATTCTTCCTCTGCATCTGTTTTTGCTGGAGGCAGCGCAGAAAAAGTTAGTTTTTTTCTCAATCCTAATACCTAAAAACCGAGATGCATATAGATGCAACAGACCTCAATACTGAACTGTTTTATCTTATGATTTCTCATAGGAAATAAACTTTCCCAAGTAAGGTCAGTACTTTTACAAAGAAGAGTTCACGCACAGTTTACTGCTTCCGTTACCAACAATGCTAAAATATTTGACTTCAAACTGATTTAGTTCAGTAAATCCTTCCGCAAGTGACCCTTTATCGTCAGTCTGTTTGTCTCCTACAGAGACCCTGAAGAGGCGACAGGTCCATTCAATGTGGCACATGGATAACGGACAGCTGGGACCTCATTCTATCTATTATACATCATATATCTCTAATGACCCCAATGCCGTTACTCATACGCATTTTAGTACAATGATATTAAATGGACTTAAGCTGGCTGCTCATTTGGAGTTCATCAGTGAAATGTTTACTGCGCGTTAAAGCTTCATTCGGTCAGGCTGGATATAAATGTATGTGATGGTTCATTGCATGTGCATGCGAGTGTAAAATTGTTTAACAACATTAGAGGTGAATTTCTGTGATATATTTGTTTCATTAAATAAAATACATTTTAAAAATCAGTGTATTTATGTGTGAAGTGGATGTGTGTCTGTGTATTTGTGTTCCCAGAGAGTTGCGTCTTTCCCGAAATAAAGAAAAGAAGTAATATTTCAAATTCAGTCAGTCAATGACTCGCAGGACAATTAATACACAAACATCAAATGTTAAATCCTGAGAAATATCAGTTTTATATATTTTATAATCTTACCGGAATCAAATCTTTTTTTTCAGGCGTGGACATTTCTTCCAGATGGAAAGGTTACACGTTTTCACACCAACATCAGCTGACGTAGCGCCAACTGCAGCCGCCCCACCGCAGCCAGCAGCTGCAACTCCACCCGTGAGCTCAGGTGTGATGAAGGTCAAACACGTTGTGACCACACCAGCAAGTGGACAAGTAGAGTGATTATTATTATTATCTTTAAATGTAATATTGTGCTTTATGATGTCCCCATTGGGAAGTTCTGACCTTTAGGCTCAGTCCTTTAGCAGCAGTGATTTACTTACTTTATATAACTTCCTCCTTTGTTAAACTTGGCCTCTGTGAATGGATTGACTGCTTTTTCAAATGCTTAGCTGGGCGCAGTGTGAAGTCACATCCTGTCCAGACTCCACGGGGGATTAGTTGCAGGTCGACCCTGTCGGCACTTTACCTCGCACTCGTTTGTCTGCAATCGAGAAACAAACACTGCGGTGGGCAGTTACAGTTTCCCATGGCTGTAAATTATGTCAGCGTGGTTATTCAAATTAAACACATCTAGTGAAAGAAACATTGACTTACATAAAGTGTGACACTTCCTTTGGCACGCGGTGTAAATTCACCTACCAGGAACCTTTCACTTTTTTTCTAACTATTTCTGCATGTAATAGTCTCTCATCTGTCTATGCATTTCTTCAAGCTAAGAGATGTGACCCAGCACATCCTTCCTCGTGGCAGATGAGGATTGTTTTGACTGAAGCTGATGCGCTATTTTTTTATCAACAGCGCAGGCACGCCCTCTACTGGCCAAGGCTCCCCGAACTCGCAATAAACTACTTTTTCAGAGTTCAGGAACTTTCGGGGGTGTGACTTGTGCGCTGCGCATGCTGATTGGTTGAGCTCACGTCACATTTGATTGGTTGACTCGACGCAGCGTTTGTTTTTAGCCGCTGTATTTGTGGGTCCTGATAATGCCAAACGGCATATTACCTGAATTTAAGCATATTCGTCTAAAATAATTCATTATTTTCAGCTTCAAAATCATGAATATTTGTATTCTGGTGTCTCCTTTGTCCTTGGGTTACAAACACAAAGTCCAAGCCGATCCATTTAGACCCACAATGTAATTCCAAAGTTAGCATTTTAATCAACAGTACAATTTTTGTTAACCTTTTATCATATACCTTTGGAGAATCTCTGTATCGAATCTTGACACAAGGGTATCGTTGCGCTCCTATTCAAAACGGACCTAATTGTAATCCTAATGGTTTTGGGTCATTGTGTTATTTTTTTATTGCAAACTTTTATTGCATTTTATTGCACTGAGCATGTGATCACGGTTGGCGTTCCCTGTGGTACCACGTGTGACCTCCTCAGTAAGAACCAAGGCCGTCGGGTCAGGAGGGGAAGGAGGTGGGGGGGGGGGGGGGGGGAGTTGGAAGAAAACCACCTGAGATTTTCCAGAACTGACGCAGCGCGTCAGTTTCACACCCACTCGGTGACCCGGACGGTGCTGTCGCTGAGCGGTGATGGGGTGATCTATTATCGGTCTACAGTGCAACGTGTCACACTGGGCACCGATCCCACATTTAGAGGGATATCAGAGACCAGCGCTGGTGTGTTCCGTGCTTAGCAATTCACGTGCAAACCCATCGCCTGTCTTAAGCCTGGCGTTTCTGTTGTACGGCTTCATCCAACGCGTGGAGTCTTCCCTTTTGTGTTTGTGCCAATAGTACAAACCCCCAGACTTTGGCTGTGGAAACCTCAGCAAAAGCGTGTGCATCTTTGTTGGCGCTGCAACAGCGTGACGCCAATTATAGCGGTTAAAAGACAGAGGGTTGGTGGCCTGCGGTTGGCACGGAGGGTGCAATAAATAACCACACTGTCGACAGGAAACTGTTTGGCCGCCGTCGGAATAATAATGAGGTTATTGCTGCTCGCTGTGACCGTATGATCACGGTTTGATTATTGTTCTCCTCCCACCCACTGCTGCTGGCAGCCATATATACAGCACATGCGTGCCAACTGTGCACAGACTCGCACACAAGGAGGGGGAGAAGAAAAAAAAAAAGAAAAAAGCTCCCTGCAGGCTTCCTTCCCCTGATATTTAAGTCTGGCTTCCCCCTCTCACTTCATTTACCTCTAAAGATACAACGAGCTACATTACGACGCTTATAGTACCCAACAAAAGAATGTTGAATCACCATCCAACACGTGCAGCACATGCGCAGAGCGGACACAAAGGCTGGGCTCAAAAGAAATGCACACTCTGCTGCACGCTCCCGTAGCCCCGGTTGGCAGCGGCAGGCCGCGGTGACAGACGGTTAGATTGTTCCTGACCATTGACATGCGCTCTCTGCTCCGCCGAGGTCTGATTTCACAGTGGGAAACACGAGACGGGTCCAGGAGAGAGGGGTTCACGGCCGGGGCAACCAGGCGCTCCGTACAGTTGGGGGGCTTCATATCTCTGGGTTTCTTTTTTTCTCAGCCTTCCCCAACCAGAGGGGTTGGTGCATTCCAGCTGGACCCGGCACCTGGGTGGTCCACCCCCCACCCCCCCCCGGAGGAAGGAAAAGGCAGAAAAATGCCGAGGGGAGCACAATGTGAGCGTTGACGGCGGCGGCGTGGATGTGATGCTTACCTGCCACTGACCCACGCAGGCTGTCACGGCCCGGCGTCTCGCGATCCGATGATCCGCCCGACGGCCGAGGGAAGATGCTTAGCGGACCCGTCACCTAGATTGGACTGATAAGCGCCGAGGATGGACTGACCCGGCTCTCACCCCTTTCCTCAGAATAAAGGAGCCTCATAAGGCTCAGGCTCCCTCTGCCACATATATAATAATACGGAATATTCACTTGTTTCATAAGCGTTGTTTATTGTTCCTTGTTGATTCATTCAAAGTGAACAGCATACACACATTGTGAGAATAAATACACACCCAAACTGAATTATTTACATTAGTAGATAGCAGTAATAATATCATAGACTGGCATTCAAACATAGTGAGAGAGGTCAGACGGCGTCGTGCGTACAGGTGTGTCATCACGTGTGTGCGCACGTGCATGTGGTACATCGGATGGAGAGCGACGGGCCTCAGGAGGTGAAGTAAGAGTCCTGCATGGAGTAGAGGCGGTCGATGGGGGTGAGCAGGGAAGAGTCTCCCAGGGACAGGCAGTCGCTATCAGCCACGTGACCCAGAGGGTCGGCGTCCACGGCGCCGTACAGACCCGTAAAACCTTGGGAAGACACAACATCGTCACTTTTTTATTTCTCCATTCAGACCTTTTGATAGGACCCATGTAGGAAAGAAAGGTGAGTTTGTCTAATACACAATGACACGGAGCACGACAGCGAGGTCCGCATTTCAGAGAATAAACAAATTATTGTAACTAACAACGACAACCTAATGGCAACACATTGTGATATTTTCTTTCTTTGTTTTGTTAATTCTACCAATCCTACTTATCACAAAACCTTTGTCAGGAATCATTTGTGCCTTCGTCACGGCATGGTGGCTCTGGGTTTTTTTTTTTGTTTTTTTTTTACCGTAGGGGTGCATGTGATCCCCGGGCATCTGAGGAGGGGTCAGGCCCTGTCTGAAGGGGTCCGTGTCGTAGTCCTGCGCCTCCAGTGTGGTGAGTGCCATCTGCTGCTGCTGCTGAATGTGGGTGTAGGAGGACCCCAGGTGTTCAAGCTCAGATGTCAAGCTGCCACAGGAGGGCGCTGTGGGGCAAAGGAGACACGCGGTGGACACCCATGAGTTCCTGGCGCTCTGTTACAGCAAAGCTTCGTTGACCCGTGCTCCCTGGAAGTTGCCAGCTACGTAGCATCTTTAAACGTGGTGTTCGGCCTCATCGGATGTAACGGCGTACCTGCGTGATGTGACGGATGCTCTCGCTGCTCCTGAATTTGCTGTTGGTCCTGTTGCTGCTGTTGTCTCCTGGCCAGCTTCTTCATCTAAAAAAAAAAAAACATCAGGCATAAATCTCCCACACAGGCCCCGGTGTGGAGCAGGCGTATATACGACTGTGTTCGCTCAATTGCAAAGCATTAACAGTGAGGCAGAGGGCATCTTTCAGTGGAGGAGGGAAACCACACGTGTGCCCCACTCTGTGAGGAAATGCGAGGATTAATCTGCAGCGATCTCGCAGTGAGATGTCATCGGTTTCCCGTATGAAGAGATAACCAGGCCTGATTTCCACTCTGGCATAGAAACACGGTGGCGAAAGATTTCTTTTATTAGTAGCGCGTATGACTGTGTGTGTGTGTGTGTGTGTGAATTACTTTGGCTCTTTGGTTCTGGAACCAGACCTGCACAACCCGGACGCTCAGACCGGTCTCTGCTGCCAAGGTCTCCCTTACCTTGGATTAAGATTCAGGGGGAGGGAAAGGGGGAGAAAGCAAGAAAGGGAGGGTCAAAATAGAAGCGGTCACTTGAAGGTTGAAAAAAAAAAAAAAGGTCCACCACTTCGCCAATCCGCCTCAAAGGAGGAGGAAAGCATAGCGCACTTATTAAATGTATTTTTCTTAATACCTGCAGCGTCATTTAGCTTTTGCTGTAGTTTATCCTGCTGAACAGCTTCTGGGAAAACTTTTTATTATCTTTAGTATTTATTTGTTTTTTTTTAACACGCAACATGTGATTCAATTGTTTTCTGTTCACATTCTACGCAATTCAAACAGAGAATAAACACTCTACCTTTCGGCAAGGCTTCGACGAGACCTCGAAGGAGGCTTTGAAGGTCCGTCTTTGTTGAGTTGTCAGGATGGTGCGTGGCCTTTTGGGACGCTTGCGCTCCACGTCTTCGGATTGTACTCGTCTGCCTGTGACCTTCGCAGATTCCTCCTCCTCCTCTTCCTCCTCCTCCTCCTCTTCTTCATCATCACTTCTGCCTAGGGAAGAAGCAAATGTTCATTCCCAATCAAGCGGTCACGTATGCGAGACATGAAATTTGAGACATTCAATTTTCACATTTTAGTCTTCATTTTTCTCAACTTGCCAGATCTGTGGTTCAGTTTGAACTTTCCTGCATTTCCCAGAATCATTTTAACGATCTAGAGTTGTCCTGGACCCTTTACATTTCTTAATGAATGGATGCAAAAGTTGTTGATCACATGGAGTCAAAACTTGTCTTGTCTTTCTGCACCCAGTGTTGCATGGCATCGACTGGTGCACGTGTACACACACACACACACACACACACACACACACACACATATGAACAAACCTGTCCCCGCGTCGGAGGAGGTCTGGCTGGCCACACACCGGTGATAGTCCTCCCTGGCACACAGGAGCCGTCCCTCTCTGAGGACGCAGCGGTCTCCGGTCTGCAGGCGGCAGGAACAGACTCTGCAGGCGAAGCAGCGCAGGTGGAACACAGCGGACCCCGCACGCATCACCAGTTCCTCGGGAGCGATGGCCTCGGCGCAGCCGCCGCAACGCACTGCAAACAGACTGGAGGGAGCGATGGGAGCGGGGGGGCGGGAGGGTGGGGGGGTGAGTAGCAACGGAAAGGGAAACAGAGAGAAACTGTGAGTGCTCGGTAAATAACAGAGAGTGACGCTTTTGTTTGGCTGCTTGAGAGCCGAGGCCCTTGAGGACCCCCCTCACATCCCAGTGAGAAGGGACTTCATGAGGAGAGAGAAAACACTCGGTCGACTCGGGGAATGTTGCTGAGTCGAGCTGTCACTCAAGACAACTGCCAACCTGACTTCTCCCCTCTCCTCCTCCTCCTCCTCCTCCTGGCCCCGGCCACTCAGACACATACCCTCAGCGTGGCGGGGTGGGCATCTTAGCGCCCGGCAACCAGGACCGGTGGGCTTAGCCCCGGATACCGTTGCCGTGGCTCCGGCTGCCTTGTCCGAGGCTGTGCTCCCGGGGAGGCGGGAGAATAGCTCACGGCAGGCCATGGCTCCAGGCGGAGGGGGGGAATCAGACGTCCCGGTGGGAGAGGCTGAGCCGCCGGTACCATGAATTATCCGCGGAATTATCCCTAAGTCTGCTTTACCAGAGCGGGACAAAGACAGAGCCGGCCCCCAAGCAGCGGGACCATTGTTCGCTGGCTGGCACCGCGGCATCTTGGGTCTGTCACGCAGGATGATGCGTCATCATTCTGGAGCTGGCGTTTGTCTGCAGACCTGACTGGGTCACCAGACCAGTCAGCCCGGAGGCATGAGAAAGTGACAGCGTCATGAAAATCCCAAAAGGAGAGCCTACAAAATGTTTTTTTTTCTTCTTTTGCTGCTTCGTAGATAAAAATGAGAGCGCGAGAATGAATTTTTACTCTGAATAGCTAAATAATATCAGCTTTTAATATTATTTTATTGACCGCCTGGGAAGATTCCCAGCTTTAATTTCAATTTTATTACACAAACGTGATCATTCACTTTTTTTTATAGTATGTTTATAAAATCATTATAGTGATTTTCATCACTAATTGAATCTTTAATTTGTGTGTTTTATCTCAGAGAGCTTCTATTCACGAAATGCCCCGTGGTCACATGCAATTCATTATAATTGTACCCAACAGAAAAGTACATTAGACGACACAAAAAAATGTCAAGAGCAGTTCTGACAAAAGAAAGAAGAACAAGCAAACATATCAGTTAGTGATTTCAATGAATCCAAGATTTCCCATTAACTTTCAGCTGGAACAAACATTGCATCTCACTTCCTATTGAATACATGTTAAATTGCAATTTAGCACAATATTTACCAACAAACAAAACCTCCAGTAAAAATCCCTGTCAAAAGGTCTGGAGCTGCAACATCCTAAAGACAAACATTGCTGGGACCACTTGCTGTTGCCGAGGGGTCGCTATGGAAACGGTAAAGCCTATTCCCAGCAGCTCAGGAGGGTCAGCCTGGCTGGCCGACCCATCCGGGTCGCCTGCCCCGCCACGGCTTCAATGGTATGCGCTTTAAAGCGCCCAACATACCGACTGCGGTGTGCGCATTCCTCTGGCAACGCCAGCTGCATCAACGAGACGTTTTCAAAGAGGAGGTATACCCGGAACCCGTCCGGGTTCCTGCGATACGGCAAAGTGCTTGATCGCACGGCTCACCGCGACTCCGAGGCCTTGATGTTCTGATATCGCTCACGTTTTCGAGAAACCACTTTTCCATTACGCGCCTCGTCCACTTCTCCTTGTCGTACGCCCAGTGTTTTAAGGCGTCGTTAATGCAAAGGTAAGAGTATCTCCATCGCTTACGAGGCCGCTCGAGGTGTTTAATATTTCAGAGTTTCCGTCGACATGAATGGTCCAGAGGCCTTGCCAGGAGAGCGGGAACACTCAGTCACGCTGGATTTAGACGTGGCAATTAGTGACAAGATCGTTACTGAGAAAAAAATAAAGGCAGCAAAACGCTGCACTCCTCCACGCTGACGATGCTGTTGGCAGCAACTCTCATGGTGGACGTACTGTGTACGAGTACGAGTGTTGGGCAGAAATGCACACACACACACACACACACACGCGCACACACAGACACATTTACTCTACAGCAAAGCGCCCCTCTCTCATTGTTCCTGGCCTGACTACAGTGTTGACCTTTGGCAGACAGACTGCTGGTCTAGTGGACATGCAGACACACGGATCCTGTTTCTGGATCAAGTTAACCTGGATCCTTTTTCACGTGCACACAGACACAGACACACACACACACACACAGAGAGCGCGTATCAGATACAGATCTTTGGGTCAAGTGCAGCGGCCGTCACACCGCTGATCTGACGACCAATCTGCTGTCCAGTCCACATGGCCTCTGAACTAAACATACTGACTGTCACATCTGCGTACGGCTTCGTTTAATTACAGAAAAGTCTAATGTATGTGTTCTGTGTCAGGTGTAGACAAGAAAAATGAATCAATGCTAATCGACAATATCAGCACGTTATAGGAATATCCGTATGAAAATCTTAATAAAATGACTGTTGTTATCTTTGTTAACTGTAGTTGTGCAGTTGTTGGTAAAGAGAATTATATAGACAAATGTCTATGATGATCAACTCACTAAAGATGTCCAAAATAAAAAGTACTTAAATCATCCTCAAAATCAACTGAACATCTGTAAAATTAAGAAAAGAAATGCTCATCAGATATAAATTAAATACAAAAAATATAAAAAATATTGAATCCATAAGGGATAACTAGAACTTTTTTTGTTTTTCAGTTTAATTTCAATCTTTATATTTTGTACACCATTGGATGGAAGTGTGTTACCTATTGTGGTTTGGTTTTTCATTTTGCTTTTGTTCAGTTAGTTGCAAAATAATGTTATTTCCTTATTAACTCTAGTACGTCCTGGCATCTCATAAACAATCGTTCCACACGCATTAATTAACAACTGAGAATGCTTTTTATAACCTCTTGGAGTCGGTAATAAATCACATGATGACACGATGAGTAATAGCAGGTCATAAAAAGTGTGGCGTAATTGTCTATTAGCTTCCGTGAACAGGCGAGTGGGGGCAAACCCGGTTGTCTGTCTGGCTTCGATTTAACACACATCGAAAGGGAGAACGAGGCAGCAGATACAGCGTGTGGTTCGGAGACAAACGTCGTCACAGTGTGAAATGATCATCACTTATGAGTTGGCTCCACACTACACTTATAACCACATCGTGGACGACAGTGTGTCATGTGTTACAAGGTGCCTTAACCGCAGAAAGGACGATGTGGGGTGGTGGGGTGCGGGAGGGGCACGGGGGGAGGGCGGGGGAGACCTCAGAGGGCGAGCTCTGGCACCAGGCCTCCTGCTAATTGGTCAGGTCAGATATCTCACGGCTGGCCGGGCGTCGTCCCATCGCTCCACACAGGGGCTGCCGCGGGGCGCAGAGGCTTCCAGATGCCGCGGCACACACGTAACGCCAGCCAGGGCTCACGGAGCGCACCGTCCCCCCCTCACCCTCCCCAAAAAAAATAAGTTCACAGGGATGAAGGGATGCGGCAGACCTTCGGACATATGGCTCCACTCTGCTAATTACCTTCTCGGGCTTTCTCTTACTTTCACGCGTGCTGCGGCCGGTGTGATCATGCACCGTCCGTCCGTTGCAAACTGTACTGTTGTGCTGTTGTTGTGTTACCGTGCACCACTGCAGAGGGATCCGGTGGACTGGGAGGGGAGCGCTTTGCGTCGGTAAGTGTAACGCCCCCCCCCCCCCCCCCCCCCCCCTCACCCGCCCGTCACTAAACGGATCGGGAATGACGCGAGCTGCCGCCCGTTTGCAGTTTGCAGTTTCTGGCTCCGGTTCAGGTGAGAACATGTTTTGGAGAAAGAAGAATGGAGGGATGATGCAGTGGGCTGGTTGGAGGGAGCCGGGCGACGGGTGATGGGGTGGGGTTGGGGGGAGGGGGAGTAGGGGGGTTTGGGGGTGTGGGGGGGGGGGGGGGGGGGATTGGCCGCCTCATCGACGAGACCATATGTTGTCCCCAGCTTGCAGTTGCCACACCAATGGGCCTCGAAATTTTAACACATTTTGACAATGTGTCAGTTGAGCTCTACCCCTGGTTGTGTGCTGTGTGTGTGTTGTGTGCGCGTTGTCTGGAGGTGTTACTGTGTTATTTTGTTTGTGCACGTGTGTGTGTGTGTGTGTGTGGATGTACTCTTACATTCCAACTCCCTTGCCATCCCCCTTCCTCCAACAGTCACCTTGTTCTCTTGATGGTGCACTGTGCCAAGTTCCCGGCAAGTCCGCCTGCACCGCACACAGTTTTCACTTATACAACTACACACGCGTGCACACACACTCATAACAAATTCCTTTTTTCTTAACAATTAAAGCACCAGCGTGTAATAAATGTTGAACTAAGTAGGAATAGATGGGTTCATGTTATACTTTGAAGAGAGAGAAATCCCTGTTAAGTTTAAGTCTCATTCTTTCTCCCGCATTTGCACATACACACACACACACGCACGCACACACAAACAGATGTACACGCATAGTCAAGGTCAGATCTGACAAGGGTTTCGTTGTCAAAATAGGATTAATAACGCACAATAACTTTTAAGGGGCATGCCAAAAACTAAAAGAAAAGTATATAAAAAGTAACAAAAGGATTGTTGATAAGTTAAAAAAGTGACCAGAAAAAAATGTATGTTACTACAAAATTTAAAAATTAAAATGAACAATTTTTTGGCACGTTACAAACATTAACATTAGATTAGTGTTATATTTTATTCCTCTTACACTATGTTGTCTTGTTGTCCATTGTCAAACTGTCTGTTGTCATGCACCGACCGCCAAGTCAAATTCCATGTTGGTCTGACATGTTATGGTGATGAATGTTTACTGATTTGTGATGAAAGCTAATATATATATATATATATATGTAAATATAAATATTTATGTAAATATAAAATCCTTTCATTGAGTAAAAGTAAACGTATCCCAAAAGTCAGATGAGCTTAACCTGGACGGAAGCGAAAGTGATCCAGCACTCACTCAGCATAGTCCCGCTTGCAGTAAAGTTTGCGGCCCCGCAGGAAGCAGGAGCTCGTGAGCGCGTCCCCGCACGCCGCGCACCGCACGCAGCCCTCGTGCCAAAGGCCGTCAGTGACTCTGAGCAGGAATCGGTCTCTGATCAGCTGGTGACATCCGGCACACACTGCCCCCTGATCCATATCTGCGATGAGGGGGAGAGGAGGGGGGGAATCCTTTCATTAGAACAAGTTTCCAATCATCGCAAATAATGTTGAACAAAGATGAAGAGGTCGTTTTTTAAGGGAAAAGCTGGTTAAAAGGGCAGCTTGTTTATTAAAAAGTGGCTCACGTTTTTTGTTTTTTTTTTACGGCTGTTTAATTTGACCAAAAATCAAAGCCCTTTGATGGTAAATGAGCGAAAATAGTGCTACGAAAACAAAACGTGTAAAAAAGTTTACAATTGATTTTTTTTTCAAATCCAACAACTATCTGCTAAGCTTTAATAATGAAATCATCCCGCCGAAGTGACGCAACATTACTGAAGAAACATTGTCCAAAGGCCTTTATTTGACCAAAGGCAATTCCTGGTTAATCGATGTAGCAAAAAAAAAACATGTAGATGTAGTTTTGTGAATTAAAGAAGGCCATACCTGCAGAGCGCGAGTTTCCGCACGCCAGAAAAGTATTTGTGTTCACAACTCTTCAGATCTCAGAGCATCTCCGCCTCTCAAAGTCCTGCTGCAACTTGCTGCTCGCTGCAAAGAGTCCGCAGCGGATCAAAGTTCCTCCGAAGACCTTTCTGAGTCCTCCGGTATCGACTATTTAGGCTTTCTATCAATTATCCTATTAGGAGTGAACGGGAAGGGAGGACGGAGAGAGAGAGCGAGAGAGAGAGAGCGAGAGAGAGAGAGAGAGAGAGAGAGAGAGAGAGAGAGACTTCCTGCAGGTGCCGGTTACCTCCCCCCCCCCCCCCCTCGCCCCTCTCTCTCTCTCTCTCTCTCTCTCTCTCTCTCTCTCTCTCTCCGCATTGGATGTTACAAAGTTACCAGATAGATAAAAGGTTTTTGTCTTTCATTATAAAGAAATAATGCATACAGTGTTTGGGAATGAATGTGTAGATTGAAAGGTCCCACTTTAAAGGTCACGTGGTATTTCAAGATAGATAGATAGATAGATGGATAAATAGATAGATAGATAGATAGATGGATGGATAGATAGATAGATAGATAGATAGATAGATGGATGGATAGATAGATAGATAGATAGATAGATAGATAGATAGATGGATGGATAGATAGATAGATAGATAGATAGATAGATAGATAGATGGACAGGTGCAAAGAACGATCGATTGATCGATTGACCGATTCATTTATTAGCACGATAGATAAATCATACACTTTTTTACCTTGTTAGCCTCAGGTCGGGTTTTTCCTGGTTACTCATTCATCTCACCTGTATCCAATCTCTACCGCCGGTGTTTCCCTCTGTCAACCCCACACATATAAACCTGGGTGCTTCCCCTGTTTCCCTGTCAGAGCTGTTTGTCCCCGTGAGGACTTTGCTTAAGACTGTGTTGTTCCTTAGCCAATAAATAACCCCATGTGTCTTTGCCTGTTTTTCTGGGTTTGTGATTCCAGCTATACTCCTTGTCGCATGTGTTTGCCTGACCCCTGCATGACCTCCTGCTGTCGATCAAATAAGAACTTTATGGTCTCCGCTGTCTGTCTGGACTGGATCCTCTCTACTGCCTCTCAGGCCCTTTACCTTCTCAAGAGATCAGATATGTTGTCGGCTAAAATACATATATAAGAGTTGCAGAAAAAAAGGAAAAAAATAATCATAGGATAAAACGAATAAACTCACAAACTGAGCGTGTGCCCTTCGCTCGTTTGTCACCGAACCTGTGGACACTTTTTATAATACGTCCTCTCTGTCCACAGAACATGCCATGTATTTCACGCACGTGTAGAACTTATTTCTTGCTGATCTGTCATAGAAAGCACAGAGGAGAGGCAAACAGTACCTCTGCCTCCGTGTAGGTGGCGCGCAGGAGCCCAGGGGAAGAGCTCACGCTTATTATTCACTTTCTCTCTAAACGTCTTCCGTCTTCCGTCGAATCGAATAAAAATGTAGATAAAAAAACAACCAGTCAATGTGAAAATTGACAATTCTCAACTTATTTGTTAACTTAGAGAGTAGCAGAACATCAACCGGGGCGTGCGTGTTGCTTTTGTGTTCTGTGGACGCCACCTGGTGGACTCATCTGGAAATGCAGACAACAGACACGTTCCGTCCATGGGGGATTTTTTAAAGTGATACTTATGGAAAGCTTTTGTCTGTGGAATAGATATATTTTTGGTGATTCAGTAACCTCTCATGACATGACAGATGATTTTAGGCAATGGTGTAAGATCTGATAAACGATGTGTGGATATTTGTGTTAAACATAACGGGGGAAGTTGTTTTGGACTTTATTAGCTCTGACTGTGAAAAAGTTGTATAAAAAAGACAAGACAAATAAACATTTCAGATACATTTTTAAATAACTTTATTCTGTAAGAATTCTCAGATGTGTTTTAAGAAATGAATGGATGTTTTCCGTTTTATACAATTCCTCTTTGAATAAAATACAATTTATTTTCAAATGGCATTGGGTTGCTTTTAAATTGGACACGTGAAATGATCTATTTACAAAAAAAATTTGTTAACAATTCTATTAGAATACTTTTTGACACTGTACTCGATGCGCCGTCTCGAGACTCCGCCCTCACCGCGGCCTCAAAATACCTTTTAAAAATGTTTAATTACAATTTTTTGCTCGGTACAAAATAGGTGTTTTTTTTACGATTTGAATCAAGTCTCCATATCGCGTACTATGTGGGATTATATACATGGGGAAGTGGGGGAGGAGGGACTGGTGTCATGTGATCTGATGCGGAGCCTCCAGCATCTCCATCAGGAAGGTGTCGATGGGCGTGTCCCCGATGAGCTTGAAGAAGAACAGATGCTCCAGACACTTGAGGCCGATGGAGCGCAGGGCGGGAAGGCGCAGCAGCAGCTTGGCGAACCTGCGGGAAGCGACGGAGAAGAGAACGAACAGGCTTCAGGACAAGAAAACTGCTTTCTTTTTTACTGCTCAAAATCGTTCAAATGACCATCTAATTGATAAGATATTAATATTCTGTTATTAAAACACAAAGCTGTATTTTAACAATGAACACTTTCACTTATGATAGTTCAGCATTCTTTACCTCTGCTCATTAATTTGATTCCAAGAATTCTACCTTGAATGTTACATAATTAACACATTTTCTTGAGAAAATATTCAAATCCAACACGGTAACGTTTAGTTTATTTCCTCGTCTTTTTTTTCCGCGGCTGAAATTCAACGGACACTTAATCTGTTCATTTGACATCATCTGGTGATCCCATTCAGCTCTCGACGGTAAATTAAAAAAAGACAGCAGTAACACCGATGGCCTCTATCCCTTTAAATCTTATGCTGTTTCGAATGTTCAAGAGCTGCGCAGCAAAGAGATCCGCAGGCTTCCTCGCTTGAGTACAAGTTCAAAGCAGCAATTTAAAAATCTGGTGACTGATCGTGGTCGTCTACCTGCCAGGCTGGTCGGGGTATTTCTGTTTTGTGTACGACTCCAAAGAGGCGTAAACCTTTTCCCTCAGCCCCTCGACCTCCGGCGGGTTTGAAAGACCTTTTGCGTCTGGGAAAAAAAGCAAAACAAGCACGAATAAAACATTGGGTCCACGATATCTGCAATCCCAGTGGAAAAATGAGCGGAGGCCGAGCTGACCTGGGTTGAAGAGGACGATGGCTCGCAGGCAGCCCAGCTCCGTCTTATCCATCTGCATGTCTTTCATTTTGGACACCAACTCTGTCAGAACTCTGCAGGGGATCCGATGGATAACGTTAGAGAGTTTTGACAATAAAGGTCACCAGAATAAAAACAAAGAGAAGAAGAGTTCAACAACTCTGGATCAGAAATCTACACAGATATATAAAAATATAAATATACACTTAGCAGTTATCAAATAACAACAAATACATCATTTTCTGCTTGATAAAACCGTTTGTATATACGACAACATAGTAACTGTGGCCTTATTTTGGAACGCTACCTACCTATCAAAGATGGAGCCCACTCCCGCACTGTGGGCGCTGTTTCTGTGGACGTGGAGGCCCGTCGCCAACAGGATGCCATCTTTCACCGTGACTGAGCGATGCGAGAACGAGGCGATGAGAAGTTCGTTCCATCCTGGGTTGCAAAAAAAAAAAAACATCCTTTTATTCCTTTAAGTCCATCTCAATATTTGTAAGTAATACATGCGGCTGTTTGCATTAAGTATCAGCGTTCCCCCTGATGTGATTGCTGATAGCTGTGCGGTGTGGCTGCTTCATGTCCAGGCCTCCGTGTCACCAGCAGAGGGCAGCGCTGACGTGGCTGCAAACTCGGCACACGGTCCAGATATGTTTGGTTTCACTGCTCCATTAAACTAAATGGCAAAAATGTAGCGAGCAAATGTAAAAGACTCAAATAGACGACCTGTCGGGGAATGAATAACTCCCCCACCACCACCGAGAGGACAACAGGTCGTAGAGCGGTTCACTGTTCAACAGAAACATGTGTTTTTAATTGTGTTCATCTCCGCCCTGCTCATAAAGTGTGTGTGTGTGTGTGTGTGTGTGTGTGTGTGAGTGAGTGTCTACCTGCTCGTAAGAGGATGACCTGGTCGTCGAGGGGGAGCTCGGAGAAGTGCGGGATCCTTTTGGCCCACTCCACCAAGGTGAAAAGCTGCTTGTCGGCTGCTTGGCAGATATTGGTGACGGGGTCGTTGGTCTGGAAGGACGCAAAGGCGAAACAGTCAGTGAACGTGCTCGAGAGCCGCTTCGGCCAAATGCGTCCAGCGGCGGTTAGCAGGCGCAGCTGCGGCTGAATCTGGGTCACCGATTCCCTCCCTCTAGTTCCGGGCGGACTGAGTTGAGTCCCCCTTTTTTCCAGACACCAAAGATCAATATCATGAGCTCACGGTAAAACAGGCAGTCCCGTGTTACCTATCCTTGAGTAGCTCACTAATAAAATAAAAAAATAAAAAAATAAATCAGTGTCTCTGAATTTCCTTTTGACTTGTACTGATCACATTCCGCTCTTTCCTTGCTGCCCCCTCCCCCGTTAGGAAACCACCTCGGCCTCGCGATGAAAGCAGGCGATTAATAATTCACGCGTTTGACCCAACCGAGAGCTCATAGGTTGCGATTCCCACCGAGTTGCCGGGGCTGCCGTCGCTGTACGTCTCCGTTTTGGGCTCCACGGCCAGCTCGGCGTCCAGGATCTTGTCCACCGGCATTTCCTCGTTGAAGCTGCTCGTGGATTCCACCTCGCTCTCCCCTCGCTCTCTTCCACGCTGTCTCTCTTCCTGCACGGCTGTACACACACACACACACACACACACATGCATTGACACCTCCCGTGATGATCGCCATCGACTAGATATAAGCAAACCATGAAGTGTGACATCACTAATCTTAGCTTTGCACCGGAACAAAATGAAAAGAGACTCTCTGCTCCAGAGACCAGAGAGCTTTATAATATAATTTATTCATAGAATTGCTCTCAGGTAGAAAAAAAAAAAATTGTAAGGCTGGAAATAACGATCAAGCAGCTCGTGTTCTTAATGCATATCACACCTGCACACACACCTTCTCTCTTCATGCCCATGGCCAGGCACTTCTGGTAGCGGCAGTATTGGCATCGGTTCCGCTGCCGCTTGTCGATCAGGCACTCCTTGCTGTCTCGACACGTGTAGGAGAGATCTTTGCGGACGGTCCTCTTGAAGAAGCCTTTGCATCCCTCGCAGCTGTACACGCCGTAGTGCTTTCCTGCGGACACACGGGCGACGACGTCAGCGGCAAGAACGCGTCGGCGCGACGAGGCGTTGAACCCCGTTATCAGGCAGATTCTCAGGCAGTCGTCCCTGTGTTGTTCAGGTGTGACTCCACATGTCACTGTTTATCCGCTTAGATGTGTGATCGCTATTGGCAAACAGGGGCGAACACACGGACTCTCATCCGGATCCGGTGTGAAGCCGCTGAGGACCGCGCCAGAGCGTCGGTGGCCCAGGCGGCCTCGCCGTTGTCTCAAGTCTTTTGGAGAAGAAAAAACAAATCGACACTTCCGCCACACATCCATTCCTCTATCTGAGTTTGCCCCTCGGCTCTCCTGCATCCTCCTTCCCGACTCGACCCCTCTCTCTGCTCTCAGGCCAATAACACTTTGGGAAACGATCAAAGACCGAGTCAACATTGCGCAAATAAACCTGACGAAAAGCCTGACACGTGACCTTGAAACGGGTCTGCCTTTGCTATCTCTCCCTCAGCTATCTGGCTGGCGGTGTTTGTGGTGGGTGGGAGTGTACGTTTGTCCCCCGCTCACCCTCTAACGTTACCTGAGGAGCGGTCCCCGCATATGGAGCAGATGTGCTTTGACATTCCCCCGGGGCTTGTGCACTGGTAGTTGATGTTTCCCAGGTTCTGCAGGCCCGGCGGAGGCTTGATGTCCTCCGAACTGCTCACACTGTTCATGGAGTTCATCTGGGGAGGACGGGAAGACAAGAGGAGACAACGGGGACAAAGAATTAGAAGCTTCGGTGGCCACGGCTTAACTGAACGCAGCAGCGGGGGGGTGGGAGGGGGGGGAAGCAGGAGTGACGAGCGTGCGGCCGTCTCGTGACGCTCTCCAACCCCTTCCTCTTATTCTCCTGACCCGTGTCCTTTCTCTCCCCCTTCCCGCCCACACACTTCACTGTGAAAGCCACGATCACATGCTCAACGGGCGGCTGCTGCCAGCGCTTCTGTCCGAGTTTGTCACACAGGGTTTTTGGAAGGTTTGTTGACAGGAAGAGGGCGGGTGGATGGGAGTCACGTGCGCAGAGAGTGCAGTCCCCCGACGCGCGCAGCAGAGGGCGCTCGTGCGCGCTCGTGCGCAGGGACTTTGTGGTTTTGAAACATGCTGTCGAGACTTCTGATGGATGGACGTTTCTTTTGTCGCGATCGTCTTCTTATCCCAGGCGGATTCTAAACAATTCAACGTCGTAATCAAAAAGGAGTTCACGAGACGTCGAAGCGATCTCGAGGAGTCCCCCTGAAACATTTCAGAGGCGACGAGGGGGGGGGAAACGGGTTACGGCACAAAGCAGCAAGTCCTTTTGACTTCTACGTAGGATTCCTTGTCCTCCTATTTGAGCAGCTTTGTGAGCTTGGAGCGCCTGGCCGGACGAACGCAACGTGGTGGTGCATTTTGGTTTTGTTAAGTTGCAAACATCTGCCCTCCAAGTTGCAACAACATGTCTGAAACACCGCGTGCCTTATATTTGATGCCGCGTTGCATATCAGGACGTCCTGACCCACCTCAGGCTCTTCCTATCACTTATTTACAATGTGCACACGCTCTCCTGAATATCCCGTAATGGCTGCGACCGTACGCGTGAGAAGAGTATACATGGGATTTTTCTTTCTTGTCTTTCACTTTTCCTTGAGCTCACTAGTTCCCTCCTGCTGCAGATTCCCCAAAGTGCGTGGCCAAGCTGAGTCACTGGTGAGAGGCTCTTCCTCTTCAGCGCACCGCCCGACACACAGAACCGTCCCTTCACTCTTCCCCCTTGAAAAGGGAAACAAGTCCTGTGTCGTGCATTCAAACAGTTGTTCGGACATGAGCACTCTGGACAGAACACGTGCGTCTGCAGAAAAATGCGCTGTCATCTGGATTATTGATGCGGCATGCATTCTTTATAGGACGCAAGGTATGTGGGCCGCACTGCAGGAAGCACGCAGGGTCGGGACTCTG
The DNA here is from genome assembly GCA_021346845.1 of Apeltes quadracus. Taxonomy (NCBI): domain Eukaryota; kingdom Metazoa; phylum Chordata; class Actinopteri; order Perciformes; family Gasterosteidae; genus Apeltes; species Apeltes quadracus. The sequence goes on along the minus strand of CM037924.1, from coordinate 4,113,450 downwards.
AGCGACTGTGTGTCCTGCATGCGCATCGCGTGGTTTGTAGTTCATCTCTTGTGGTCAATTTATTTATCCTCCTCTTAAAGACGCAACCTTGCAGGATCCTGATCATCTCGTAGGATCGTGAAAACCTCAGGAAACTGAGGAGGAGAAAATGAGCTGAAGGAGTAAAGAAAGCCAGTAATCTCTTCGTAATCCATTAAAAGGCTAATTGACGGACGGCATCTTAAGTCCTCTTGCATGACAGCAGCAAAACAGAACTCGGGATGACCTTTCGGGCGGCAGGTTTAAAGCTCGGTGTGTGCGGGTAGGCGGGGAGGAAGGAAAGCCGAGGCGTGCCAACAGAAACACATCAGAGATACCCGACCTTCGACCTTCGCACCTTCAAATGACTTTCGTTCACTAGCCGAGAAGGCAGCTTTGAGAAGGCGTTGTCAAGGAAAGCTGCATTTAAACATTCAACTACAACTAGAATGCCACCATTATGTGATGAGACAGCTTCTAATAATGCGCAAAAGTATACTTCCTTCAAGTGAAAAGTTTAAATTGAACTAATTCGTTAAAAAAAAGACGCCTTTTGAGGCAAAGTCCACGGCTATCTGGCGAGCTATCAGAACACCGGCTCATCTTCTCACCTGCGGGCTGCCGAGCGGTCCGAAGTTCATGTTGGGCGTGGACGGCAACGATATGGAAGGTGAGCCCAGGGAAGACGTGATGACCGGGTAGGGCGATGCCAGGCCGTTCATCGACGAGCCCAGGCTGGACATGGGCGACGTCATGGGCCTGGAGGTGCTGATGACCGACGGGTGGCCGACTATGCCTCCCATGGGAGGAGGGTGGCCGTGGGTCATCGCCCCCGTGGAGTCTGGAGGAGGAGGAGGAGGAGGAAGGAGGTGTTGAAAAGACGACCAACAGTAAGATGTATACACGAATCACAACGCTTGAACCTGACACGAGGGACCATTTGTATGAAGCAAAAGGAAACACGGTAACTCATTTACACATCAAACAGAGCAGCTGCTGAAAATACATTTAATATATGGAAAAATTACAGCACAGCACATTTACTCATTTGAATGTTTAGGAGCACATGAATAAAATTGGCCTGAGAATTGGAGAATTGGAACTTGTGTGACCATGGCTACACAGAGCGAGAAACATCTGATTTCGGTGCTGAGGGTGCTGACTTTGCTCCGCACCCATTGATGTAAACCGACAGGCTGGCATTTGGATAGATGACCTACTTAGAAAAGCCGTCAGTCAACAGCGAATCGGGTCCAGGCATGTGACATACAGTAGCTGTGAGCACGTTCGGTCGTCGTCACTACACATTACAAAATACCAACGTGCGGGTTCGGGAAAGGGAACAGTCACGGATGGGACCGTACTTTGCTGCACGGGCGAACGCCACGAGCCGTCACTGCTTGTTCTGTTACGGACAGACGCAACAGGCGTTTCTCTCTGGGCTCACGGCCGTGACTCAAAGACATGATTAAAGCCGGTTTTGTTTGAGCCGAGCGTTCCTGAGGAAGAGCGGCGTGCCGCCACGTGCACATTTGGTCTGATCTGAATGCTCAGAAAAATTCTCTTGCGTGTGTGTCACTTCCACATCCGCCCACACACACACACACACACACACACACACACAATGAGGTTCGTCAGGATTTCGTTCGCGATTTAATAAATGAGCAACGCTCTGTGTTGAAGACGACTTTAAACCAGTGGGTGAGACCGTGAAGCAAAGTGCAAAATGTTTGCTGTCATAAATCAAGTGAGAAGCACTCGAGTCATTCAGATTTTTTTCATTCAGACATTTCAAGGGAGCTTGTGTTACATTATTGAGCTAAAACACGTGTTCACAACTCGTCAATAAATAGGCCATATTATATTGATAATGTCTCCAGCCCAGATCATTTAAACTCACATGCATGCGTCATACTGCAGCTCTATTTAAAATGCTCTAGACCAGTGGTTCTCAAACTTTTAACATTTCACACAGTTTCAACAGTAAGACTGCGCTTAAATATAGAAAGATTTTTTTTTAATTTATATTGATTTCAGTGATTCTTTGGCGTACCACTAGAGGGAGCCCCGTGTACCACTAGTGACTCAATCTGAATGCTTCTGCTCTGCACGGAGGCTGGATTTACTTTCTTTATAACTAAAGACTCACTTTCACAGGCCAGTTTTATGATCTAATGACCTCTAGTCTTAATGGTCAACCACACCAACTTCCACCCTTCATCATGACTCGTCTTCATTCGTCGCGTTGCACTTGACAGTGTATATTGTCGTCGTGCTCTATTAAAGACTCCCAAACGTACCTGTGTGGATGCAGTGAATACTCAGAACTTTCTAATCTTTCAATTGTCAAATGTCTAGTGTATGTACATACCAGTATAAGTACACTAAAGACTTTATAGCTCGGCCCTGTTTCTGTCATTACATTTTTTCATGTGGAATAGACGAATAAGGAACTCTGTTCACACTCTGAAAACATCTCCAGAGATTTACTGCATTGTTTCCAAAGTTGTGTCAACACTAATATAATTCCATATATCGCTAACACAGTTTGGACTGATTCTGCATGTGACTTCAGTTTTGCGGTCTATCTGAAATCACACAGACTTGCTAAATACTTTGCAATCATTTTTGAAACGCGGCTTTAACACTAAACCTCTGACCGCGATTGAAGCGCGTATCAGTTTCTTCGCCGCTGGATGTCATGGCTCCGTTTGGAAATGGAAAGTTTGAGCAATGCCTCTCAACGGTCTCTCACATTTCAGCGAATTGGGAAACAGAGAGTAATGTCACATTGTCTGCCTGTTTTATTTTTAACATGGGGACACACTGCTCCTCACTCATTCCCTGAATGCCAAGAAACAGATGTTGCGCAACTTCCTGTTTAGCAGGCCGAGGCTACAGCTCCTCCACCCACCTCTCCCATTCGCTCACGTTCCCCCGGCCCTGCGCGAGTGAACCCTGGCAGACAAATATGTATCGGGGGGCCTCCCTCTCTGCAGCAGAGCTGACTGGACGCACCGTAAATATCCCACCACAATACGGATCGGAGCAGCGAACTCTTTCCCCCGCGAGTGCTCCCTGGATTTAAACCCCCACAATGGCGGGAGTGTATTGTGAGCTCTTTGGAGGGCAGATTCCTCTAAATAACGAGCTTATGTAATGGATGAGGACTGTACAGCATGTACTGTGTCTGATTTTGTGCGCTGACCCCTTTCTCTATGTGCACGACAAATTCCCTCCGGGGCTGGTGGAGATCCATTCTATTCTAGAAGTGCCGAGCGGGAGATACAGCCACTGGGGCCCCCGTTTGTCGCTGCGGCCCCAAAATTTGCCAACGTAAAGAGGATCCCGATCCCGAGGAGCCAGAAGATAAAGGTTGTTTTATGGGAAAAACACAGAACTTCAAAGAACCTCTTTTCAAATGTGAGGATTTGAACCTTTTCTGTTGGATTTTGTGTAAAAAAAAAAAACCCCACTAGATTGGGGACTCTGAGCTCAGAGGGATTCGGAAATGTTCTGGCTTGGCTAATAAAAAAAATAAAAACCTTCCTACGTGACATTAGAACTCAAGTCTTCAACACAACCATAACATAACGCTTCAGACAAAGCCAAACATGCCCACATTTTGGGCTTCCGAGGTGCAGCACGCAGGAGAGCACATGGACAGTCAGCTAGGTGGTGGGATGCCTGATATGCATGCTTTATGATGTGTGTGTGTGTGTGTGTGTGCGTGGGTGGAAGGATGCCAACATGTTCAGAGGAGGAAGCATGAATTGCCCAGAGCAGCTCAAAGGGGCCTGTCCTCAAACGGCTCGCCTCAACCGGCTGTTCCATCTCCATTCTATGCAAATCACCTCCAAACAAAGAAGCCCCTGGAATGTACACGCCTATCACACGTTGCACAGAGGAGGAAGGTGCGTTAGCGAGCACCGGGGGCCTTAAAAAAAAAAAAAAATCACGAGGCACTCGCAGAATAAATAGGTTCCGCTGTTTCCTGTCAGTTTTAAGTAGAATATAAACCGCGTTCACAATTTCGGGCTTCCGGGAATTCATTTAACGTGATCGACTGAGGGGACTTCTGAAAAACTCTGCTGCACTTCAAATCAAGCATTCCTAAACTAACAGACAGCCACCAAGAGGCCACTGAGCAACAACGCTGCGTGTTGCCCCGTCTGCACAACAAATCACAGAATTCAGTCGTTTTAAGTCGTAATTTTCTGCATTTGCAGGGATGTAGCCTCGTACAACTTGAGAGCAAAAGCAGTCCTCTGTTTTGTGTAAGAAAAGCTTGGGTACTACCTTTAATTTCTTCTAGGACATCCACTGTCAATATGGAATATTTGGCCTTATTTTTTTAGAGGCAAAGGTTTCTTCACAAGCAGAAAAGGCACAACGTAATAGTGAGAATGTTATGCCCCCAAAATGAAGGGATAATAATGCACTAATAATGATGACTACCATTTGGACCATAACGCGGCTGTAGTTTGAACCGATTCAGTGCTGCAGCGAATGAAGCATCTATTTGAGAGCAAACAAACTGACAGAGCAGCGAAGGGCACCTTTGACCGCGAGCGTCGGCGATCAAAGGTCGCCTGTTGCCAAACTCCTGGACCAAGTACAAAAAGTTCCTATCTGCAAAAGCCTGCAGTAAAACTGATTTTTCTCAGAAATGACGTGCAACCGAAATCACCGGCGCCTAAAATAATGGCATTACATCACACAGTTTCATTTGAATTAATCCTGAATAATTATGCGGAGACCACTTTACGATACTGTAATGGACTTTAGCCTGATTAGTTTATTACATGTTGTTGTCATGGAGAGTAGAATGCCGTAGAAGTTATTGAATAGGATTATACTACTGTCCGTTTACGGTTCAGTCCTAATACAGACACTATACTATACATACTATATGAGCAGGAATTCGCATTGCCAATATTAGTGAAGGAGCTTGAATTTGTCTTCCAAATGACAGGGGTTTAAAAAACCCTGTCATTCAGGGGATTTTAAACCCCTGTCATTCACTCACTCGTTGCCAGATAGTTTCCCGCATTTTGCTTGACTTTTCCAGAGTTCACCCTCTGACTGATTTCCCAGATTTCCCATGGCCGACCCTGCTCGCTTTGGGCTCTGTGCACCTCGGTCAACAACTCGGCCCGTCTGCCCCCCGACCAGCGAGAGGCTCGAAAGTCAGAAACATCTCCATCTCCAATCATTGCAGATGTCCCGTACGCAAAGGACACATGGTTCCCCTCGTCCCAGAGCTGGTCATTTATGAAGGTCAAAACACATTCCCGCAATTTTGGGGCGTTGAGTTCGGCCCAAAGCCACAAACGTATCAGGGATGACAGGATGATCAACAGGTTAAAATGAACGTCACAGACCACAAACCCCTCTAAGTCCCTCACTGTTAATTACTGCCAGGCTGGGTGGAGCACTCCGCTGGTAATTCAATAAGCCCATGGCCTACTGGCTAATAATATCTCCTGTCTGTAGAAGAGACTAGCATTGGGAGTGTTTATTGCAGAGGTGGGGGGGGATGAGGGACTGTGGGGGGGGGCAGCAAATCGACTCCTGAACAACTCCTCAGTAGATCTGTGAGATTATGAAGACAGATCCTCGTCGTGTGTATTGATCTGTTTAATACCTGTGTTGCAAGTCTGAATGCTCTCGTGCTCACATCCGAGTGACGGTGAGCAGAACGTGGAGCTCGTTATACACAGCGGACATGCAATTAAGAAATCTCCCCCCTGCCAATCCAGCTCGCGGGCCCCCCCGGCGTAAACTGTCATCTGACACACACACACACACACTGCTCATCTTTCACAATAAATGAGAAAAATATATATCAGCACCTTTTAAACATTTATTTCTGTGCTAAATGAGGTTGATGTCTGATCAATTGTGTCAGTAAATCCGCTTATCCCTGGGTAAGTATCTGCAGCTCAGCAGGCCAGCTGTCAAGAAGGTGGGAGGCAAGAGGGAGGAGGGGACAGAGGGAGGGATGGAGAGGGGAAGAGAGCAGCCGTGGATGGATGGACGACGGGACGACGTGAGGATGGGAGTGGGGGGGGCGGGGGGGGCATTGTCTCGCTCCGAAAACGGCGTGCCTCTCCAAAGCTCACATGATCCCTCCACCACACCAGCTCTGATCTGTCCTCCCGGCCGTGAACACTAAATCATCAATTGAAAAAAAGCCCCTGTTTGTTTTTGTTTTTTCTGCACAAGACATTCTCTACTGTTACATAAGCAGCCAAATGTCCAGAGCTGCTGCAGGGACACCTGATCCATGTTCTGACTCCCTCTCTAGCGTTTGACGGCCAAAATAAATACAGTACATTGAACCTCCTTTTTTTTAAAGCAGATAATGTGTAATATTCCTTTCTTTTTGAAAACAACAAGAAAAGCAATGTTTTTGCATAAAGGCATAAACGGCTGTCACAACAAGCTATGAACCTCACTGACCCTTAATTCTGTCCTGTGGTGCACTCTCTATCGAAAACACATTTCATCAAAAGTACTGTACACGCCCCTTGCTTATATAATATAAGGTGAACACACAACAGTGTATTTCGCCGTGTTCTCACATCCACAACGGACGTGGCAGCTGGAAACTTTGCACACAGAGGCAAACGATTGACGAGGACGCCGGGACCGAGACATCTACGATGAAAAAAAAACTGCGAGCGCCAACAGGCCCGACAGAACAGGCCGACCAGGCGGTACTGAAAAACAAACACACAGGTGGCACAATGCAAACCGAAGCTTAACCCCAACCCTAACCCAAATCACTTCCAAGAAGTAACCTCTCACACGGCTTTGGATGGATGGGGAGGGGGCCATCGAATCCCACACACAAAACACATACCGACCCACTCGCCTCACGCTGTGACCAAGTGAGTGTGACCAGGGCGACCTGACCTCTGTATCTGTGACCAGATCCTAGAGAGACAGACAGGATAACCCACCGGTTTAGTCGTCACACGGTAAAGTGGCATCTTATCGTTTTTTACGTGGGCAAAAAGAAAGAAAAAAACCCTTCTGTTAAGTTGTTTTTTCAGTTGTGTTGGTTTGTGTGTTGACGCCTGAGAGAAAACGCTGGAAATACAAGAAATCTGCTCCCTCCTCTTCCCCTCAGCCCCTTAAGATAAAAACCAAAGTGCTTTTCACGCCTGGCTGAGGTGGAATAGTTGTTCTGTTGATAAAAAAAAAAGAAGAAAAAATATATAAATCCTGATACACAAAAAGAGTGAGGCTTATGCTCCAATGAAGGGACAAAAATTGCATCAGCTCTTCGTGGAGCAACGTGGCTTCTTATCTGAAGCGATTACGCAAACAGATATGCAATATTTCCATCAAATCTTTGTTTAACATTTGACCCACGCTGGTTATTTCAAAGAACCAACTCCAAATGTAATTTACGTAACAGCAGCAGATAGAAAAGGCGCATTATTACGTCATTTTTCTCAATTTGCACTAGAGTAAGGAGGAAACCGGCCTCTGATTAACGCAGCCACGTTGTATTTTGCCACAGCGGCTTCGCTTTGAGCTTAATGCTAAAGTCGGACGTAACAAGCTTACAAAGACAATGCTAACGTGGCGATGCTAAGCAGGTACATTATTTGACGGCGCTAAATTTGAATCACAACATATCAGCATATATCCATGGCGGCGGACTAGCAACTAAGGCTAGCAACAGTGATATAGGTGCAAAGAATTGTGCAACAGTGCTACACTTTTTTTCGCCGTGCATTTCGCCATTGTTACTGGAAAACATCATCAGCTGAAACGGCCGCATAAGAAGAGCAGTGCAGAGCGGTGTCTGTGAGCGAGCTCGGAAGGCACGATCACGTGCACTAACACGCGCCTGCAGGCCCTGTCTGTGTCAACAATGCACAGAAAGGCTCGGATAGCGACGCTTCGTTTAAGGCGCTAGCATGCTAGCGTCGGCTAATTAGCGGGGGAACACAAAGTACAGATGAGGCCGGTGCGGGAATGTCGTTAGCCTTGTGAGTAATTTCTGGTTATAAACCAATAAGCCAAAGGACTTGATAGTGCCACGCAGGACAGGTCAGAGTTCACCCAGAGTGGAATGGGACCGTAGCATGTGATCATAGCATCCATCAATGACATTTGAGATATTTTGGACTGGAAGTGGCGGATTGACTCCGGCACGGACCCGCTACCTCTGAAAAGGTATCATGAAAAGCTTTGCAAGTTTCACCACTTTGACTTTAACTATTTTAAATGAATTTCTCCATAATGAGAAACTAACCTCAAGTTTGAAATTCTGGAATATAGACAGTTATGACTCAAATATATAATGAAGAGTGTTGTTGCAATGGTTGTAATCACAGCTGTGATCGTGGACTGCTGTGCTCTCAGCGGAGAGAGCGAACAGAACATACGTTTTAGTTAATTTGCCGTAAAGACCTTCGTGAAGTTTGTCCCAGCACTTCCATCGGGCCCCCGAGCTGAAGCAGTTATAGACAGGACGTAAAAGACACTACGTACAATTAGCTGCACTTTGGACACACAAATGTCCAAACAGCGAGACAGCGTGTGTGGAAGTGAGCTCACATCAACGCCTCTCCCACACCTCCTCAAACACAAGAAGTCGGAAGAGCAACAAAAGAAACGCATCACAGAGAGCACCGATGGAGGGATACAGGGTGACGGACAGCAGACCGAAAGAGAGAGAGAGATAGAGAGAGAGAGAGAGAGAGAGAGCAGGGTTGAGAGGACTAACAGGAAGGGAGAAGTGTCAAGGGGTAAACCGAGAGTGAAGGACAAGGCTGAGACAGCTGGAAGCGTCCTCTGCGGTTGAGTGGCATCCCCGCTGACCACATCTGAGACCTTAAGTGAGTCACAAGCAACACCACAGCCTCGTACCTGTCACAACTGGTTAAAATGATCCAATGATTTTAAAGGCTCTCAGCTGCTGTGGGCAAAAAAAGATCAGGACGTTTGTATCGTAATACTATCCCTGCCAACGTACGGTCAGTGTAAGAAATGGATAACGGTATAATCTGCTCAAACCGCTGAATTCGCCCTGTTATTTCTAGGTTCCTCCCACTGTGGAGAGACATTCAAAATAACGTGTTTGCAGAGTGCACAGGGATAAGAGGCATTACCAGAGTGCATCTGTGCAGCGCTTGCTTTCGGTGCCCCGTCTCCACCACTGTGGGAATATCACAGAGCAGCCGCAGCGCGCAGTCGGGCAAACCTCTTCCACCACGAACGTTTCGAATTCCGATCTGATCCAACGACACACAGACGGAAGCAAGACAAAAAAACCCCGGCTACTCACAGTGGCCATAACCTATCTCCTTCGCGGGGCTGCCTCCGGTCGCAGGGGATGCCACGGGGTGCCACATGTCCTTTCCGGGGGAAAGTGTGCCGCCCGGCGGGATGCCAGTCACCCGGGACCAGGACTCAAGTGTTGGCTCGGAGACCAAACTAAAAAATAAATAAAAATAAAAATGACGGGGATATTCCGGAGATCACGCCCTTTCCAGGACAGAACAGAAACAGACGGGTGGATGTGGAAAAAACGGGAGGGGCGTTAGTGAAGAGCAAAAGAGGCGGGATCCAACGGCACCGGTTACAGGATTACCCAGATTATCCTTCCCCAGAGATCAATGTTTACTGACCGACCGCTACCGCACAGCGACAGCGACACCTGTTGCAGCGGCAGAACGGGAGGGTGGAGGGGGGGAGGGGGGGGTGTTCGTCACGCGGGAGGAGGGGCCTCATGGGGTAGAGGCTGGCACTTGTATGGGGTACAGGGGCCATCACAAGTTTCCAATTACTCCCTCTAAAAATGATCCGGAGTGGAGAGCGTTGGGAAGGCTACACGACACTGAGATTTCTGTGTGTCGAATTGCACGTTGAGACGACTGCTTTCCCCGCTTTTGCTGGATATTAGTCAGCAGCTATATAAAGTGTAGCTGATATGAATGTTAAAAGAAAAAAAACACTGAGGTGAGTGTTGTGAAAGGAAGTGACTGAAAGTGTTCAGAAGATAAAGAATTATCTCTTGCATCTAACCCTTTGCCAGCAGCGTGCATAGCTAACGGTACCGCAGTGCTCTGTGTCAGGTTGCCTACGTGCACATTGTTAGTATGTTTGTGTGTTTAACAAGTGTTTTAACATTACAGGAAGTTAGGAACGGTCCGTTTCAGAACCCGATGATAGGCGAGTAAACACGCAGCAAAGTGAAAACACAGATGCAACACAGGCCAAAAATATACCTTAAAAGACACGAGGAACAATACATGGCAAATCCCAAGGGAGCATAAATAAACCAAGTAACCCCATGCAAGGATGCATTCAATCCTCTGAACGATTTCAAGAGGCTGCGTATCAAAACAGGCTTTAAAATACAGTAAGACAATGGTTTTAGTGGACCAAACGGCACGGAAATCGGCCCGCGAAAGGCAGCAGTTCACTCTGGTCAACAACGTCAAGAGGACGGCGCGCATTCTAGGTCGTAGAAGCACGTCAAGTCCTTGCAGCCGGAGAAAACAAACAACGAACGTGCACTTGCAACTGATTTTAGTCTGCAGCTGCTGCTTTTAATCAGATCAAACGTGCAACCCGTCAAGCTTCAGAAAACAAGGCATTTGCAGCCACCGATGGCACTAAAAGCCAGAAGAGCCTTCCCGGACTTGTGTCCCGGACGCAAAACGACTCAAGGAGTTTTCTTGTTCCGCGCACCTGCACGAGGCTGGATCAAATGTCCGTACGGCGCTTGAAGGGTAGCCACCAGTAAGCGGATCCCCCTCAGTGACAGTAACCTGGCAAGAGACTCGACACAAGGAGACACACATGCTGCGTCTCTCTCAGACTTAACGCATCCCGCGGGGAGAAGCTAAAATAATGCGGTCCTCCTTAAAAGGACGCGATGTTATAATAGCGTCGTGGCCCACATAAAACATGCCAAATTAGCCCTGACAGCCACAATTAGCGTTCATAGATCATAGTATCATGCACTACGAAAACGTAGGGTAACTGGCAACCTTAAATGTATTATACCCTCTTAGATGCTTAATCTGAACAGGTTAATAACAGAAATCTTATTTAGTCACCAGTGTTCACAAATTGCAAGTCTTGCAGAGGCTTAACTGGAGAAGAACCGCTGGTTCGCCCTGCTAAACGGATCTGAAAAGGAGACAGTATAAGTCATTATGATGCAACACGCCCAGTTGAGTTTATAGGAAATGCAAAAATATAAAAAGAGCAGAAAAACATGTTTTTCATCCCAACAGCAAAGTGTTGCCCGACTTGCGCGTAAGAGCGAGACAGCAGCGGCGCCCTACAACGGCACTCAAAATAGCCGCGCGGTTTCCAGCCCGTTCTTTCGCGTGCCTCAATGGAGAGGTTTAATGAGACGTTAAGTACTTAGCTGCTACCTGTTGCTGCCTTTTGTGTGCGCTTGTGTGGAGATCGGAGTGCCGAGTACGACTGTACCGCTCATCCAAACCGACTTCTACAGAGTCTCCCCTCAGCTATAAATCTGAAAATGCATTTCATGATGGGGCGAACTGACGGATAAGAGCTGGAAATGTCAGAAATAATCAGAATGGCCTATGGGGAAATAATTGAAATATAATGAAATATAGTATTTCTATAGTGTGGTATCGAATTCAATAATCTGACCTTTCAGGATCTCTTTTTTTCAAAGTAAGTTTGAGCTTGCCCAAATGATTAGAATTATAACCAGGTTACTCAATCGGCACTCTGGCGCTTCCAATGAGAAGCAAGCGAGATGGATCCTTAGAGACTTCCATTACTGCAATTAAATAGATTCCAAACAATCAGCTTAATCTTTTTTTAATCCTTTTTCATGATCAGGCAAGTGAGTTGATGGACTTACTCGCCCAACGTGGCGTTTTAACTTGCCCTTGTGGTTGAACCCTGACGACAAGCGGGAACCATCTCGGATTTAAGTAACACTGACAGGAGGAGATGGTAATTTATTCGACGACGGATGTTGCCATTTAGATGCCACGCCTTTTTGTCTGACGCATTAATAGGAAAGTAAACACTGAAATAGATACACGCTTAAGATGCGAGGAATGTGTAATACATAATGTTCAGTGTGTGGAAAATTAGATTTGGTGTGCGTCCATGTGTGACACGCACGTTACACGGCATGATTAGAAAAGAAAAAGCTATTTGATACCGACTGCTGCCCCCCCCTCCCCCTACCCCCGTGAGCCTTTCAAGGTTCTCTGCTCGATTAGCGCTGGAATTAAATCAAAGCTTTGACCTTCATCACTAATGACTAATTACTGGCAATTAGCCCACAGAATGGCCTCCTTACACCCCTTCTTTTCCGTCATCCTGTTCTCACAATTAGCAGCCACACACACACACTGGTTAGACAAGCAGCCTCCCTGACACATAAATACACACACTCGATCAAAAGCGGCCGGGAATAAAGGCATTGTGTGCCGTGTGTGCTGATGCGTGTGTCGCCATTGAGGCTCCGCAGCTCTCAAGCTACAGAATTCTTGAGCAAATACCTGCGGAGAGCCACACCCCTCTCTACCTGTGTGGGTTGGTTTTTTTCGGGTGAGGGAAAATGCTGTGCGCAGGGATCGGCCTCTTAAGAGAGCCGGTTTGATACACCCGCCAGTCTAATAGCGCCACACACATTCTTTAAGTCACGTGAGATCACAGTCGCATCGGAGGTCCATGCATTTGCAGCTGTGGACTGTGTGTGTGTGTGTGTGTGTGTGTGTGTGTGTGTGATCTGCTGTGCCTCCTAGTGTGCACTGAGAGGTCAATCGCTGACCCCGGGGCAAGCGATGAGAGTTCACATCAACGAGGGTGACTCTTCTCCCCCCGCCCTGCGCACTTCCTTCACTCTTCCATCCTGTTCTGCTTTTGTTGGCCGCGACTTCCCCCCCCCCCCGACCCACGTGCCTCCCGAATGCGCTCTCCTTTTTTTTGGGGGGGGGTGCTCGTCAGCTCGTCTAGAATCACTTCCACCCGCGGAAAATGAAAAATGAAGAAACAAAAAGATGCTAAAGTGCTGACGGAGAAACACGCTGACTCCACCGCTGGAAGGCCCGGGGGAAGGTCCACGTCAAACTGAAACCTATAACGTGTCTGGGAGATGCGGAGCGGATCACGAAAAACAATCGGCGCATAATCACCACTGAGGGTTTTTTTTCTGAGGGCTCGTACTGATTTCGGAGCCATCGTCTCCCACCGGGGGAATGGGTAGATGCAAAACGACATAATAAATCATAGCTGGAGGACGAGCACATCTAAACACAACAGTTCTTGACGTGATCCTGCGGTGGTTTCGCCTATTCACTCACAAACAGCTCAGTGGCTTTACTACCAACTTATAGCATGTAAGTGCACTAGATAAGAGCTGTTCGAATACAACGAATTACAACTGATGTTAAATGTTTTTTTTTATGTTTTACAGTCAGTTATGTTGCTGTAACCAGAGAGTACAATGGCAAACGGCACGACTTGACTAACAAAACGTCTCACACTTAAGAATAAAGGATCAATAACCTGTGTGCACAGTAACACAGTGTGTCTGACGCTGTCCTGATGTGCATAAACTTAAGATGCCAACTGCCTGATGAGAGTCATTCTTCAAAGACAGACGTGGAGGCCTGCGTGGCCCGGAGGGACGTCTCCGTTTACTCCCGTGCGCTGCAGGCTTCCCTCTACAAGCTCTCAAATCCAGATGTCTTCCTCATTCCCCCGGGGGAGCCACATTCGTTATGGAAAACAATTCTTCCGCCCCTCAAAATGGTGCCGAGATATCTGCGATAACATAAAGGGGTCGCACGGGTTGGTTTTTTTTTCAGTCTTCCGACGCCAAGTTTCCTTTTACTACCCCGTTATTAGTGCTCATTGCACCCCCGCCAAACCTACCCCCAGAAGGCATCGGTTTTGGAAGCTCATGGCATATCTGGGCTGCAGTGGGGTTTGACAATGAGTGTATGTTTCAGAAAGAGAGAAAAAAAAAGAACATCACATGATAAATGATGCATACTCAGTGAAGCGCCCACAGCCTCCAGATAGAGTCTGATCTAGAAGTTTAAAAGGCCTGCTGATTGTTTAGAAGGATAACGTTGGGATGTGTACAGTGGGTATCTCACATGTCGCAAACTCCACAGTGGACTCCAATGTCATGGTCTCGCAGGATTGCCTCGAGTATCCTCAGGGATATTAGTAATAAGGGGGCGGGGGGCATAAATCGGGTTCAAGGGCAAAGTTGCCCGAGTCAGAAAAGGGTCGAGCTTTTCCGAGCAACAAATACGAGAAGAGTCGCGCTTTGCCGAGCAACAAACCCGAGAAGAGTCGAGCTTTGCCGAGCAACAAACCAGAGAAGAGTCGAGCTTTGCAGAGCAACAAACCAGAGAAGAGTCGAGCTTTGCCGAGCAACAAACCAGAGAAGAGTCAAGCTTTGCCGAGCAACAAACCAGAGAAGAGTCGAGCTTTGCCGAGCAACAAACCAGAGAAGAGTCGAGCTTTGCCGAGCAACAAAACAGAGAAGAGTCGAGCTTTGCCGAGCAACAAACCAGAGAAGAGTCGAGCTTTGCCGAGCAACAAACCAGAGAAGAGTCGAGCTTTGCCGAGCAACAAACCAGAGAAGAGTCGAGCTTTGCCGAGCAACAAACCAGAGAAGAGTCGAGCTTTGCCGAGCAACAAAACAGAGAAGAGTCGAGCTTTGCCGAGCAACAAACCGCGTCTTGCTGTCATTCGGCTATTTTTCACCCCACAAGTACAAGTTTGCACATCAGCCGAGATCCGCCATATCTCCCGCATGCATTTCTCTCCGTATCCGACGGCCGATCCCAGACCAATAAATTGTGTTTCTGTCTCAAACAGTTTAGCGAGAGACGCGCGACAATTGCGCCATAAATAACATACGCGCAATTAAAGTGCCAACCTCTGACCTTGCTTGACCGGCACCACCTCGATCACCTGACTGTTGTTGTGGTCGGTCGCGGGCTTCGGTTTCCAATCGGTGCCGGTGCAAGACAAAAAATAAGAAGAAAATAGCAGAGCAACCGGATTCACGGACGGAAAAAGGGAGGAGGGGGGAAGAGGGGGGGTTGTCGGTTTAGGTTTAAAGTCCGCGGACGCTTTTCGCGCACAGCTCGCGGAGAGAAGACGCCATGAGACGAACGCACTCTCTCAAACTGCAAAAAAAAACAACAACGCAGCAGCTCGGCGACGAACACAACAGACACGGACGGGACGCGAACACGTCTCGGAGGGAGGGGGGGGGACTTACTGAGGTGTAAGTACGGATCACCGCTGTCCATACTGGGCGAATTGTTGCGTCGGTTTCCTACGGCTGGTGCCGCTCCGCATCCCAGCGCATTCCTCTCGCAGCCCGACTGAACTCTCTGCGAGGCGGCTCCACACGGGGGCCCGGCGAGGGGGGAGGAGGGGGGCGGAGAGGGGGGAGAGAACGGGGGGGTGGTCGGGCTGGTGGTGGAGGGAGGGGGGTGGGGGCCAAAACAGGGCTTCTCCCAATGACAACAGCGGTGGATATCGAACTCCAGCGCGGTGGTGACGAAACATCTCTAATGCCGCCCCGCCGAGTGTTGCAATCGCGACTGTAACAAAAAAAGGAGAAAAAAGCAACACGCCGCCCCCCTTTTTTTAATGCAAAGCTATTTCCCCCCTTCAGCCGCTTTGCAACGCAAAATATCTCTTAACAACGAGTGCAGCCCACGAGATTTAACAGCACGTTGGTTGTTTATTCTGTTGTTGTTTTGATTATTTTGACCTGTCATTGTCGTCACCACTTTATTATCATGTATTTACTTACTGCAGTGTGCCTCAAAACTGATTTTCTTCTCCCAAAACGCCCGCGTTAATCGGGCTGTTTTAATCTAATTCAACACACGACGCTTCTTAAACCTCCAAATCTACCGAACACTTGTTTTTAATCTCCCGCCGTCCTTCCTCGAAGGGATCCCTCCAGCGTGTTTACATACACTGCTGTTATAGAGCTGAGTGCCGGTCTGGGTGTCCCCCCCCCCCGTCCCCCTCCCTCTCTCCTCACACACACACCCCCCTCCTTCAGAGTGCGGGGTCACGGAGGGGTGAAGCTCCCGGTACCTCGCAAGGTTATCCAGGAGTCAAGCCGCACTGAGGCATTCACAGTCATGAACCGCGGAGCCGGCAGACGCTCCGTCAACGCCGGGGCCGCTTGACCACTCCGCGGGGCCTTTGGGGGGTGGGGGGGCCGCTAATGGGACAAGTACCCCCGGCTCCACCGTCCTTGTAACAGCGGCCCCCATAAAAGCGCACAGTAGGATGCTAACCAAGATGAATGGTCGTTTTTTTTCTTCTTTCTACACTAATCAGAGCTTTTCATTTGTTATGGCCGTGCGCCAGCCCCTCCACCGCTGCCTCCATTAGGGCCAGATAACGTATAAATTCATTAAAGTCAAAGAGGGACGTTAAAATGGTCATTTGTCAGATCTCCCTTTGTGCGTCCCTAATGGTGGCACATGGTTTCGAGGCATTGAGATGATTTTGTTGGGGCTTTTCTTCCTCGCCAGTGCGTCAGGAAGGGGAACGTGGGAACTGGAGAACACAGCACTTCACAAATTGAAATTGTTACTTTTTATTCAATTCAATTATTTTATTGTGAATTTCCATTGCTCTCTTAGAATAAAGTCTAACCTATTATTTTTTTTTCATTTGTATCCCATCCTATTGTTTTGATGTGTTCTACATTTTCATTTCTTTTGTTTCTGCCTGATTGGAATGAAATGTTTTATTCTAATTCATCCATCAACTTCAGAATCCCTCCCCTCCAACACACACACACACACACACACACACACACAGACTCACAGTCAATGAAGCAACCCTTGCCACTAATCCCTTTGTATTCACACCACCATTCCCACCAAACAATGTCCTAAAGCCTAATCCTAAACCTAGCTCTAAAGACCTGGGCCACCTGCTAGGGCCACAGTTTAGCTAAGAGCTAACAACAAACCTGAGCAACAAGCCGCCTGTTTAAAGACACCTAACCGCACATCCCATGAATACAAGGAGCACAACAGGCGTCAATGTGCACTGAACACCAGCAAAAATGTATTTTCTTTCTCTTTCTCTCCTTGTCTTTCTCTGTCCATCCTTCTCTGGCTTCAGGATGGAGATTCTGGCTGCGTCGTCATGGGAGACAGCTCCCTCCATCTGCCTCTGCTGTCATTAGCCCATCTTCACCAAGCTTTATCTGGGAGGAGGGGGACCCCCCCCAAAAATCCCCCCACCCTTCTGGACCCTCTTCACAATTCTGACAACCCCTGCCCCCTGCTCCATACATGCGGCTGAGATGATAAGTGTTCCCTCGCTTTGTGCCGGCCAGGACGCGACAATGCCACACAGCACTACAGAACATCATCCATCTCGCGGGTCATCAATCTGGGACACAAAAGATGAAATGTAGCTCGAACTCCCTTTTGCAAAGAGGTTTGTCTTTGCTTAGAGGAAGCTCGTCCTCCACCTCTCCGGCTCCTTTTCACTGCTGGATTACTGGTTCACCGACAGATTCTTCTGCTTTTGCTTTGAAAACCATTCGAGGCATTAAAAAAGTAATAACGGGAATTTCACAAAACACACACAAGTATCCAGGCATTATTTCAACATCCGCAGTGATAGATGAACTTTGTTTCAGTTCCTCTGCAGCAGAAATATGCAGCCGATAAGGGACGACAGATTGGAAACAGGCGGTGGACCTTCCAACAGGCCTCTGCCAGATTTATTTGGTGGTAAATGCTTACCAACATCTGCTTTTTCATTGTATTCATTGAACATAACTTGCTCAGATGAAATCGTTTTTTTTCTGAAGCGGCCCAAAAATCAGCATTCCACGTTCACAAAAAGATGATACATCTTCTAAAGGCATCAAAGCGGTGATTGCTTTGATGCATGACAGTTTGTCCATGATGGAATTTAGTGTAATCTGCCATGATGTCATTTCCAAGTAGCCATACAGACGGCAATGTTTGGTTTGTATGGTGAGAGCTTGTTTGATTTGTTGGAACATTGGATTCCAGTGGACAACGTTGTGCCGTTTTGACCTATTTTATGATGAACAACGACCATGTAGTATGAAAAATGACATTGTCTAGAATGTTTTCTTCTGTCGTATCTGCCGTTGATTGTCATTTTGCCATCATTCGTTTGTCACACGTCAGGCGAATGACGAGACGTTTTGTGGCAGCTTCCAACAAAAAATGTCACCGAAGCCCCTTCTTCATTTCGCGCAAATGTTCAGTTCAACCGTTCTGCCAAAACCAATCAGGTTAACCGGTTAATCTGCTGTACGTGTCTGCGTCTGGGAGGCTTTACTACAACAATCAATATGATGAGTCCTCAACTATACACGCACCGAATTCACAGCCTGCGCCATTAACCGCACCACTCCAATCTGACGCCGCTGCATTTTCATTACCATCCCGACACGTGATGTAGCACAGAGCTTATGTTTTTTTAAGATCTGTGAGGAATGTTTGACACTTTGACACGTTTTTCAACCTTGGATTTTGGACAAAGAGCACTGGGAACATTGCGCTGAGCGGAGGTACCAGCGGTTCCTGATTGCTTACATTAGCTGATTGGGTTTATGTTATGGGTGAACCGCAGACCCCGGGCAGATGGCTGACCCCTGTATTAGTCTTTGCCTTGCTTTAATGCAGACTGGGGACTTGTTCCTCCAGTGTCCGGCAGGGAATCAGACAGACCATCTCAGGTTAATCTCACTACGACCTGAAAAAGCCCGTAAGGGATTAAAGCTGGTCTCTGATTCTTTCTTTCTTTTTTTTTTTTTTTACCGCACAATGTCACTTACCGCCGTGCCGTTTAAAAGTATATTTGAGAAGGTTCATTCTGTAACAAGAGCTTTCAAACATGTCCCTGGAATAAAATGAGATCTGACGGCGGATTTATTTTAAAAAAAGGCACTTTTTGAAGCGCGTTGAACATGAAGCTGACCAAGCTTTACTTGTTTACTTTACTTTACTTGTTCCTAATGGGCGTGCTGCACGCCATGCGTGTGTTTTCTTTGTGTACAGTGTATCCACAGCAAGCAGTGGGAATGTGGGAATGTCAGTCACACGCGTGCGAGAACATTTTGTTCTATGAGCAGATCAAATTATAGGTTCAATGACATTTAGGTCTGCCGGTTGAAATGGTTCACAGTGATACAGCCAAACGGGGTCACCAAGCGCCAGAGATTATTTTTATAGGCGATCATATGTAATTGCCCAAATTTACTCGAGCAGATAAGTAATGTACTTTCGTAAAGTTAAGGATTTAAAAAAAGAATAGAGGCAGAGATGACCAGATTCTAAGTGAAAAAACGGCATCTTTCACATATGAAAATGATGAGTTTCTTTAAGTAGAACCTCCCAACCAGGTCTTTGCTGTTGTTCTTTTAACAGACTTGATAGAGAGACATTTAACACCTTATTAAACTATTTTCATGTGTACACCTTCCTGTAATCAATAACTCTGATTTATCATCAAAGTATTGCTTATATCTATCTTTAATAGTTTCTATCTTTCTTTGCAATATGCTTTGTAAAGGTGCTATGTTAATACATCACTTATTAAAAGAATAGCGATATGATGGACAACCGTAATTCTAATTTACAGGTGCTTTGACCTCAAACAGGTGTCTCCACTGCCGTGACACTATATTGAGTTGAACCAACAACATTTTTTTATATTCAATTAATGCTATCTATTCATTTGAGATGAATTTGATCAGCATGAGTTGGACTAAATCAATGTAATCCTATTTCATGGATGTTTTTAGATTGAGTTACGTTCATGTATTGGATGGAAATCCTGCACACAAATGAGTTGAGTACTTCCAATGACATGTTAAAGAATGGATGCTTCGGTAGAACGTAAACCCCGAAGCACCCATCTCTCCGATCCGCACCAACATTGTCATCACTGTCCTCAGACAAATAAATGCTGAGCGGACGGCCGTCAAAACTATCTTCACCCGGCTAACGAACACCAGCAACGTCAAAGCAATCACTGTGATGTGTTTTAAAGGAAGGCTATATAAGAAATGTCTCATGAATGTCTCAAATCAAGGGTTTTTATTGAACAGGAATTGCCTCGTCAAACCATTTAATGCCGTGACTGTTATTTTAAGGTAAAGCACAAGATGAGTGTATTAGAAATAAAATGTTTGCTGAGTTTAAGATAGATATGTTGAAAAAAAACATAATCTATATCAACTGTTACAATGTAACTGTTTAATTGTGATGTTGAAATGAATTCATTTGAAAGGCTTCAGGTTCCTGGACTCATCTTTGAGAAGAACCGGCTTAATCATTCAAGCTATTGGTGGAAATTTGGTTGAAAATGTTGTTTTATGGCCTTTTTATTCCCGTTTTCACCTGCCATCACTGACGCCTGATTGCCCCTGCAGGCTTTAGCTCACAGTGACGTCTGTCCGCCTTTTGACGAGACCGTCACTCGACCTTTTCTTTTACAGGATTGGTTGAATTTAAAGTTTTGATTTAGCCTGGGATTAACGAAATACTCAAACTTGGACTACTTGGACTGTCGGTAATTCCCCCAAAAAAGAGGAGGATTACGGAAGTTAAGTGACTTAAACATCGACCACCGCCGCCATTGTTGCGGTAGTCAAACAAGTCGTGCGCGTCGCGAGGCCCGCTGCGCTCTCCTGCCGTCTCGTGGCCTCGTCGCGCAGCGCCGGCAACGCGGCTCTCCACAAAGTTGTCCCTCGGCGGCAGCCGTACGTTGACGGTCAAGACAGACGTGTATCTACACTCGCACGTAAACGTCAAACAGGAAGCGAACCGAACGAACCACCGCCACTGTCAACGCATCGTCGCTCGTTCGCCACGACGATTTACTGATGAATTTGAAAGATGTCGGCCGAATTGACGTTATACTTAGAAAATCATCAGCAATATCCCGCGATGGATGACGAGACGAGCACCATGTCCATCGACCACGGAGGAGAGTGGGGTAAGCTTCGCCAGAAACGGACAACGGATGTAGCGTTGACGCTAGCGTAAGAATATCCGGCTACCAGTTTAGGACAACGATATAACTAAGGTGCCTTTAAAAAAAAAAACATTTTTTGACGTGACTGCGGTTCCATCCCGTAACGCTACGTGTTCTTACTCACTATTCAAGTCGTAGCCGGAACCGTTAGCAGCAGCTAGCGGGTGGGATGACGCAACATGCGGAGCCAGAGTGTAAATAAAACGAGCAACATGGCAACGGCGCCGCGGATGCAAACACTTTGCTGCACAGACGGCTCCCCGCTGCGCGAATATGAACTAAATGATGTGAAATCAGATGTTGATTTTATTTTGAAGGCGGCGTTTTGTCTCCCTGTTAAACTGCAGTGAAGGCTTTTTTTATTTGTATTGACTTGTTTTGTTGTGTGTTGCGTGCTTCTGACAGACATCAGCCTGTTTGATGAACTGGACGACCTGGGAGATGCTGACGAGCTCTTTCAGACCCTGCTGGACGCTGGCTGTGTGAGTAGCTCATTCTCTCAGTATGCAAATGTCCAATGTCACCTGGAACACGATGTACTTGTTAACCACCACAGCGCGGAGTCAGAGATGCAGGTGCATCACTGGCTAAAGTGCTAGCACAGTATGCTGTTTAAGAACACGCGATTCAGGCACTCCACACGTGCTTCTGGCAATCTGCTTTCCTCACACGGCAGAAAACCGTAATAAAGTGGTTTATATGCCCATATACTTGGTTTCTTAGGCCAGTGAGAGTCCAGTCCTGGACTTCATCGACATACCGCAGTGGAACGACGTGGATGCAAGCAGCACCTGCACAGGTACAGTGATACGCGGTGGCGTCTGCGTCATCGTCGCGTTTCGCCGTGAAATTAGGCAAACGGGTACTGACACTAGAAGTGGTCCCATGTCCATCCTTTTTTGACATTTCTATGATGTAACCCAGGTAATCTCAATTCTCAGCTACAATGTTTTTGTTGTTTTTTTAGCTTTTTACGGAAAACTACTGTTATTTATTTACATGAAATACTATTTTCTGAAGTCAACTAACGGTTTGCGATACTTCCTGAAAAAATAGGGAAATTCAGTTAAAAAAATAGTTGATTCTATTACTAATTTAATTGAAAGTTTTCCTATGTGCTTTATGATTTACGGAGAAAACGGGTGTAGCTTATCAATAAGGGATTGTATTAGTAGACTCAGTGATTTATGCTAAATGAATAAAGAAAGGCTGTCAGTGTTGGTGATACACAAGGATAAGCAAATCGCATCTGTCTACGCTGATGCGTCTAAATATACGACGCCTTTGTCCTTGTGCGTCCAGATGGTGAGGTGAGCGTGGACTCTCTGTCACCTGCTTACACGCTGAGCTCCGTCCCCTCTCCTGCCTCTTATGAAGCCCTGTCCCCCTACTTCTATAAGGTAAATCACTGTCTTCTAATGTTGGTCCTTCTTATATTTCAGCAGTTGACTCGTATTTTCAAATGCAAATCTTTTCTTTGCAATTCTGACTGGTTGCGAGTATTTACATGCGTGCCCGGTCTGCGGTTGGAACAGGTGAAAGCTTCATCCAGATGGTGCCCAAAGATGAACAGCTGCTATTTAGTTAGTCGGATACACTATGCACACGCACTTTAGACACTTTATTAACAAAAGCCTTAAACACCTTGTCAAACTAATAATTCGCTGCCTGCCTGAGGTGTGCCTCGCCCGCTCGTTAGATGGAAGGTGCTGACAACTTCAGGTGCATTAGCATAATTTGGCGGGCAGATGTTTTCACACTGTGTCAAAACAAGGACAAGCGTTACATCTTTGTCTGGCCCCAACAGTGTGTGCGCACATTTATCTGCCACCTCAATCACCCCGATCGAATCCAAGGACGTGTTTGTCCACTAGTCTTTGAACGTTAACAAGGACTCATATTCATATTTCATCTGATCTGATAACCGTCGAATTCCGTCAGGCGGTTCTTCTCTAATGAAGTTTGCTGATAACTGATTAAAGGCAAGCATCATGTTTCTACAACTACGTTTGGATGACGATAACAGGCAATTAATGCACAGCTTATAACCGCGGATTTGTAAGTGTTAAGCAGCACAAGACCAAATAATAGAACCCTTTGTGCTGCTTTTGAAAGAAAACAAGATGTGTTCGTATCTAATTGACAGTTTTCTGCTTCCGCATCCAGGAGGAGGCCCTGTCTCCACAGTCGCAGCTGTCTCCCATCTCCGTCTGCTCAGATTCCAGTGGGCTGTCGGTTGTCTCTCCCCCAGCTAAGAAAGCACCGAAGAGGACCAACCAGAACACCCGAGGTGAGGCCACCTCACCCGCCGCACATCTGCTCGTTCAGCTGTCGTCTCTATTTGTACCCTTTGTCCAAAAAAACCCTTGCAGTTTTGCATAATTCTGCGGGAAAAAAAGAAGAAAAAAAACCCTGTAATGCTAAACCATAATTTCCTTACCTTAGCTGGGAGTCAGCATTTCGTCATGTTGACATAAGTGCTCTTTTTTCTTTTTTTTTATCTCACGCCCCGCTCTAACATAACAGCCAGACAAGCTCAGCCTATCAAGAGGCCGATTCCGATTGGCCCGAAGGTTTCCATCCAACCAAAACCGCTGATCACAGCGGTGCCCCTTGCTCACGCTGCAGCCCCCCTGCAGGCCAAGACGATCATTATCCAGCCCCTACAGACTGCTGTGCTGCCTGTGGTCAAACAGGCTCCAATCAACATCCAACCAGCGCCCCCACCAGGTGAGAAGTCGCACTGCAACACGTTGAGACACACTTCCACCGTACTGCATTCAACCATTGCACTGCATTTATTTGAATAGTGGGGTGTTCCTTACTTTTTCCTTACTTTTTTTTAATGTATAGATGGCATGTTATGGCTTTTGTACAGTTTGTCATTTCTGGGAAATTTGGTTCTTTCTTGGACAATAGTTGAATTGTTATGTCACCAGCAGGTGGTGGTATGAGCTTAGTTTGTCTCCTGTTACTCTGCTTATTGTTTGAATAATTGTAAGTAAATGAGGTGATACGAGTTATATTCTTCCTTTTTGTGTCCAAACTATGGCCAAATGTGTGTACATTGAGGGGAAGACAACAATGCTGGGAATCAGCCTTCAGGAATATATAATTGGGGAAGTTTGTTTTTCTAAACCACACGTAAACCAAAGATTATTTATGGGCTACTGTTGCATTTTCTGTGTTCTATGTATATTTTTTCTCTGTGGCTAAGCCAATCTGGTTACATCGACTGCACGTAGGCCAATATAAATACTTATGTCATCGTCTGGGACCCAAGTGAGTGGAGTATCTGAACGCTCTTGACATTAAATTTCAAAATAGTCTTGGTAACGCCAAGACGTCCGAGTTTACGGTCCTAGATGGAAGTCAAGTCAAGCCTGCTCAGTGTCACGAGGAGTGATCCCTGCGCACCAGGCACGATGCAGCAAAGAGACGAGATACTTACGGATGACTTCACATTTTTATTGAGGTTGACCGTTATTTCCGAAAAAAGAAAAAGAAATAACATGCCGGCCGGTGATCCCGAGGCTTTTAATGTCTTTTCCCCTTTCCTCCCCTTGAATACTCAACACACTTCCCCTGGCATCACACACATTCATTAGTAACGCTTCTCCACAATTCGCTCTGGCAGGTTGTTTAGTAATAGAGGTGAAGGTTGAGGAATGGTTCCTTCCACGGTCTTACTGGGCGGGGTGGGCCTCACTGTGGGAAGCGCCTGCATTAACAGGCTCCTTTTTATAAACATGCACAGTATAGTGTTTTGTATTATGGTTTGCTGGTGTCTTTATACGTACATGCATAGAACAACACGTGAGGATTATTGGCCCAACATGAAGGTTTATGACTATAAAACTATAAAACTCACACACCTCCCATCTTGCGATGTAAGTTAAAGACCTCAGGTTGAGATGGTAAACATCTTTTCCACCTGCACTTTAAACACAGAGTGTCACGTTGAGGATAGGGGTTAATGTAGGTCACCGTTGGTGGGGGGGAGGGTCTAAGGGCCCCGGACTGTACCACCTGGATGGATGCGGCTTCTCGATTGGATAGAAGGTTAAGAGCATAAACACTAACATAGGAACAAACTGACAATCACAGTCAGTGTTTATCGATGTTAATAATACGGTAAAAAAAATATGATTACAGCGTAGCCGAGACCCGTAATTTGAAAACGTGCGTGTGTTGTGCGCCCCTTTTTCCCCAGGACGTCCCATAGTGCTGTCTCAGCCCAGCCAGGTGCTCCACATCCAGGCGCCGCAGGCCGGCGCCGCCGCCAACGTGGTCGCCATGCCGATGCTCAGCCAGGACCGGCCCGTCCCCGTCGCCGCTCCCCCGGCGGTCTCCGTCACGCTGCGGGCGCCGTCCTCGGACGATGACGTGAGTCCCGTCCGCGCTCTTTGTCGCTGCGGCCTGCTGCCTTGTTGAACCGCACTGAGGGAATAACACACACAGGGGGGGGGGGGGGGGGGGGGGGTTCGCACAAAAAGGGGCAAATCATGTAAAACAATGTTTTGATTAAGGGTCTGGAAATGTTTTGGGGCCACTCCGTTTGCCTCCCTGGGTTACACCCAGCGTCGGCCCTGAGGGGACGCCACCTGTTTTTCTCTGCCGGAGCCGCGTTACACAAAGTGGTTTGTTCACTTAAAAAACCAACACGGGGGAAACCAGTGTATTGTTGCCAAACCCAATAGGTCCATACTGTTGCTCAGAGTAAATGAGACACAGACTCCTTGACACCCATGTCAACCATTTAACTGTTCTTAAGGGGGTTTTCTGCTCTCAAGCTTTTCTGAATGTGTCAAAGAGTTGTGTTAACCCACCTGCAAGCAAGCAAACAAACAATCCACGGATGGTCATCACTGATCCCTGTGGGGTTTCGTTGGGGAGACGAATGTTATGCGTCTGTGGTTTTATTGAGCCTGAATGGTGTCCAAAAGGGACATTAAGTTTCCCTCCATGTGGGCAATGTCCTCGCAGGACAGCTGCAGTAAACGGGAGACACGCGCGAACACGCAAAGTAAACACAGCCTCCATTTCTCCCCCAGTGCCCCTTTTTGGGTTGTTTCATAACGGCACCCAGATATTCAGGAGTTAATGAAGAAACCTCAAAGTGTGGTGTGTTTTGTGTTCTTTCAGAGTCTTTGGTGGGAGTTTGTAGGCCCTGTGTTTCTGTTTGTTTTCTCTCCGTCGCTCGAGCAAACCCGCAAATGCATCTTTCTGCTCCACCGGATAACGGACTGCAGACCACTTCAGTGTTGTTTCAGGCGCGACCGTTCCTAATAGCTGTCCGATGTCTGACCTTTGACCCGTGAGAAAATCTTTCCTACCCAGCATTGACATTTCGCCGTCTACCTCAAACTGACTTGGATGGGAGAAGCCACGTGTGCCACATTTGGGGCAATTGGATCCCACCGTACATGGATCCGACGCATTGCCCATTGGTGATGTATTTTGGTTTTGCTGATTAACTTCAACTGATGTTTTGCATTTGGTTGTTGTTATTGTTTTACGGATGGTGACAACGTCGAGGAATGCCCAACCTCAGAGGCCAAAACAAATACGCCTCTCAGTCGTTTGTTAAGCAAACCAAGTCAATAAAGTACAAAAGGTGATTAGAGCGGAGGGACTAAAGCCTGTTTTTTTTTTTTTCTCGTTCATTTCTGTGGTGAAAGACATTTGAATGGAGGAAAAATATACTCACATGGCAGAATTTAGGAGTCGTGTAATGATTTAACGTGAGATTATTTATGTTTTGTTTAATGGAAACCTGAAGCCTGAGGAGACCATCATAATGGAGCAAAAAAAGAAGTAGAGAGCACTTGTAGTCAGCAGCTCAACAAGGTCCTCTAACTCCCAGAACAAGTGAGGCTGCAGCAGCAAATCCCTTCAGTGTGTTTAAGGGAGTCGGGGTTTGTTTTTAGTTTTTGCTTTTGAATATGGATGAAAAAAAATCAGCTTGTCACGTTTAAAAAATGTGTTATTTCACCTTTTCTAAAAGTACTCTGCAGTAGTTTCACTGTTAATGGGACTTGTTTCTGGGGCCAAACAAGAGTCCTTTGAGCGATGTGTGTGTGTGTGTGTGTGTGTGTGTACGTGGACGCTCTCGTTCAGATTCACTGCAGCTGTGTTCACTTTATAACCTGGCTGTGTGTTTTTTTAATTTATTTTTTTATACCACAACGGGGTGGAGGACTCTGTGGGCCGTCTGTAAAAGACGACATGCTTGTGCCAGGTGTTACTACGTGTGTGTGTATAGACACTGTTTGTACGCATCACTGTTACATACAGCACTGTACTTTTGGGCTGTAGTTGGCATGTATACCCCCCCCCCTCCCCTGGTAAACGGCTGCTAACGATTACATGCTTCAGACAGGTGTTGTGCAGCTTTGCGACAGCTGTAAGCAGCCATCAGGGATTGGGTCACTGTAATGTAATAAGCTCCTATCCTGCAAGGGATTGAACTGCATTTGGGGAGGTCTCAGCTCCAATGAAGTGGAGTTTCTCAAACACAAGAACACAACGCTTTTACATCTTTTAAGTTGAGGAAGCTTGATCATAAGAAGTAATTTTGTCTCATTAACACTCGTACAGGGAGCACGCGCTGCACAGATGCTGGCAGTTTAACAACAAGGCCTTTAATCAAGAGCACTTGTCCCTCAGCTTCTTGTCCCTGGACTTTGAGCTCATGCTGTTGTTGCCACGTGTACAAGCTGCTATAAAGATATCAAATATATGTATTTTTATCTTTTGCATTCATCGATAATTAGGTACATAATCTTTCGTTGTTAGTACATGTCTTATTTACTATCTTGGATACACAGGATGTTTCTGCAGCTGTAATGTAACTCAAGGAAGTGTGAACTCTGTGTTTTGTTACACACCTCTTTAAAAGACTCTATTATAAATCGGCCTCAAGACGTCAGTCAACTGGAACAAGGGCCTTTGTTTCTCCTGCTGTGCACCTACACGTTTCCTCCGCAGCGCACTAGATTAAGGGTCTGAGTCCTGAAGTGGATTTTTATCTGAAAGGGAAGATCTAAAGTGGATCTCAGGCAGAATTGAACCCAGGTTTACAGTCATGTCACACACGGCTATTGTGCGTTTATGACCTGCAGTGAAACCAGGAACTCGTTAAGATGAGCCCCCTCTTCTGTTGGGCTGGGTTCGGATGTCCTCCCCTCCTCCGGAGTAACCCTCCGGATGCTGGATGAAACGCGTTGACCCTGAACTGCAGAGTGATAGTTGGGATCTGTCGACTCTTGTTCCCTCTCTCTTCACCTGCGTTCAGTCGTCCTGGGGGGGGCCCAGCTCAAGGGCACGTCGGCTTTTCCTTGTTGACTTTTTTTTTTGTTGTTGTTCTCACGGACTAGTTTTAAAAAGGTTGAGAGCGCAGACACTCTGAGAGCTTTATTGAGATGTGACCTTTTTTTTTTACCGCCGGCCCCGCATTTTCCTCCTTGTGGTGATGTGCAGCCCCCCCCCCCCCCCCCCCCCCCCCCCCCCCCGACCCTCCTCTCGCCCCCATTCCCTGCACTCCCTGGTAACCGTTTACTCGCAGCGTTCCCAGGCTCGGCGCTGGTGGCACGGCTCCCAGATTTGGGCTGGGAGACAGAGGGGTTTCTCGGGAGACGAAACACAAATACAGGGATCCAAATAACTTAATCACCAGCGGGGCTGTTAGGCCCGGCATCATGGAGACCTGCCCTGGGGAGGACGAGCGTTTTGGAGAAGGGCCGTGGATGGTCAGCGGAGGTGTCTGGGTCGCACGACAGCCATGGGTCGCGTTAATGGGACCCGGGTCGTGTTACGATCCGAGCTAATTGGGTTAGATTTCAGTCCTTACCTCGAGGGGAAGGAATCCCATTGGTTATCTTACTGGCAACGAGCTGCACAGCTACGCATGCTTGTTTATTTAAGTCTGCATCTTATTTGTTAATGCTCACTGCAAAAATGTTTCAAGTGTATAAGATGCATATTAAGGCAATTGAGACCAGTGAAAAAGATATTGCCTCCGTTTGTGTTTCTCCGATGTGAACCTCTTTCTTAAACACATTTTTCTGCACCAATGGAACGGAGGCATTGCAGGTGACCTCTGAACCTCTCAGGGGATTTTGGTGTAAATATGTTGAAGCGAAAGCTGGATCGTGTGCACTTAAGGGCTCTTTTGGGAGGGGGTTAAGGCCATGATTTGCGGCAGACGCGTCGCTGCCACCGAGACACATCTTGAGCATGTCTGAGTGATTCTGATTCAGCCAGCCGGTGGTGCTTGCTTTGTGAGAATAACAAAGTCGACTCCTCCCGATTCGTTTCTCACAATGTGTTTTCGTCCCGCTTCAGTCGAAGGTGTCCCAGAGGCAGCAGCGCATGATAAAGAACCGCGAGTCGGCGTCCCTGTCTCGGAAAAAGAAGAAGGACTACCTGCTCTCGCTGGAGGCCCGCCTCAACATGGCCCTGTCTGAGAACGAGTCGCTCAAGAGCGAGAACGGCAAGCTGAGGAAGCAGCTGGAGGGCATACTGAGCGAGGTGAGAGGCCCAGCGCTCACTGGATGTCTGGTGACAATTACACACACACACATGTACGCAATGTCTGATGGCCTAAACGTGGGCGCCTGCCGTTCGCCCGCAGAACACAGTGCTGAAGGGCACCGCCCCCAAGAGGAGAGCCGTGTGTCTCATGGTGGTGGTGATGTTCGTCATGATCAACGTCGGACCAATGAGGTGAGCCGGCGATGCATAACAGCTCAGATTCCGTTGAAACCCCAAAAAGCCGTAGCTCAAGATGCATAAAGACAACAATGACTGCAAACAAAATGTAGACGCTGACGTCTTCTGTTAACAAAGGAAAAACGAACAAATGACTCCCCCTGGAGCCGTTACGCAAAAACATTTATTTAAAACCTGGAACATTTCCCACACTGGAGTTGAAGGTAATCAGGATTTGGCAATAACAATTCCCCTTTCCAATGATTTAAGCTATCATCACATGGATAAGACTCGTTATTATTCATTCATTCTC
This sequence comes from Apeltes quadracus, assembly GCA_021346845.1. Taxonomy (NCBI): domain Eukaryota; kingdom Metazoa; phylum Chordata; class Actinopteri; order Perciformes; family Gasterosteidae; genus Apeltes; species Apeltes quadracus. The sequence continues at coordinate 4,083,341 of CM037924.1, read as the reverse complement.
AGTGCGGGAACCGTTTGACAGCCAGGCAGGGTGTGAAGAGACGGCGCCTTTCGGAGCAAAAGAACCAGAAAGATTGAAGCATGTAAACGTGTTTAGTTGAAATCTGTGTGTGGGAAATACATTGTCCGCTCCTCTTTTGTCGTTGCCGGGGTTTCAGGACTTTGTGACTAACGGGTGAATCAGCAAAGTAAACAGTTACCACTTACAGATGTAAATACAAAATCCTTTCAGGCAACGGAAGACCTGTAAGGTTTTGTTTAGCCGTATTTCTCGTGGTGTTAACAGGCGTGACAAATTAAGACGAGTTGGAACCACAGTGAAAACCGCACTGGGCAAAATAGTTGGTTCCGCCCAGCTATCGGATGGAGAGGTTGTGTAATCCCACAAACTCGACCCAAATCCACCTCGGACTATAAGCGACGACTTCTCTGTTCTCATGCTGTGAAAATGTGTGTCCAACCCGGTGCACCGGCCTGCTTTGATAGCTTTCCTGCGCTCTGTGCTGGGAATGTGTCCTCTCAGTTGTTCTGCAGAGCGTCAACATGAAAAAGTGTTTTGTGGAGTAGTGAAATTTGAGTTTGCTTCCCCGACTTTGAGGTGTGTGTGTGTGTGTTTCTGTACCTGCGTTCTCCTATGGAATGTAAAATATGCTTTTGAGGTCGGATCCCTTTTTAAATGAAAAATGCCACCCAGAGAAGCAACGCTGTTGAGTCTAGATCAAAGTTCAGATTCTGCTAGTAGCTGAAAAAAAAAAAAAACTCCTCCTCCTGCGCACAGGAGTTGGGCCACGTGCAGTTCGGCCGCTTAGTCCTCTGTACTCTGTCCCAGTGCGTCCCGATCCGTCCTCACCTGTCTCTCTTCCTCTGCAGTCTGTTTCAGGGAGGCCCGAGCTCACAGCTGGGAGGAGCCTCCGTGCAGCAGGGCGGCCGACACCTGTTGGGTTTCTCCCCGGAGACGGAGGGTGAGGTCGCGATGGGCCCCGACCCCCTCCGCGACAGGTAATGAGCCGACCCGGACGCACCTGCGCCCGGGTCCGGACCGAGCCGGTACAGTTCATTACGGCGCGTATAAACACGCGCAGCGAGCCGATCACCGACTCTGCCCACACGCCTGCAGACCCCCCGGCTAGTCAGCCAGCGGTTGTGCTTTGAGTAACAAGGTGGGAAATGTAAGGTCCCGTCTTGTTTGACATCCGGCTCTGCATCGCCAGTGCCAGTCTGTTTTTCTAAAGGGTTGTATGTTTTTCTTTTTCTTGTTTTTAAATGCGACTGAGGCCCGGCAGTCTCATTTGTAAATTGCACAAATAACATTCATTGTTTGGGTGCGTTCCCCCCCCCCCCCCCCTCCCGGTCGGAGCGTCTTACTGTCGCCCGCCTGGGCTTTGTCAGATCTCGGCATCGGCCATGTTACACGTTAATGCGAACCATTCAGCTGTAGCCTCGGGTTTCCCGGGAGCATTAAACCAGCGCCGGCAGGAAGGAACACATTAGCCTTTACAAAAGGGTTGACAGCACCAACCGCACCGGGGGGTGGGGGTGGGGGGGGGTACATGCAACCTAATCTCAGGGTCCCACTGAAAACGAAGGTGTGTGTGCGGTAAGGTTAATACAAGCCCCTCAGTTAGAGCCGCTTCGGGCCGGCGTGTGGTCTCGTCGAATCCCTTTCTGGAGCTTTTAGAGTGGGCAGACGTTTTGGTAACAAGGCCTAAGGCCCCTCCACCCCCCCCCCCCTTTCCCTTCCTGCAGGTGCGCTCTGACTGGGCACATTCTATGTATAGAATTACACTGTAATAACCCGAGTTCTGTCAGGTCCATTAAGTCAAGAACACGCATGACAATAAAAATGATTTAGGAAACATTTTTATTAGATAGATGCATCCAGTATTGAGTTCAGAATTAAATCTTTGGCGGTGTGGCTCTGTTCAGGGAGTCCTCCGACCTTTCATGAGCACCATGGAATAGCAGGGAGTCAGAGGACAGCAGCGGCATTAGGGAACGCTCACACCGTTTTAGGACTGTGTGAGCTGAGCTATTCCCCCACATGAACAGAGCGGCAACGATGACATAGAAGCAAATGCCACGTTATGCATGACAAGGAGGAGCTGGGGAGGTGGCAGAGGACCGAGCTGCAAGCAGGTAGGAGCAAAGCTGAATCTGCTTTAAATAGGGTGCCCTGTTTGAGTGTAGCCATTACCAAGGGGGAGGGGGAGGTGTTGACCAGCTGGTGCGCTAATCCAGATCAGCTGATGCGGCTCAGCTGGAGCAGATCAGCTGATGAGACCGTGTGTTGGCCAGTAGCGTAAATAGACGCTCAATTTGTTGTCCACGTTCAGACTTGTCGTTGCATCGTGTCAGAATCCACACTTTTACTTTCTCCGCATTAGTTCACGGTAATCAATCAATGAATTAAATTAAAAAGGAATGTTATCGTGCCCACATTGAACCAAAGTTGGTGTATTTCGTTGTTGACAGGTAGTCTCGCTACCATGTAGCCATGTTGGCTCTCGGTTTGCATTCAAAGCATATTGTCAACATGCGGGAATATGTTTTTTGCGCCGCTTCTAGCTGACATTGATGTAAGAGCCTTCGATCAATTATATCTTTTTTCTTCTGCGTTGCAGCTCCGAGGCTAAAGCCCTGATGGTGCTGAAGGACCCCATCTTCCTCAGACCACCTCCGCCCTGCCAGCCGCCCGTCAACCGGACAAAGTGCTTGGAGTGAGTTAACGACGCTTTCACACAAAGGCTTGAATTTGATCCGAAATGTAAAAACACGACTGCACTTTGACCGACAGGCTGGCCCATGAGTTGAGGGGCTGGGTCCACCGCCACGAAGTGCACCAGACCAAATCCAGGCGCACGAGTAACGGCAGTCACAAACCCACGAGGAACATCCTGGTACGAAAACGCATCTAAACGGTGTTCAGAGTTACAAACTCGACCTCCACATGTGATTTAGGGCATGTAAGGTTTTACCTCCTCTTTCACCTTCCCTGTTGGGCTGAGTTTAATCCGGCAGCCCTGAGAAAGTAAACAGAACACTTATAGCCGAGCTGTGGGATTAGTTGCCCCCCTGCCTCTTTTTTTTTTTTCCATCATTTTTTATAGAATCTGTCACGGCAGGTCTAATCCATTAGGCGCTGCCTCGCTCATACATACCCATTCGGCCCTTTCCTTTAAATAGAACTCCAGATGTTGATCTCACATCTGCACCAAACCCTAGATAGTCTGTGTTTCCCCTGCTGTATCAGAAGGGTAGTTTGACGCCTGAAGGGTTTGAAGCTCATTCTTCTGTGTTTTTCTCTCTTGTAACAGAAAGCCGAGAAAAGGGAGAGTGCCCAGATGGTGACGGTCCAATACACAGAATCCGCCGAGGAAAAGTAAGTAGAGAGGCCCGTCGCGGCGTAATTGGCTCTGAGGGAAATGCCTTTTAATTAAGCATTTAGAGTGCACAATATAGGGGCAGATGTACACTAACTTCTGCTTGTGCCGTGCGCTGTGTAAAACAATGGCTGTTTAGAGCGGCAGACTCTATTGTTTATTGTCGACGCGATTCTTGTAAACAGGTTTCCCAAAGCAGCAGTAGACATAACAAACTGGTAGGTCTCATTCAGTTGTAACTGACCAAAAAAGGGCTCCTTTAATGGCACCGTAATGACAAATATCACCTCGGCCTCTGTTTTCAACGTTTGCGTGCTTTTCAGATTTTTACAGTCGGTCCGATTTACGCTCCGCAGGGCCACCTGTTCGCCAGATGGAAAATACACAAGAACCATTCCCATTTTGAGCACCACGCGTTGTTCCTTATGTTCCTTATGTAACTCGTTGTACCACATGGACTGTTGATGGCTCCCCACAGTCTGCAGAAGCTTTTTTTTCAATTTTGTACATCAACTGTTCTCAACAAAAAGCAGTGAATTCTCATATTTGTGTACCTGGAGCGAAAAAAGATTTCTGAATTGGCCAAAACCCCTTTTTCCTGGCACGCAACACCGATCATCAGCGTTTCATTAGTGGTAGACGTGTCGCTCTCTCTTCTCCTCGTTTCTGCGCATGTTTCCAGTGTCGCTCAATTGTTTTCTGTGGTGCTTCGTCAAACAGGAGTCCCGGGAGTGAGCTGCAGGTGTACTACGCGCCCCATCACACCTACAGCAACTTCTTCGACGAGATCAATCGCCGTGGCGACACCTTCTACGTGGTGTCTTTCCGCAGGGTAAGTTTCCGCGTTTCCCGATGTCGGGGTCCGAGCGGAGGAAAGTCTTGACGCAGTAGTTCAAGTAACACTAGAAGAGGCTTCAATGGACCGCTTCAACTAATCAACCTCTGACCTTTGACCTTTTTTCTAACGCGTGTCCCCACCCGGCGGTAAAAAGCAAGAGATGATAGGCTGAGAGCGGGGGGGGGGGGGGGGGGGCTTTAGGAGAGGGGGGTGTAACTACCACGTTGCAGTCCAGTTTCCTCGGTCCATTTACAATCATCAAGCCTGTGCGCTGGATTTCTTGGCGTGGCTGAATGTCACTGTTAATCCTCTTTATTCTTTTGACCATTTATTCCACAATTGAGACTCTGGACCTGCGTTTCATATTTTTTTTTTTTTTACTTTTGATGTGCCTGATCACACTAAAACTATTTGATTTGTTTGGGTTTGTCTCTTTTTCCCCATTTATGAAACGCAAATCCTTTTTTATCAAGAAAGAGAAAACACATTTGCTGGAAGTGAACATTTTTTCCTTTATTGAGTTTTATCCATTTTAGTTTGTCCCATTATCCGCCAAATAGGACTCATTGTTCTAACGAACATTTCCCAAAAAGTTAAAACAATTAAAACGAAGTTTTGTTTTTTTCACCCCACAGAAACACGTTTGGTCACAACTCCAACCAGCTCATATCGCACTCGACACCTCTTTACGACGTTAAGCCCTTAAATCCTCAGAGAGTTTAGTTCTGAAGACCGAGCCCCCCCTCGTCTCCAAGCACGTCGCGTGGGTCCGGCCCTCCATCGTCATGGCGACAGCCGGCACAATGGCAGCGATGGTGTCCCCGGGGTTGAGGGCCTCTGTAGGTCAAGTGGCTGTCAGTCAGGTTCTAGCAGCTCCGCGTTGCCTGAGCGGTTTGATGGAGGCTGTTATTGTTGAGGAAGGTTCAACATTGCATCTCAAAAACCCTCATCGCATTTTTTAAAATGTCACTACACTCGAAAACCCAAAGATATTACATTTGCAGTCACTCAAGACAAATAAACACAGAGGATCTTCACAATCCAGACACACTCCAGAATCAGCGAGTGGGATTAATCCATAACAGAAAAGATGATAGTTTAGGGACCTGCTCTCCATCATAACCTTTGTTATTCTCACAGACATGGATTTGCTTTCCACAGCGTGTTTATTGGCCTGCATTTCGTCCCCTGGCGTCTCGGGCAAAAAAACGGCTGTGCTTTCTGTTTTTCTTACGGTTGATGTTTGACGTTAGGAGATCGCCAAAGCTCTGGATCAAATTTGGGATTTTGTTTGGGATTTTTTTAAAGCCAATCGCGGCTCCGGTCCCGCGGGGAGGGGGGGGGGGGGGGGGGGGGGGGGGCTGGGCTGCTCTCGGCGTGCTCGTGCCAGCGGCTGGTTTCACTCTGCACACGGCACGCTCGCGGAGATGACCGGTCTCCGTGCAAGGTTGCTGCCCCCTTTTTTGATAAATTCCTTACCAGCGCCGTGATGGAAACCACAACTCCCAGCAAGACCAGAACATGGATACCGCTCTCACTTGCTTCCCCGCTGGTGTTGTTTCAGCAGCTGCGGCTTTGTGGCTCTGTGGCCGTGAGCCTCGGGGGTGAGGTGGTGGAAACACCGGCTGCTTTCCCCCCCCGTGGGCCGTGTCCCGTAGGGTTCAGGCGAAATTCACCTGTTGTCACGGCAGCTGCAGCTGTTATGATGATGATGATGATGATGATGATGAGCAGCTACGTGGTTGGTCGTGCATCCTCTCAGTCATGTTGAGCATTGATTACCCCGCTTTCGGTGGCTCACAGTGGATCCTTTTTTATTCCTTGCAGTGTTGAGATCGCGTATCACGCAAACCCTGCACGCCGAGACGCTACTAATGGCGGCGCGTGAGATAACCGGCGCCATAGTGTCATTTGGTATTAAAAGAACGCTGACGCACAAAAGCCACCAAACATGTGTTCTGCTTTTCTTTACATTCCCTTTATCCTCATATACACGTAGCTCATCTTCTTCCCACACATCAATACGTCTCCGTAATTGTACGTTTTCTACGTTGCCAAACTGCAAGTGAAATCCTGAATACTGTGCTCAGGTCAGGCAACGTTTTGTCTCTCTTTTTATTTATTTTTTACCAATTGAGGGAGGGAGGTTTTATTTACTAGCCTGTTATTAATCATTGCACTGTTTAAATGCCTCGAGTTATGGCTAATGGAAATTGTTGAGGAATACTGAAGCTCCCAGATGACCATTGCATCATTGGTGACCTCTGTAGGCAAACTCACGTCCTCCCTCTGGCTGACCTTCTCCTCTTTGTCCTCAGGATCATCTTCTCCTTCCTGCCACCAGCCACAACAAAGGAAGTCGACCCAAGATGTCCCTGCTGTTGCCAGCCATGAATATTAACGGTATGCACACGACGTCACGCGGATGAAAGGCGAGCGGGGAGCGAAGCCAGGAACACGTCTCCCGACAGGAATGCGTGGCTTGTTTTCCGTGCGACACTCGACACTCCTCTTAGCGAGGCGGGAGCTCGATGGGCTCATTCGAGCGAGCGTTTTCGGGGTGACTTTGATCCCCCTTTCCAATCCGTGCTGGTTCTTTTATAGATTTTCCTTTGCCAAAAGGTTTCTTTCATTTTGTGGCGTCTTATTGGTTTAAGCGCTTTTTGCTCCCCGCCTCCCTCTGAGCCCTTTGTGCTTTCTGTTACGTGCTGAAGCTTTTGATTACGCTTTTCGGTTGCCTGTCTGTTCCCCACACAAGGCACAAACATAAAAAAATAAAAAGCTTTTTAGTTAAGTTCAAATAACTATAATACTATAATAACTTCATTCTGGCTAAATAACAATCAGCAATATAACTAATTGATTCACCGACAAAAATGAGGAATAGTCCTCATCCTTTAACCTGGGCTTTGGGTATCGGCAGACATCAAGTGCAAGAGGCAACAAAGGAATATGTCAATATAAATTAACTGATTTGTTGTTAATAATTGTACAGAACTGGCTTGGTAAAAAGATATTTAAGAAAAACCGCAATTGGACCTTTTGTAAGGAACACAAATATTTTATACAGGAAATATCATTCCTGTAAATGTATGTAACATTGAATTGATTGATCCATCCGGCGCTCGCCCACAGTGCTTCACTGCTTTGGGAACAGTTTGCTGTCCGCGTCGTCGCGTGCGGCGAATCAGAGCAGCGGTCGAGGTTCGGGGGAGGAAGGTGGTTTCCAGCAGCTCGTCCGAGATGCAATCACCCGTTCATTTGGCCGACGGCCCCCTGGAACAAAACCCCCCCGTAAACACTTTAACAATGGTGCTCTGGAGGTACGCCTCCGTAACCCAACGCCAAATTTACAGAAACCGGACTTGGATTGGCGCCTTTTTTAACCACTAAAATATACAGACGTGTCTGATTTCCGTGATCTCATCATAGGATTTCCTCCGTGGGATCATCGACACCACGGTGTGTCAAAGTCATCACAGCTTTCAGTGGAAAGTCGCCGTCGTCTTTGTCCAACCGCTGCAGTAAGTCGTCAGGTGGCTCGATATCCACGGCAGCCGATTGGACGATTCGACCAGTCAGTGGAATATGAGGATTCTACTCGGCACGTGGCCTTTTTTTGGGGGGGTTTGTGTTCTTGGTAGAGGGACTTTAAGAGAGGAAGATTGATTAATTGATTGAGGTAAACATTGTTCTTGGTCGGTCTTGTCGGGGGGGGGGGAATGCTGGTCACATGTTATTGAAACGGCAGTGAATAGTGAAATCCAAGTCCTCCTCTGCAGCTAATTGTTGAACCGGCCAAACAAAGGTGGCATTCAGGGAAAGATACCGAAAGTCCGTACAGATTCTTGGCCAGCTGAAGGAAAAAAAGGGCCTTCGGCTCGCGTGATGCGTCAGGCAGGCGGCAAATGCAAAACATTCAGGACCAAAAGTTGGAAACTTGTTTCAGGCGCTGGTGTGTCTGCAGCGAACCACCGGATGGATCACACGGTGTCTTTTAGAGACAGGAGGTCTGTGGTAAGCACAGATGCACGTACGGTAGCTTCCCTGTTCAGCCCCCCCCCATCCCCCACACAGATGGCCGCCTCGGAGTCGCTGTCTTTGAAAACTTTTGAGGTGATCTAAAAAATGGACAGCACGAACGCTGTCCTCTCCCTGCAGCCGGATCGCTCCACGGCGGAGGATAATGCTTTCCAGCTCCCTGTAGCTGCTCTCCTTCAGGAATGCCTTCCTCCTCCAGTCACTAAATGGTTTTCATCTGGAGGAGGTGGAAGGAGCGAGCGTTTTCTTTCCCTGACGCGGTCAGCGAGGGCGAGGACCTCGAGGACACGAGGAGACTTTGAAGGGAGCCGTCGCTCCTTTCATGTGAAAAGTAACTTGCCCATGACCGCCTTTTGGTTCCATCTAAAGACGCATCCAACTGAGCAGTGTCTCCACACGAGGACTCTGGGGTTTGTTTATTTAACCCCCCCCCCCCCCCCCTCCCTCCCCCCCCCAATCAATCGAAGCGACATGTTTGCAGGGGAGGAATGCGTCGGAGGTGACATCATCGGCAGGTGGACCGCCGTCTGAGGTTGTGGACGTGCACTGTAGCTAACGGGCAGCTTCCACTGGGGGGGGCTTCAAGGTGGAGCTCTGAAGAAGATGAGGGGACGGGAGGGGGGATGGTGGGGGGTCACATTTTCCTACTCCTCTAATCCAAACAGACATCCAGTGGTCCGAAAAGCAGAGCACACTTAGCAACCCAAATGTTTAACCCTTGCAAAATTACTCTTGTGCAAGTTATTCTTTTGCTTCAAATAACCCCCTCCCCCTCCCCCACCTCCCCCCCGCCCACCATCTCCCCTCCCCCGCCCACCCGAGATTCACTCTCAGGTTTCCTCGGATGCATCGTGGCCAGACAGCAGGGTTCCATCAGCGCACAAACAGCTCACTGTGTCGCAGAAACCTTCTGGAATATCTCCAAAGGGCCCCAGTAGAGAAGGGGAGGGGGGGGGCATGCGGGCAGATTTGGCAGCTTCTTCAGAGAGCGGCTGTCTGAAAGCCGTGGCTCGTGGCCGCGTGTTTGTGTGTTTTCCTCTTTCACTGTTCATGCGTCTACGAGCAGTCGGCCGAAATAGGGGCTGTTGTGACCTCATTGAGCTACGTGGAGATGCACAGAGAATCACCTGCACAAGGGGCTTTTGTGTTGTCGGTGTAGGGTCTCATAAGTACACGTCCGTGGAAATTCTGCCGAGAGGCAGAAGAAGCCGATGCCTTGCACAGGTGTCCCGGAAGAGGACTCGGAACAAGTCGCAGCGCTCACGGGGAATTGTTAAGACGCCCACGGCTCCATTTCTGAGTCGTAAAAGACCATTTTCTTTACCGTACGCCGTGAACTTCCGAGGAGGAGCCTCAGCAGTTACACTGTTTGTAGGTCACACATGAGGATGATTTTGTGAAAATGTGCTCATGTTTGATTAAAAGCTTGTGTTTTTCCAAACACAATAGCCTGACTCATCAATATCAATCTCTTTCTCGGCAGAGTTTCTTCTTTCCCTCTGAAGGATTCTGACTCATCAGTAATTCCTCACACTTTCCCACACTAGAGTTTCCTCTCGAATGTGCATGTCCTGCTCTCGTTGAGGGCTGCTCTGTTTATCTCCACGGTGGCGTAGGCCAGAATATGAATCACCTTTTGGACTCTGAATTTGACCCCCTCCCCCTCCACGCCGTCATACGAGCCCCCATCTGTGTGTCTCCAGTGGATTTGTCGAGTTGATCCTAGAGCCGCGAATCCGTCGCAGAGGAATCAAATACACGCCCACAAGTGAATCCACAGCGACTAACGTGCGGCTTTTTCTCTCCTGCCGTTACAGACAGCATCATCCGGGACAAAGACTACGAGGTGATGATGCAGATCGACTGCGACGTGACGGACACGCGGATCATCCACATCAGGTCCTCCACCATCCCACCGTTGCTGCGGGTCAACCGCACGCAGACGGTCTACCGGCACTCCCCCACCGACAGCCAGGCCCCGCCCCCTGTCGGCGTGCTGATGGGCTCTGCTTGATTGGCGCAACACCGCTGGTTATTATTTATAACTCATCGCAGAGCCAAACCAGAAGATAACAACCCCACCGCATACTTGTTTTTAGGCGCGTGTAATGAAGTTTATTTAAATTCGGGCGAACTCTAAAGAGTTCTAAAGAGGGTCTCGGCGGACGTTTGCTCCTTGTGTGGCAACACTGCCTTCTTCACACAACCCCAGCTGATGCCCCACATTCGGGTAATTGCTTAACGCCAGGGGGCTGAGCATTGAACCCTGAGTCACCCCGTCATAACACAAATACTTTCGCCCCTGAGCAGCGCTCCTCGAGGTTGATCTCTCAGGAAGCTGCAAAGCCAGAGGAGAAAAGAGAAAAGCATCACACACACCGAGGATCGATCTCACTGGGGAGGCATTTGTTTGTTGCCCCGAGACAAACAAACAAACAAACAGAGTGGAGCGTTGTAACGGTCTCTCTCACTCATTCCAAGCCTGTTGGCGTCTCTGAATAAGAATAATTGCGAAGCCGTGAGAGACGCCAGAGGAATTAGACGCGTCCGCTAGAGGCCTTCTGTGAAGTCAGGAAGTCAGGTGATCTGTGAACGCCAGCAGGCTGCCACTAGGCTGTTTGCTGGTTTCCATCATTCAAAGGTTCGGGTGCGCAGTTTTTTTCTCCCAGTTTTTGTGGTTGCACTGTATTTCTCTTATTGAAACGATTTAGAGACTGTATATATTTATTAATATTATGTTACAGTGAAACCAACTGCAACTGCAGTGCGATCCAATTGCGCCTTTCTTCTTTCAAATTGATTCAGTCAAGGTTTTTTGACATTTTCTCGATCCATGAATATACTTGTGATACTTTTTATTGTCTTATAAAATGTCAAACCGATTTAAAATTTCATCTGGTGGAACCCAAAGTTTTATTCGCAAGAAATGAACCGCACCTTCGCTTTGAAACCTAATGCCTTTTAAAAAAGGCAAAAATGCAATAAATGCATTCATTTGAGCCCACATTGAATTGAAACCCAGTAGTCTGATTTCTAGTGCTAATTTGTGGTAAAGATGTCCACTATAAATGCAAATTTAACTGCATCTTAGAAATGTTTTTGCAAAGTTTATATTATATAAAAAATGATACATGATCAATATATGTACTTTTTATATGTTGATAAGGCAACATACTATATGTGTGGTTGTTTAACAAATGCCCTTTGTGTTTTCTATCGGTGTAGTGTCATTTCTATTTTTCACATTTTAGTTTCAAAAGCGTATTTGATTTGACAAATTTCAATGCGTCCACTCAAATAGCACAATGAAAAATGAGTTTTTTTTGTGTTTTATGTGCATAAACCAAAATAAACACTGGATTTTACTATACCTTTTGGTGTGTATTTGTTGGCCAATTGGGGGAAATGTTTGTTTCTTCCACAATTTACATCCAACAATCGCATACGTTTATATAAATGCATTTGCTCATTTTGCCCGGCTGTTTTCCAGCCCCGACAGTCGAATCAACATGCACACGCTTCTACTGACGTTGACTTTAAAGTGATTATCCAAACAAAGGAGACTTCTTGTGTCAGTATTTACCAACTTTAATGCAGTCAAAAACCATCTGATGTGGATGGGATGAGTGAGCACCTGTGATGTCACCACACGGTCCCGGGTCATAACAACGAAGTACAAAAACGGAAACATGAAAGAATTGGTTCAATTGCGTGAATTGTATTATTTTTTACAGTATTACAATATACAGTTCAAGTTGATGTGTTAACAGGAATCAATGTTCTTTTGCGGTAAAAATTCAAACAAAACAATTTTGTCTCCATATAATTCAGTACATTTGTACATCTGACCCTCATTTGTCTCCCAACAATAAAAGCAATGTGGACCGATCTACAATCCGTAACCATTCAACTCACTTTTTAAACTACGGCTCTACGTAGGCGAACTTGATGCCGTACGTGACTTGGTGCCCGTTGTCCCACGCGTACAGGACCCCCTCCTTGGGATTGTAGTCAATCTGCGTGGTGTAGGTGTAGTTGTTGGTGAAGGGCATTCTGGGAGTCATCTGAGTGTTTGTGTGCGTGTCGAAGGCGTATTCCAGTCTGGCGTCCCTCTGGTTGTGCCTGTCCACGGCGTAGAGGACGCCGCACACCACAAAGCAGTTCCCGTAGCGCTCCCGCCGGAGCCCCGTCCTCCACGTGGTCTCCCGCCGCGTGCTGAGGTCCGAGGGGTCCAGCCGGCTCAGGACGATCACCTCCCGCAGGAAGCCCTCGTCGTCCAGCGCCGGGTAAACGATCCACAGGCCGCTCTCGTCCGCCGCGAAGTCGACCTCCGAGTGGCGGCGCCACTCCCACGGCGACGTCGCCTCGTCCACCAGGGCGTCGTGCAGCATGGTCCAGGCGGCCACGTGGCGCAGGCGCAGGTCGAACTTGATGATGTCCCGGGAGAGCGCGCGGTTGTAGTAGAAGGCCCCGCCGTAGACCACGTGCCCGGTGCCGATCCAGTGGTACGGGAGCTTGTAAGAGTTGGTGAAGCGGCCTAGAAAACGGACAAACGAGACTCCCTTAAAAAAAAAAAAACACCAAAGAAATCCGGCGAGCGCGTCGACCCCGCTCGGCTCTGACCTTGCTTGAAGACCTGCAGGTTGCGGAACTCCAGGAGGTTGTTTCCGTAGAGGAAGTTTGTGACGTAGATTTTGTCGCTGTCCGACTTCGGATCCTTCATCCACGCCCCTTCGTTCCTGCCGTAGGCGTTGTGAGTTACTGGCTCCGAAATGGTTGCCAAAGTGTCCTTACACTCCCCTGTGAGAGAGTCAGAGAGCCGTGAGCGAGGATTCACAGGCCGTTTGTTCGAAGCCACGGCTGAAAATAATTAGAGGTTTGTGTTTTAACCGGCTTGTGTCACGGAATGCTTGAGGTTTTCCCCAAAGGACCGAGCGAGGAATCGCTAAGTTTAAAGATTTACAGAACAATGTATTAGTTCGTGAGTATGAAAACTGTTACGGGGTGATTACGGCAAACCAATTACAGCAAATTATAACAGGGATCTTTTCTTCTTTGGGCAAAATCTTTGCTGTCAAACTCTTGTAAAGTTTTTTCAGACCTTGGTTCGCCATGACACCTGGTAAAGATATCGACTTTTTACATCTAGCGCCAAACGCCAAACAGTGTTTACATACGTGTTTATCGCTGATTGGGAATGTTAACTTGCTAAACCAAGAGGGTGAACACAGAAAATGATTTGGATTCTTTTTAAAAGCGCGTATGCATTTGGTGTTGATTTATTGAACAGCAAAAAACTTACCAGGTTTTCTTGAGGGAGATTCCTCCTGCCTTTGCATTGGCTCCTCTGATCCCTCCCCATCTTCCTCTTCCCAGCTCATTTTAAATTTCGGTTTGACTTGAGCGGCCTGTCTGGTGGTGGTGGCGGCGGCGGTGGTGCTGATGGTGGTGCTGATGGTGCTGGTGGGTGCCTCTGAAGGAGGCGTGGTCCCAGGCGTGGTGACAGGCACAGACGTGAGAGGAGACAAAGTGACCGGTGTGGTTGGAGGCAAAGCGGAGGTTGAAAAGAAGGCGGATTCAGTTTCCTCTTCCGGCGTCGTGGCAGCAGCCGCCCGGGTGGGGGGCGGTGGTGCGGAAGCTGCGGCTGGCTGCATTGGTGCTGCGGTGGTTGCGGCGGGAGGCGGAATGGTAGTCGAAGCCTCGCTGGCTGCGTTTGGTGCACGACTGCCTGAAAGAACCGCGGTGGCGCCGGCTGCGCTTTGCGTTGGGTTTTGGGGCCCCCGGGTGGAGGGTTCCGTCATGGGGGTCGGTGCGTTCGGCGTTGGGAATGCTGCTAGGACTCCTCCCGGCGCTGCACCTTGGGACACCCGTGTTGCGTTCACTGTCGTGACGGTTGTTTCCTCGGCGGTGATGCTCGACGAGGTGCCGGGCGGTTCGGTCGTCGGTGTGGAAGCGGTTGGTTTGAAGGTGGCGCTTTTCGCCGGGGGGGCGTCGCTGTGCGCCTCTGTAGCCACTTCGACAGATGTTGTTCCAGAGGCACCGTGGGAATCGTTGCGAGTCTGTGAGCCGGGATCAGGGACGTTTTTTAGTGGCGTTTTCTTTGTCGGAAACGGCAGCGGTGCCGCCCTCGTCCTGGGGCGAGGGACTCGGTGTTGTAAAAGACTCTCTTCAATGAAGAGGTTAATTGTGCCGTCACCACTGAATCCATGATACTCAAAAACTAGAAGAAAAAAAATATGACTTTTAAATCATCCAATACCATTGAAATGGTGTGTTAATGGGTCTCTGAAATCATAAAAACAGCAGAAGCTTGACGGAGGGATTGCACTCACGGTTCTCCCCAGGTTCTCCATCATCGGCCACCATGGGATCCGGCTCGGATTTGTAAAAAGTCATTCCTCTTATGATCATTCCGTTGGGGCCGGTCTTTGCCACCGGAGGAGCCTCCTTGATGTCCACATCTCTGAGAGTCACCGGGGGTTTGACTTCAACGACGGGAGCAGATCCGTCCGTCTTCAAGGAGGGAGGATTTCCCACAATAAAGGTTTCATACCGTTCCTGCCAGTGGACAGGACAGATGGATAACTTTTATGAGGGGAAATAAAACATTAACCGGTGCGACAGAATGCAGACGAATTAGACCGATACATGCGTTTGATTCCATAATGGGCCAGTGAGAGTTTTATGTGAGTGGTTTCAGAAAAAGAAAAACAAGACATTATAAAAGCTTTGTGGTGGTGGTGGACTTCAACCCAGCTTACTTTGAGAAACCCAACCAAATAAAATATTTTGTTCCAGCGACACACTGCTTTCTTTTTGCTTCAGCGAGCTCATGATTACATTGTGACATCACAACAATCAGACAGAGTTTAGACAAACAGAGAGTTGAGCCAGAACCTTTTTTCTGAGGAAATAAATTGGCAACACTTAAAACGTAGGTACTAACTTCTCAATGCAGTGATGGATTCAAATGGATACCTTGCTTTGAATGTTTACCAGAATTCTGTTGTCAAAATACGTTAACGTCACCTTGAGGTCTTTTTTTTATTGCTGCCTTATTATAGTAGAGTATAAAATAAAGCCCTTTACCCTTTTATGTGTTAACTCTTTGATACAAGATACCACTTACATCTGGGTCTCGGTGCGCTGCGGTCCTGCTGACCTCGCTCGGTCTCTCCTGGGCCTGGTCCTGGGCCTGCTCCTGGGCCTGCTCCTGGGCCTGCTCCTGGTCCTGCTCCTGGTCCTGGGCCTGCTCCTGGGCCTGGGGGGTGGTGGGTGGGCTTTCAGTCGCATCCGCCTGGATCTGAGGGCTCTTCTGGGGCTTCACCTCGACCGCGGTGTGGTTCAAAGCTACTGCCTTCACACAATCACGCACAAATGCAGACGTTAAGAGGAACTGCGTGCAGCTTTTTCTTGAAAAATTTGACTGCAATCGTCAGCAATCGTAATCGTAATGACAGAAGGAAATCTCAAGTCATTCTTTTTTCTTCACCGCAGATATTTTAACTTTACGCCGCTGCTTCTATGTATCCCAATAGGCGACTAGTGTGAACAGTATCAGGACCCCGAACCTCCAGCGGATAGACGAGGAACCAGCTAATGGTCATAGGCTCAACATCCCAGAATGCATTGTTAAAATAAATATCAGTGATACAATTCTCAACCAACGACCTCAGGTCATACCAGCACAGCTGAGAGTAATAAAAGTAAGCAAGCGGCTTCTTCACGCTAAGACAGTGATTGTCAAAGTGTGGTACCACTAGAGGGAGCCCCGCGTGCCATCGCGGGGCTCCCTCTAGTGGTACGCCAAAGAATCACTGAAGTAAATATTAAAATAAATAAATAAATAAATAAATTGGTCATTATGGTGGTACTTCGAGAGCCAAGTGAGGTGGTACTTGGTGTAAAAAGTTTGAGAACCACTGCACTAAGACATTGCAGGTGCAGTTTGAAATATTTCTGAAATAAAATTATACATATGATTTAAAGCACCTGATTGCTGTTCTATTCCTGAATGAACCCCTCATCACGCTAAGGACTGTGAGTTTTAAGCCGTTCCCTTTGAACAGAACCATTTACTCGATTAAAATGACTATTCTTTTTTAAATTTTCATACTTTAATACGTTCAAAGTATAAAAAAAGACCAAAGATGGTATTTTATTTGTGTGAGAAAAACTTCCACGTGTGATGGAGAAGTCTTTGCACTCCTTCAAAGTCCAGCCCCTAACAAATGTGAAAACGGGCGCAAAGACTTGTGTTGAATCCAGAATCCCCCCAAAATATAAACACACCTGCAAACCAACAGTTTGCAGCAAAATAAATATTTGCAACCGTCGTTGCAAAAGTTTTTTTTTTCTGTACCTTTTCCACGGTGTCCATGCGATCCAGCAGCTTGTTGGTGACGGAGTGCAGTTTCAGGAGGTCCATGCCATAGAAGGAGCCCTCCAGCAGCTCCAGAATCGTGGAAAGCTGGAAATGAGCAAGTTGATTCCGTCAAAAAAAAACGGGTTGCACCGATTCAAGACGCGCCACATGAACGGGGTTCTATTCCCAGCGCGTCCGAACCAGGGCACGTTGACCCTTCACCTTGACATTCTCTTTCCCGGCTTCTCTAAGTCGCTTCAGCCTGAACTCTCCCTCGCACGGGTTGACTGCTGACGGGGGAGCGATGCACGCGCACTTGCACTGCGGCCCAGATGTGATAGTCTCCACGGTGTAGAAGTCGTGCGCGGCGGCGCTGCCTTCTTCTATCCGCCGGCAGGCGCTCCTGCTCAGGGGTCTGACAACACATTTACACCGACAGTCAGAGCCTTCCGAGAGGGCTTTCACTTTGTCATAATCACCCAGCAGCTACGAAGAGAAGAGGACGGATGGATTTTGCATTTTTGTATTTTTACGCACGAAATCATGAAATGTTTGTAAAAACGTGCGAAAGAGGGATGCTTCATTTTACCTTAGAGAGGATGCTCTCCCCGCCGTCTACCTCCTCCTGCAGCCCGTAGTTTTGCGCTGCATCGCGCTCATATTCGGACCTGGGGTCGGGCCGCCGGGTCTGCGGCGCTGCAGAGCACCGTGGAGAAAACGCACAGCAGAGGACCACGACGACGCACAGCCTGAACGTCTGGTACATCTTGTGAAGCTCACGGCAAACAAATGTTGCAAGTGCGCGAGCAGGCACAGCCTGCCACAAGTCACTGTAGACGCCAAGGAAATGCCAAGCATTGCCTACTTCTGGCTCCAAAAAAAGAAAGCTGAATCCAGGGGATCCATCAGTTAGCGAAGGGAAGCTGCGCAGCGAGAAGGCATCTCGCGAGGAGAGACAGGTCGTGCACTCCGTGAGGGAGCGGCCGGCATCTGCTGCTGGAGGCGCGCTGACAGGAGGCGGAACCGATCAGACGGCCGAGGAGGAGTTAAAGCTGTCTCAAATGGCAACTTTTATTAGTGAGAAAAATACTGAAAAGCACCGAACGCCTCAGCTTTATCTTGATCTTTGCTTTTGGTTCGAAAAGGATAGTTTGAGGTCAAATGCAAAGTAACCTGTTGCATATGGATTTGATGCTTCTTAGGCTCCACATAAACGCCCAGCTGTGGTTCTGCCGCCATCTACCGGCTGGTGACGGCATTACAGTGACAAGGAGGCGTTCAATTCCTTCATTCATGCAGTCTGCCGTTATGGGTATTTGCGCCCCCATGTGGCCAACCTTGGCAGTGAACTGTTGAATTGCTCAATAGGCACCTGTTGATCACGTCATTCATCAGTACCAGCTGTGCCTCGTAGCGGATTTTTTTTTTTCTCGAACGGGGTTGTAAATAGTTGACGTGTTCACTTGACTAACACGTTGAACGTGTTTTGATATGAAGCAGCTACACTCACGTTCTTCTAATCATTAAATGGACACCAAACCGTGAGTACGCTGCTGAAGGAAAGGCGCTTCAGTTTGTCCTGCACATTTCTGGGCCTCAAAGGGCTTTAAGAAGGAATTCATAAAAACAAAACATTTTAAATCACCTGTTTATTTACACTTTAAGGCACATCCAATTCCTGCTTATATTTTCATTGAACCCCAATTGTAGTGTGATCATATACAGTCTCTCATTGTGATGCTCGTTTACGTTTAAGTATAGAAAAAGTTTGGTTAAGGCCTGTGGTGCCCTGTCGTCTTGAGTATGGCAGAATAAGACATTTGTGGCTAAAAATAATAAACCCCCGTGTTGTGACACCAAGAGAATAGCTCTTTGTGATGCAAAAGCCCCACTGAGCCCCCAGTGGAACTATAATTACGTTTGATCAAAGAACTACATGGTATAAAAGCACCACGAGTAAAGTCCGGAATTTCTGTTCCCCCAAACATCCCAAAGCCTAAAATTTCATTTGTGCTTGATACCTTAATCTGTAGTGAGCTTCATTGTAGTAATTTTAAGAAACGTGTGGCCGTTTAGAACCACTGAACGACTAGTCCCTCTGTGACAGATTGGCGGTAGTTAAGTGCTGGGATTAAAAGTTCAAGAGGGACTGTTTAAGTCCCCTAGCAGCCTCCACGTTCTATGTTCTGCTCTGCTGCCACAGGCAGGATGAGGTGAGAAATGCGGCTCCACAATCCACCGTACTTGTCAAGGTCCATCCTGTCAAAAGATACCGGATGGCCTTCGGAGAGGAACTTTTTCTGCAGGTGGTCGTCCACCATCTCTTCTACGGCAGTCAAACGAGTCTCAGCGGGAATCTCCTCTTCCTCCCCCAGCAGCACTGTGAAGATCATACACGTCTTCTTGTAGGCGGCGTTCTCGTGGTCGCAGTAGCGGTAAAAAATGAGGGTGGCGCCCGGGGGCAGCTCCTCGAAGCGGTTAATGACGGCCACGGGTTGGTCGCCTTCGAACGCTCCCCGCAACTTGCTGTCGATGTCCAGCTTGACCTGGTCGCTGTCCTCGCTGGCCTTGCCCGCTCCGTCGATGTGGAGGACGGAGGCGTTGAGAGACGACGAGAAGGCGGCGGCCAGCATCTGAGCCAGGCAGCGCATCGTCCTCTCGCCGCCGCGGCCCGCCGTCAGGATCAGGCTGACCGGCTCGGTGGGCTGCGCCGTTTGGAGGTGCCTCGCCAGGTGGATCTTGCTCCGGGTCCAGAACTCCGCGCGCTGATGGGGGAACTGAGTCTTTACTTTCTCCAGCTGCCCGAGGAAGATGTCTATTTGCCGCACTTCCTCTTTCTGAGGTGGGAACTGGATTTGGAGGAGATGCTGCCACAGGAAGGCAATCGCAAACGCAAACAAACCGCCGGCTATCCAGAGTGTTTTTCCTACGGAGGAGGCATGTGTACTTGGTAAGTCATGTAGAAGTTGTTTATAATTGTGTATCAAGTAACACACGATATATAAGTTGGAGAACAGCCATTTAAGTAACCAGCTATTGATCTACATGACACTAAAAGAAAAGCAAGAGGAAATAAACATGAGGATTAATTAACAAGATTACCTCGACGATTCCCGATAACCACTGCAGGTACAACATCAGCAGTCTCCTCAGGGGTAGGACCAATGTTTTCAACATTTTCCCCTCTCTGAAGGGAGATGGTGGACCACTTTGTGACCTCTTCTTCCTTCACCTGGGAGCTTTCATCAGCTGAGCAATGGAGGACAAAGAAATGGTTGGCGTATTTGTGCAGATAGACGATCATGTCCACCATTAAACCACACCCGCCGCGTTAGAATGGCTCAGCAACTGACACGAGAAAGCTCAACGACCGGTCTTGTATTGCAGAAAGGTTCCACTCACCTTCTCCAGCATCGGCGTCTGGGGTGTTGGACTCGGGGGTTTCTGCACCGGCTCCATCCACCAGGTCACCTTCTCCAGCATCGGTGTCGGGGGTGTTGGACTCGGGGGTTTCTGCACCGGCTCCATCCACCAGGTCACCTTCTCCAGCATCGGCGTCTGGGGTGTTGGACTCGGGGGTTTCTTCCCCGGCTCGACATACCGGGTCTTCCTTTTTGCCGTCCAGGATAAGTGGGCTGGTTGTCTCTGGTGCGTCGCCTGGTAACATCACAATAGCTTCAATTGAGAAAACAACAATGCTTTCACAGTCCTATTTTTACAAAGCGTTTACCAAAAGGGGAGTTCAGCGACTGTTGCCTTTTTATACTCCCAGAATTAAAGGGATGGACTTTCCATGTTGTATCAATTATCCGATGCAAACGCTCACTTGAAATCCCCTCTGTTGTCTTCGTCTGTTGGTCACCTTCTGGTTTCTGCCTTCTGTGATCCCCATCAGCCCAGAGTGCGTTTTTGTCCTCAGCATTTAGCGTTGTGCCGTCTCCTGCAGGCGAAGAACCTCCTGTCGGAGACGGCATCCTCTCTCCGGCTGAATCCCTGTCTGTAATAAAAAACATATCAAATGTAACCTCGGTTCCTGTCTTAACTGAACAGCAAATGTTTAATGAGGAAACATATTTTTAGTAAGATTACAGATCCGATGAAAAGAAGCCTTTGGCCGAGCTTTATTTGATAAATAACGTAGGCTTACAAGAGCACAACAAAATATCAACCACAAAGAACGTGAACACACTACAAGAGTCTTCTCGGCTACAAATGTTTGTCTCTTAAATACTACTTGAATGAAATAACTCTTAATAGTAGACACTTGCTTTTAACGTTGGACTGCACCACAACGTCACCACCGTTGTTGTCGTCCGTCTCTCCGGCTGCGGATGATGAAGCTGCATCTTGTTGGGTGGGACGGAAAGTTTGGGATCAGAGCAGTAGATGAAATCCATTTTGGAGAAAGACACATTGGATGGATTGTTATTATTATTATTGACGTTACCTTCCGGGTCTCTCTGATTGGTTTCCTCCAGTTTGCCCTCATCCGAGGCCGAGATGTGACCCGTGTCCTTGGCATGCGCTTCTGCTCCATTGCCGCCTGAAAATAAAACGAACACGACCCATGGAAGTTTATTCCGCTGCGGGTGTTTAGCGTCAGTAGACGTGTTGCGATGGTCTCGGTCCGGTTACCTGCGGCGTGCTGCTGCTGCTCCGCGTCTCGCTCTGCCATGTCCTCGGAGAAAGACACGTACGTCGCTCAGGAGATGGTTCGAACCTGAAAAAGAAAAAAAGCCGGTATGTAGCTAGCACTCGTTTCTCTTCTTAAGCCAAGACGCGAGCACAGAGGTCGTTATCGGTTTGAGAAGCCTTTCGGGCAGGTGTTCAAAGTCTGAAGTCGACGCGGGCTGGAAACCAAACGCTTTGCGGGCTTCGCTTGCCTCGGCCCCGGGGTTAGCTGCTCCTTTCTGGGGGCTCATTGACCGTGCGAGTCGACGCTATGACCACACTGAAGAAAGAAAACAGTGCTGCTGCCGAAATGCGCTCAGAGAGATCGAAGCTGGCCGTAATTCTTCTTCGCGGCTGATTAACTAGCTACCAGCTAGCGTTAACTGACAAACAAGAAATACTGGTTACAGCTGTTAGCGAGGTGGAACTCTGCAGGAACCGTCTACGTGTGAGTTAACGTTGAATAAGACATAAGATACCAGATACTTGTCGAATAGTTGCGTGTACTTACTACCGCACGTAGGCTCGATCACATCACCGAGTAGTATAACGCTTCCTTATTGTTTAGTTTGCGTTACGTGTGTCGCACTGACGGCTCACAAACATCCGGCCGCAACGTTCCGCAGTGCCCGCGTTTCCACGGGGACAGCGAAATGTGACGTTCGCACTTCCGGAAACCCGCGGCGTTCTGTCACAACAAAATGCTTCCCCCTGACAACTATGAGGAAGTTGTGGTAGCGTGTCTGTTATTGAACGCGGCGTTTTGTTGTTTTCTCTCATCGCCCGAGTAATTAAAACAATGGATTCCAGGGTGTCTGCGAGTAAGACATCGCACCCGTTGAGACGATCGACGAGGCAATCCTCAGGTAACGCTAACGCTAAAGGTGAGCAAGTTGACCGGTTTACAATGAACGCTAGCTCGTTTAGCATCGAAGCTAAACAACACTCAAACGAGAAGCCCGTTTCGCTTTGAGCTTGAGCTCGTCTTCGTTGAGTGTATCAACAGACTAACTTTACCTTGAAGGCGTTGCAGTTTTGTGAAACTTTATTAAACTTTACAGTAATTTGGGACACTCAGTAAAATATTTTTTTTTCTCTTCCTTTTTTCTTTCTAGCGCTGACTTTAGAACCGACCCCCAGGGGTCCTCTCAAGAGGACCAGAAAAGGGTTAAAAAAACAAATTGTCGTTCCAGATGTAAATGGTTCCGGAGATGCAGAGAGTGACTCTGGTGATGAAGGTGAGATGCTCCAGTATCCACTATTTGCTTCGTGTCAACAGCCGGTTCCCCAAGTCAACCTGTTATGAAAAATGCAGACTTGTGTGTCCCACTTAGAAACGTCCCCGAGCAAGAAGAGCCGGGCGGAGACCGGTGGACCGGTGGATGGCGGCGGGGATGAGATCGAGATGGATGTTGAGGAATCGGATGGTGATCTGGAGAACCAGGCCGACCATGAAATGGCTATTATTCCGGATTCCTCTCACGCCACTCGTCAGCCAACAACAGGCCAAGGTTCAGCCTTTGTGTCAATTATGGATCGCTTTGCCCAAAATGATAACTTCCTTTTACTTGTTTCATCAATTACTTAAAAATGAATTGGCTATGTATGCAGGTGCTATCAAATGTGAAATCTTGGTGTACTCTGTTACCCTACTGCATTATGAATCTGGGATTCATAAGACTTTGTATGACTGTCAGATCGACTCACAGGCAGTGTATTATTCTTCTGAAGGTTTTTTCTCCGTAAATCAGGCAACCTTCAGAATGTGAACTTGCACCCCCGTGTTACGCTCACTGAATGCCACAGACCCAGTGTTCCTGTAAATGAAGATGCAGACTGGATGAAATCCAAGAGAGGTAGAGGCATGCTATGTTCTGCATGGGAATGACTACATCAATGGTGGATGTTACAGTTGTGTTAATCTGGCTCGTTTTGTATTTAGTAAAACCATCAACGAAGGAACCTGTATCTCCGACTAAGTCTGCCACACAAATCAGACCACCAGCAAACAGCCACAATGTGTCGGTCACCAGCATGGCCGACTACAAGAAGACGATGGAGGCCAAGGCCAACAGCACTGGTACTGTAGCGCTTTCATTTAGCCAGATATCAATTCCATTGAGCAGCTGTCTGTTGGATTTACATCCCCCAAAAAGTGATCAAATTTTACCTCAATAAACTCTGCCACACCTTTTTAGGTGTACCAACAGTTAAGCACCACGTCCCACTTGTGTATGCAGCCCCAGAGAAATGCTACACAACGCGAAAGCGCGTGAATAACATACCAACACAAAGATTAACTGCTCCACACCAACAAAAAGGTACTGCAGCTTCAACGGAATGTTTCAGTCATTAGCAACATCCAATGTAGCACATGTTTGACATTGATTTTTAGATGAGTGTTTCTCGTTTAAAGGGATAAAGAAAACTGCTGTTATCAAGAAAAGCTCTGGATATTCTTGTAGAGGTAAGCTTTTGTCATTTCAATTAACATTTTTAAAAAGATACTTGTTGTACATTATTTGCTATACCTCATTTAAATGTGGCCATGTATCCTTCCAGGCTTCATGTGGGGTTTATTGCTCCTGGTGCTGTTCGGTTCAGCCCTCTTGCTGGCATGCAAGATCATTCCTGTGCCCAAACGTGCATCCACGGCTGTGAATTCGGAAAGGTTTGCCGACCGTTTGTCTCTTCTTGAGACTCAGTTCCCTAGTCAGCTCCCTGAGTTGTGGAGGAGGAGCAAGATCCACCTGGAGAGGCACCTTAAGACAGCCCATCCTACAGAGCCAGTCAGTCTGATCTTAACTGCGGGCCGCGCGGCAGAGAGGACACTGCGCTGCCTGGCTCAGCGGCTCGCCTCCTCCTTCTCAACGGCCCTCAACGGCTCCGTCCTTCACATCGATGGAGCCGGTGGAGCCGGCCAGGACAGCGACCAGGTGAAGCTGGACATTGACAGTCAGCTGCGAGCAGCCTTTGAAGGAGACAAACCGGTGGCTGTCATTCATCGCTTTGAGGAGCTGCCTCCGGGCTCCACCCTGATTTTTTATCGCTACTGCGACCACGAGACCGCCGCCTACAAGCAGGTGTTCTTGTTGTTTACTGTGCTTCTTCCTCAAGAAGAGGTCACGAGGGACCAGCGTCTGATAGACTTGGAGGAGATGGTGCACGACTATGTCCAGGACAAGCTCGTGGCCTCCAGCAGCCAAGCCGGCTTCAATGAGATGGACATTGACAAGTACGGGGGGCTGTGGAGCCGCATCTCCCATCTCATCTTACCTGTAGTGTCTGAGGAGGAAGTGGAGCAGAAAGGATGCTGATGAACCCGAGAAGTGACATCAAATTATAATCTGCGTGTGCTGTTGCGCTTTACATTTAACCGTTGGTTAAAACGCTGTATTAATCTCTGCCACTGCCTGAGATTAGGTTATGCTCAAACCATTCTGTTTAACACATGCACGATGGGGCCACTGTCTCATCCTTATGCGGTACCCTGTACTGGCTTTCAAAGTAGGGCATGAAATACATGTTGTCGTGCTGATTAAGCATACTACTAAGCATTCTATATTGACTCCACTTTGTTCAACAGTTTTTTTTAATCGTTTTCAAGAGAGCTTTGGGTCATCAATCTGCATCTCTTAGCCTGGGTACGTACTGGGAACTGGCGGCTTGTTCTATACTTTGGTTTTAATGCCTCGTGGAAATGTGTCCTATTGCTCAATTAGTTATCTTATGTGCACAATTGGATTTGCACTATTCTTTAGCTTTATCGATCCTTCCTGTCAATAGTGCTGGCTTTTATTAAGATAAATATTTTATATATTTTTCTTTTTCTCAATGTGGATATTTTTGATATGTATAATACCTGTATATGTAGTGAATTTAAAAGACTGTCTTTGCAACTGTTGAAATGTCAACTTGGAAACCTACAGGTTAAAATACATACATTTTAATTTGTTAAAATAAAATATTGCTAAATATTCCACAAAATGTGCCTTAAACACTTACATGGAGATCATTGGACTATATGAGAAACCCTCGTCAATCATTCTATACTGCATATTAACAACCATGGAACCCAAATGAGGTTCTTTGCACTGAGTTTGTTTGGATTTGTGCTAATGACATTTTCCTTTTTTTAAATGAGAGGAAAGCTCTTCTCTTCTGTGATGCCTCTCATCTCTCTTGTGTGATCATTCATTGACGGATTTGCTTTTAATCACAACATGTTTCTATTTTCAATAAAGATCATTTTGATAACTCACAGCCACTGATGGACGTAACTCTCACTCTCCATGTGAACAGTCACACACCCAACTTCCTAATGCACATTCTACAGGATTACACATCTCAGGTGCTCAGATAGAACAAACTATTACAGAACAAGTAGATGTTTCAATTATAGCGTAATTTTGAAAATGCGGCATATCTTTAGTGCATATCTGAGATCGTCTATGCAGCAACCACATTAGTTTAACTAATTCATACTTTCTAAAGCACAAGTTATGTTAGTTATTATTCTATTTATTTAGAGATGCTTTTTAGTTTTTAGCCCAGGCTGTTATACAGGTTTAAAATATACCTTTTTAGTAAAGAGTAGTTTACCAAAGTTAGTAATGGTCCAAACTTTACCTCAGGAGGATTGTCTTTCTTTGACACTTGTAGCGCTGTGTGTTATTAACACTTGTAAATGCTCAATCCATATGTTTATATGAAAGTTACACAAATGTATTTGTAGATTAGGGTTCCCTTTTACTTTATACTTTAAAGTATAAAATGAAGTTCGATAGATAAAATAGGTCTACCTTTTTGTTCCCTCAAGAGAGAAAGGGCACACTATTTTGTATTTTTAAGGATTTTTATCACGGCCAGAATGTAATATATTTTTTCCACCAGCAACAATGTGTAAAATAGCCGAGCGTAGTTATCTGTTTGTAGACAGATTCAGTGTGCAGGTCCCACCTGCTCCTGAGAATACAGTACAAAGCTGTTAAAACCAGGAAGTTACAACCCTGCAACAAAGCAGCTGTTTAATCATTTACTCAGATGAACAGATAACAGGTAACTCCATGTATCCATGTAGGAATAAAATACACAGAGCAGGAGACCTTATTACTCTGTTATGTTGATTGACCCCTTTGACCCTTGAAGTGTATCTCGTTGATTACCGAACAGGAAATCAAAATGAATGCAAAAATGTTTAAATATTGCGTAAAAACAAAACCCTTTACAGCCAGTTTAATAATCAGCTTAGAGATTTATAGGGGGGCCTCGTTATATTGGCACGTTGGCAGAAGTCTAATAATTACTTATTATTATTCATCTACTATACTGTTTTTAAAGTCAAGATACATCAATATTTGTTTACATATTAAGCAACTGAGACTTTACCCATCGAGCCTAAACCAGTCACATGGGTTTTACCTATTTATTGATTTATGTGTACATTACTTTCTCCCTCCTTACGAACTGAAATCTTCCACTCACACAGATATACTGTAAGTAACCATCAGCAAACTTAACCATGGGAAATATTTGCAGTTTGACCTTTATGATAGTGGCAACTTTGATAAAAAGTCGGGTGATGCATTAACCTCACTTATAAATAACAGAGGGGCTATTAAAAGATGTCTCGTCAACACAAGAAATCTAACCCAACCGTCATTATTGCAAAACATACTAATGGCGTTGGTTACAGAAAGATCACAAGCGTCTGAATGTTCCGGTGAGCACTGTTGGGGCCATAATAAGTGAAAAGAACATCATCTCTCCATAAACTGGCCACGACCCGGTGCTCCTCACAGGATTTCTGACAGGACAGAGAGCAACGTTCAACTCTTGGGAGGCCATGATACCCGCCATGTTTAGAGGTCCAATGCACATCGACCCACAAAATACAGGCCAGCAGTGGGGATATCATGGTGTGGGGATGTTTTTCTGCAAACAGCACTGGCAAACTTCATGCATTTGAAGGAAGGATGAATGGAAACGATCCCAAACACACCGCTAAGGAAACTCTCCATTAGCTTTAAAGAAGGAAAGTAAAGCTGCTTGAATGGCCCAGCCGCCACCAGACTTGAATCCACTGAAAAAAACGACGGAAATAACTCAAAATCAGGTTTCATAGAAGAAGCCCACGCAGCCTTCACCATTTTAAGTATGTTTGTGTAGAAGAATGGGACAGAATAACACCTGAGCAAAGCATGCGCCTGGTTTCTCCACACACTTAAATCAATTTCCTGTGTCATTCCATACGACGGCACATAACATCTTATGAACTTATTTGTTTGGGTTTCTTTACATGTATGAATTACTTGGGTTTGTAGCAACATCTAGTTAAAACTTCACAACAATAGAACCTTTAGAAATGTAGTTAGTTACTGAGAAATGGTGAGGTGTTCAATACTTATTTGACCCGCTGTAAATGTTCTAAACAGTGTGTGGTGTATTTAGTCTAAGTGGTTTGTATTAGCAGATTGCATTGGAACTAATTATTTAGTTATTATGTTATTTTGGAGTCAATCAATCATGGGGCATCAACCGGGAAAACCCAATTACACAATACCAAAATAAAAGACTTTATTTTGCGTATATTTTTATGATGAGCAGGTCACAGCAGCAGAATACAAACAAGGTCCAGATAACAGTGCAAAGAATTTATCATACAAAACACAAAAAAATTTTTTTTTGTGAATTTGTGAAATAATTTGTGAAATAATTTTTTGTGAATTTTGTTTTACACATGATTATGCATAACAGTGTCAAATTAGCAGTGAGGAATGTGGGATTTGAATTCAATTCGCATTCATGAATGAAACCCCTTTGAATTACACGCACATCAAAGTGCCAGCACACATTCAGGCACATCCCCACTCCGGATGACATCTGAGTATCAAAACAGCGTCAGCAAAACACAAGATACCAAGAGAGCGATGACGATGACTTCAGCTGTAGTACATGTACTTGTACCTGGACTAGCACTTGTAGTAGTACTTGGTTTAGTACTTGTACCTGGACTAGCACTTGTAGTAGTACTTGGTTTAGTACTTGTACCTGGACTAGCACTTGTAGTAGTACTTGGTTTAGTACTTGTACTTGTACCTGGACTAGCACTTGTAGTAGTACTTGGTTGAGTACTTGTACTTGGACTAGCACTTGTAGTAGTACTTGCTTGAGTACTGGGTATTGGGGTGGGGAGTGTAACATTTCTGTCCACTTTTGTCCAGAATGTATTAAATCTCTGCAGAAATGTGGCTCTGAAATATATCAGACAGAAACATGTTGTTGACAAATGATGTTGCTTTGCATTAAACATAGTGACCTTTGGAGGGCAGTCAAAGTGTACAAATACCTGAGAGTTGTTTTAACGTATACATCCTCTGTTGTCCAGTTGACGCAAACCTCAGTCTTTAATTTATTATTCTTGTGACTGACAGCAAAGCCCCGCTGAGGAGAGAGAACAAGTAAAGCAAGCGTCACATCCACAATGAAGTTTGTTTAAGGTTTACATTTTACATTTAGATTACATTTTAATTCAATTTGTTAAATAGGTTAGAAAAGGGAAATGTTACATAAACCAATGGAATGTTTTGAAATGCCTCTGATGATGCCAAAATGCGATGATTACTTACTGAACCAGTACAAGTCAAGATTTGACTAAATACAGATTCAAGCAATTGGAAACTTCCAAGAGGTCGGCCTCCATCGTCGTCCGTCTCAAAAGCCTTCAACATAAATCCCGTGAATTTTTTGTCTGACAGACTGCGGAGGCAGACTGCAGAACGGTGTGAAGATTCGTTGAGGGGAAGGTGGAGAGAAAGAAAAGGAAGACAACGTTAGAGGTGAGGAATTCAGGGAATGAGCAAAATGAATACTGACTCCCCTTGAAGATGGATCCAATAGTCTCCACACCTTTGATCGGTTCTCCATCGTGTCCCAACGGAGACTCAATGGAAACGTTATAGGGCGCGACCGAGGTCTGAGGAGAAGCTCTTTCGTGCTGAGGTAACATATCTCCACACACTTGTGGGAAGTGACCATTTGCATACCCATAAACCTTTGAGATGTCAAGGCCAATCAGAATAAATGACCACATCTGCAAAAGAAAATGACTTCTTCATAATCATGCGCTGTGGATTACAGCAATGGTATTAACCTGAAACATCGTCACTGCATCGGCATCTTAAGTTTCATTCTATACCCCCAACTTATGAACAACGAAGAAGGAAAAGGACAAATTAACAATTGCACACTATTCTGTTAATAAGCCTTTAAACTAATCCGCAGGTTAAAGTCAGTCAATTATTAAAGTCAATTATTTGATTACACACAATAATAATAATGATTAATGATAATACAAAAACTTACCTTAAAGTATTTGTATAACATGTTCCTGAAAAATATGTTTCAGCGATGTCACACAACAACCTTATACCCTTCGCCCCTTAGAATTAGCTGTTTAAGTCTCTTAGAGGAGAAAAAGGAAGAATCCTCTGAAATGGATCCTCTCCCCTTGACAGCAAAGCGCAGTCTGAGCTCGAGAGCCGAGGAACTCCTCTGAAGGAGGAAGTTAGAGAGGGTAATGTCAAGGCTCAGCCGATCCCACGCACACACGCACACGCGCACACACAAGTCATACATTTGCTGATAACATGAATGGATTTGGATTCATAAACAGACTATTACTCTGTTATGTTGATTGACCCCTTTAACCTTTGAAGTGTATCTCGTTGTTTACCGAACAGGAAATCAAAATGAATGCAAAAATGTTTAAATATTGCGTGAAACAAAACCCTTTACAGCAAGTTTAATAACCAGCTTGTTTTACTGTTTTTAAAGTCATACATACATATTTGTTTACATATTTAGCAACTGAGACTTTACCCATCGAGCCTCAACGAGTCACATGGGTTTTACCTGTTTATTGATTTATGTGTATATTACTTTCTCCCTCACGAACTGAAATAAGCGCCACATTCTCATGTCGTCATCAACAACAGGCTGAGTCACGAGGTCGGCAGACTGTTTCCTTTAGTGGACCAAACCCTTAAACACACAAGGAGATCTATGAGAGGATTCCATAAGCGTTTGACATGTTGTATCATATTTTATTTTTATATTATATAACTATGTTTATATATTTTAGCCATGAATTGTACAGCTTGGTTTGTTTTTCACATGAGAAGAATCTTCCGCTCACAGATATACTGTAAGTAACCATCAGCAAACTTAACCATGGGAAATATTTGCAGTTTGACCTTTATGATAGTGGCAACTTTGATAAAAAGTCAGGTGATTCATTAACCTCACTTATAAATAACAGAGGGGCTATTCAACACAAGAAATCTAACCCAACCGTCATTATTGCAAAACATACTGATGCCGTTGGTTACAGAAAGATCACAAGCGTCTGAATGTTCCGGTGAGCACTGTTGGGGCCATAATAAGTGGAAAGATCATCATCTCTCCATAAACTGACCACGACCCGGTGCTCCTCGCAGGATTTCTGACAGGACAGAGAGCAACGTTCAACTCTTGGGAGGCCATGATACCCGCCATGTTTAGAGGTCCAATGCACATTGACCCACAAAATACAGGCCAGCAGTGGGGATATCATGGTGTGGGGATGTTTTTCTGCAAACAGCACTGGCAAACTTCATGCATTTGAAGGAAGGATGAATGGAAACGATCCAAAACACACCGCTAAGGAAACTCTCCATTAGCTTTAAAGGAAAGTAAAGCAGCTTGAATGGCCCAGCCGCCACCGGACTTGAATCCACTGAGAAAAACAACGGAAATAACTCAAAATCAGGTTTCATAGAAGAAGCCCACGCAGCCTTCACCATTTTAAGTATGTTTGTGTAGAAGAATGGGACAGAATAACACCTGAGCAAAGCGTGCGCCTGGTTTCTTCACACACTTAAATCAATTTCCTGTGTCATTCCATACAATGGCACATAACATTGTTATGGTTTGTCTCCGACCCCAAGTGCACGACACCAGACAGAGTTACGTTCAGCCGGAAAAACACGGCGTAGTTTATTAATACACAAACTAAGGACTTCTCAAAGAACAAAAAGCTGCCTCCTTAATCGGCAGGGGGAGAACAGGAAACAAACTAAGTAACCTCAGTCAAAAATCCACAGTCCATAATCCACAGGGAAGTGAAAGTCCTCGTCGGTAATCCACAGTCAATACTCCACAGGGCTGTGAATGTCGTTCTCGGTAACCCACAGTGATCAGGGTACGCCACTTGGAGCAGGATGGGAACACAAAGCCCCCCTCACGATGCCCCAGGCCACCATGCCGATCACCTGGGCTTCGGGAATGATGGGCGTAGGCTTCTCGGTGGTCAGCCTCCTCCCTTGATCCAGTCGGGACAGGGCATCCGCCTTACTGTTACGGGAACCGGGACGACAGGTTAGGGAAAAGTCAAACTGACTGAGGAAACCGGCCCAACGAGTCTGTCACCCATTGAGACGCCTGGCTGCTCGGATGAACGTCAGGTTCTTGTGATCTGTCCAGATGGTGAATGGCCGCTCTGCCCCTCCAGCCAATGGCGCCACCCCTCCAGAGCAGCTACTACTGCTAGCAACTCCCGATTTCCGATGTCGTAGTTCGCCTCCGCGGGAAGGAGATGTTGTGAGAAGAACGCGCAGGGGTGCACCTTCTGATCCCCACTACCCGTTGGGAAAGGACCGCCCCCAGCCCAGTGTCAGAGGCCTCCACCTCCACGATAAACTGCCTCTTTGGGTCGGGATGGAGCAGAACCGGGGCACTGGTGAACCTCTTCTTGAGGGACCAAAATACGGCGTCGGCGGCCAGGGACCAGATGAACGGCTGGAAGGGCGAGGTCAGCCTGGTGAGGGGTTCCGCCACAACGCTGTAATTCCGCATGAACCTTCTGTAGAAGTTAGCAAAAAGCTCTGCAACTCATTTCGCGACGTGGGGCTCGGCCAGTCTACCACAGCCTGGATCTCGCGGGGATCGGCCAGAGTCTGCCCCCTCTCCACAATGAAACCCAGGTATTCGACAGAGGCTGAGTGGAACTGGCACTTCTCTGCCTTGACGAAGAGTCTGTTCAGAAGGAGACGTTTCAGCACCCGGCGGACGTGCTGGACATGCTCCTCGAGAGTCTTGGAAAAGACCAGGATGTCGTTGAGGTATACAACCACAAACTCATCCAGCATGTCGCGGAGTACGTCGTTCATGAGCGCCTGAAAACCCCCCGGGGCATTGGTAAGGCCGAACAGCATTACCCAGTACTCGTAGTGACCTCGGGGTGTCTTGAAGGCGGTCTTCAAGACACCCCAAGGCGGTCCCCCTCTCTGATCCGAACCAAGTGGTAGGCGCTCCGGAGATCCAGCTTGGAAAAGACGACAGCCTGGGTCAGGGGCTCAAGGGTGGAACTCATGAGGGGGAGCGGGTACCTGTTCTTGACCGTGCTGTTTAGTTGGCGATAGTCAACGCAGGGTCGGAGACCCCCACCCTTCTTTTTCACAACGAAAAATCCAGCTGCCACCGGGGAGGACGACGGCCGAATGAGCCCTGCTGCCAATGACTCCGAGATGTATTCATCCATGGCAGCCTTCTCCAGGCCGGACAGGCTGTACAGCAGACTGCTGGGAAGGGGGGCCCCAGGGTGGAGGTCGATTGCAGTCGTATGGCCTATGGGGGGGAAGAGACTGAGCCCGGGACTTACTAAAAACCTCTCCGAGATCATGATACTCCTGAGGAACAGAGGAAAGGTCCAGGGGTGGAGCGTTGGAAGTCGGCCGGGGTGGCTGGCTAGGAGCTGCCTGGAGACATTGGGCGTGACAGGGGGCACTCCACTCCAGGATAGTTCCAGAGGACCAGGCAATGTGTGGCTCATGCTGCACGAACCAAGGGCCGAGAATCACTGGCACCAACGGGGACTGGATGAGGTAGAACTGGCGGGTCTCCACATGGTTCCCCGCCACAGTGAGGGAGACTGGATGGGTGCACTGGGTGATGCAGGCTAGCTCTCCAGGGGCTCCTCCAGTGTCTTTAGCGGAATGTTAGCCTAGGCCGCGAACTCCGAGTCCAGAAAACAATCATCCGCCCCCGAATCGAGGAGGGCCCCCACCGAAATCCGCTGATCCGCCCAGGCCAGGGTGACGCTAACAACAAGAGAGGCGGCTCACTAGGATCTCCCGGGGTCCAGGTGAGCCTTGTCTTTTGGCCGGGTGGGACAGCCACTAATGCAATGCCCCTTCTGGCCACAGTAGAGGCACAGCCCTCACATATGCAACTCGGGCAGCGTCGGAGGTGTACCGGCTGGGTTGGTGAGTAAACACCAACTCACACTGCATTATGAAGGTGGCACAGGTCTCAAAGTCACCCCGTAGGGCTGAGGGCTGGAAAGGCAGGGCTCCTGGTCCGCTCCCCTCACGATGGGATTCCCAGGGGACGGACTCCCTGCCCTCACGGGTGCAAGCTGGTTCGGCGACAAGGTGGTGAAAGCCGCCGTCAATGCTCGTAGCTGTACTAGAATCTCAGCTTGCTGGGCCGCCGACGTCACCCGCTGCTGATTCAGGCTCTCCACCGCAGCTTGAAGTGGCTGGACCTGGAGGTTCTGCACGGCCCTGGCGGCAGCTTCCAGCTGACGAGTGTGATTGTCCGTCAGCTGAAGCTGTCTATCCAGCGCAGTTTCCAAAGAGTCACGATTTGTGTCGGCTGGGGTCGTCATGGCGAGTTCGTACTGTTGTAGTTTGTCTCCGACCCCAAGTACACAACACCAGACAGAGTTACGCTCAGCCGGAAAAACACAGCGCAGTTTATTAATACACAAACTAAAGACTTCTCAAAGAACAAAAAGCTGCCTCCTTAATCGGCAGGCGGAAAACAGGAAACAAACTAAACACCTCAGTCAAAAATCCACAGTCCATAATCCACAGGGAAGTGAAAGTCCTCGTCGGTAATCCACAGTCAATACTCCACAGGGCCGTGAATGTCCTTCTCGGTAACCCACAGTCATCAGGGTACGAACTCGCAGCGAGCTGCTCACAGTCCTGCAATTTCTACCCCCCGAGAGACGAGCTCACGAGTTGCAGCTGCGTAACGAGCTATAGGTGTGCTCCGCTGCGCGCCCGGCTCCTCCCTGCCGCCCGGTGCGTACCTCTCTGGTTGGTCGGGCCCTAACAAACATCTTCTGAACTTATTTGTTTGGGTTTCTTTACATGTATGAATTACTTGGGTTTGTAGCAACATCTAGTTAAATTTTCACAACAATAGAACCTTTAGAAATGTAGTTAGGTACTGAGAAATGGTGAGGTGTTCAATACTTATTTGACCTGCTGTAAATGTTATAAACAGTGTGTGGTGTATTTAGTCTAAGTGGTTTTGTACTAGCAGATTGCATTGGACTTAATTATTTAGTTGAGTCAATCAATCATGGGGCATCAACCGGAAAAACCCAATTACACAATACCAAAATAGAAGACTTTATTTTGAGTATATTTTTATGATGAGCAGGTCACAGCAGCAGAAAACAAGGTCCAGATAATAGTGCAAAGTATATCATACAAAACTCCAAACACAAAAATATGTTTTTGTGAATTTGTGAAATAATTTTTTGTGAATTTTCTTTACACATGATTATGCATAAGAGTGTCAAACTAGCTGTGAGGAATGTGGGCTTTGAATTCAATTCGCATTCGTGAACTAGAAAATGCATTTCCTGCTGAAAATGCGTTGGAATGCAAAAGATGAAATTAACTGAAAGAATTGCTGAAAATATAGAAATAAGTAAAGCTGAAAATAATTTGAAAGGATTGCTGAAAATATAGAAAGAAGAAAAGCTGAAAACAATTTAAAAGGATTGCTGAAAATATAGAAAGAAGAAAAGCTGAAGACAATTTGAAATGATTGCTGAAAAATATAGAAAGAAGAAAAGCTGAAAACAATTTGAAAGGATTGCTGAAAATATAGAAAGAAGAAAAGCTGATGACAATTTGAAATGATTGCTGAAAAATATAGAAAGAAGAAAAGCTGAAAACAATTTGAAAGAATTGCTGAAAATAAACAAATGGGAGAAGCTGGAATAAATTTCAATAGATTTGATGACAATATATAGATGAAAAAGCTTAAAAGAATTGCTGAAAATACATACACGGCTGAAAATATACATAGCAGAAGCTAAATATGAATTTCAAAAGACGGCTAAAAATACAGATACTAAAAGTAGTTTTAGTATCAATGGCAGTAGAAAAACTAGAAGTAGTAGTACTAGTATTATCAGCTCAAGTACTAACACTATTAGTCATAGTAGTATTTGTAGTAACCTAAGCAGAGTCAAACAGACAGAGGGCAGCTCACGAGTAGTCATGGCAACGGGCGCAGCTGTGTTTATTAACAAGCTGATCAAAGGGCAGCATTTAACACAGCAATTTACACAGAATCCACACCTCAAACAAATGTCCTATGGCGCAAAACTATAGAGGTTCTCCAAAAACAACCCGGATGTTGAGAGTCCCAAGACTCTACCGAACACACTTATGCAGTTTACATTTCTCTGGGGTTAATAATATATCTTTTACACCAGTTTCAAAAACGTGTACTCTCTGGCTTTATCTGTTAAATTCGTCACAAGATTTGTATTGGAGTCTATGGGGCTTGAGACAGACTTTGTCTCACTTTCAAGCCTCTCAGGCAAAAAGTAAAGAACTCTGGGATTCCATAAACACATCATTCCGACTAGCACAAGCACGGCATCATTCTGGTTCAAAAATGAAGCCTTGTAAGTTAATAGTGTGGCCATAAGGTCAAGAGTTACATATTTTTTTACCAGAGTCTCACGCACCCGTACGCTCTAAATTTGCATTCACTCACACCGAGGCTCCACATACACCCATGTAAAACTCAGAAAAGGAGGGCAAAACTAGTGAAACATAATCAGTGATGATGAAAAAAGTAAAATAGATATCAAAAAGCTGTAAAGACTAAAGAATTCTCAAGACCTGTGTCTACATTCTAAAGTAATGGTGGAGTAATGGTGGTGTCTGTAGCTGAAAGATTGAAAAAGCTAGAAAAGTTGAAAGAAGTTTTGAAAGGATTTGAAGATTAGCTCCATTGGAAACCATGTTAAAAAAGTTGAAGTTTTTAATTTATATAAAATCAATTATAAGAGATAGAAAGCTGAAAAGCTGAAGCTGAGTCATAGCAAACCACTCTGGAACAAGCTGAACATTTTAAAATTTGAACGGTTTAAATTGCTGAAAGTGTGAAGGAGTTGAAACGTGCGGCGGAAGAAATAGAATAAGTTGGAATAAAGATTAAAGATAAAGATAAAGAACAATACTTGGAATGCTTTGAAAGCATTCCAACAATGAAACCCCTTTGAATTACACACAAATCAAAGTGCCAGCACACATACATGACATGAAAACAGCGACAGCAAAACACAAGAATACAACAGCTGCACCAAGCTTACTTATAACAGTTCTTAGTTTAGTACTTGAATTTGTACTTGTACCTGGACTACAACTTGTAGTAGTACTTGGTTTAGTACTTGTACCTGGACTAGCACTTGTAGTAGTACTTGGTTTAGTACTTGTACTTGTACCTGGACTAGCACTTGTAGTAGTACTTGGTTTAGTACTTGTACCTGGACTAGCACTTGTAGTAGTACTTGGTTTAGTACTTGTACTTGTACTTGGACTAGCACTTGTAGTAGTACTTGCTTGAGTACTGGGTATTGGGGTGGGGAGTGTAACATTTCTGTCCACTTTTGTCCAGAATGTATTAAATCTCTGCAGAAATGTGGCTCTGAAATATATCAGACAGAAACATGTTGTTGACAAATGATGTTGCTTTGCATTAAACATAGTGACCTTTGGAGGGCAGTCAAAGTGTACAAATACCTGAGAGTTGTTTTAACGTATACATCCTCTGTTGTCCAGTTGACGCAAACCTCAGTCTTTAATTTATTATTCTTGTGACTGACAGCAAAGCCCCGCTGAGGAGAGAGAACAAGTAAAGCAAGCGTCACATCCACAATGAAGTTTGTTTAAGGTTTACATTTCACATTTAGATTACATTTTAATTCAATTTGTTAAATAGGTTAGAAAAGGGAAATGTTACATAAACCAATGGAATGTTTTTAATGCCTCTGATGATGCCAAAATGCGATGATTACTTACTGAACCAGTACAAGTCAAGATTCGACTAAATACAGATTCAAGCAATTGGAAACTTCCAAGAGGTCGGCCTCCATCGTCGTCCGTCTCAAAAGCCTTCAACATAAATCCTGTGAATTTTTTGTCTGACAGACTGCGGAGGCAGACTGCAGAACGGTGTGAAGATTCGTTGAGGGGAAGGTGGAGAGAAAGAAAAGGAAGACAACGTTAGAGGTGAGGAATTCAGGGAATGAGCAAAATGAATACTGACTCCCCTTGAAGATGGATCCAATAGTCTCCACACCTTTGATCGGTTCTCCATCGTGTCCCAACGGAGACTCAATGGAAACGTTATAGAGCGCGACCGAGGTCTGAGGAGAAGCTCTTTCGTGCTGAGGTAACATATCTCCACACACTTGTGGGAAGTGACCATTTGCATACCCATAAACCTTTGAGATGTCAAGGCCAATCAGAATAAATGACCACATCTGCAAAACAAAATGACTTCTTCATAATCATGCGCTGTGGATTACAGCAATGGTATTAACCTGAAACATCGTCACTGCATCGGCATCTTAAGTTTCATTCTATACCCCCAACTTATGAACAACGAAGAAGGAAAAGGACAAATTAACAATTGCACACTATTCTGTTAATAAGCCTTTAAACTAACCTGCAGGTTAAAGTCAGCTCTTATCTTCTGTAAAATGACAATGATACAAACTAAATACATGTTTAGAGAGCTCTCTCACAGTTTGATTCATGTTCAAAAAGGATTTGTAGCGTTTTAAGTCCT
The DNA here is from genome assembly GCA_021346845.1 of Apeltes quadracus. NCBI lineage: Eukaryota > Metazoa > Chordata > Actinopteri > Perciformes > Gasterosteidae > Apeltes > Apeltes quadracus. The sequence continues at coordinate 4,045,118 of CM037924.1, read as the reverse complement.
CGTGGCAATTATTTGATTACACATAATAATAATAATAAAGATATTAATGATAATAACAAAACTTACCTTAAAGTATTTGTATAACATGTTCCTGAAAAATATGTTTCAGCGATGTCACACAACAATCTTATACCCTTCGCCCCTTAGAATTAGCTGTTTAAGTCTCTTAGAGGAGAAAAAGGAAGAATCCTCTGAAATGGATCCTCTCCCCTTGACAGCAAAGCGCAGTCTGAGCTCGAGAGCCGAGGAACTCCTCTGAAGGAGGAAGTTAGAGAGGGTAATGTCAAGGCTCAGCCGATCCCACGCACGCCAGCACACACACACACACACACACACACACACACACACAGCTGAATGATTAACAAAGAAAGTACTCAAAGTGTGTCGGTTACCCAAAAGAATGCAGGTTCTTTTATTTCCTTTATAGCTTCTTCTTCTTCTTCTGTAGAAAGGGGGGGTTCAGATTGAGGTTCCTCTGTTTACCAAAAAACAAGACAACGTCACGGTTCACCCACCATGACCCGGCCTCTGCCACTCTGCCGCCCTCTGGTGGGTGATCAGTGGCACGCCAGCCTGCCTCCTCCTCACCTGTTTCCTATCTGCTCCTCAGCACCTGCAGGTAATTACTGCATTAGGAGGAGGACATTTAAACCCTCGGACGTCTACAGTCGTCGACGGATCGTTAGACACCTGTCGTACATGGAAACCAAGGCCCGGCCATCGCGAAGCCCTTCCTCTCATGCGTCTTATCGCTCCTGCTTTAACCTGCTCTCCGCTCTCCCCAGTGTCTCCCGCTTTCGACCTCCGCCTCTCCCCTGGATCCTTGGACTTGCCGACATCGGAGGGAAAGGAACCCGGAGGAGGAGTACGTCCGTCGTTGTGTGTGCACACTCACAGAGCGTCTAATAAACATTGTATTCTTGCCTACGTCGAGTTGAGTCTGCTTTTGGGTCCGGACCTTAACACCCCCCTGACAGACCAGGCCGGATTTCTTTCTGCAATGACTGAACTGCACGATACATATATGTATTTTTTTTTTATGGCTGAAAGCTATTTTTTCTTCTTGTAAAAAAAAAGAAATGTTTATGTAATTTGTAAAACATTGTTAAACACAACACAGGGTTAAAAGTAAATGGTGTTTTATTTCATTTTTTTTCTCTAGCAGGATCTTGAAAGGGTTATTTATACAGTATAGTTTGTATATTTAAGGTACAATTGTTGAAGCCATACATTTGCTGATAACATGAATGGATTTGGATTCATAAACAACCTTTTTCGAGTCATCCGACATTGCACTCTCTCTCTCACTCACACACACACACACACACAGACGCAAACCCACAAATACAGTGATGGTAAGAGCTGCCATTAATCAGGATGTTCTAAAGCACAGTATCTTTCCTCAAGGACACTTGTTCTCAGATCAGTGGACAACGCACTCTTCCACAGCCGGTGTCCATTAGAGAACATTTACTTTGGTAGGGATGCACTTACAATAAATTGAAATCTCAACCACTTGACAACAACTCATAACAAAAACAAAATGTGTCTGTTATGGCACAGAGCAACCCTTTAATTTGCTTTTTACTCGGTGGGACCATTAACGGATTAAATATGACATACGAGCGTATTCAGTTGCATTTCAACATAGAAGCCAAGCAAGAAACATTTGATCAAAATCGACAATACATTATAATTATAGTGAAAATACATCAGTATTCACACAATATCTCTACTTCCACTCCCACTTTTCACTATTTAACTACATTTTTATTTCCGCAAAAAACATGACTCCCTTTTTAAAGTGCCGGTAAATACCTGTAAATAACAATTCAAGTTACATGGTCTAATAATAACTATATATTATGACAAGATAAATAGAAACGGTCTGATTTGAATATTCTGTAGATTGCAAAGTGTCAGCCCTTTATTTCCATATTTCAGCAGTATTACTTTCAGCAAGTACACCTGGACTTCAGCAAACGAGAAGAAATGGCAGTAATCAAACAGAAACTAGAACATTGATCCACGTGAGATTTCTTGCATTCTAACCGGCCGTTCTTCAGCCTGACTTCGAATGACGAATCGCTGCAGCAACGACTTCAAATGACTCCTAAACTTCACACCGACGAACACGTAAAAGACGGGGTTCAGGCAGCAGTGGGAGAAAGCAACCAGCCGGCACACATAGAACGCGTAGTCGAGATTGATACTTGTGTCACATGTGTCGAACGATGTAACCCCAACGTCAGCCAACACCTGCAGAAAGATGACCACATTGTACGGCACCCAGCCGAGGAAGAACACGACCACGATGGAGAAGACCAACTTCACCGCTCTTCTCTTTGTGTGAGATCTTGTTCTTGTGATTTTCCACAGTAATTGGATGTAGCAGAAAGCCATTACCGCAAAGGCGACCAGAAAGAAAATGTTCTGTTGGAAAACACTGATGGTTTTCCACAGCGGGTCTTTGTACTCGCAGCCCAGGGAGTGTTTATCTTTGTGGGGGATCAAGACAATGGTGGTGTAGAGCAGGGAGGGAATGGCAGCTCCGATGCTGATGATCCACAGTGCAATGGAGAGGTAAATCCTGGTGCTGGGTCTCTGTGGGCTCAGGATACGCTGCGGGTGGACCACTACTAGATACCTGTAGATGGTCATGACTGTCAGGAAGAGGACGCTGCTGTAAAAGCCGGTGAAGAAGATGAAAGTGACCATTTTGCAAAGGACCTCGGAAAGCAACCATCCCCAGACATGGTAAATTGACCAGAAGGGCAGACCGGCGGTGAAGACGAGGTCCGAGATGGCGAGGTTCAGGATGAAAATGTTGGTGATAGACTTGAGGTTTTCGTACAAGGCAAGGATCACAAGGACGAGGATGTTTCCTATCAGGCTCAGTGTGATCACCACGGAGAAGAACACCGGAACAGCAACGGATCCAAACTTGACCACCTCCGCCTTTTCACACACTTCATCCTCGTAATCTAAGTCATACTGGCTGTCATTGAGTGTGGAGTCATTCATGGCCGTTTAACTGGAACCTAGAAAAAAAGGACAGGGAGACTTTGTGCATTCATTTATGTTGTTCTAAGTGATGTCAAATATAAAAAATAATAAGACAAAATGTCCACGTTACATCAAAACTGCATTAATGAGCGTAAAAGAGTACATCACATTTGTAATGTTACTGTCCTTAGTATGTACAGTGAACCCTCGCTGTATCACGGTTCAGCTTTCGCGGTCTCGCTGCTTCGCGGATTTGCATCGTGCATTGTGTTCTGCATTCTGATTGGCTAAACCAGGGGTTCTCAACCTTTTGCAAGCTGGGCCCCCCCAAAGCTGGTTCATGGTAATCGGGGCCCCCCTTCCCGCCGCCATGCCCACGCCCACTACACCACCTTGCATAGATAAATAGATGGATAGATAGCCCCCTCGGCTATTATTTTTAGGCCCACACATTAATTCTTATCGGTATTTCGTTTTGAGTGCAGTCATGCTGAGAATCCTGCCTCACACAAATATGTTGACGCGAAAGGGAGGAGAATCTTCAAGGCGACGTCACAGAGTTGAGGGTATTCGTGCATCGTTGCTGCCCAGAATGACGAAATATGGCAGGAGGTAAAGAGTTCCTTCAGCCTTCTGTCACTCTGCAGCTCAATAAGCCTTCAGGGCTCTCAAGTCTCACGCGCTCACACGCCGCACATTGTATTTCTCACGCAGAGAAACTGCGTGACGTCACTGACTCACGTTCACGTTGATCTCTATAACTGTTCATTTTTTTTAATTAAATTAAATTAGTAATTATTTTAAAATATATATTTTTTAAATCCAGCTCCTGCCAGCAGGGGGTGCTGCAGCACCCTCAGCACCCCCCTTCCCGCGCCCTTGGCCGTTGATGGTTCGTTTGTTTATATCGCAACACACGTCTATCATAAGATCAACGGGAACCTGTGGTTAACTTTGGTTAACTTTTCAGAGTTAAACCAAACCTGCCAACACAAAAATACGGGAGATCCGAGTCCATGAACTGTCGACGAGGGGGGGCTGACATTTTTCTCGTTCGCTTTCTGGTCTGAGTTTCTACAAGCTAACGGACGTTGACATTAGAGCTGGGCTGTTAGGTTACGTTACTAGGTTACGTTACAAGTAGGGTTGCCAACCGTCCCGTATTACCCGGGACATCCCGAATTACGTGCAATTTTGATTTTGTTCCGTTCGGGACAGCTCCAGTCCCGTTTACTGCTGGCGCAGTTGGTGAGACCCGCGGACTATATGCGCGATCATATTGACACACGCGAACTATCGCACTGACCGCTTCACCGTCACCACCTTTTTTAAAATATTTGTTTAGAAAATCTCTAAGGCCTCTATCTTCTTCTCTTCGTCTCTTTTCTTTCCTTTTCTGAGCACCGGACTTGTGCTGACCGGACATTTTGAGCGTACCGAACTTCAAATCTACTGACAACATCGAGTTTTGATCAGTGGCCAAACCATTTTTTTGTTGGGGGTGGGGGGGGGTTCTTGACCACTATTTTAAGGACAATTAGGAAGAAAACAAATAAAAAGCTTTATACAGGTCTATATACTACATATTTTTTTCCACAAATATGTCTGTTGTCCAGGCCCCCCCCCCTATCTTGGGCCCTGGACAACAGACCCGTTTGTCCCCCCCCCCCCCCTATCGGCGGGCGTGTGTACACGTACGTAAAACAGAAGAAAAAAGAGCGACAACAACTACCGATAACAATGTTTTTCTCTTGAAAAAACACACCTGTACCGCGGGATTTAGAAGAAAGAAACGCTACAGAGCGGAGTCAGGATGCAGCGGCTCAGTCAGAAGAGCAGTGAAATACACGCGAGTCACTATTTGTCCTTCTGTACAGTACTTTTTTCAGTGTACAGTACAGTGTTTTTTTTCATAATCATTTTTCATTTTCTCCCGTTCTAATCCGATGACTCGGGTCGCGGTGGGGCGGTGCTGATCTCCGCAATTTGAAGCCTTCCGTTCGTGTTGATGATTAAAATGATTATTTTAGTAGTTATTTGTAAAAAAACAAAAAAACATTTAAGTACTTTTATTTGTTATTGTTCTTGTTTAGTTCTTTGGTTTCAATGTATTTCATTGTATAATAAAATTGTAAAAAATAAAAAAGTTTCTACTTCGCGGATTTCGCCTATCGCGCGGGTCCTTTTTGTAACGTAATCCCCGCGAAAAACGAGGGTTCACTGAAAAAGTAAAACGTACCTACCTCTGGCTTGACGGAACTGAGATGTTGCAACATCTGACGCCTCCTGTGAACTCAGAGAGCTCAAAATGAGGCCGCTTCTATACTCTCGGAACACGCATAGCTTTCCGTTTCTAGTTCCTATTTTATCCAGACTACTGAAACAAAATTGCGATTGCACTGTATGGCATCCATGACAGTGTGTGGTTGAGATACTACTTTCAGACATTTTTGGTGCCTTCACGCGTTCATGATGCTCACACCTTTGATCAATCTGGGCGAGGTAAACTACGCTGACGAAGCAATTTAAACTAAGTAACCAGCACTTTATGCAGATACATTCCCAGACCTAAAAGAGATATGAGATTCAAAATAGATGCTGTAGATGTTTCACTTTCACAACACGTTTGTCCTTCTGGGAAACATTTCCTTTTTTTTAAATGGTAAAAATCAATTGAGCACAAGGAGAAATGGCCGGACTTCTATTTTAACAATGTGGGTGCCCCTAAGAAATGAGACTCTACCATAATGTATCTGTTATCTGGGTGTCTTATTAAATATCAGGCTATTTCACTGTTCTTTGCTAAACAACGGCTTTGCAAGTAATAAAAGGTAAATCCATGTGATTTTGTTTTTGTTGGTTTTAAACAAAATGAACGATGTAGGCGGGTACAGTTTCACTAAATAGTCCAAAAAGATTTTCGATAATAACAAAAGACCGAGGAGAAGTGGGACACGGATTTATGAACGTAATTGTGATCACATGACAGCTCTGTTTACGCCGACATCTCAACCAAACTATTTAGGGTTCCGCCCATCAACCTCTAGTCATTGGTCAGAAGGCTACATGGCGCTTTGTAACTGGACGACACAATGTCAACCCCAACACTTTAAACAAGTTTGTATGCTCGCATGAAATGTCTGGTTTGTTATGGACTTGAGTTATACATGCAGAAGTATGTAAAAGTTATTTTTATTTTCTTATTATTTTACCTTAAGCTATAAGACATGGACTGTCTGTATCTTTTCTCGTTAGTGTCACGGTAACTTTCAAAGTGTCTGTGAAAGGTCCACTGTGTCAAAGCTAACGTTAGTTAAATATTATGTTAACTCCACCGCGAGAGCCTCGAAAAGAACAAAAAGCGCCTGTAAACGCTCAGTATCCAGCTTGTGGCTCCTTATCAGCATCTCTTCGATGTTCGATAACAACATTGCCGCAGTTCGAGCTGAGAGTAAAAAGTCGTTAAACCGATTTCTGTTTCAAACCCTACTAACGTTAACCTAGTTAGCTGTTAGCTAACGTTAAAAGTTGTGTTGTGTAAGTTAGCTAGCGTTAGCGTTATTAATGTGTCAATACTCGTGTTTTACGTTTGGCTTTTGCCTCTGACGTTGACTACATTCCTATTCTAAAATATGTTTTTTAACGTGACAGTTTTTGCATTCTTTGTTTACTGCATCATACCTTACTAACAGGAGTATACAGGAGTTAGGGCCCCCCTCATAATAGCTCCTACAGTTGTCACTAATAGCCCCATATATTGCTGTGATTAGTGGTGTCTTATGGTCATTGGGGTTGAAACAGTACATATCTTATTCTACACGTATTAAAAGCTTCTTGCTGGCCATTAGTTCTGTGTCATGGATGCCAAAACACTGCTAGTTTTGCTAAGGGAGTTTTTGTTCATGTCACATTCAGACCAGTGATCTTCTACACATATAGTTTGCAACGCTGAATGGATGTACAGAAGTAAAGTTTATCAGAGGGAACTGTCGTTAATGTGTCAGACATTTCGGTGTGTCGAGCGGTGCCACGAGAGTGTACCGCGGAGCGTTTATGTCCATCTTTTGTTCCTGACTGCCTCCAGTTCTCTGACTCAGCAGACTGGGCGTGACCCCGTGACCCCGGGTTGCCAGGGAGACAGCGGCGGGGCCATGGCTGCTGCGGCGACAGTCGGGGAGAGCCAACTCCAGAGGATTATCCGAGATCTGCACGGTACGACAGCTTTGTATGTGTGTGTGTGTGTGTGTGTGTGTGTGTGTGTGTGTGTCTGTGTGTCTGTTGGTGTGAGTGTGCGTGAATGAACGGGTCGGCTGCAGGCAGTTGTCTGCTCGCATAGTGGGACTGAAGAGAGGAGAAGTAAAGAGACACGATGTGATGTCACGACCTGAGTCTCGGCCTCAAGTCCAAGTACGACCTTTCCCAACTTGGAACTATCTGACCTTTTCCTGGTCGTCAAACAATTTGGGAAAACGTGCAGCTGGCCTTACATCTCTTCAGAAAGGGTGTGGTGGAGCCCGCTGTCAGCATGCAGCGAGAAAGAGAGCGCGTTCTGAGGATTCACCCGTCACAGGTGTCCTTCCAGTTTTTGCGAATGATACGAGGCAAGTGGTTGATCTACAGTGCTTGAAGAGGGTAAAAATGGTAAAGAGGCAAACGATAGAGTGAAGATTTAGACATCAGGAGTGTGTTTCGGTGTGATTGGGTAACCAAAATGCACAAAGAGGTTTTTTGAATTTCTAAAAATATGTGTCTTCAGTTAAAAACAATGTTCTGCCTTTTTTTTATTGCTTGATCCCTTATGTATGCTCTTCCTTCAAACACATTCAAATGAATTGTACACCCCATCTGTTAGAAGCAAATGTCGATTAATGGACATTGCTATTATAATAATCCCTGATATTTTTTCACTTTTGAACCACGGAATTTCAGAGGCCGTTGCAGAGCTCGCTAAGGAGTACCGGGAAAGTGGGGAGCCAATCACAGATGACAGTACCACCCTGCACAAGTTCTCTTACAAACTGGAGTATCTGCTGCAGGTGTGATTTATTTAGCTTGTATTGTCAAAACTGACCAACTGAATTCCAAATACTCAAGGAAGATGTGAATAAATAGATTATCAACGCCATGCTTCCATTCCAACTGTACCTCTCTTTCTCTCTCAGTTTGACCAGAAGGATAAAACTACATTTCTTGGCACTAAGAAGGACTATTGGGAATACTTCACTGACTGCCTGGCTAAAATCAAAGGAGCCAATGATGGGATCCGCTTTGTCAAATCTATCACTGAGGTAAGAAGATTTGTTTGTTTTAAAAGCTTGTAATCAATGCTGCTAACACAACACGGATTACACAGACACCAGTTTAAGTATGCTACCGGGAGAATATATTCTTAAAGGGAACTGAAAGTGAAATCAATGGGGTGACCTTTGAATAGAATTCAGGTAAATTATAAGATGAGGAAAAACTGCAAGCTTTACACCTTAAACAGATTGAATTATCCTTTTGATTAAATAGTCAATTATCAGTTCATTTTTAGCTTTTGATGTGCAGGATATAAAACAATGTATTTATGTGCTTTGATAGCTGAAGACTTCTCTGGGAAAAGGACGGGCGTTCATCCGATACTCCCTCGTCCATCAGCGACTGGCTGACACGCTGCAGCAGTGCCTGATGAACCACAGGGTCACCAGGTGAAACGGTCACAGCTGAATTCTTTGGCATATGAAGAATTGGGCTTTTGTGGAAGGGAAGGCGAACTGAATAGAAAAATGGAACTGTAATGTTTTTTTTTTACTTTGATGGATGGGTGCAGATGTCATTTGGTGGCACAGACCTTTTTTCTGGCTTCTTCTTGCAAGTGTTACAATTCGGGACTAAACATACTTTTTTAGGCCCCATTATTGTTTCTTGTTGTTGCTTTATGTTCTACTGTGACCGTTGCCTCATCTCTTTCCCCACAGCGACTGGTATTATGCAAGAAGTCCTTTACTGAAGCCCCACCTCAGCGTTGACATAATCAGTCACCTTTACGAACTCAATGAAGTCCAGTTTGACGTGGCCTCCAGGGGTCATGACCTTGACGCTTCCTGGCCCACTTTTGCAAGGCAACAAACGAATCATGAAAATACTATTTAGATAGATATCTAGAAAGTAATAAAGGAAAAATTAATTTAAATAAAGCCCTTTTTCCCATCAACAGAAGAACACTGGGAAGTGGTAACTCACCCGGCCACATGTGGAAACCACCCAGTCGCAGTTCCAGTATTAACAGCCTCGCCAGCACCTACTCGCAGGTAACATGAAAATAACATCCTGCCATTTTTCCATTATAGGAAATAAGTGCATGATAATCATCACTCTTCCTCTTCTCGGTGCCGTATCCTCTGGTTTCCATTGCAACCATCTAGCAAGCACACGAGTTCCCCTGCAGCCCCGATTATGGTCCTGGTCTGCTGGGTGACCTGAACGAGTCTCTGCCGGCCTGCAACGAGGACGTCAGCACAGTTGAAGGTCTTCGCCTCGAGCTGGACCAGTCAGAGCTGAAGCAGCGAGAGCTCCTGGATAAGGTGCAGCAGATGGGCGAGGAGGGCGCTGAGCTCAGGGATGTAGTCTTGCAACTCCAGAGGCAGCTGGATGTGTGCCTTGCGGCCCAAGAGGAGCAGCAGGGCGTGCATGGAGATCTCAAGGCCCTGAAGGGAAGGGAAGAAGCCCTGTCCAGAGAGGTGGAAACATTGAGGACTGGGAAAAAAGCCAGGGAGGCTGAACAACAACTGGTCCAGGAACGGTTGGCAGTTGCCGAGAGGAAGAACTTGGAGCTCCTGGCCAAGTTGGACGGGGTTCTGAATGAAAAGGGCCAGCAGGCGACCAGTCACTTTGATTCCGCTCAAAAGATACACGAGTTGCTGGACAGATTGAAAGAGGCAGAGAGAGGGAAGATGGAAGCTGCAGCTGAGGTGGAGGAGAAGAAGAGACTGGCAGAACGGCTAGAGGACGAGCTGAGGGTCAAGGAGACCGATGCGAAGCACGGCGAAACGAAACTGGCAGCACTGGTTGCATCTGCGTCCGAGGAGAAAGCCAAGTTAGAGGCGGAAGTGGAGGAACACTGCAAAGCCATTGATAAGCTGCAAGGATCCTTGGGGGTGAGAGAGAAGGAGACGAGCAACCTCCAAAGGCAGCTGCTGGACCTACAAGGATCTCTAGAGGAAAAGGAGAAAGAGTTGCAGGAGGTGAAGATGAGTGCACAAAGAGATAAAGATGCGACGCAGAAGATTGCTGGTTTAAAAGAGTCCTTAGAAGCAGAAGTCACTGCCCTAAAGGAGCATCTAGAGAGGAAAGAGGCAGAGTTTATCTCCAGCTGCAAGACACTACAACAGCTAGAAGCCAAGAACCAAAGCCTGACCACAGAGAGCGAGCAACTGAACACTAACCTTGTGGAGCTGGAAGGTGACGTCAAAGAACAAGCCATGAAGATAGAAGACTACAAGACGCAGTGCGCCAATCTAATTGAACTCAATAGGAAGCTGATGACCACAGTGAAGAGAAACGAGGAGCTGAAGAAGGAGATGGCGGAAACCCGAACGGCGCAAGAAGATGAGTTAGCAGCTCTGAGAGCTTCCGAGAAACAGCTTCGCTGCCAGCAGGACGATGCCAAGATGACAGTGGAGGAAAAAGAGAAGCGCCTGCGCGAGGACAACCGCAAGCTGGACGAGAGTCTGCAGCGAGTCACGATGGCCCTGAAACTCTCCAAGGCCGTGGCAGAGCGGCTGGAACGCGAGAACCACAGCCTGAGAGAGGAGCAGGACACTGTGAAAGCAGCTCTGAGCCGCATGCAGGCCGACCTGAAGAGTGTCAACGGGCAGATCGGAGACTTGGAGAAGAACTTGGGCGCGTCACGCAAGAATGCAGCAAGCCTTCAAGAACAACTTCTAGCCAAAGAGGCCCAGCTAGAAAGTAAAGAGAAGAACCTTGCCGAGCTGCTGTCCAGCTTAAAATCTCTTGAGGCCAGGGAGAAGGAGCTGGAGATCGCCAAAGCTGATGCCGAAGCAACGTGCGCTAAACAGACCGAGGTGATCGAAAGGGTTACTTCTGACAGGCAGGCAATGGAGAAGTCTCAGCTGGAGAGGAGTGCGGTCCAAGCTAAAGCGAACCAGGTAGCGGCAGGCAAACTCGAAGGCCAACTGGAGGTGTGCATGAAAGACTTGTCCAGGCTCCAGGCGGAGATCCTGGACCTGAGGGTGCGGGCGCAGAGGTCTGAGGAAGAAAGGATGAAGTCGCAAGCACAGCTGGAGGTGACGGAGGCCCAACGAGATGAGCTCCGGACTCTGACCGAGCACCTTAAATCCCAGACGCAGGCCCTGAATCAAAGGCATGTGGCGGACCTCATGGAGTGCAAAAAGAGGGAGCAGGCTCTGATCGAACAGCGCGATGGAGAAGTAGCCGCCCATGCCGAGTTGTCCATCTGGGCGGCCGCCGCCCGAGAAGAGCTGTCCAACCTCAAGGCGGAAAACAGCCGGCTGTCCTCGGAGATCGGCGAGACGCGCGAGGGCCTGCACAGGGCCAACACAGAGATGGCCGAGCTCGGGATAACCGTCTGTAAGCTCAGTGCGGAGAAGGAGGAGGCCAGAGAGCACTGGGCGGGGGACGCTGCCAGGATTGAAGAGCTGGAGAAGGAGTTGGACAGGCTGGAGGAGGGCAGGGCAGAACTGCAGCTCGAGAATAGCAAACTAAGAGAGGAGCTGACGAAGAAGGGGAAACTCCCGGGGACCATCAAGGAGCTCCAGCAGCAGCTTGACAAGGCCAGGGACCAATTGAAGAGTGTCAAGGACTCCAACCGAGAGGAGGTGGCGGCCGTCAAGTTCCAAATGAGCTCAGAGAGCATGAATCATCAGCTCCAGGTGAAGGTGAGTCAGTCACAACGAGCCAATCGGGATTTGCATTACACTTAAGATCCCATCGTTTTTGCTGTTATGATTTTTTGCAACATGGATTTTCTCTCCTGTTTCTTTTTCCTGCTTTTTTTTTTACATTTTGTCATATTTCAGAGTATAAACGAGCAGCTGGACAAGATGAAAGCCGAGCTGCAGAAGGAGTTGAAGAATGTGTCCAGCTTACAGGCCAAAGTGGCTGAACTCGAGGTCTGATGGTTGATGATTACCTAATAGTTTGGTGGCGGTCAATGAATGAGTTCTGTCATCTTTGGAGAGAGAGAGAGGATTGTGTTTTATAAAAATAGATAAAGAACACCTCATACACATGAACCCCAGCAGCTTCCTCACTAGTGAATCATTAGTAGATTTGCAGATGGATTAGAAGAAAGGAAAGCTACAAATCACATTGAGTGCTTAGTACTCATTAGCGGTTCATCTTCAAGTCTCACTTTTGTATAATGCGAGCCCTTGATTGCTTTTGCAGTTTTAATTGATTGCAGAAGATGTAAAATAAAACCCCTGCAATGTGATGCCAATCCTCCAGTTGATAGCTCAATGAAATAGCTTTTAATTCACTATTAACTCCCTCTCTGGTTGGATGGGATTGGATTTTACTAAATGACCTCATGTCCTCTGGTGCTGGGGGGTAGGGGCCTGTACCAATTAGCCTCAGAATAGACTTTATTGAGTGTATTTCTAAGAGAGAAAGTGTTCCTGCACATGCTCTCGGGATGGGGGATTTCCGGCAGTTCAGAGGGAGAGAAACTTGGAGTGTGTTGAACTGAATCAATTTCAGACCAAACCTGGAACAATTGTTTAAATTCATATTTCAAAAAAAAAAAACTTTTATTCCTAATATGTATTTGTACGCTTGCTCTCATCGTGTCGTACTGAAGACTGCAAATGAGAAGTACCTGCAGCTAACCGGCGAGAAAGACGCTCACATCACTAAGACAGAAACATCCATTCGTGAGAGTGAGAGTGAGATTCAGCAGCTGAGAAATGCAGAAACCAGGTGCGTTTTAAAAAAAATTCACCCTGCTGTCAAAATATAATATAAAAAGAATCCAGACTTAATTGCCTTGCGCTTACTTCTCCTCAGTGCTGAAGAAGCCCACTCGGCTTTGCTAAACGTCTGCGAGGAATTGAAGCAGAAACTCAACGCCGCAGAAGCCGACAAACAAAGCCTGAACCTGAGGATGACTGCAGAGATCGATGACCTCAACAGAACCAAGGCCAACCTGGAAGAGCGGCTCATTGAGCTCATACGGTACGGCCCGCTTCAGTCTGAGAACGTAAAACTATACCTCGTGCTTGGTGGTGAAAGGAGAAAGAAAGCTCCGCCTCCAGCAGCAAACAGCCCTTCGTCTCTCTGCGGGACGCGACACGGAATGAATAGTCACTTTAAGTGAAAACTACATTTATATCTTTGATATCAAAGGGGATGAGGTTTGTCGGGTCAGCACAGTACGTTTGTCTCGTTATTTTTTTGCATCAGGGACAAAGATGTTCTTTGGCAGAAGTCAGACGCCCTGGAGTTTGAGCAGAAGCTGCGAGCGGAGGAGCGCTGGTGGTTGGTGGACAAGGAGACCACGCAGTGCCTCGGCTGCCAGGGCCACTTCACCTGGTGGCTGCGCAGACATCACTGCAGGTGGGCTTTCTGTGGTCACAGGAATTACTATAGGAATTATCATATTAACCATATGACAGGATTGATATGGACGGAAAACCCTTTTACATTTTTTAGGCTTTGCGGCCGCATCTTCTGCTACTACTGCAGCAACAACTTTGTGATGACCAAGCACAGTGGGAAGAAGGAGCGCTGCTGCAGGGAGTGTTACACCCAACACAGCGTGGTGGTGGAGAGGTTCACACCGGCGGAGCTGAGTCCCTCCGACGTGCAGCCCCTTCCGCCGGGAGCTGGAGCTCCGCCGCCACACGAACCGGCCCCGTATAAGCCAACTCCCAGGGTCACAGGTGAGAGGCAGGCCGCAAAGGGAAAGCAACCGCTAACTACTACGTGCTAACTTGATCGTCCGGTTGGCCCAAAGGTTGATGTGCGGCAAGGTCACTGGCCGCTTTAAAGCAGAAGTGGAAACATTGCATTCACCATACGCAGGAAGAAGGACGGAAACTTCTGCTGCAGATTTCTTCTTAACAGACAAAAGCGAAATAGGTTTACATTGTTCAGAAGAGAACCTGTTTTATTTTTACCGTAAAGAAAGTAACTCTGCATAATGTTACAATCGGTCTCTTTTCGTAGCGGTTTGGTGTCTGTTTTTTTTCTTTTTCTCTACAGGACACTCGATACACGTCACGCATACTGTGTCATAAGAAGCCTATGTAGTGGTCACACAGTTTATTTTGTTCCTCACAGTTTCGGACCCCAGCAGCAGATCTGACGATGGGGTTTTTGACATAATCACGGAGGATGAAGTGAATGGAGTTTATGACAGTGACACCATCTCCCAGACCACAGCAGGCTCCCTGGAGGGAGAACAAGAGCGAGCGCCTCCGGGAGCGCTGTGAGTGTAACATAAACCTGATACATACATCTGTTACGGCAGTGAGAAGAGTTGTTTTGCTCTTGAAGCGTCGGGCCTTTGTTCCCGTTTTGCTGTGTTGTTTTCACCGCTTTGAACTTTCAAAGGTGGGAAGTAGGTTTGAAGAAGTTAACTTGTTCTTTGTTGTTAATAATGCACCACGAACAAGTCAGAGGACATTTAAAAGACACTGTGTGTCCATTCTGACCTATTTTGTTTATTGTTGAGTCCCCATTATGATCCATTCCCCTGGTATCTGCTGTGCATGCCCCACTGCCTCTAAAGTCACAGCACACCACAAACCGTAAACATGTAGCACCCTGAGGGAACTCGGCACACATGGCTCCAGGTGTCGTGGTAGTAATAGTGTAGTAATTGTGATCAGGGAAGTGGATCTTCTTCTTTTCAGTAAAAAGCAAATGGGAAAATTGTAAGAATAGGGAAGTGCCAGTTTCGTGCTACAGAAGGTGAGCGACTGAGCATCGAAGCATTTGTGTGGCCCGATGATGTTGTAAACTTCATGCAACAGTAATTGATGCACCACAAATACACAATGTGCAAAGATGAATGAAAACCCAATATTCCTGTGTGCGTATCGTGCCTGGCAGAGGGACAACAGACGGGACCCATGACGACTCGGAGGAGCGTGTTGCCACGGTGCAGGATTCAGAAATCAACCTCCTCCAGTCGGGAGACGTCACGTGAGTTCTTTTTGAAGAAGAAACTGCCGTTAAAACCTCCAATGTTTTTGCTGAATATTTACCCGTTTGAAAGAATCTGGATGCGGGGGGACATTTCGCAACGACACTTGTCCGCTTGCTGTCTTGAGCGTTCACCCTCGAGACCGGACCAGTTTAAAAAATAAGTCACGTTGGCACAGAAACGTGGGAATACGGCACCAGGTGCAGCCTTCGATGCGATGAGTCACCTCATGTCTGCTCAAGTCTTTGAATGAATGTGTTCTCTCCCTGCAGGATGGACGTCCCTCTCAGCATTGAAGATATTTCCAAGTTCGGCGAAGGTTCCAGGGAAATCTTCATCAAGTCCAGCTGCTACAGTGTGATAACGGTTGCCGTGGGTGACCGTGGGCCGACCATCAGCTGGACGTTTTCTTCGGATCCAAAGAGCATCTGCTTCAGCGTCGTTTACAGGGAATCCGTGGACTCCCATGTGGAGCATTCAAAGGTGGAAGAGCTTTTTGAAGAGCTTTCCCCTGTTATCTGAAATGTTTGAGAATTTGCCTTTTACACTTAAGATGGGTTGGCGTTTACAATATTTTACAATGATCGTAATAGTGATGATGAAAGTGTTTTTTGTAAACAAAAAATATTACAGTGGAGACGTCCTAGACAACCTGAAGCAGAATCTTTGATGAGCACATTGAGTTCAGCTCCATGTGTCTGCTCTCCTTCCAGGTTCTGATTCCTCTGACGCGCTGCAACTCCCACAAAGAGACGGTTCAGGGGAAGCTGAAGGTCCGGCACCCCGGCCTCTACACACTCATCTTCGACAACTCCTTCTCGCGGTGCGCAGCTCCTGACATCTTTGTTGTGATTCCTCCACTCAGTGGGAGTTTCGTTTTTTTTTTCCAGCCTACAAACCACGTTTCTGTCGTCTCGTTTTCGCTTGGATTGCATCCTTTTGATCAAAAACTCTTTTCCAACAGGTTTATCTCCAAGAAAGTCTTCTACCACCTGACCATGGAGACGCCCATCATCTACGATGGAAGCGACCTTCCCTGATGACGTCGCTGTGGCTGCTGAACGCACCCTGAAAGAAATGGCAAATTCTACGACTTGTTTCAAATTCGTTTCACTTTTTCCTTTTTTGTCGCCAAAACAGGTTTTTACCCAAGTATTTTTAAGGGTCCTGTACTATTTAAGTCTTTGGTGTCACTGTTTGGAGGCGTCCTTATGTTTTAACAATCACCTAAGTTCGGCTTCATCGTGTTTTAAAAATGTCAACCTGTGTTGAGATTAGTAGGTTGTTAAGTTTAAGAAATAGTTTGATTTTGTTTTACTTCGGCCTCACTTTATCCCAAATATGCTCTTACGTCAGGGAATGCACATCCCTGCCAGTAACACTAGAAGTATGAAATATGATAAACTATTTATTTGCAAAGGATTTTAAACATTTACAGAATCGTGGTCGGTTGATGTGCAATCTTTTATGTCAAAGCTTTCAAAGTGGTTCTGCTCTTGGCTTGTTAATTAATCAACTTGTCTGAACACACTATGTTTGCACTTTGCCAGTGCGGGAAGGAAAAAATACAGATTCTGTTTTTTCGCAAAGCATATGAATTTTGTACAAATCCCAGGAGTGGGACATAAAATTGTCCTCTGATGGAAGTATACCCTAATTTTAGGTTTTCTGGAGAAGAAAAAAAAAAACCCTAGAAAAACAAAAACTGGCATCTCGCTTTCTGTGTCGGAACACAAACCATCTTTCTCCATTTGGTCATAAGGAAGCAGAGTGCCTGTTCTTACAATCCCCTTTAAATGTGTTAGTGGCTGTCAGTCGATGAGCTACAATACTTGTTAAAGTGCCTTTTCACTCTGATGCCAGCGGTTTATTTTTCTGTTTATTTCACTCCTGTTCCTGCTAGGCCTACACCACAAACGGGCTCGCTCCCTTTTTGGGCACAAGCGTACACTAATGAAGCAAAGGGCTACCGGCTGCTTTCACAGGGATTTCTTTACACTTGACAGTCGAATCTCTTATATTGTCGATGGGTTAAAATTGGTTTCTATGCAAAGGCTCTATATTGTCAACAGAGCCGCACTTTGTAATAATTTTATTGTTGTTGCAAACAACATTAAATCTGTTCAATTGGCATTATTTTTGTCAAAGTGTTCACACGGGGACAGGTTTTTCTACTGGGATCATTTTTAAGAAATATATTGTGCACAAATCCTCGCTGCAAAGACTGAATGTACCTTGGTAATAGATCTGTTCAAACAACGGGTAAACATCAATAAAAGGTGAGAGCGAGGACGCCTGTTGACATCCGCTGATCTGTGTTCGACAGCTCGGAGCGACGGAAACCAGATTAACAAATCTCATGAAAAAGTCATTGCAGAATAAGAACAAAGACACGAAACCTCTTTTCTAAGAAACATCGTCAGAAGTGATGTAAGCCAAGGTTTTATGTGAAAAAATCGTATACAGTGTATAACATTTTTTTTAAATGATGTTATAGAAAAACTTCAGAGCCGTAGTGTGTGACTCGTATCTCACGCATCTCTTCTCTCTGATGTTATGGTGAAACATGACGCAAGAGCAACTGTTGTGTGTGTGTGTTTTGCGACACCATCAGGCTCATGAAAGCAGAGAAATATTCACTAAATATCCATCAAACATCTGCTCAGCAGCAGCTGTACAGTTTATGGTTTAATCTAGGAGCTCTACCGTTTGCCTTCAAAATAAAAGTGGAAGGTGTCCCTTCACCCACTAGCAACGCTCTGATTAATCCGACTTCCATCCGTCATCACAGAACTGGAGGCAGTTCTTTGCAAAGCCTTCAGAAATCAACAAATACAAGATGTATAATTATGTTTAGAGCCATTTCCGACGGCCGGTGTGTATGTGGGGGTTTTATTCTGAAAGGCTCCACAGGACTTGCTACGTTTTGATCCCTGCGAGCTCGTCAGATGTTGTATTTTACACCTGGGCACACAGAAGTTCCTCGCATCCCGTCCCTATAGCAGTGTGTGCGTGTATGTATGTGTGTACGTGTGTGCGCGCGCAGTCTCATTGATGAACGCGGCACGTTGGTCCGAACCGGGGAACCGACGACATGTCCTCTCTCCACACCAGAGGGATTCTTCTCACTATGTATTTGTCTTCAACTGTGAGTTATTTTCTTGCATCTCACCGTTATGAATGAAAAGATTAATTATTATTTTTGCTACGGAGAAAACTTCAAGCTCTCTTTTGTAGGAGATTTTAGTTTTTATACCGACACATTGCGGATGATTTATGACAGATGACGAATGAAGACCGTACGCGAGAGAAATACTATGAAATAGTTTAAACTATTTCATAGTATTTCATAGTATTTCTCTCGCGTTCGGTTCTCTTACTGTCTTGGAATTTGCAATGTATTGAACATATTAATGACGTGCGGTTTTCATTTGTCTTAAAATCGAAACAAGCCTTTTTGGGTGGTGTTATGCGTTTGGGTGGTGTTGTGCGCCGCCCTGCATTTGTCTGCAGGCACTTGATGGTGTTACAGGATTATATCATTGAATAAACACCACAATTCAAAAGTCAAATATATATTTTATTTTGAATTTAAATCGGTTTCTCTATCTTAAATCTAGTATCTGTGGTAATACGGGTTTAGCTTTAGCTTCTTGTCACACAATGTGATCATTTATATGTTTTATCTCTTAATATAATGAACTGTTTATATATGTTTTATATGCAATGCATGTTTTTATTTATACGTTTTCATTGATGGTACATATTGTACTAATGTAAATGTATCATTTGAATGCATGCATAACACCTGATAATTATTCATGGTAATTTTGACTCCGCAATTTACTTTTTGCAGAAAGGTTTGTAATTGTTAAACAAAATGTACGATAATATTTGCTCATCGGATGGGATATTAGTAATGGAAATGTTAGATATGTTTGTTATATTACCACACACACACACACACACACACACACACACACACACACACACACACACACACACACACACACACACACACACAAGCTGCACATTCATGCGGTGGCTTTTTCTTCTTTTCTTTATATGGTTCTAATTTCACAGCCCCCTCGCTAATTTCCCTAATGGAAAAGGGATATGAGAAGCCGGCAAACAGGTGGTATGGTGATCAACGTGACAGGGAGACAATGACAGCAGGGAAGACACTCTTCACCATGTTCCACTTCAAGCTATTCCCTAATCAATGCTCAGAACCGCAGAGAATTGTAATCAAATGGGTCCATAAACACACACACACAATCACACATTCAAAAAGACAACAGTCCCTGCAAACAAGTTTGTCTCTTCAGAATCTTCCGATCAAACTGAATTCTTTGACATGCAGGCGAGAGAGAAATAAAGGTTAAAGTTGTCATCTCTTTTGCCAGAAGCCCAGTTTTCCCTTTTTTACGCTGAATTGCCAATAAAGTGAATTAGTGAGCTTTGGACAAAGGCTAGCTGCCGCTCGGTGTCATGCTAAGCTAAGCTAACCAGTTGCCAGTTCAAGCTTCACATTCGTCACACAGATTCGACGACGGCACCAACATTCTCATGAAACCCACTAATCATAATCCGTCTCTTTGTGTTAACGGATCGAGTCAAAACGCTGCCACGTCGCCACGGCGGCAGCCTGCAAGTGCACCTCTCATTTGCTGCCAAAAAATAATGCAATATCTGCAAGGTGAGCCGAGTTTGATGGACACTTTTGGGTTAGTGGATAATGGGCTTCACCTCTCAGAGAGCATATTTTACAGCAGGCTGCACTCTAGGCTGCCGCTGTGAAGGGGTCTGTGGGTTTGCATCCACTTTCATGGCCCATAGTTACCCAGACTGAGGTTATGCAGCCCAGACCTTTTCTCCTTACGTCTGGTTCAGTTCCTTAAATGCACATCCTTTGTGCCGTTTACAATGCACAACGACGTCATCAGTTCCAGAATTCCAGAAAACATGTTTCTGAAGTTGTTTGCTGGAAATGGCTTGTAGGAAACGATTGTTGCCTCCCTCTACTCCCCTCGGTTTCAGCCCCTTTCAGAGTGCGCTGTTTTCTGCTGCTCATTACATATTCATGATCTGCAGCTCATTTGGCCACGCCCACAGCTTGTAGACTCCTGCATAAACTCGCGCAGGCGGGCTGTGATTGGAAAACGGGACTGGAGGGGGTGTGAATATTCAAATATCTAGGTTTGTGACGTAACAAAACTTTTTTGAACCGCTCGTTCAGAGGCTGAAGACGGATCAATTCAGAAACCTTTCTAACTCAAAACAGCATGAATGGATTTTCTTCCAAGTTTGTATGCGTGTGGAAGCACCAGAGACACACAATGACACCCCAAATCCCAGAAAAAGTGTTTTTTTTTTCCATAATATGGGCCCTTTAAAGCCGAATGTCTTCACAGCATACTGTAGAGGGAAGCCACGCGCAGTCATTAAAAAACGTGCCCCATTTCACAAGCTGCCGGCCGTTTAGCCGATGCATTCATGCGCTCTATGGTAACAATGCATGCATACGTGTTTCTGCTTTGAATGTAAATGCTGGGGCCCTGCATCGCATTGCTTGCTCAAACGATTGATTGTATTAACACAGCCAGAATTGAGCAGAAAACGACATACCTTTACACAAGGGTACATATGGGCCACCTTGAAGCAAACATGCTGCAAGATCTGGTATCTGCATGAGTCGAGAGGAACAGTTGTTTTATTCCGTGAGCTCCTCGCCTTGCTTTGAACAGGCGGCGCGGTAATTGCTTCTTAAATTGCGCAACGACAGCCCTCATTGAATTATTGGCATCGCATAAGGAACCAAAAGGGTTGGGGGGGGTTGGGATTTGCTCGGGTTTCTCCTGACACCTCCTTTCTTCATTGACGGAGGGAGAGATGGTGATGAGAGATTGTGTGTCACGATGCTATTTAGAGTCATTTGATACCGACTTCGTGGCGTAAACACCGCGAACAAGAAGATTGGCTGATCCCACGTCGTTGTTCTTTAATGCTTGTCATCGGTGCCACCTAATCTTACTCTGCTGCCAATCAGACAAAATCAGCAAGTTTTTAGGTCCATAAAAAAGGTTCCTCACAGCACGATTGAATAAAGCCTTTAGGGTGTAGATTTTTAAAATGCCTTGGGATTGCCTTCAATGTGAAACTCCACTACGGTCTCTTTTTAGAGCCGTGGCATATGGAGATATTAATCAATGCGTCAAAAAATTGATTTTGTTTCAATTTAAATCTAGATTTGAAACCGACACATCAACTTCTATTCATTGTTATCAAAAGTGTGTGTGTACTTTTTGGACAAACATCGTGCTCTTTGCTTCCTGGGCGGTTTGTTTTTTTTCAGTAACAACGCAGCCTCACAGTTTAATTCATATGCACGACATTATAATAGTAAAAAGCTACATCTGTGCAGGGCGTATTCAGTCGTGTCATTTCACGAACCGGCTCCAGGTGGGTTTGCAGATGTTGCTGTTTCACCCTCAGAGAAAGTCAACGATCTTTTTAATGGGAATGTTCCCACCGGGGCGTAAAAATACCATCGATGATGATTTATTCATTCCCAATGCAACTGGAAAAAGAGATTTAGATCTTTTTTCTTTTCGTGATAACTTCTGCACCAGAATCGGAGAGTAATTTAAGTCCAATTACTATGTTTCTTTCCGTGGCAGTTACTAGAATCTTCAATAATTTGCAAGCGCAAATCACATAAATACATATTTTCTAACGCGCAAGCATATCTCATCCCGTTGATAATCGGAAATCACGGCGGCGGCATGAAAGCGGAGTTTTCTTCGGTGCATTATGTGGGGGGTGATTTAAACTGAGGGAATAAGACTCAACACGATGGAAGACTTTGAACAAGAAGCTCACGTTGTTAGGCGGCGGGCTGTGAAAGCCAACTAAAAAGTCACCTGCCTGCTGCTCTGACCTTTTTACATTCAGGACCGGCTAGAACTACCAGCCGCATGAGGTCAAATTAAATGATGCTTTAATTGTACACAATAAACTCGACTCACAGTACGACCACCAGCTTGTTCAGTCAGCGCAGGGAACTTGCTGTTTACATTCCAATTAGCACCGTTGAGTTTGAGTGTTATGAGGCCTCACTTCCGGCCTTTCCCCTCTTCTGGCATACCGATCGCATATCACACAGATATGATCAGATGTCAGGCAAGATACAAACAGCGGTGATTCTGTTTGTATTTGGCGTCTGCAAACGAATCAGCAGGGGCCAGAACAACAAGGACCTCTGAGCGGGACCAAATGGGGGGGGGGGGGGGCGCACAGTGGTTGGAGGCCAAGCTGGTGTCTGTGTCCCAGGGACCGACTGAGTGACTGAATGGGCTGTGCTTCCAGGCTCTCTGTACGCTACGGTGGAGCACCATTTTTACCTAATGCCACCGACGCAAATAGACTGAACGGTTACAGTTTTAGAGGGAAAGATCTTGCCGCTGAAGGCAAAATGACTCAGACGCCAGTGTATTTATCTAAGCATCCCCCACCGTGCTTTCTTCCTCCCCTCTCCTGCTTCCAGGCTCTGTGCAGCCTGCATCCTGAGTGTGAGATCCTTTTCCAGCTGGAGAAGGAGGAGCGCAGCTGCCTTCAGCACATGGCGGAGCGGGGCAACAGAAGCACAGAAGGTGTGGTTTCCATTTTTCAAAATCACTCACACTGAGATCCGTGCGTGGCTGGACTTGTGATGCGAAATGTATTGCACATTTTCTTTCACATTGGCGTAGGAGAGCGTAAGCCGTGGGAAATGCTTCACGGAGAATCACAAGTTGTCCCAAGCGCAGAATGAATCCGTCGCTGTGTTGCATTGTTAGAAAAAAAAAACCCATTGAGGAGAGTTACGTAAAAATGTTAAGTTGGTAATGTATGTCAAGATAAAGGTCAGGCCTGAGGATCTACAGTGCTTCCTCATTCATTTGCAAAATTTACACAGAGACCGGTGTTGAGCGTGTTGTGCGTGTTGTGCGTCACATTTTCCTCCGCTGTGTCTCCGTGAGCATTTAAACCGTGTCAATCGTGAGGGGCGGCGGATGACACCGCATACAAATGTGTGTTTGTGTAATCTCTCGTCTGAATAACCCCCCCTCACCCCATCCTTCCCGACAGACTTGCCTCAAACCCGCCTTCTTCTTTAACCTTCCTTTACAAAACTAAAGGTTGTCAGCCGTTCTGGGACGCAGTGGCCTGCTGGCCTCAGGCAGCCGTCGGGGAAACGGTCCAAAGAGCTTGTCCGGACGTCTTCTCCCTTTTCAAAAATAACACAGGTGAGCGAAGGATCTCATCGTGAAAGGGAGGGGAGGAGGGTTGAACTAGTGCATAGATAAGTTATGGGTGTGTTTTTCTTCTGTCTGTTGATTTTAATTCAATGGTATGTTTCAGTAATCCGGCTTGCTAGATTGTCACAGGAAATCAAATTAGCAGGAACAGAAATCTTTAACTAAATTAACCGGATTAATTGGAACACTGTCTAAATAAAACAACCTCTGATCCTGTGCCAGGTAGTACGTGGCGTTTGGGTTATTTAAATGAAATACCTGCATGACCTAAATGACCAAACTTTGAATCCGTTTTGAAGATTGTTGTTTTATATCTTGACCTTTTCACCTCGGGTTCAGTGAGCCGTAACTGCACCAGCGGAGGTTGGTCCGGACCTTTCCCGCCGTACCACATCGCCTGCAGTGTGGATGATGACACGCCAGAGGTGAGACGGCGGGTAAAGACGTGGTGTTGGGGGGGGATGGGGGGGGGAGACAGAGGAGGCAATACAAAGAGCAAATGTTCCGTGTTACAATGAAAATGTTAGAGCTACCTGTCAATTGGAATGAAAAGAAACAACCGCCCTGTAACTTTTAAGCGTGTGCTCTTCCTGGCTCGTCACCTTTTGAAGAGAAGAAAAGAATATGTATTCAAGCCTCAATGTGCCTCATTTGCATATACTTTTGCAAGGAAGTAAGTGAATTGAACGTCATCAAGTAATAGCTGAAATTATCTCGCTTCATAAAGGGAGAACTGTGCAGAATCCTTGTTTTTGCAGGATGATTATCAGAAAAATCCCTTTTGGTGCAAAATATCTTTTGTCCCGAGTTAAAAAAAAAATAATAACCGTGCAGAAAGTCACAAATTACAAGAAGCTTTGAACGCACTTTAGTGAGTTGATTCAGTAGTCTGCTTAGTCCGGTCGCTGTGCCATCTGACTCATTTGTCTCTATTGCTGCCTTTGTCTCTTTAGGACAGCTGACTTCCAAGCCTCTCTGTGATTTAGTGAAAAATGTCAATGCCTTTCAAAAAGCCCCAAACACAGGAGAACAACGTCCTCCCGTACAGCATCTTCCTTGTCGTTTGGCTTCCAGGCGCAGCGGTCCTACTTTGCCACGGTGAAGCTGATATACACCGTTGGCTACAGCGTCTCTCTGGTGGTGCTGGCTGTGGCTGTGATGATCCTGTTGCTCTTCAGGTAAGAATAGATGACCCTAAAATACACGGTAGAGAAGTCAGGCCGACTTTTATTTCATTTTCCATCACTAACCGGTACATTTCGGTAAGGCCCATCCCATCTTTTCACAGGGAGGCTCACAATAGTGAACAGTTTTGTGGTTCTGAAAACAAAAAAAAGATTGTGTGAAGTGACCTGGGTCTAACGTATACCTTTAATAATAAGCCTGACACTCGGGGCCTTTGTTAGGGTTTTTGGCTTTGACAAATGATCTCGTGGTGTAGTTAATAAAAGGAATAGTTTGACATTTTGGAAAATACATCACTCAGAAATAGTATGTACCCAAAGGTTACATTTGGTTTGCAGAACATAAATTATTTACACAGCTTACATGTGAAAAAAGAAAACTGGTCTTTTCATTCAACTACTGACAAGAAAGCAAATAAGTGCATATATATTGCTCTTTTTTAAGGAAGAGGACGTTTTATAACCACTAACCATAAAAAATGTTTTTTTAAATCCCATGACGGAATGGGATGTCATGTGCTGCGATGCAGTAATCCCTTCTCCCTCTCACGATCCCTCGTGTGCGTCTCCTTTATCTGTGTGGCGTCCCTCAGTTCCACTTGGTTCTGTCTTGTATTGACGCTCATTGACGCTGTTGTCACAATGTCGATGAAGCCGCCCCCCCCCCATTCTGTGTGTTATCACTAACCGGGGCGCGCCGAAACCCACATAGGTAGTATCAGGTTGGGGGTGTAACAGCACAGTGTGACGATGTGCGACAATGACGCCGCGGCGTGTTGTCCGACACCTGTGCTGTCACTCGCCTCGTCCTTCCAACAGGAGGCTGCGTTGTGCCAGGAACTTCATCCACATCCAGCTCTTTGTCACGTTCATCCTGAAAGCCGCGGCCGTGTTCGTGAAGGACGCAACGCTGTTCTCCAGCGACGACACCAACCACTGCACCCTTTCCACGGTAGGAACAAGAGGCCCTCGGTTGAATGGAGACGTTTTCCACTGAGCAGGTTTCTCACACTTACTCCTCCCTTCAAACTCACCCAACGTCCTTCTTTTCCGCTCTGCTTTTCTGCCTGACCAGTTTGCCTGTAAGGCCTCCGTGGTCTTCTGTCACTACTGCGTCATGTCCAATTTCTTCTGGCTCCTGGTGGAGGCGCTTTACCTCAATTCCTTGCTGCTTTCGTCCTTTCATCACAGTCGTCGATGCCTCTGGGGCTTCTGTCTGCTGGGATGGGGTGAGAGATCTTGCAATGCATTTTGCTGCAAGGATAACAAAATGAGTGAACTTAAAAGGGCCGGACATTCTTTAGTGTGAGCCGAGCCCCTGCTGTCTATGCTGAAGCTAATACATTATGCACGCAATGAATATCTGCTTTTTTATCTGGGGAAATATGTTTTTTCTCACTGTCTAGTTATGTGTTTGGTTCATGACTTGCACCTGTTATTTTGTAAACTAGTCGCCTTCTCTTGCCTCTTTTATTTTTCAATCTACGAATGAGTCTGCACTGAATTCAATTTAGTCCATAATTACCTTCTATCATAAAAGTCACATAAGCAGTTTAGGTCTCCACAGTGTCACTCACTGGAGAATTGAAAGTTTTCACAGTCAACACACACACACACACAGTGACGCTGCAATATATCACACCTACGGCTCTAATCAACGTCAGGCCAGAGACGATTCAAAAGAGATTCACAGCCTCCTTTAGGGATTTTAGGGACAACTCGACAGACCGCCATCGGCTCGTCCCCGAGATAACGTTTTAAAACGGGCAGAAATTGTCTCGCCGGCGTCAGCTGTATTTACCCAACAAACGGAATAAATGTTTGTATCCCTGTGGCGTACCCTACTAATGTATTTCATTATATTTGTGGGTTTAATTGTGCTTCCTTTCAACTCGCCACAAGCTTGATGAATGTGCAAGCGTTTGTCCCAGCGGTGGCGAGCCGGGGAATTGGTGTTGCAGACGTGTGTCGCATAAAGCCTAAAAAATGAACGGTTCAATTTACAGAACACAGACACAGAGAAAACGTTTCTCACTCGTTCGCTTCAAACAAAGTGTCTGTTTAAGGATCCGCCAACTCAGTGTGATTGCATTTCACAGACATTTGTTTTGCTGTTCTGCCTTTCCACAGGGGTACCCGTGTTCTTCATCATCCTGTGGATTGGATCCAGGATGTACTTTGAGGACACAGAGTTTGTACTAAACTTCCAATACCACTTCCATCTGCACAGCACAATCGACAAACGCTCCCTAAACTATTTATTTGGGAATTTCCCTCACGTTTCACTTGTAACTATGTGCTGGTATGAGTTGATTTCTTCAGCCATTCCACATCCAACCTTTTAAACAAACTCTCCAGAAGGACCAAAGAGTGCCTTTCAAAGTTGTCTTCTCTGTGTAGATGCTGGGACATTAACGAGGACTCCCCCTATTGGTGGATCATCAAGGGACCAATTGTTGTGTCTATTGCGGTAAATACTCCTGTTGTACTTTCAGTCACGCACCTGACAGATTACCATGCAGATGTTTTGTTTACTTTCATTTTAGAGATGGGTTTTGGATCAATTATTTTGAATCAAAAACCGCCCACACACCTCTCCTAGTCAGTGACTCACCTGGCTGTCCATATCGCGGCCGTGGCTGTGAATAGTAACCTGGTTGTGCATCACATTTGACAAATCCTCACACTGAAGCCTGGCGTTTGATTTTTCACTCTACAGGTCAATTTCATCCTCTTCATGAACATCATCCGAATCCTGATACAGAAGCTCAACCCTCGGCTGATCCACTTCAATAACTCCTCTCAGTACCGGTGAGGCGCCTGCAGACGCAGCGATGCTGCTTCTCAGACTTTAGTCACTCCGGCATCGCTGGCTTTTATCGGATTTTACTTTTGTCTTCTTTAACACGGTCTTGACTTTTCAAAGTTGCATCAGAGTGGCTTCATTTACCTTTTAACCGTTACATTTTAAAACATGTTTTCACTGTGCTTGATAGTGATAAGTAGACATTTTGATGCGGGGAAAGATGTGAATCGTATAAAGCCTTTTGGATGCTTATCAGCCGCCATGTGTAATCAGTCACCCTGATTTGGTTATCTTCACTGTAAATCGTGCACCTGATACAAACAAAACGTTGCCCACACGCAAGCATCCTCTAGATTGCGTTCCGATGATGAGGGGGCTTGCATGCATGATGCTATTAGGAGCGTTATTTAGAATGGTGCGTGCACCTAACCTAATGATTCCCTGGGGTACCTTTACCTCCTTCGTCTCCTTTCTCTCCTTCTGTGCGACAGACGCCTGACTAAGTCCACTCTCCTCCTCGTCCCTCTATTCGGCACTCATTACATGGTCTTCAATTTTCTGCCTGACTACTTCAATGTTAACCTGCGCCTCTGCGTGGAGCTGTGCGTTGGATCCTTCCAGGTACACGGGCACGTTGTACACCTGGACAAACGATAGCTTACACCGCGATGAAATGGTTTTCCATGGTTTAAACGTGCGCCGTAACTATCACGTTACAATGGAGAAATATTTGTCTCTCTGCTTTGTGTATCCTTCCGACCTCTGAGACGCTTTTTCTTCTCTGAGTGCCGTCTCGCACCTTCCGGCTAACAGGGACGTCATTTTGTAAAGAATATGTGTTGTTTTCAATGGCGCGACACAAACATGTGTTTGTTTTGTGGGGCTGAGACGCTGTTGGTGCCTAATGGTGCAGACTATTCTTAAATGTGTAATGATTGTACATCTCTCCTGTAGGGGCTCCTTGTAGCGATTCTCTATTGCTTCCTCAATCAAGAGGTAAGCCCGAACTCTCAAACATTTACAAGGACATATTCAACAAAGCACTCAAATCATTTACAGCGCTATTTTGCACCCGGATCACACAGCCGTGAGGGTTTAGTGGTTCCCAGTTGTCAAGGCTTTAAAAAAAAAAAGCACAATCATTTGCAGCTCACTTCCCTCGTTGCACACGGGACGGACCACAGATCAATTTGAGGCCTTCCAGACCGACACTACGTGTGTTTAATATTCAGTCCACAATTACCCGACATCCATGCGTATCAGTTTCGGTGTTTTAGTGCATTTTGGGTCCTTGGAAGTCACTCAATCCTCAAATAGACTAATTTACATACATAGCCTCTTCCATTCTAAAAACAGCGCTTTACCCGTAATCAATATTCTAATGCCACATGAGATTGAATATTCTTCAAAACATTTTAGGACACCAAATGTCAAGTACGCTAGATTGCTGGGTATGCAATGAAAAGACGCAAAGATGAACTAAATGTTGAATTGAATGCTGAAGTTGCATTGATGTTTTTTTTTTAAGAAATAGTTTGTGAGTACGGTTTGCTTCTCATAAAAAGTTGCACAAACCGATGCACGTGTGTTTGCATTTAAATTGAGGCAAACGGATCATCGCGTTAGGTGTGAAGCCTGGAAACAAGGGGAAAATCAGCCCGGCTATAAATGCATTCAAATCCATTTACCAAAGTGTAAAAACATGTGCCTGCCTTTGTCATTCACGCACTGCAGTGAAGCTGGTAGGCGGATTTAGTCACCCTTGAACCAAGCCTGTTTCCCCAAGTCTTTTGTAACCCAATGAACACTTCTGATTGTTAAAATAAATTCTAAGGACCAAATAAAAGAGTTTAAAAAAAATCATAAAACGGCACAAAAAGGAGAGAAAAATACACCGGCCTGTAAATGTGATGCGTCTTTGTCAGTCGTAATGACCGACACAAACTGGCTTCACATCACCCTTGCCTCTGTGAATTCAGATGTAATGTATTCCCATTGCAACATCACCCACGTCGGAGCTTTTACAGGCTACCAGATGGAGTTCAAACGTAACTGGTCCTTTGAACTACGCGTTTTAATCTGACGTTTCGCATTCATGAGCTGAGCTGTGAGGGTGGTTTGAAACCATCGTCCCAAAACGATATCCATTCTTTCGCAGTGTTGTATAATAAATAAATGCGGCATCACCTTGCATGGTTTTACATTGTATTTGTGTGTTTGTCAGGTCCAGAAAGAGGTCCGCAAGCAGTGGCTGAGGTGGCAGGAGCGGAGCTACGCTGTGGTGTCACCCGCTGCAAAATGCAGCCAGATGGACACACCCTTCTAGCGGAGGCCGCCACCCGGACTTTACCTCAGGGCGGCCTTTGGGCACGTCAGAGGCTGCAGCGGACTGCACAAGGCACAAAATGCCAGTGATTGTCGGCCATAAGATTTCATTACAAGCTCAACGATACTTTTTTAGTGGGTTTTGGTCCTTTATGCCAATAGAGGAACCGGTGTGATGACTTGATGAATGATTCAGAAACCGTATTAACATTTTGCACGTTTCAATAAAGGGTCCTGGAAATTTCATATGCCGTTCCCATAAGACACTGTGGCATAAAGGTTAGAAAGGTCAGCTCTAGGATTTTCTTGGGAGACCTCACTTGTCAAAATAAGGAATGCAAATTTGGCTGAGACGAGAATAGAGCCAAATCACACAGACATTTTTTTTATACAAAGCTGTTCATAGAACATTATTCATCACCAGCTGAAAGCCTTTCCTATTACTCGCTGGGATTATAACTGCATAACTCATATAATATAATTCCTATCATTTTAGGCACTGGGAAGCACTGATGGATTGTAATTAGTGGCCTTTTATGTCGTATTCATGTTTGTTTGTTTGCTCTTTTAGAGTACTGTCATGTTACGTGAGCAGGAGGTCTCCGCTGCCACAGCAGGAAAAGTATATTGCATCGATGTCGTCAATGTAAATATATGTGACGCTAAACAATAAACAGTTATAAAGGACGACACATCAACATCATGGGTCCATAACATGTTTTATTTGCATTTTTTTGTGGAAATTTTGATGTTTTGTGGATTCTTTATTTTATAGTCTGGGAAGCAAAATGTTTCATCACTGCCCACTTGGACACCACAGATTATTTAATGTATAGAAGTTTACCTAAAACTGAATGTCACTGTTGTGTCATGTTGCCGCTTTTTTGTCTCTGTGATGTTTTAGCGCCTCGTAAAAAAAAAAAAAAAAAAAAAAACAGGTTCCTGCCAGTTAAAGCATTGAAATGTTTCCTCAGCTTATGGCTCTCAGCAACATCTTTCACAAAATGAAGATTCCATCGACCGGCAGCTCCCGTTAATTCTGTGATGAAGCCATCAAAGTCATTGTCACTGCGTGGAAAACATCTTTAACAATGTAAAACGTTTTATAGTTTATATATGTTATTGATAGGCTTATTTAGATAGATGTTAAACGTGGTGTGAAAAATTATTAAAATATTTTAATGGTTTTCAATGTTCTTTGACATAGTAAACAAAATGAACAATGTCTATATTGCTTATAATAAATGCATTTCCTTTACACTGGGTTTTTGTTTGCTTTAATTTCAACGACACTTCCGTGTTCGAGGTTTCAAAAATAAACCATTATAATCATTTAACTCCATTAAACGCATCTACGCTCCATAAGGAACTTTTGATCAATCATTGTACTTTTTGCACATTAAATCTTCATGCTATGGTTTGCATGGACCCGTGAAAGCTATTTAAAGGGATAAAATGCCCGACGAGACCTTTCATCATTTGTGAAATATGATGAAATATAAATTAAGCTATTTTGAGAGCTGAATGACCTTCCAGTAGAACTACATAATATCGGTCAATTTTTTCGGCTTTAATGACATTTCGATAGGGAATGTAAGATTCATACCGAAAAGGGATCATTTATTTTACCCGTCACTAAATAACATTTCCCCACAACTGTTGTGTTTGAGTGTTTTCCAATTTAAAAGATGACGCACATCCTGCAAATCATCACATCGCAGAGGTTTTAAAGTCATCACAGAAGCCTTATTCCACCTCGGTGCGGACGCCACCCTCACAATCATGAAGAATAAATCAAAACAGAAAGAAACATCCTCTCCGAAGTGCTCCTCAAAACAAACGTTTTTAAGCGTCAATTCCACCGTCGACCCCGTGACCTCGCGCTGCCCGCTGCCCGCTGCGCGGCCTCGCGTCACCGCTCAGAGCGGCCCGACGCCCCGGGAGCTCTGCAGCGGGGACTCGCGGAATTTGGTGGGGGAGGAGGGGGACAGGATGTGGAGTCACAACCCCCCCCCCCGTTCGTCCGTCCGTCCCCCTCGCATTGACAACGCGCTGCCTTCGCGTCTGCGCGGTTCCGCATCTGGAGAAGGTAAGAGGCTCCTTCTGACATCTGGATAACTCCCGCGTCTGTCTCGCCCCCGTTCATAAGCGCGAGTGGATCTGCAGGCGGTAAGTTTGTTACGCTTTTCCCAGCGTGTGCATGCCCCCTCCCCGCCCCCCGCCACCCGTGCCCCCCTCCCTCGACGGAGTAATCAGATTCTTCAGTTGCAAAAGCTGTTCCACAAACACCGCTGTTTTTCTTATTTCCAAATGTAAGAGGCTTGTTTTAAAACATGTGGCAGAGCTCCAGCTGCTGCTTCCTTTTGTTCTGTGTAGACAGCCCATGGGGGGGGGGGGGGGGGGGGTTAACCTAATAACAGGATGCTCTTACCCCTACGTTGGTTTCGCCTGTCTGGACTTGCTCTGTGACTGCTGCACACAAAACATTCACAAACTCCTTCAGCTGCGACTTCTATTTTGCCATTTACTTCATTTAGCACGTCCTACACAGGTCGGCGTGACGATGGCTCCACACGGGACTCTCCTCACAGCCCTGCTGCTGGTTTTGGTTCTGGTTCCGTCTGCGTCTGAGAATCTAAGCGGCCCTGAGGAAAATGAGAATGAAGTTCTAAGGCGGACTCAGACGGAGCTCCGCGACAACCAGGCCAGTGACCCGAGGAAACAGAGACGTGCGTGAATTAAACTCAGTTGGTCTCACTTTTTGTGTTTTTTTTTTTATTTTTTATAATCAGGTGCCTGAAAATGCCATCGGAAATCTCAGTGAGACGACACAGAGCCCCACAACCACCCCGGGTGATTATTTTTGAACTTTCTCCCCATGGTTTCTTTTTTACCATTTCTCCTTAATATGCCACATTTCCCCATTTTTACGCGAGCAGCTCCTTCGACCGCCACGGTTCCCCTGAGTCCCAGTCTGGCTCCTCCGTGTCGGGGGAACCGAGTGATGCTGGAGGACGGCTCGGCCTGCGGCTGTCCGTCTGGCGCGGCGGAGGACGGGGACAGCTGCGCTTGCCCCGCGGGCTTCGCTCTGGAGGGGCCAGCGGTCTGCGAAGGTGAGAAGGGAACATCAATCAATCGGAACCGTGTTCAGTGTCAATAAGGCGAGTGAAGAACGGCGGGCGGCCTCAACTATTTAAAGCCAGCGAGTCGTTTACGCAGGACTCCAGCGAGCGCACAAACAAAACACCATATTCAGATCAGTGAAACTGAAAATATCCACCAGGATCAGCCTCCTTGCAAACAATTTTTGCTTTGATATTTGAAATGCTGTTCAAAAGGTTTCCCCCATCTGCGCGTTGGGAAGCGGCCGCATGTGACTGTAGTGTTTGCACACCGCGATGTCACTTCGACGCAACCCATTATCTTCCCTCTGTGCTCGACAGACATCGATGAGTGCGACGTACGGGGGCCCGGAGCGTGTGGTCCGCACGCCGGCTGCACTAATAGCCCCGGCTCTTACTCGTGCAGCTGTCTCCGTGGTTACCTGATGGCTGCTGGAGGGTGCCAGGGTTCGTCACCATCTGTGTGTGTGTGTGTGTGTGTGAGCGAGAGAGAGAGAGAGAGAGAGAGAGAGAGAGAGAGAGAGAGAGAGAGAGAGAGAGAGAGAGAGAGAGAGAGAGAGAGAAAGGCAGAAAAGATGTAAACGTGAGCTTGTGACCGGACGGTTGATGATCTGCACCGCTCTGGTCTTAATGCACGCGTGTGCCGTGTGGCTGTTTACAGACGTAGACGAGTGTGCTCTGGCTGCAGCGACGGGCCTGCAGGCCTGTCAGGGCGGCGCCGTGTGCACAAACAGCCCCGGGTCCTTCACCTGCTCGTGCCCTTCGGGGTTCGTGGCGGCCCTCGATGGAAAAAGCTGCGCAGGTGAGGAGGCGGCCGAAGTCGGAACGGGTGTTTGTGTTTGGTTTTTAACATTGCCGCCATCCACCGGTGGCTTTGCAAGCTTCCTATTACACAGTTCTTGATTCCTCTCTTATCTGTAGATGTGGACGAGTGCAGCTTCGAGGAGCTGTGTCGCCGTGAGCTGGGAAACGCCTGCGAAAACACTCCCGGCAGCTTCGTGTGCCGCTGTCAGCCGGGCTTCAGAGCAGAGGCTTCGGCCTGCGTCGGTAAGTCCGACCTTAAGCTCCACCGAGGCCCGATGACACCGATCCAGCGTGGGATTTGATTCGGTTTTGGTGGATTTCTCATCATTCACTCGCGTTTCTCCAGACTCAATAACTCCTGACAGGAAAGGCTCACAGCACTTTAATCTGCTAGTTTTTGTTTCCGCTCCTCCCCCTTTGCTTTAATGACGCATTTCCTCTCGCGTCCTCTATAATCCCCCCACTACTCGATCAGCTCTCTTTTTGTATTTTTTCACCCTCACCCTCCTGCACAGCAGGCCTCTGGTCCTGCAAAGCCAGGCTACATCGTCTTCCTCGCTTAACACATGCTGCTCGCTGGTGAAGCATGTTCAATTGTCATGGTAACGACCCAATCAAAGGTCTGGAGTGTTTGGAAACAGTCTTTTTTTTTAGTACAACAGCAAATCCACAGTGTTGCAGAGACAACATTTTGAAACCCCGCCCCCTCCCCCAATCTCTTTTCCTGTCCCTGGTCTCTGTTCCAGATGTGGATGAATGCACGGAGAGTCCTGCGCCGTGTGGCGGTCAGCGCGTGTGCGAGAACACGCTGGGGAGCTACGAGTGTATTTGTCGACCAGGTTACCGGGGAAACGGCACACACTGCGAGGGTAAGCAATAAGTGATGACGCGCCCCCCCACGGAAAACTCCTGTTTCCTGCAGATGGGGTCAGCTCACACGTGTGCGTGTGTCTTAATGTTCACTGTTATGCCTTCCACTAAAATGATCCCGGAAGGCAGAAGGATAATTATTAAATGCAAATGATGTATCTCTGTGTGTGTGTGTGTGTGTGTGTGCGTGCTCTCTTTTCAGACGACAACGAGTGTGCGTCAGGTGGTCACGGGTGTGACACCAACGCTCGTTGTGGCAACATCATTGGCTCCTACTTCTGCCAATGCTACCAGGGCTTCAATGGAGATGGACACTCTTGTTTTGGTGGGTAATTTGTGGTGCTCGGTAATCAACAAGGGTCCAGCAGTGACGCTTTCGCCGTGCAAACAGTTCACTCCTCCCGGGTTGTCCTTCTTTACAGACGTCGATGAGTGTGCTCTCAACAACGGGCACTGTCAACACAACTGCTCCAACGAAGCAGGAGGGTACAGCTGCGTCTGTGAGTCCGGCTACCAGCTGGACCAAGATGGACTCAACTGCACAGGTAAAACAACATACTGCGTGTGCATATATATAAATGTTAGGGCCGTCAACATAAATGCATTAATCGATGCAGTTAATGTGGCCGAATCAATGCAACAACATACTTTAACGTAGTTAAAGGGCCCATATTATGGAAAAATCACTTTTTCTGGGATTTGCGGTGTTATTGTGTGTCTCTGGTGCTTCCACATGCATACAAATTTGGAATAAAATCCATTCATGCTGTTTTGAGTTAGAAACGGGTTTCTGAATTGATCCGTCTTCAGCCTCTGAACGAGCGGTTCAAAATCGTCTAGGTTTGTTACGTCACAAACCTAGATATTTGAATATTCCCACCCCCTCCAGTCCCGTTTTCCAATCACAGCCCGCCTGCGCGAGTTTATGCAGGAGTCTACAAGCTGTGGGCGTGGCCAAATGAGCTGCAGATCATGAATATGTAATGAGCAGCAGAAAACAGCGCACTCTGAAAGGGGCTGAAACCGAGGGGAGTAGAGGGAGTCAACAATCGTTTCCTACAAGCCATTTCCAGCAAACAACTTCAGAAACATGTTTTCTGGAACTCAAAAACCTATTTTAACTTGTTGAAAAAAAATCAAAACGTGGCCCCTTTAACGTACGTTTGCTTCGTAAGTAGTTATATCGAGAGGGAGAGAGCTTTTTGCATTGGAAGTAAAACAAACAGAGACCACAGTCATCCTCCAAACTTGTTAAACTGTTAAACTCTGTTGTGCCGTTACTGGAAAGTAAACTTAAATGTCTCCGATCTCTCAGATGTTGACGAGTGTCTGACACCAAATGGGACCTGTGAGCATATTTGCATCAACACTGCGGGATCGTTCCGGTGTTCCTGCAGGCCCGGCTACCAGCTGCACATCGACGGCCACACCTGCGTGGGTCAGTCGCTCGCAGACACTCTTTCACTGTTTACATTAGAATTTAAGTTGTTAGGACGAGCTGATTTACACAAAGTGCCATGAATGTGTCACCTCATGTTTGGAAGATTCATGATGCGGGATTCTCTTTCAAGAATCGGTCACAAAAAATGATGTCTTCCGTGTGTGTGTGTGTGTGTGTGTGTGTGTGTGTGTGTTTGCGTGTGCTCAGACGTTGATGAATGTAAACTCCAGAGCGGCGGCTGCTCTCACACCTGCACCAACTCTCCAGGAGGACACACTTGCCACTGTCCTCCTCCTCTTCTGCTGGACACAGACAACCTCACCTGCACCAGTATGTTTCCTCACAGCATTTTTTTTTTCTGATTTGCACTAAAGTGTGCAAACTTCAGGCGAGTCAAGCTGTTTTTCTCATTACTTTCACTTAACTACTTAAACAACCCCTTTCATTAATTATTAATTATAGCAATTGCATTGTTCAGAGAAAAATACTTTATTTGTCAGATATGATTAAGTCAATTTTAAAGCCAATAATGTACAGTGATTTGACTGTTGGCCTTAATTTTTTTTAAATATATTTATCTGCAAATTAAATTCGTGATTAATAAGTGTAAGAAAAAAATGCTGCAAAACTGGAAAAATAATTTGGAGATTGGGATACATTTTTTCTGTGTATTTTTGTTAGAAATTTTGACCATCATATTTTGTATTAAATAATTAAATTTGTATTCTTATTCTATCAAATATTCAATCTTTTTAACTTAGAAAAATTGCCAAATCCCAACGTTAAAATAATCTATTTTCCAATTGGGCAGATGTTACATCCTGCGCGCTGAGGAACGGAGGTTGCGACCACGTGTGCGTGCTGAGCGGCGAGCGGCGGGTCCAGTGTCGCTGTCGGGCCGGCTGGCAGCTGGGCGAGAACCAGAGGAGCTGCGAGGGTGAGACTTGACCTTTGATGTTGAGTTACGCCGTCCCGATGACCCGCATGGGCTCTCGTTAAAAACACATTTAGTCCTGGAAATTAGGCTGTTTAAAGAGACAAATAAAGTGCTACAAAGGAAATGGCTACAATCAGCATCTCATCCGTTTTGCACTCACCAGGCGATCGGTTCCCTGGTTCGTCTGTGGCCACATCTTCTTGGATGATGAGCTTCGCTGCTCTTTCGGCCCTCTTTCAGTTTTGGGACGTGGAAACTGTGCAACTGTGTAACTGTCGCCTTGTATCTTGTCATGAGATGTGAACGAGTGCAGTGACTTCACCAACGGAGGCTGCGAGCAGCTGTGTGTGAACCACCCGGGCGGCTTCAACTGCACCTGCGGGGCCGGGTACGAAGTGCGGACTGACGACCTCACCAAGTGCCGCCGTGAGTCAAACCTCCAAAAAACATTGCGATGAATTCTACAGTCCTACAGGTTTTTGTGAGGGGGCTTGGATTCTAACGGTCTCTTCCGTTGCAGCTGTGTGTAACCCTCGCTGTCACAACTACGGAGTGTGCGTCGCCCCAAACAGCTGCGACTGTCCTCCGGGATACCCTGGGCACGGATGCTCGGGTACAAACCTCCACACCTCGTTTGTCCCCGCGGTCGCTAACTGCTAGGTTGAGAATCAGATGCATGTGGATATTGTGTATTTCCAGCCACGTGCTCCCCGCCCTGCGCCCACGGAGGCACCTGCATGCGCTGGAACGAGTGTCTCTGTCCTCCCGGCTGGGCCGGAGCAGGCTGCCACACAGGTACATCGCTCTCTGAAGAAGAAAGAAACACTGGTGCATAAGCAGTGACAAGATGGTCACGTTCTCCATGTCTCTCTCTCTCTCTCTCTCTGTGTGTCAGCGCTGTGTGAGCTGCCCTGCGCTAACGGCGGTCGCTGCGTGGGGCCCGATACCTGCCAGTGTCCATCGGACTACGCCGGCCCCCAGTGCCTCTTGCGTGAGTAACAAGTCCTTTCCGCCCTCCTCTGCGGCTCCGTGTGCGTTAGCAGGACTGCCTGGTAAAATATGTCAAAAATGCATTAGGTCAGTGGTTCTCAAACTTTTTACACCAAGTACCACCTCAGAAAATACTTGGCTCTCCAAGTACCACCATAATGACCAACACTATACAATAGCGTAGTAGGCCTAAGTATTCATCAAAAACAAGGCAGAGGTTTTATTCCTAAAGAAGTATATTTAATATTGTCAGCCATTGTAACATTTTACACAGTTTCAACAGTAAGACTGCGCTTAAATATAGGAAGAAAAAAAAATACTTAATACTTAAATACTTAAATAATGATTCAATTCAAATGTATTGCACATCAAAGTAAAATAAACATTGTACTAAAATACATGTAAAAAACTGTTCTTAAAGATCAAATAAAACTGTACTGTACTTAAATGTTTAGTCATTTTTTTTAAAAACATTTAAAAAAAAATTAAAAAAAAAAAATTTCCCAGTGATTCTTTGGCGTACCACTAGAGGGAGCCCCACGTACGTGGGCCTGCCTCAGTTTAATGACCTAATGAAGTGATTCACTTTGAGAATCACTTCATTAGGTCATTAAAGAAGTCTTGTTTTGCCACACATACCTTCACTGATCCCTCTGCTTGTGTGTGTGTGTGTGTGTGTATCTTGCAGCCGTGTGCGCTCCTGCCTGCAGAAACGGGGGAACGTGCGTGGATGTCAACAAATGCACTTGTGTCGGCGGTTGGCAAGGAGCTCGTTGCCAGATAGGTGACGCTCGACATTTGTTTATATCCCTTGCATGAACAGAACTCGGTATGGTGAGATGGAACACAGGAAAAACCACGTTAGCAAAATTATTCCCCACTTTTTAAATTGTGCAACCACATTACTTCTCATTTACATTTCCTTATACTTTAATTGGGTGCTGGACCCTCTGGAACCTTCTCACTCCGTGCAGTTTTAACACATCAATTAATTTGCTTCAATCAGGACGCATATATATCAGTAACTGATGTATGAGGTTTCATCCGTTGGGCTTTATAAAGGAAATGAGATTTGTTGCTGGCTGTGGAGGCAGCAGAGTTTTCCCTGGTTAGGCTTCTTCTCCTCTTTGGAGATTACTATACATTTTTGGGGGACAATGACAACAGTGATTTTATTCTCGTGTTTTTTGTATTGAAGTCGTTTTTTAGTATTTGTCGTTATTTACTGGCAGCATGCTAAATCCCCAGTCAGGGAGATATAGGTCAAAATAACAAATTGTGAGCTAAAAATAGCTGGACCCAAAATGTACATTTCGCCACATACTGTGATTACATATGTATTTGATCATATCATAGGGTTTAGGTTGGAACCTAATTCCAACTGAAACTTGCTGGTTTCTGCCTCCTCAAGCGTTCTTTTTCTTATATAACGGTTAACTTGATATATTTGGGTTTATAATTGCTGTCCAGAAGACGAAGCATTTTGAGGATGTCCTCTTTGACTCAAATATGTTTTTCCACCATATAGTTAAGGCAATTAATCAACTGAATATTAGTCAGATTAAGCGGTTATGAACACTGTTGAGTGTGAAGTTCTGCAGGCAGCCAGATGGGGGAGCTGTGCACATATTCTGCTCCCATCTGAAAAGTATTTTGGGGAACTGCTTCTTCTCATTGTTTGCTCTTAGGTAGAAGTTTTTAACCACAAACTTGAGGGTAGATTTTAAGGTTATTTAACTTATTAATGTCTTATATTCTATCATTAGCTTTTAGATTCCTAACTTAACAGTGTACCAGAAAACCGGTTGTGCAACAATATTCTACACATTTACCTTTGCTCTTCTTTAGTGTCATTCTTCCTCTTGCATTATTATTGAAACCACTTTGCACATAACTGCTCTTTAGTCAGTTATTATACAACGCCGATGTTCCAATGGAAATAATATAACTTTTTTTTTTCTACAGTAACAATAATAGATGCTCATGTTCATTTCTAAACGTGTTGTCTCTTGTGACTCCCTCAGAGCCGGTTCAGTGTCAGAAACCCTGTAGGAACGGTGGAGTCTGCGTGGGCTTGAACCGCTGCCGCTGCACCAAAGGATTCGCTGGGACTCTCTGTGAAACAGGTCGGTTTGTGTGTGCGTGCGTGTGTGTGTGTGTGTGTGTGTGACCTTTCGATGCCTCGGCTCTGCATTAACACCTTCACCGTGCGGCGTGTGTCCACAGCGGTGACCGTCCCCTGTGTGCCGCCGTGCCGAAACGGGGCCACGTGCAGTCCTCACAACACCTGCACCTGCGCTGAGGGCACTGCTGGCCTGCGCTGTGAGAGGCTGTAAGCACCAACAACACCGGCAACACAAAAGAGTCGCAAACAATACTCCAACCTTTGGTCCTTCCACATGTTGATACTGGTCGGCGTTTTTTCGGTGCCGTCGTGCAGATTTACGTAGGAGCAAGTTGTTTTCCACATTCAGACAGGTAGTTTCCGTTAAGGGCATAATTTAGCTGGTGCTATTCTTTTATCGACCATTTTTAAGGTGACGTTAATACTGAACACAGTACTGAAAGTTGCATTATTATTACTGATTGTCATGGATGTGTGGGTGTGTGTGTCGTAGGACGTGTCCCGTGGTCACCACCGTGGTCGGGATGGCTCGAGCTGTGAGGAAGGCGTTTAGGGAGAGTTACGTCGACCGCTGTGGACCTCTGGGAGTTCAGCTTTGCACTAAATACAGGTCACATGTTTTCTTATTACGTAACAACCTGAAATAAAAAATAAATAAAATGGAGCTTAACCTAAAAAAAGGCCATTTATATTTACATTCAACATGGCTTATTTTTCATTCATTTGTATTAATTGGTACAAGTTATTTGAAGCTAAAGGAGGGAGTTTTATCCCAGAGCTGTTTAGTCATGTTACATGAACTTTACTTCCTTGTGCTTTCCTTACCACATAAATGAATAAATTAGATGAGGTTAGATTAGATTAGATCCAAGTTCAAGTTGGATTATTATTGCACAAGCACATGTGAAGGGTGCGGTAGAGTCGCATTAAAATGCCAGTAAACGCTTTGTTTTTCAGGATGAACCAGGCTCGTGTGTACCTGCAGGCCTACAGGGTCGGCTACAAAATCCAGTGTCCAGAGAAGAAGGGCAGATGAGGAATGTTGTTTAAAACACTCCGCGTCCCAACGGACACCAGGCGAGACGAGCTGTGAACTCTAAATCAGTGATGTGACATAAGCCAATGGTGCTCTTTAAAAAAGGTTCTGTACACACTATTATGTTTATTATACTAGAAATATTCCTCAGTGCGGAAAATGCGCAATGGGTCTCACTTGTCATGTTTGTATATTATGTCAAAGAAAGTTATTACTTTTTTGTCTCTTTATAAAACGTCCAGCTTCCTTTTTTTTAATTAGAAACTGTTATCACACATACATGGTTTAACTAAACTGGTTTGTGCAGAAAAAAAACAATTAGCACCCTAACCCAGATGCTTTATTAAGAGTTCATGTAGACATAAGACAGACCAGGACTTACAGATGTACTGCAAACATCACTCTTAGCGAGAAATGGCACAGATCTCATACGGTTCGGGTGAAAGGGTGATGCCGAAACGGGGCTTCAGCAGAGGCTCCACGCCCGGCGGCATGGACCAGCTGAAGCGCTGCATGAAGGAGGTGAAGAAGAGGAAGAGCTCCATCCTGGCCAGGTTCTCCCCGAGGCACAATCGCTTGCCTGCAGCAGAGTCACGCCAGAACAAGTCATCAGACGACCGGCAATAATTCGACGACACCCACGCAGTTATACCCCGGTTGTGCTTAAAAAATGCAGGATTTACTTTTATTAGTCTGTTAGTGCAGAAGGGCAAAATGGGACTTTTACGCAGCAGATTACTGCTGAAAAAAATGAGATATTCCTAACTTTTGAAACATTTCTTACAGGTCAATGATCACTCAAACTTAAGCTAAGGACGTCAGAAAGGTGGTGAATTAAGGGGAACCCTGGTAACTAAACATCATATTAACAAAGAAGAAGTTATGAAATGATAATCACCAGCAGAGAAAGGGATGAAAGCCGCCCGCTTCACGAACTTGCCCTCCTCGTTCAGAAAGTGCCCCGGGTTGAAGGTGTCCGGCGTCTCCCACTCATTCTTGTCCATCAGCACCGAGGTCAGATTGGGGATTATTGTGACTCCCTGGTGATTGAAATGATCATGGTTAATGAAGGCAACTCGTGTGGCGCACGTGACATTGTAAACGAGAACTGACCTTTGGGATGGTGTAGCCTCCCAGCTGCACATCCCTGCTGGTGACGTGAGGCAGGCTGAGGGGAACTATGTTGCCGATCCTCTGCACCTCGTGTATGACGGCGTCCGTGTAGGGCATGTCGGCGCGATCCTTCATGGACGGCTGCCGGGACTGTCCGATTACTCGCTCTATCTCAGCCTGGACCTTTGCTGCCCGGAACGGGAGAAGAAGCAAAATAGCCTGGAAGTTAATGACTGCAATTCGGCCACCTCCCAATGACTTGTGTGTGTGTGTTTGCTCTCGTACCCTGGATGTCGGGGTACTTTGCCATGTAGAGGAAAGCCCAGAGCAGGGTGGTGGACGTGGTCTCGGTGCCGGCCCCGAACAGATCGAAGGAACACATCAACAGGTTGTCCTCATTGAAACTGGCCTCCGCCTCATCGCCCCTCTTGCCCTGCTGCTGAACGATTGAGAAATACACAACGTCACGATGGCCGTTCTCACAGCGGCAGCTTTTCAAGTCACGGTTCTGATCGACTCAATGCATTTTGTTCCATTGACATATTTAAAAAGACAATTTACATTCTTTTTTGGACTTTTTTCTTTGCTGAGGAACGTAAGCAAAACACGACAAACGACTATTACAATTTTTACAACTTTGTACTATCACGTAAAACAAGGAAAAGCAGTAAATGTGGTGTTTGAAGATACAGTCTTATCATTTTTGTCGAGCCACCTTCTCCATCTCATTCAGATAACAGTCGATGAAGTCTCTGGGCTCAGAGGGGTTGTAGTCCTCCCTGTGCTGGTCGACTTCGGTCTTGATCAAGTCCATTATTTTGACGTAAATCCCCTGAAGAGTGCGGTGTGGCCCCGGCAAACGCCTCATCAGCACAGGAAATGCATTGTACATCTGTCGACATCAATGAGAGGGCTGGTGAGTAAGACTGGTGGCACATTATTCCCAAACACGTAGCACGTAGTCTGCGTCATCAAAAGGTTGATGACTATCGATCAGGATGAGATGGTTGTCGGATACATTAATAAAGCACGGTGCAAATCATGAAGCTTCCATCAAAATGTTGTAAATGTTGAGTACCTGAGACCAAATGGAGGCCTCAATCCGGGTCCCACCGTCCAACAACGTCAACATTCTTTGAAACTTCTCGTTAGCGTATTCAA
The DNA here is from genome assembly GCA_021346845.1 of Apeltes quadracus. Taxonomy (NCBI): domain Eukaryota; kingdom Metazoa; phylum Chordata; class Actinopteri; order Perciformes; family Gasterosteidae; genus Apeltes; species Apeltes quadracus. Next base: position 4,001,726 of record CM037924.1, on the reverse strand, counting down.
AGCGATGACCAAAGACCAGGGAGCAGATGATGTTGGAGACAACGTTGCGCAATAATACGTTTGGTTTGAAGGGTTTGCCTGGACAGTTGATCACATATTGACGAACATATTCAATTTGAAAGTGTGTAGTCAGATGAAATCTTATGTATTTGACTTCCGATTTTGGCCAGTTTAAGAAGATGTGTGCATCATTGTTTTTACCTTCATGACTAGCGATTTCTTTGGACGCATGAATAAATTCCTCCTGTATTGACGATTCGAGGGATTTCTTTCCAACACCAAAGTATTTGAGGGTGAAGAGGGCAAATCGCCGCTGCTGTTTCCACGAATTTCCATTGGAAAAAATAATACCTAATGAAAAAAAATAATATAGAACCAACAACAGATTAAGATCACAGTGACCTTATCTTAAATATTAGGAATGCTTAAAGAACAGGCACATATACTTGAACATACTGACTAAGCTCTGGTTCAACAGACACACTGAAGTCAGAGTCCATTTGAAATCAAACACTAATTCAAGGAACTAAAATGCTTCTGAATCCTCAAAGTGGATCTTATTTTTAAAATGTCAGCAGGTCAGCTTCAACAAAACATTGTTCCTCACTGATTGTCAAACTGAAAGTGTAAAAACTATCGACGACGGAGTAAAAAATAAGTTTGCACCCTTTTCAGGCAACACGTCGGAATGTATTGCAAAATCCGGCCGGTCATCTGCGTGGTCTCCTTTGGCGAGACCCTCTTGCACCGCGCTGAGGCCGTTCAGCACCACCGACCACAAGGAGCCCATTTTCAGGCTGTACACTTCCCCGTACTTCTCTGCCAACTGCCACAAAGGCAACAACACAAAGTACACAAGTGAGAGAAGAGAAAAGCAAACAATCGGCCTACGCCTTGAGCTGTGATGGTCTGAACAGCAGGGAAAAAAACATCTGGCATTTAGCAACTGTAGATCTCAAAGGTTGGAAGGCAATGGAAAAACTGAATGATCTTTAATTTCTATTAAATTAAACACCAATTGTTTCAGTGGGTCTTTACCTTGACATAATATCCACATCTATCTTATTGAGATTCATGAAAACAACGATGCAACACGCACATAGTCCTTTGCATGTAAAAGCCCTGCTTTGTCCTTTTATGTCTCTTATGTAGAAGTTTTATTTGAAAAATACATGAAAAGTTTTCATATAGTGGAAACAAATTCCTGTGATAGTTATTTAAATATAATTATGTCTTATATCATATAACATAATCATAACGTATGGTCAGAACTTTACTATCTTAGTTCATATACTATATCACTTAAATATTGTCTTTTATAGGGTCATTTATTTCCCTCAATGGGACGCATTACAAACGGACGCCATTACCTTAGTCATGTCCACATGCAGGTTGCTGGAGTCAAAGGAGAACAGATTGCCCACGAGAGGAAACGCCCGCGGCCCCGGGGGGAAGCCGCTGGGCCGCCGGGCCCTCAGATACTCCGCGGTCACCAGGAGGACCAGTGTGAAGAGCAGCAAGCTGCGGCCGTCCAGCCACAGCCAGGCGGAGGAGACACCAGAGAGCTGCTCCATCGCCATCGGGTCGGGTCTGCCGTCTGCTACGCCGCATGTCGCAGGGGCAGAGGTCGGGAAAACGCTCTTATCTCGACACTGTGGTGGACCGGTCAGCTGGGCTAAGGGCTGGGCTGTGATTGGCCGGATTTAAGTCAACAGTGAAACACTTTAGATCTCCACAATAATAACACTGCAGTTAATTTATACTTAAATTCATACTTTTCGCCTTTTGACTGATACGGTCTTGTCGTGGAAGTTTTCTTGTATTCCACAAGTTCTTTAACTACAAAGCACTGGATGAAAACCTTGTCTGTATTAAAGATTGTAGAGTCAAGAATTCAGCGTTCAATGGTGTTTTATTTCTGTCTGCAGCACAGGATGAGATCAAGCACGCAGCCTCAGCAGCATGCAGGATGTCATATAGAGAGGACGTACAGCTTATATACAGTTGATCTGCTTCTCGAAAACAAGCGGACAAGTTCATATAAGGAGTTGTTTGCGTTAGTTTTTGCCCAGTGACAGTTACGTAAACTTCAATGAAAGAAAGCAACAGATGGACAAAGGGACTATTTCACATTTTTAATAGGAAGTGATTAAAAAAATACAATTCAGCAAACTCTTAAACTAGCCTAAAAATCACAAATGTCTTTAAGCCAAATATCCGGTTAATATATTGACCTCGTCACAGTGACACATACTAAGATCAGAAAATCTGCTTTTGAACTTGTTTTTCATTCGGGAGCCACTCTCAGCGGGAGGTAACGCAGAACTCGTAAGGACGTGGTGCCAGAGTGACGCCGAAGCGAAAGTCCATCACAGGCTTCACCCCAGCAGCCATTGAGAAAGTAAAGCGCTGCATGAAGGAGGTGAAGAAGAGGAAAAGCTCCATCTTGGCCAGGTTCTCCCCGAGGCACACCCGCTTACCTGTGACAGGGAGACAAACTGAAACCAACTGGACTTTTCTCTGAGACAAAGTTGTGGTACCGAGGGGGAAACTAGAATAAGACAACCGTAGCAGTCATTTCCTCACAACTTTTTGAAGAGGAAGAGCGGTTGGTTGTTAGAAATTTGGCCCCGATTTTAGGTTCAGACCAAAGGTCAGAATTCCCCCCAAATCATCAAACGCTGGCAGGTCTCCAAGCTTGAATGCACCATGTTTAGACACTAATAACACAAGTAAGTGATTGTGTTGCTCCTCACCAGCAGAGAAAGGGATGAAAGCCGCCCGCTTCACGAACTTGCCCTCCTCGTTCAGAAAGTGCCCCGGGTTGAAGGTGTCCGGCGTCTCCCACTCATTCTTGTCCATCAGCACCGAGGTCAGATTTGGGATAATTATAACTCCCTGGTGATTGAAATTGTAAAGGCAACTGTAAAGATGCAACATGGCTGTGTGTAAGAGATAGATATTGTACATGAGAACTGACCTTTGGGATTGTGTAGCCTCCCAGCTGCATATCTTTGCTGGTGACGTGAGGCAGGCTGAGGGGAACTATGTTGCCCATCCTCTGGACCTCGTGTATGACGGCGTCCGTGTAGGGCATGTTGGCTCGATCTTCCATGGACGGCGGTCTGGACTGTCCGATCACTGTGTCTATCTCAGCCTGGACCTTGGCTATAAAACACACCGGTTTTATAGCAAATTGAAATTCACAAAAGGTTGTTCAAGGTTCACCCATTAGCACGTCATGGAGTAAGGCCTTCCGTGATTTGGTCGGTGCTCTTACCCTGGATCTCGGGGTGCTTCACCATGTAGAGAAAAGCCCAGCGCAAGGTGGTAGATGTGGTCTCAGAACCAGCCACGAACAGATCCAAGACACATACAACTAGGTTCTCCTCATCAAAGGTATTTTCAGCCTGCCCCTTACTCTGAAAATATATAAAAATTCACATGTCAAAATTTGCTGGTAAATCATTTGGACCAGCTGTATTTCAAAGCCATCACAGCAGGGGGTATAATTGTTTATGGTGGTTACGTACAGGTTTCTTCTGACATAGAATTGCGTTAGTAAAACCCATTAACTGCTGTTCTGTTCTAATTCAGATGCATTACAAGCACATGTGATGTCACTAGGTTCTCCATGGAAAACCCAGAAAAATAAAGCAACATCTTGTTAATCACCGTCTGGATCTCATTCAGGTAGCAGTCGATGTAGTCTCTTTGGCTTGAAGGATCCCAGTTCTGTTTGTGCTCTTTGAGCTGCACCCGTACGAAGTCCTTCACATTGTCCCAGATGTGGTGGACTGACTGATGAGGACCTGGCAAACGTCTCATCAGCACAGGAAAGGAGTTGTAAAGCTGTGGAACAATAGCGATTGAAAAGGCATTTCAGAAAAAATGATAGTGAATGCCATTCCATTAAATCCCGATTAATGAATGTTGTTGTGTTTACAATGTTATTTTTTTAATGAATATTTGTTTTTCTTCTAAAAACTAGTTCAATCTTACCAGTAATGAGTGTTCACTTTAGAGAGCGTGTATTTTAGACATAGTTGTTTCATTGTTAATGTTATTTTAAACATGTTGAGACGGAAGCAGCCTCGCATCAGCATTAGGATTTCATCCAACAGCTCTAAAAATCCTTTACCTGAGCCCAAATGGAAGCTTCCATTTCAAGCGAATAGCCAAACCACTTCATCAGTTTGAGGAACTTCTCGTCGCCGTATTCAAAGCGATGCCCAAACACCAGGGAGCAGATGACGTTGGAAACGGCGTTGTTGATGACGAGGTGTGGGTCAAAGGGCTTACCTCCACATTTAAACAGAAAATTGGATGTAATTTGAATATTTGTAAATGCGTATAGATCTTAATGTGTTGCTGTGCATGTATTTACCGTTATGGCTATTGAGGTCTTTTGCACAATATGTAAATTCCTCCAAGATGACAGATTCAAGGGACTTCTTGCCAAATCCAAAATGTCTCAGGGTTGAAAGTGCAAAACGTCTTTGCTGCTTCCATGTATTCCCATTACTGAAAATAACACCTGATAGTGGACAGCAATAAAAAACATTCATTTTCTGTAACAGTCACTTAACAATGCTTCCCTGTATCACACACGCCCCAAAAGCAGGCAGTGGAGTACAGACTTTTTAGTGTGTTTGTGTGTGTGTGTGTGAGGTGTGCTCACCCAGTCCATGAGTGACGTCCAGCTGCATAGGGAGATTCGGGCGGTCTGCTATGCTGTCTCCCTGACTTACTAGAGCTTCTTTCAGAACCGTGATCCCGCTCAACACCACCATCCACCTCTGACCCATTCGAATGCTGTACACGTCCCCATACCTCCCAGCCAACTGAGAGAGGAGGAAGAGCACGAAGCTCATGACGGACACGAACAGTCCACTCGGCAAACCTGTAACATTTGTAAAGGTCTTTATTTTTAGATATATTACCTGGGTCAAGCTCGTGTGAACCCTGTTGTAATCCATGGTGAACATGTGGCCCACCAGAGGAAGTGCCGGGGGCCCCGGAGGGAAGCTTCCCGGCCGACGGTTCTTCACATAATCTGCGCTGACGAGGAAAACTGCGGCAAAGAGCAGCAGACTTCTTACATCCAAGTTAAAATAGGATCCACATGCAGAAATTATTGAATCCATTCTTTAATCAAGGACTCGTGCCTTTCTATGTGTATTCTGTGTTTTGCTATTGTCAAATTAAAGACTGGTGAGTTGCTCAGAGCTCTCCAGCTATCTGTTGACACTTCATAGCAAAGGCCCCCAGGTTGCAGTGGACACTGCCCTCTTTAAACACTGTTAATCAGTGACCATTATTGACACCATGGCACAAAACCGCCAAGGGGTTGGACCTTACACCTATGGCCAATTTCAGAAAAAAGCATTGAGATCTGGATGGTCAAGCTTAGAAAAATGATTTAGCTGATGAAATACTACTTTTCAAAATTTGGACGACGGAAATGTCACAAAGAATGTAAAAATAAAACATATCATTTTGGTCCACTGTGAAAAACGCTACTTAGTGGGTTTCAATATAAATGTTATTGTATTTTTTCTGATAAGTTATAACTAATGCTATTGCCAACTTTATAGTTATACCCTAGCATTGCATGACTCCAGACATTTCAGATCCACGTGTTTATGAATCAATTTGCAGTTTTGACGAAAATTGAGGTCGTTCGTTGACTTCCCGCAGATCTTCCTTAACGTTTTCAACGATTAGCATGCGAATTTCATTGGTTGGAGCGCACAGGAAATCGGACGTTGCTCAGCTGGGGCTTTGTTTTGAAAAACCCGTAACCGGAAGCTGCGGCCTTGTTTTCGCTAGCTTCGTAGCTAACAGCTGAGCTCGCGTGACCCTCCGTGTCCTCCAACACTCGAAATTTGACAACCGGCTGTCCAAGGGCGAGAACACCAAATAATTATGGTTTCCGAGGAGAAGATGATCCTGAACGGAGAGCCCGAGAATGTTAGTAGCTACGACAGATTCAACATGACAGTGGGACGGCAGTAACGTTTTGTTATTTTAGCTTGCAAGCTAACAACAACACGGCTAACTAAGCTAACGTTAACTCATCACCAGCTCACGTTAGCTTTAGCAGACGTTAATGTGAATGTAAATGTCTGTTGTTGAAGCTCATACAGCAGAATCAAATCATCGTTGTTGGAGTTATATTGCTAGTTGTTACATGTGTAATTCCTACCAAAACATCTGCAAGTTAACTTAAATTATGTCTGTTTCAGGAGGAGGAAGAGGAAGAAGACATGGTGGTAGGTTCTTTGCATGCAGAGCTACACGTTTTCTGTTTAACTGCGTGATGTGGTTGTCTAGCATACAGAACAGCATTTGTTTGGACTTAAACGCACCTGCGGTAAACCGACAAACATGTGAGACCCAAAGGTGATCAAAACGGACCATATTGAGACAGAATGACGTCCCCAGCAACAACTAGACAAGGGATCCTTTAAGGTCTTCTTTTCAACCATTTTTTTCTTTTCTCCGCCAGAAAATTCAAAATGTACCACCAGAACCTCTTGATACCAGACTTTCTAAAATCACAACCTTTTGACCAATTGAATTTCGAAGGAATTAATTCCCTTCTGAATCCCCTTCATGCATCATTCACCCTTTTTGTTGAGTACAACTTGATCATCGCTTTAGAGCTGTAGTTTGTGGGGGAGCTTCTGCTGTAAGGTTTCCCACATATTTAGTGTACCCCTCCCTCCCCCCTCATGAATTGAGCGCACTGCTGAATGTGATGTAATGTCTGAAGGACACTCAATAAGTTCGTACCCTGAATGTGGGATTCTGTGTTTCAGGATCCCATGGAAACGATGCGACAGAAGTGTGAAGAAGCGGAGCACTGCGTTCACACTCGGGAGCGTCTGGAGCATTGTGAGTCGAGAGTTGGCTCCCGGTCCTCCACAGCGGAGGATTGCACCGAGGAGCTGTTTGACTTCCTGCATGCCCGCGACCACTGTGTAAGTGTGGGCGTTTGGCTTCTGTACCAAGCAGGAAGATTAAGAATATTTTCTTTTTTTTTTTTTTTTTTTTTTTTTTTTAAGATGTTCAGTTGAGGAATGTGGCTTACACGTAATTCACAGTTCACCAATGATGCAAAGTCATTTCCAGTTACAAAATATGTCGGCCAGTTCAAAGCAAATTTGTATTGTATTGCTGGTTTTCGCAGATTTTGGATTGACTGTATCAAAGAAATAATACACGTTTTTTTTTAATTAAACAATTCGTTTAACATTTGCAAGTATTTCCTTCATGTCAGAAGCAGCAACTTGGTGACGTTAATTCATTGCAACATTGTTCCAGGCACTGAATGTATTACCACGCATTAATTCATTTCCGTTTTGTCCTCCGTAGGTGTCCCACAAACTGTTCCATTCAGTCAAATAGTCTTCCCCAGTGGTCGCACAACTGGCTGATGACGTTCTTCAAATATTATGAGGAGAATATTGTTTTAAATTCATCCATATGTGGATCTTCTATATGTTGTAACTTGGAATGTATACATTACTGTATCTGTATAAGGTAGCTTGAGTCAACGTTTAATTAAAGTGGGTGGCTTGAAAACCTTACCTGATGATTCAATTTGGTTTTATTTAACTACACTAATTGATCCAAATGTTATGTGTTATGAAACTAGGTTGGAGTCACTTGGTTTGTAGCCACCTCTTATAATTTTCTCTGTCAATAAAAGTGGAGTGAGTTCAGATCGGACGGCTCACACGAGAAGCACTGGCGCCCTCTACTGGGACAAAAGAATAAACCCTTAAATCCGGGTTCCTCCCCGGCGGTCGGTTGCGGAAATGAATTGTTCACCGACTCGAGGTGAGCGGCCCTGTTTGACTACGGTTTCGGGTCCGTTTCCAAATTGCATCACATGTCCACTGCAGCAATAACGATTGTACAAGTGAACACTGCCCCTTATGACTAAATGCATTAAAGAAAAAAAAACAATTGGTGAACATGTGACGAATCAGGCGACCGAGGGCGATAGCAGCTGCTAAGTAAACAACAACGCCCAGGATGCGTTTGGGGGAGCCTCGGTCAGCCGATCATCGCCGCGCATTGTAGAGAGAAGACACCGGGGCTGGACGGTTTGTTTCGGTGGTGTGAGAGCGTCATGGAGAACGTGAAACACTATCTGCAGGGTGCAGCGCTCGATCGCCGGACAGCGGCTCTGCTGACGGGCGCTGCGTGCGGGGCTGGCGCTCTGGTGGCGGTGCTGCTGAAGGTCCAAACGCACCGGGAGGCGCAGGAGAAGATCCGCAGGGCAAAGGACCGGAGAGCCGACAGCCTGCAGCGGGCCGAGCAGGCTGTGCGGCGGTACAGGAAGTCGGTGAGTGTTGAGACCCTGTGGCCCGTCAGCACAACAACAACGACAGCTTTACGTTCCCGTTATTGTCATTGTATATGTCAAAGTACATGGGGAATGTGAGTATGTGCATGTGACTATGGAGCCGAACCCAGGTCAAAAGTTTTGATCTTCTGAAAAGCAAAAGTTTTCTCTTCAACATACAACACAAAATACAACAATGTATTCAAAGCAGAAATAATTGGACGAAAAGTATTTTCGGGTTGAATATAGTTTTGACTCAGTTCTATATTATTTTTTTTAAAATAAAATATATTTTTTCAATCTTCATTTACATATTTTTCTGTATTCGTGGAATCGTTAGTGGCAGCGTCCTCAACCGCGTTGCCTTCAGGAGACGTGGGCACCGCGAGACTTACGAATCAACCCTTTCAAAGACCCTTTAGGATTTGATGTAAAACCATTGACACCAGTGACAAGGTTGTTTAGCGATTTAGTTGTTTATTCCTTTACTGTGTGTGTGGTGTGTGTGTGTGCGTGTGTGTGTGCGTGCGTGCGTCCTACAGCATCCAGGAGGCGACTCCGCCTTCATCTTGGCAAAGTCTCTGTCCGAGTTGACCAGCAACCTGCAGGAAGGCTCGCTGAGCCCTGAAGACGTGTTTTACTCTTACATGGAAAAGGTTGAAAACCCAAATAACGCCATTCATTTTCACATACCTTTCCAGAACAAGGACATATAGAAATATTTACAGAGCAGTGCTATAAATAAAGTTTAACCAGTAAACCAGTTAATAAGTAAACCTTTGTCAACTAGTCCCTTGTCAGTTAATTAAAAATGTCCTTATGTCCCGTATGTTTTTTTTTGGTTCATTTCCCCACAGACTCTGGATGTGAACAAAGATCTGAACTGCTGCACAGGAATCTTGTTGGAGAGCTTTGAAGAGCTAAAAACTGTTGCTTCCAAGAGAGAAGGTCTCTTGTACGGCGTTCCAGTTAGCATCAAAGAAAACTACGCGTACAAGGTATTTTGTAGTTGTTTATTGAGACAAAACAACACGAAAAAATTTCAATAGAGACAAGTGAATGCTGTCTTACGCTTATTGTTTTTATAGTATTTAAATGAAATGTTTTACATCAAGTCATATTTTAAAAGTCTCAATAGCAAGATGATATTCAAACAATTTTATACTCCTCTCTCACAAATCCTCAAATATAGTTTCCTCGCTCTCAATCACTTAATCAGCTTTTCTCACCAGTTTGTCACTTTTATCAATTTCTTTCTCTGTGCAGTACACGGAGTACTCCGAGTACACGGAGTACACAATGTGCTGTTGAGCAATGCGACTCCGAGTTAACCTTCTATCGGGTTAACTAGAAGTGTGATGGGGATCAATCATGCAGCAGTTTTGGGACAGGATGTCCTTTGCCTGTGTTTATTTTACGCCCCCAGAATCACGACTCTTCTTGCGGCGTCGTCGTCAATCTGGACCGTCCCGACCAGAAGGACAGCGTGATAGTGGAAGTTCTGAGGAGACAAGGAGCCATTCCCTTTGTGAAAACCAACTTACCCCAAGGGCTATTAAAGTAAATCATTTCTTAAAAACACCAGCGAGATGAGCTGCGACCCAACAGGCAATTCAAATGTACTAAAGGCCGTGAGGACTTTCGCTGTACTTTCTTTCTCTTGCGGTGTTTAATCTCTCAGTTACGACTGCGGAAACCCCATCTACGGGCAGACCGTCAACCCCCACAACCTCCAGAAGACCTCCGGAGGCTCGTCCGGCGGGGAGGGGGCTCTGGTGGCGGGGGGCGGCTCCGTGCTCGGTTTCGGCAGCGACGTCGGGGGCAGCATCCGCATTCCCGCCTCGTTTTGCGGGATCTGCGGCTTGAAGCCGACCGCCGGCCGGCTGAGGTGAGCGCCTGCGATTCGGTCATTCGTGCTACGATTTGAAGATTTGCTTTGATTTTCGGCGGCTGATGCGTTTCTTTGTGTCTTGTTAGTTCCAAGGGTTTGAAGCCCATCTTTCGGGGGCAGAAATCAGGTAGGCGCACCGTCCTCGGCCGCTTGCTACACGTGCCGTCTGACAAACAAAGGCGGGGGTCGACCTTTTTTCTTTCGCTCTCTTATGAAATCAGTGCTGTCGTCTCCGGGACCCATGGCGAGGGACGTGGACGGCGTGGCTCTCGGTATGCGGGCTCTGCTCTGCGACCACATGTTTGCTTTGGACCCCACGGTTCCACCCGTTCCTTTTGACATGCAGGTGTGTCCATTGCAACAACAACAACAACAACAACAACAAAACCCTAAATGTTTGAAGTTTGAAAACAAATTTCAACCTCTGATGAATCCGACCCAACGAAAATGTCTCGTCCTCAGATATACCAGAGCTCCGGACCTCTCAGGATCGGTTACATGGAAGACGACGGCTTCACGCAACCGTCCCCGAGCATGGCCCGAGGAGTCCGCGAGGTCAAAGCTCTGCTGGAGCAAGCCGGGCACACCGTGAGACGCACAGCCACTCTATACGCTCTACGTCTACGGCCACCGCGCTATTTGATTTGGAGCGTTTGTGTTTTAATACGGGTGCTTTCGTCCCTCTCTTTGACCGCAGTTGGTGCCCTACACTCCTCCGACGGTCTCTTACGCTATGGATGAACTTGTCATAAAGGGTCTACTGGCAGACGGAGGAAACAGCTTGATTAAAAAACTGTGAGTTGAAGTCCCCCTTTGCGATGCCAGTTGTGTCAATTGTGCAAAACACAAGATGCCTTGCGGACGCATCACAAACGGTGAGAATAATTGGCTGCATGGCCGTCATGTAATAACGGCGAGAGGCCAAGTGAAGCCGTGTTTATTGTGAGTTTATTACAGCTTTGTGGTCCTTCACTGTTTCCGTTTTAGGGAGGGGGGGCCCCTGGACCCTTGTCTCCGGGATCAGGTGGTACCTTACTATCTTCCTAAGTGGTTGAAGAAAACCCTCTCGTTCCTCCTCAAGCCCGTGGTGAGTGAACACGTATTCTTCGGACGTGCAGGAATACATAATGGTTTGAATGTTTCCGCGGCGGTTCTCCGTAAGACTCTTGAGGTCACCGTGTGATTCAACCCTTATGTGTGTGTGTGTTGGATCTCTCGCTCGTCTTCGGCAGTATCCTCGCGGCTCCGCCGCCCTGCGCTCACTCTGTGGAGTCGGGTAAGAACACGTTTTTCCGGCGGTTACGGGCTTTGTGGCTCTCGCATTGCGCGGCGACGCACAAACGCACCGATTCCTTCCTCTGTTGTGTCTTTTAGAGCCGTTGAAAACCTGTGGAAGCAGCACGCTGACGTCGAGGTACCGTTAATTGTCAGTTCGCGATGCTCACGCATGAATGAACGCATACATTGGGGTCATCGAAGCCTCTTTTTTTTTTTTTTTTTTAATAAGGACTACATTCAGGGAACCATAGCGGAGTGGAGAAGACTCAACATAGACGTGCTGTTGTGCCCTGTGATCGGACCGGCATTTAACTTCTTCTACTGCGGCAAGCTTTCCAGTACGGTACAACGACAACAAACTGCCGTTTATTACAATAAAAACTGGAGCTCTGTAGCCAAAGAGCGAGGGAGCCGTCTACCTGCACCATACTCTTGATTACCGTACAGAACGCTATCAAACCCCGGCGTAACACAGCGGATAACCTGTTGCCATTCTCTCTCTCTCTCTCTCTCTCTCTCTTTCGAGGCGTTCTATCTTACACGGTACTTTACAACCTCCTCACCTTTCCCTGTGGCGTTGTTCCCGTTTCCACGGTGACTGCCGGGGACGAGGAGGAACTCGGGCGCTACGAGGGCCATCATAAGGACCCCTGGGACAAGCTGTTCAAACAGGTAAGAGATATGAGTCAGTGACGGTATAACACGCTTGTTAGCATGGTAAAGAAATGCTATCATGCTGAAACTTTTGTTTTTGTTTTTTTCTGGAAGCTGTAATATGTTTGAGACGGACAGTCATCACAATTTCAGCATTAAGAATTTCAACTTGTCCTATTTTGAGGTGGAGTAGACCCAAAGACCCAATCTTTTTGGCTTTAAACTGTAAATTATTATTCTTCCCCTTATCCAATAAAAAAACTGGAATCTGGAACGATACCAGTAGATTGCTTCTATTTGTAGCAGGACAGATCCTGACACCGGCCTTCTGCAGCAGTAGTTCCGCAGCCGGCCAGCAGGTGGAGGCGGAAGGCCGCTGTGCTCGCGTCGACGGACTGTTTGACCGACCGGGTGTTGCGTTTTGTGTCTCAGGCCGTCGCCGGGGGCGAGGGTCTGCCCGTGGCGGTGCAGTGTGTCGCGCTGCCGTGGCAGGATGAGCTGTGCCTGCGCTTCATGAAGGAGGTGGAGCAACTGGTCCGACAGAGCAGAGAGTGAAGCCTGCAGGACGCAGGTGGTGCAGCTCACTTCCGGGGGGCTTGGTGGTGTTTTGGATTTGAATTGAGACAGTCAATGTGAAAGCACAATGGAGTAGCCAGTTCCGGGCTATAATACCTGTTGACCGCATTCAAACAAAAGGATATTTCACCTGGTGATTGGTAATATTCATGTTAAATGATTTTATTGACAAACTAATCTAATTTTGATTGTGCATATAAACTAAACCGTTGCATTTTAATAAACATAATAATATATAGAGCCTAACTGACATTTCCGTGATTTAGATGATCAGGTTTGAAATGTAATGAAATTCGGCATTTCTGTTCCTGTTTGAAAGGTGTGAAATATGTAACGTCCTGTTTTGGTTGCAGCACCTCTGGCTTTGTTTAAATGTTTCATGCAATATAGCCTGAGCATTAGAAGAAATTCAATTCACATCGCCATTGGGCAAAGACAATAATGTTAACAATTAGGATTGACATGAATACAGAAAGTGATGTCTCCCAAATCAAGATTCCCTCTTTCAACAACAGCTTTCTGTGATACGATGACAAAGAGTGAAATAAAGTAACTGCGCTCGCATTGAGCAACTGCTGCTCTTGTTTGTGTCCCATTTTTTAAAGTTGATCTTTGCAGCCTTTAACACCTGTGCACTTAATATGTTTTTAGTTGTTGAATATGAACCAAACTGACTTAATAAAGTGCGTCTCGCCCTCGAGCCGTCCTGCAGCTCTAAGTGCGAGAAATGGCTTTCTTTACCTTCCTTATCTTCACCCCCGACCTCTCCGTCGCTGTGCCAGAGATGAGTGCAGATCATTTTCATTGCTATTGTTGCACCGATGCCTCAACAGGAAACGGAAAAGAGATAAAGCAGACTAATGACACATGGCGCCTCCATCTGCGAGGCCAGCGCGCCATGTCGTCATATTGTGATTACCCCCGTGCTATTGTAAATATGTGTTTCTGTTGGGTTTACATAAATTTACATATGTTTTAAAACTGTCTCGGGATGGGAAACCATTAGGGACAATGTTGGTGCTTTCCATTACAATCGGCCGCGTTGTGCACCGCCGTCTCATTGAAAGCAAATGGCCATGTGCGCGTACAGGAAGGAGGGCACGTCGGGCGAGGAGGGGGGAGCCGCAATTGAGAGGTTGTTCTCAGCATTATCTGTGGCACGTAAAGGGAGGCAGAGGGAGTGTGGCCCTCGCTGTGCCACTCAGTCAGGGAGCATTAAGCCTTAAGAGGCAGCGAAGAGACGCAGGTCTTCAGAGGGAACTTGACATTGTTCATAAATCCCTTCAGGGGATGAGACAGGAGCAGTGACAAATGCACACGCGTGCACAAAGTCAGTCTTTTAAATTGCCCCATTAAATACGTTTACCTATTAGCAGAGCTGTTTAGTGTATTAACTGTTAAAATCAATTAAACGTTAGTGTAGCGATAAGCTACAAAAGCCAAATCGGAGTCAAAAATCGAAATCAGTTTGCAAATGAAATGCCAATATTCAAAAGAAACTAAACTCTTTGTATTTATGCTTAATATATTATTTACGTTGCACAATACTTCCACATTGTTGATGACTTTAATAAAATAACCATGATTATGAGAATGTGAGAGTCCTCATAGTTGCAGTTTGGTTCAACTTTCTGCAGACTGCACATTTTGATTTAATTTTTTTTTATTAAAACAGTAAAAGGGGTTCTCGTATCGTGCATGCTGGTTTATTGTCACACGTACCGGGACACTTAAATAGAACAGATTCATCCTTAAAACCTTTTGTAACAAACCAAAATACTCCCTGTGACAAAAAACGACAGACATTCAAACCAAAAGGACAGTTTGCAATCCGCTGATGAAAAGACAACGGTTTCATATCAGTATATTCTATATTTGGGGCGTGAAACATAATCTTAAACTTCAAAGTAGTATTGGATCAATTTTGTGACATTGCGTCATAAAAAATGTATTTATATTTTCACCATTCACAGTGTTATGTGATAAGACGTTTTATTGGTATAATCACCATCTGCAGGGGACGAAGACGTCGTCATGAATCCCAATATCGGCTCCGGGACCCGAGCTCGGGAAGGTTAAACAGCACAAGGAAAGAGTTTGGGAAGTGTCCACAGCTCAAGCCGTTCGTTGTGTTCACACCGCAGAACGCCTCAGCGGCCCTGTCAGGCCCAGGCGCTCTTCTCATGTAACGTCTCATTGATAAAAGCAGCAAACACCTCATTTACAGAAACCTTAGGCTATAAGATCAGGTGCTTTAAAAGCCATCCGAACACATTCAGACCCCGCCTGCGTGCCGGCAAATAAAACACCTTGATATCGCCCCAACTAAACTCGGATGATTCTGTCTTAATGTCCCATTTCAGGGACCAGGGAGTCCGCAGTCTTTATGTGTCCAAAGAAATGCAGCTGGTAATGTTTGACACAGCAGGGCTCCTGCCTTTCATACATGATCAAAGTGGCAAGTTCAGCCTGCAACCGGAGCCCCTTACGGGAGACATCGAGAAGCAGCAAGATTGGCAGCTTTTGGGCCTTTGGTCCGTTTCGACAGCCATTACTGTTGCAGCAGAGGCGACGTGCTGTTGGAGGACTCGTTGGAGGAGGGGAAGGCAGATTAACAGACAGCTGATACAGGTGTATGGGCGGTATCAAACAGCAGCTCTGTCAATACAGCAGGCTCCAAACTTTTCTTCAGAAAGGAGCCCGGGATCCCCAGAGTATGCCCGCCGTTTTTTTTTACTATGACGGGATTAACTTGGAGCTCCCGGCATGATTTCCGCAGATTCTGTGACTCAACAATTCAGTGATCCACGTTCTATCGGCTTTAAATGCCCCTATCCCGAGTTTCAAAAGCTTACCCTTCGGACAAGGGGACACTCTTTTTCTCCCGTGCGGTTCCGCTTCCCCTCTTTTTTTTTTTTGTTGCTGCATTCAGTTGTTCATCGGCCCCCGGCGTCCTCGCCAGGCTCTCCCATCCTCCCTCCTCGGCACATCTGCTAGGTCTGAGTTTTCCTTTCTTCCCTCCGGCGCCTTGCTTGGCCCGAGGCCCTTATAGCCAAATTGGTTTACATTGGAGAGATAAATGCTCTGCAAATGCGCTTAAACACGTACAGTAAAAAATGCAGACAGTGCGTGTCAGGATTATCACCCAAGTCAGGGGGAGAAAGGAGAACGTCTCTGCAGCACAAAGCTGGCGAGCCGGAGTGAAGCCTGCAGATATAGTCCGTCTCATCCACTTCTCGGGGAGAAAGAGAGGGGAAGGATTTAGCATTTGCATGCTGGTCTGTAATTCCTGGCATTACGTAACTTGTCGCCAACAATCAAACTCCTGCAGTATTGTGAAAGTATTGTTTCACACGGGTGAGCAAAGTGTGGAGTTACACTCTTGGGGGGGGGGGTTTTGGTGGAGGCAGTTGGTCCCAGATGCACGGCAGGGACCACCCCGTATAAGCCCACTGGAGAACTGCCGTGCAACGCAACCTCCAGGTGCAAATGTAAGAGGAGCAGCCCCGAAATCTGCCCTCAATATTCAGCTCACAGCACAAATGAGTCACCTGAGCGCGGCGTGATGTGTATAAATAGGCTGAGCAGGCAGGCAGTGCTGCAGCCAGCTAGAGACACACAACAGACACATGTGTGCAGCCAAAGGGTCTGCTGGGAAATTCATTTATCCACAAGTGGAACATAAAAGATGTCTGAAAGGTATTTGTGATTCTATGTAAATGCATCATATATTAAATTCAAATTGTCTTCAAATGTCTTAAAGTCATACATTTATAATGTGTTTTTGCATGTTTGAAAACCTCATCTGCCATTATGAAATTTGGGGACCTTTTTCTTGTCAGATGTTTAATGGAAAATAGCTTGCAATATGTATTTTTATTTTCTGTAGCTTTTGGAAAATAATACTCAGACAGGAAGGAAAATATAGTGCAATGTGTTTTTAATGTTTTTAGACAACAGTGTAAGTAAACGACACAGAGGAAGAATAAATAACAAAAACAACACTTATTAACATCTATAGACATTTTTGGTATTTTAATAAGACCGTTAAAGAATTTCACCAGAATAGTCCTTCATTAATATAAGATCGCAGAGAGTTACGTGCTCATATAAGCCTATATAACAACATCTGACGGTGTTGATTGTGTGGCTGAGGTCTCACTTGATGGCGACAGGTAGGAATCGTACGGACCAACCGGATCCTGAGGATTCAGGAAACGGCGTTCTGCCTTTCCTCCCCACCTGCTGCTGTCCCACACAGCTGCTGCCCGCTCGCATCAATGTGAAGACGAAAAAAACCCTCCTCCTGGGGATTTGGGTGTTAAAACCTCAAAAAAAAAAAAAAAAAGCTTTATTTCTCATCAACCCCAACCTGCCCCTCCCCTCCAAATCAACGCCGTCCCCCTCAGACCCCCCCAACACAAAGCCCTCAGAGCGAACCCCAGCAGCACAGAAATCATAGCACGCCATTCAATCATTGTCTTTTCCCCTCTCTCACCCCTTTTATGGTCCCACTAAAGGTTTTAGCCGGGCAGAGAAGGAGGGCTGTCACTGAGGAAACCTTAGCCCATTGATGAAGTGACGGGAGCTGCCAGAATATGATCCTAATCCTGTTTCCAGCATTCTTTTAGCCCGCTGGCATCGCAATTCCTCCACACATTCTCTGGGCTGTCAACTAGGAAAATCCCTCTAATAGCGCATTGCCCAGATACACATCAAAGAGCTCCTGGAAACCTTCAGCGGCTTAACTGCTATAGAATAGACACACTCACACGCGCTCTCTCACACACACACACACACACACACACACACACACACACACACACGCAAGCAGAGCCTTCCCATTGACTTACACCAATGTGATCTTGGTGAGCACGACGTTCATGACAGATTGACCACCTGTTTAGTATGCTTGAGTAAATGCTCGGGGAGGGGGGGGGGGCATCTTTGCAGCCCTGAAATTATTTAAATGTACTGTAACCTGCCTCATCTCAAAGCACACCAGCCCTCCCTCCCACCCCCTTTCCTCCTTCAAGACAGCGATATAATCTTAACGGTCGTGGAAGCGTCAAAAGATCAGGGCTGAAAAAAACAGGTGTCTGAACTCCTCTGACTGCGGGAGCCCTTCCAGTCCCATTTTATCTCATTCTATTCTTACTTAATCCATCGATATCCCAACCAAAGGTAATCTTCTTATGGCAAAGCGTTCTGTTTCGGTGCAGCCGAACCTCGGCTGACAGGGTGGGGGTGGAGGGGCGAGAGAGAGAAGTGAAGGGTGGGTGGTGGGTGGTGGAGACTCTTTAGAGCCTGACGCTGTGCTTCAGTCATTTCATTTAGGATTAGTCATTCTGCACCGAGTGAACAAGTGACAGGTTCCCCCCTATGTGGTGTGTAAACCTTGACGTCGAGCACGGTGGACCTTCTGTGTCCTAATTATTTACGGTTCATCAAGGTATCTTCAGTGGAACACGTTAACCAAACCTCACTTTTCTTTATTTTTGGTGCCGTAAAGGGTTAAAGGGTAATATGTGTGGAAATCAGAACTGTACGTTCAGATTTATTTCCCTATTGGTCTCTCTCAGCGTTGGATCTCCACCCAAAACAAACCTTCTCTGTGTAGAACTTTTAAAAAAAAAAGTTTTTTTCATCGAAAAAGGCTCAGAAATACAGTACAATGTTGTTATTTCTCTCTATTTTCTCTTAGTTTAAAAAAGTCAGTACAAGCAAGTATTTTCATCTTCTATTTCCAACCGATAAAACTGAGAAAATGAGTCATTCTTATGTGTGATTTATTCCCTTGCATTAAACAGATAAATTACTTACATTTTAAACAATTGAGAAATACATGTCTTGAATATACAGATATATAATACATGGACAGTGAAGCCAGTGGCCCAGGAAACATGGTTCCAGTTTGTTTAACAAAAAGAAACATGTCGGCTGGGCCGACATGTTTGTAGCCGGGCGGATGCAGGCAAACGCCGAAGGGCATTTACAACGCTCGATGGGTTCTGCTGAGTGCCGTAACTTTAAACAAGCAGAGGATGGATGGAAAAAATACAGTGGAGAGGAGGGATTATATTGAGTGATTTGAGCTTTACTTCTGAAAACAGATCAGATGCAACTTCCTTCCGTGTTTTTTTTTTGCGGCTGTAAGCCATGCTTCAGAGAGGTGCGCGCATGCAAAGTTCACATTCAAAGGGTTGAGTTATAGAACATTTAAATATCTTATATCTGTGCTGGAATCAGCTGTGTAGTTCAAAGCGTTCTTCCCCCCCGGGCCTCACGGAGGATGCCAAAACCCCAGTGAGCCGCCAGCGTGAGTCGAGGTGCCTTGACTTGTTGACCGGGAGGAATCGGACACAAGCGAGTCCACTGGGTTCAGAAGCTGTTCTTCTCATTGCCTTGTCGTGTCTCCCGGCATCGATCCGCGTGCCCACATGCTGACGACGAGTCGAGGGGGGATAGCTGCGTCAACCACCCTCAACTACCCGAGGGAAGGCGCCTTTGGAATTGCGGTTTGTTTGAAATCTAGAAAACCGCCAGAAAAAACCACCGCCGGTTGTTTAGTAAAGTACGAATTTGATCACTATCGTTACGTTAGCCAATTGGGTAGCCGCCAGTAGCTCAAGTTTAAATCTTTTTCGGGAAGGACGCGCTCCGACGGAGGGGTCGAGAGTAAAGTGGAGACGGAGCCAAGATTCGCCCCCCCCCCCCTTCTGGGCAAGGTCCCTTGATTCATAGGCAGGGCCCTAGACTTGGACTTCAGTTGGGGAGCGTGTCCAACCCCAGCGAGGCTGCATGCTGCTTGGCCCTCATGCGCAGGTTCTCTATGCTGGTGGTCTTGCTGTTGAGGCTTCCGGAGAGGCCGCCCGGCGGCGCCTGCAGCAGCGGGCTGTTCCAGACCTGCTGGGCCTGCGACAGCGTCTGGTAGTACGACTGGCAGGGCAGCGAGCTCAGCGGGGACGGCATGTTGACGTTCATGCCCAGGTAGGGCAGGGAGGACGGCGGGCTCATTTCAAAGGACGGGTAGTGCACCATGTTGTTGGTGGCCGCCATGTGCTGGCGAAACTGCTCCTGCAGCCGGAAGAGGCTGAGGGGAGACGAAGCGTAGGAGTTGCTCGGCGCCAAACCGCCGGCCATGACGCTGGAGGACGCCATGGTGGGGGAGCTCAGGGGCGAGTCTGAGAGACAGGAGGAGAAGAAGAGGGCTTCAATGTTTCAACGGTCTGGTAGGACTGTTTGGTTTGAATTGTGTGCTTTGCGTAGCGATGCAGTTAAACCATCCAGTGCACGAATGCGGTTGGATGTTGGCAGCCAAGCGGGAGCCATTTGACACCGAGAATCCTTACCTGATGTGGGGCTCAGCTGTTTGTAGGACGGGGAGCTGCTCCTGGGCCGCGCTCCTCCCTCCCCATGCGCCTCCTCCCTCATCTTCACCCCGGTCGCCCCTCTCATTTCGTCCTCCTCTCTGTCAGCATTCTCCTCCGCCGCCGACTCGCTGTCCGACGCCTCGGGGGAGGTGACGATGACGTCCACGCTCGCCTCTCCGGGCTGGTGCCGCGCGGCCGCCTGCTTCTCTGTCTCTGATTGACGGGACGAAGAGGAGGAGGAGGAGGAGGGAGGGGGAGGAGTGCGGGGTTCGGCAACCAGAGGGGTGGCGGCGGCGGCGTTGGTGGTATTGGTGGTGGTGGTGGCGGTGGTGGCGGCGGCGGTGCTGAGGTCCGTCTTGGAGTCTTCTGCGGAGCTCTCCGCCGCTCCGGACGCCTCCTTCTGTTTCTGGAGCTGCTCCTTCTGCAGGCTGCGCTGCTTCTTGCGAAACTTGGCCCGTCGGTTCTTGAACCAGACCTGGCGGACGGATGCACAGGGAGGTCAAGGATCGAGTCAATGGCTGTAAGCAACGCCACGTAGACATCCTTACGCCATCTTTACGCGTCGTGAATTATCGCTTTAAAATGATGCATGATGAGCATCTCGCGGGCAAACGGGGGGGATAAATGCCGTTAACGCTTTTTACCTGAACGCGTGCCTCGGGCAGGTTGGTGCACATGGCCAGGCGCTCTCGCATCACCACGTCCGGGTAGTGAGTCTTCTGGAACGTTTTCTCCAGGGCCTCCAGCTGCTGGGCGGTGAAGGCCGTCCGACTGCGCCGCTGCTTTCGGTGCTGGGAGCCGTACCGGGCCTCGAGGATGATGTCTTGAAATGTGCAGCCGTTGAGAAACAAGAAACATGACCAGTTTAATTGAGGCGCGCGGGTGAAAGGGTCCTTTTTTCGAGCATCGACAAACGCTACACGGGGACGGGGACCTTGAGTGACAACTGATTCTTACCAGCGAGTCTCTCTGCAAGAGTGAGGGCGTGCACCGAGGGCCTGTAGTCAGGGGCGTGCTGGGCCTGTTGCGCCGCCTGCTGGTGGAGGTTGTACATGGCGCTCAGTGAGTTCATAGCGTGGAGGGAGTAGCCGTTCACCCCGTAGTGCTGCATGGCCGGGCGAGCTGTTTGCAGAGAGAAAAGACAGCTGTGAGTGTCAGGCCTCTCTAAACACAACAGGCTTCAACAGATTGTATTTCAACGTTTGTTGTAGGCTGACTTATTGATACGACAACAGGTGATGAAAATTGGGAGAAAACGGTGTTCCGTTTCGAAGAATAACCAAGCAGAGCGCCACGGGTGAAGGATTTAGAGCGAAGAAGAATTCAACCGAGAGCGTTTATGTGTTGGATCCAGTCAGATTCCATTTAAGCGAAAGGAAAAGGTTCCATTTTTGGAAACAATGTGTTTTTCCTCCCATAGTTGGTTTTACCACTGAAGCCGCAAAAAAAATACAAAATATAATTTTAAAACTTTTTACAGCTATAGTTTGATCAAAGAAAAAAAGCATGTGTTTTATGAATCCACAACCTGAGTTGAAAACATAACAACAGTTATGCAGAATATAAGAGAGTTTTATTTAGTAATGACAAATTCAAAATCTATTTAACACCTATTCACTTAAATACAATTTAGCATTAAATAACTAACAATAAAGTATACGTTATATTTGAGGTAATATGGCAGTCTACTTTTTGCATTATTTCGGTTCATGATGTTCTCCTTTATTGTTTTTGTTATTTCAACGCGCTTGTAACATTGAATCTGAAATATATAGCGTTGCATAATTGTACAATAAAATAAGTTTGCCCATCGTGTATCAGATATTTACATCATTATTTTAATTACAATAATAATGATGACCATGATAATACCATATCAATTAAATTAAAAAAACATCATCACAATGAAATCCAATTATTTTCTTATTTCAAAATCTACCGTCAAACTAAAGGTTCAGTGTGACGAGGTTTAATTGAGGATACTCGGAAGTTATTGTTCTTCGCTCCTCGGGGCTCGACTCGTTTATTTCAATCTGCGGCGGGTCCCGGGTCGGTTCCAGACGCCCGCGGGCGCACGCGGTCTGATGTCTAATGTGGGTGCAAATGGGTTCCAACCTCACAAAGCTATTCATTTGTCACCAGGTCTGACGCGTGAAAGATGGCCGGCGCGCGTGCGTGTGTGTTACTCCGTGTAAACGCAACATCGTTTTATGTAACTGTTCCATTGCATCATATTTTTGTTCTGCCTTCGGCTGCATTTCGCTGTTTGAATCTTTTTTTTTCTTCTCTTTAATCCGCAGCTTATGAATTCAACATACATGCTCTTCTTTCGGGACAATGCCGTGTGGCTTCGGGCTCTGATTTAAGCCTAATTATGCAAATTGCCGTGGATTTATGAGTTATATAGAAACGGGGTGCAGATTGCCCCGGGGCCGCAGCTCTGTAGGGGTGTCGTCAATTCAGCGGCATTCACAAACTTAAACGTTTTACAGGAAATTAAAGTGTCGGGTGAAATAACCACCTGGGGGAAAAGTACCTAAGATAACTTATAACTTAATATATTGGCCTGTTTATGCACACAATTCAAAGATGTAGCTGTCGTTTGTTCACTTTGATCAGTTAATTAATAGATGCATTGAGCACTAGAAGGTCGCATTGTTATTGCATCACTGAGCAACGCTGCATTTTTTTTAACTGTTTTCTTTCAACGACTTGACGGAGTTTGCAAAGCAATGCAAGTTCGCAATATTAAACACATACATTTGCAATTTTTAAAACTATACATCGGACAATGCAAAGTAAGTTAGTAACTATTCTAGGAATTCGGACGTCGCCAACCTCGATTCAGCAAAACTTTCTTACCTCTCTTCTCTCTGTGCCCCAAACGAAATATCTCCACCGGCAACCGAATCGCGTTTTCCCCTCAAATCGTCTTCTCTAAAATCCGCGTTCGCTTATTTAGTTTCTCGTTTGACTCAAAGCGTCTCCGTTCACTCTGCCATCCTGAGAGTATCCCGCTCGCTGCGCTGCGCGCTCCGGCTCGCCTCTGCGTGGATGTTGGGAGGATGCTGAGCTGCCATCTACCGGCCTTTAAAGCGCTGCGGGTGGGGTCACCGGGGCGCTCACACGCTCCCTCTCTGAGCCAATCAGGTGGCTTTCCTCCTCCTCCTCCACCGCCAACGCATCCCCCCCACCCTCCTCCTCCTCCTCCTCCACATTACCCCCTCACTTCAGTAGTGATTATTCTGCATGCAAGATGTCGACTTTTCTGCTGTGGTTTTTGGAAGACAAAAAAAAAACATGAATTTTACTTTTTATTTTGTATTAAGGATTTTTCCACAAACACTGGCACCTATTCTATTTACTTTTGTGAGCCGAATTTCTCTTAAAATAACCACAGTGCTTATTTTTGGTGGGGGTAAGGTATGACTGACATAAATAGCAAATTATCTTAATACTTCAAAGATTATTCTACAAAAGCTCAGCATGACAAGATGGGTTTTAATGTATTCAGAATGATCAGGTTTTAAGGTCCTGCTTCAAATCAGCTGAAGCCCAAAGGCCTACTCTGTCTTCCTTTTATTTCCTTTCATCTTTTTTGTGATTCCATATATTCAACACAAAATTGAACCAATTTAAGATTGACTCAATTGTATTCATTGTATACTCATTAAAGCATTGTAGCTTAATTTCTGTATTCGTTTTAATGTCACGCAACTGAAATAAAGGGAAATAAAAGGAAAACACATCAGAAGAAGAGTGCTCCTTGAAGCAAATTGGTGCTTCATCAATAATTGTGAGATTTTAATAAAGCAAAACGTTTTCCCGTTTTCCCGAAACATTTTTTTTAAATATGTTTTTTTTTGGGGGGGGGTTCCGCCGAATGAAAAGGTCTCCATGACACAGCCCTTAATTAAATGATATGCAAATAGTAAGTAAAGGCCTGCCTCGTGCACGGGGACGTTGGGGTTAATTCGGGGCTTTAATTTGATTTCCCCGCTGCCTCGTTGTGTGTTTGCCGGGAATGCAGCCGAGAGGGATGCGGGCTGCACACCGCTGCCTCCAGCAGCTCCCCGGCCCCGGGGGATTTAGGTTGGGATTTGGTAGACAAGACGCCATTTCACCCTCCAAAAAAATGTCTTAAAATGACTGCTGGTAAGAGGATTAAAACAATAATGCCCCTCTCTTCTTCAAGGTTTTTTTTTTTTTTTAGAAAAGATTTCTTCTCTCAAAAAAAAAACCGTTTAGGCTGGAATTAAGGGCAGCGAGAAGTAGCCTTTTAATGTAAAGCTTGCATATTGTGTTGGCTTTTCTCCCCAGAGAGGCAGAGAGAAAGGGGCAGGTGGGGTTGGGTGGGGGGCGTATAAATTCTCAACTCAATTTGATCTTTGGCCGCTTTCACTCGCAGAACTTTAGACTCCTGACAGACAGCCGACGTGGAGAAGACTCCTAAGTTCTCTTTAGACTTCACCTTATAGTTCTGTTTAAACCGGCTCTTTTAATAACTATGAAATATATAAAAATTAAATAGGATAAAAACAAAATAAATGAGACTAGTGGACGTTGTTACGCAACAGGTGGTAATCGTTCCTCGTGGATTTTATTAAATGAAAAAAAGGGAGTGAATTACGACCATAAATTAATACTTATTTGTTATTATTTTTATTACTTTGAGGTCCTTTTTTCTTTTTTTTTTTGCCAGTATAAGTGCAGACCATTTAGGTACAGAGAAGAAAAAAAATCGGATTAACTTGTGAACCGATGGAAATAAGAACTTAAACTGGAGGTAAATCTGTCCAGTGTCTCTTTGTGAGGACCGTTTCTAAAGCAATTAAAGCGAGAAGGAATTCCTCTCAGCTGCTCTTCCTCAAATCAGCTTTTATACGGAACTTAATGCGGGCTAATGTCCAGCATGGCGCGGGGCTTTAGTGCAGCGAGTGTCAACAGGGCCCGCCATTAGAATGGTATTAGGCCAGTGGAGCACCAGCCCCTCGCCTTCCACGGAAAGAAGAAACTCACCGTGACTCAGTTTAGAGCCGAATTTGGACATTTAAAATAAATTTAAAAAAAATACTCACATGTTAATTTTAAAAGTTTCAATGATCTGAAAGTAGTAATTTAAGTTTTCTAAAAGTTATTCTAAATTTTTTACTCCAAGTTGTGAAGGCTCATTTAGTCCTTCTTTTGTGAAAAATAAGTATTTTAAGATGTTTTGTGTATCGTGGCATTCATGAAATTGTGATGTTTTACATTATTTTGGAGAATTTAAAATGACATTTTAGTTATTGTAAAAATGGCAGAAAACCAAAACTTTCCACAGAAACTCTCAAAAGCTGATTTTAAAATCAACCAATAACTAGTTTTGTCAGACCGATAATCTATAAAACATAAACATGACCATTTACTCTTTACAAAAACAAATCAGCAAACTTATTTTGGAAGAGAAAAACCCAAACATTCATTGCTTTTGCAAATTGTGGCCATTCATTTCCATTGTTGACGGTGGTTTTGAGGCCTAATCATGTTGATGGTTTACCCACCTCTTTAACTACCATTGTGCCGCAGCTCCTCATCACCTTCAGGATCTCTGCAGGCTAACTTTCTAAACCCCAAATTCATCTGAGATTTCTGTGGATTTCATAGCCGCGTTCATTGTTCTCCGCGCTCCGTCTCCGTTCAGGCTTCATCGTGTTAAAGCCTCTCCTCAGATCTGAGTTATAGTCTTTGCTCTCGCTCATCCATCCTGAATATCAAAACTTTTATCCCTGCATCGGGACTTTGGCTGCCTGAATCAAAGCTCAGCCGAGAAAGCTGCAGCGATTTATAAATCGTGTTCACTTTTTAATCAGGTTTATAACGCATGAATGTTTGTAATTTTACCCCTCAAATGGCTCCCAATATTTTCCAAGTGGCATTTTTCATCAGATGGAGGAAAAAGTGGATGCCTTGAACCTTCAGAGCTCATTACCTTTTTTCATTGGGTTTTCTTTAACTTCATGAATATATTGGGTTTCAATCCAGCAGCCCTGGTCTGCGCGTGCTCTTAGTCAAGGTTAGCTTGTGCTCATTTGGGTGAAATTAATCATTTTGATGTATGGGTTAGAATTGACTGCTTCCTTGGGACTTGTGTGACTGGAGTAACAAAGACACTTGCCATTAGCAAACCTCCAGCTGTGTATTAGCCAGACATTCACCTTAAAGACTTTCCTCACATGCATTGGATGCAATTGACCAAATCTGTGGCTCTGCGCCTTTTTGTTGTTGTTGTTGTTGTTGCTGTTCTCAGTTTAAAAAAAACGTCAAATTAATGACATTTTCATAACCAAAAACTATGACATTTTGTACACAAACATAGGGCTTGTTATTGACTTCTTCCAACTCAAGAAAGTGCAACGTGTACAGTTACTCATTCTTGTACATCCAGTAGACACTGAACCAAACTGTGTTTGTTTGGAATGGTGCTTTTGAGCACCATTCAAATGTTGCTCTCATTTTTGCTCTGTTTTGGTCTCCACCAACTCCTGAGGGAAATATTTGGCTCTTTAGCTGCGAAATCCTCCAGAATTTTCTCAGCCGTGTCAATACCTGTCAGTGGTTTGGTGCTAAAGGCTATGTGTTAGCGCATGGAGCCTATTACCCAGGGTGCAATTCAACCGCTGACAGATCAGTAGGAGTATGTTATGCTCTTAGATGCTTATGTAGTGTCCTAAAACTGCCGTAAGGGGAGATGAGGCAGTCTGGTGGGCTCACTTACCCACCCAGTTCTTTTTCTTCAGTTCGGAAAAGTAAAGTCATTGCAGAAGTGCATTTCATTTTATTAATTTCTTTAATACAGCATGATTTTCTTTTTGGTAAATAATGGTCCCATTTAGAGTAAACCACGATTTCGGGTTTTGGTCTTACAACTTCTACTAATTTTACAGTGATTTTAAGTTAAGTTAATTCAATCATTTCGGTGGCCTAAAGTTGTCTTCTCCAGCTTGGAGTTAGATCGCTCCACCCTCTCGGGTCACTTCTGGTTTCAAAAAATCAAGATGGCGACCGCCCAAAATGCCCAAAGTGAAGCTTAAAAAGAGTCGTACACAAGGCTAAGGGGTTCAGTCACGGTGACTATAGGACCCCTTTGTTATGTTCAGTCCTTGCAACTGATGCTGACTCAAGTGACTTGAGAACATTAATCAGACGCGAAAGGCTTTTTTACAACTTTTTCATTGCACACATCGATGTGCTAGCCCACTTTAAAAATGCACGTCACATATTTTACATTAGCCTCTTGGAAAAAATGTTCTGATGCAAGAATGTAATTATTTGGCAGACACAGAACTCGGTGGTTCACTTTCAGTATTGTTTGTCGTGACGATCCTGTTGGGACGGCGCACGGCTCTGAACGGTTTCTCCGGCAGACTTGACGTATCGAGGTTGGCAGGTTTGTTTCCTCCCTCTTTCTCAGAGCCGGTCTTTGGTTGTGCCCCTCGGGCTGCGGCCCAGCACAAGGGTTCCTATTGTCAGGCCCTAATCCAGGGGCTACACAGCTTTAGCAACATGGTGGGATAAAAGCCCATCAAACCACTACTTTATGGGGGCAAATCTTTCCTAATCCCTCGCTTTATCTAAACAAAAGGAGAGAAACAAGAGGATAGAAAGAAATTGTGCAGACACAGGGCAAGACCGGGAGCCAAGATGCAAAGAAGTAGTTTCACTGGAGAAGCTAACCATTTTTGACAGGCTTTCACTAAAGGATTGACGAAAAACGGACACCAGGATTCCAAAAAGGTCCGTACTCGGTCTTTCTTTTCTAGAGTTAAGCTTTAAGATCCTTAGAGGGATATGTCGAAATTAGTGAGATTAAATTCCAAAAACCTAAACTATTAAGAGGACTTGGCGGGGGGCACCTGTCAGTTTTGGAAGCTATGAAAATTGTTCTTGGTTTACTGGGTCGGTGTAAACAAGCGACAACTTCGATCTTGAACCTGCTCTTAATTCTATTCTCAGACAGGGAAAAGGGAGTATGGGAAATGTTCTCTTCCCACAAAATCTGCTCCATCACACCGACTGTGTGGCCCCAGACCTGTGTCCAAGCCACATTTACCTCAAAACACGAATCCTTTTATTTTAATCCGTGGGAATTCTTCAAAAGACACTGAGTGACAGCTACAAATTAGGCTTTTTTTTAAATTCCAAGTCTGTCTCCGAGACTCTGTGAGTTATACCGCTCATCTGCGACGCCATTGTTTGAACAGACCCCCCCCCTAGTAAAGTAGAGGGCTCTGCAACTCACGTGTTCAGTGTGTGTTTCAGAGGGCAAATCCCCTGACCCTATTTCATGTCTGCTGCCAATTCCAATTTCTATCTTTGCCTCGGTGGCAACTCGCTCCAAATCCCAAGCGCCGCATCCGCAAATGACTGCGAGTGTGAGTTAGAGGCTCCATTTTATGCCACGGCCCCAAATGCTCCACAGGAGGACCATTTGCTGCCCGGCGGTCACGCAGCCGAGCGGAGATTGAGAACAAGCCAGTTTGTTCTGGCTCTATGTACATAAACCTGCACAGCCTGGGGGGGCTTTCAAAGTCTCACTCGACCTCTCAGGTGCAGGAACAGGAACATGGGGACATACATAATTCACCGCCCGGCGGTAAATACACTGTCATCCGCACACAACAAAGTTCGGGCTTTTTTACAATTGAATATCACAGAGGAGAAACTGATTGATTACCGTTGTGTGTTATTTTAAATACATGATGACACGCCCCCTGCCGGCCTGCGTTGATGCCTCCTGAATGGGGTAATTAAGAGATAATAGGCTGGGGATGCTCGTCGGGGACCGAGTGATTAGGGATTCATTACATGAGCTTAGCATGAGGAGGAAGAGAGGAGGGATGTGGTTGGTTTTCGACGGTGGGGGGGGGACACACACTGAAACAGCCTTACAGATTGCCATTGGATTTATCCAGGGTAATTAACCATCACGCAGGGGAAGGGCGGGGCCTATTTGTAACACGCAGCACAGTCATTCTGGCTTTCCTTCCTCTATTTAAAGGCCTCAAAGTTATTTTACTGCCGCATCGTAATTGGGATGTAAAAAGTGGACGTGACTTAAAATGTCTTAAGAGGTGGTGCGACATTCTTTACTTAGCGGAGGTTCGATCGGCCGGCTCCTGCTGTCTCTGAGCCCCGAGTTGTTCGCTGAGCGCTTCACAGCGGCGGACCGATGCAACGCTTGGAGCGGTTTCATCCCAAGTGCCGCTCGGGGGTCAGCTTTCACACGTGACGGTAAAATGAAGTTTAAGATAAGTCACAGTCAGCAGAAATTTTTACTTAAACACGGTGACATTTCTAAAAATGTAGTATTAAAAAGTATTAAAAGTATTAAATTTGGAATCTGAGCTGTATTCCCGTTTAAGATCCTTTGCATGGCACACTGGAATGGCTTCCATCCACTGTTTGACTGTCGTGATCCTGCAAAGTAGGAAAGTCTCTACATTCCCATCTTCATAGTCCTTCCAAAGCAGGCCTCCCATGCCGGAGTAATCCTCTCCGGTCCCTATCAGCCTCACAAAGCGGCGCACACTTACATGCACAAGTTGATTTTCTCCGTCTGTTTTATCTGATTTAGAAGCACTTAGAAACAGCTCTAAGTCTTTTCTCGATTAAAAGGATGGGGGGAGGGAGGGGGGGCTCAGCCGGTGTGATAACTGTTCCAGAGCTACCTCTCAACATCAAACATCTGTCTATTGTTGTTAAATCTGCTTTAAAGCATCCGTGGGTCATGTGGATCCAAACCTTTAGAGAATTGAGGCTCATCTGCGGAGCTTAAGTCACTCCTCTCCTCTTTAGTCTCTTATTAGAATAAAGGCTGCTGATCTGAAGCTCCGTCGCAAACAGCTCCGAAAGTTCTGCCTTTTCTGCCCGATGTCTGATATATGAGTTGCAACGGAGTCAAGCTCAACTGCGCCTGCAAGTATTTCCAACAAGCGTGGACGGAACACAGCTGAACTTATTTCACCATTGTCGCTTCACTCGTAAGTTGTAGAGCTCAGAGCTCAACAGACTAGTTTAGCTTTAATGAAATGAGCATCATAAGGGTTTGATTTATTGTTTTCTCGTAATCTGGGTTTATGCCTTGTCCTGCGTTAAGCC
Source organism: Apeltes quadracus (assembly GCA_021346845.1). Taxonomy (NCBI): domain Eukaryota; kingdom Metazoa; phylum Chordata; class Actinopteri; order Perciformes; family Gasterosteidae; genus Apeltes; species Apeltes quadracus. The sequence goes on along the minus strand of CM037924.1, from coordinate 3,971,458 downwards.
TTTATGAAAAGGCTTTGGCCGGCTTCCGGGCACATATGGCATTAACACAGTGACTGGCCGCTGTAAGAAGACATGACCATTTCCACAGGCCAATGGGCATGATGGGATGGCTCGTGGGTGAGAAATAGTGGATGGAAATGAAAAATCGAAAATCTCCAATTTCTGATATTTCTGTACTTTGAGTAAGAAAAATCTACTGCACCCAAACCTGTGGAAAACCACGATATGTCCCTTGGATGGTTCTCTTTAAAGGTAAACACACATTTTATACATTCTTAATTAGGGAGCTTTAAAGATGCCGGAAGCCTCATTTTGTTCCCTCGAGGCCGAGGCAGGCTGTTCCCCCCCTGCGTCCTGTCTGCATGCTGTGCTAAGCTAACCGCTTAATGGTTTGGCCTTCATATTTAGACATTTTGGTCTCAATACATTTCTCAGCGAGCAAGGCAGCGAGCAAACGTGCTTTCTTCAAATCAGCACAATCTTACTTTTCACACACAAATTACACTCCTGTTAATTATTGTGTGACAACAATGGGCGGCCAAGTCGACCCCCTATTTTTCCGGGTTGCAGTTCTGCTTCCAGCCAGTGTGGTGGAAGCCTCTGCAGAAAAAAAGGTCAGCGTGGAAATAAGTGCTGAAGGAATGAATGTGTGAGGAGGCCTGAAGGCGGGGTTTTTTTTCGCCTCTTGACCCGAGTGCCTCCTCACGACGGATCCCGCTAATCGGGGGACGAAGCGCCAGCACTTATTGCAATGTTGCTGTAAAAGCAGTCTGCCACGGCGCTCGCATGCCGCTCATAATGGCGAAATGAAAACACAGACAGATGAGAGTCAGCGAATCGGGGGGGGGGAGGGGGGGTGGTGAGAAAAGGGGGCATGAAAAGGAGTCTCGCTGGGCCCAACTGGCCATGTAAAGAGTCGGGCCTGTCAGATGGTGGCTGGCTGGAGGAACCCAGGAGCGAGAGCTGCCGCCTCCTCGTTAGATAATCCCCTCAGCACACAGGAGGGCGGGGGAAGGGGGGGGGGGGGGGGGGGGGGTCAGTGCTGATGGATATGTGTCTGCATTTATCTGCTCCTAATGATCGCTGCTTAGCCGCCCACCGAGCCGCAACGTGGCCATGAGAAGAGCTGATAGCAGAGGAAAAGAATTCAATGTTTGGCCGATTCTGCAAGAAACGCAGTTGTTAATTTTTTTTTTTTGTGTTTCTCTCTTTATGAGAATATATTTGTTTGCGTTAAAAAAAAAAAAAAAAAAAAATACCGCTCCTCCAAATCAAACACATTTGTCACACTCATGAAATAAGGAGAAGGAGTACAGTGTGCTGCATGCTGGGATTAACTGCCATGTTTTATGTGTGTGTGCGAGTGAGTGTGTGTTTCCTTGGGGCCCCTCTCCCCCCCGCAAAGGAACCCTCCGGCAGAGAGATCTGACTCCGCATGAATATGAATGAGAAGGTAACACACACAGGGGAGAGCCGGGTAAATCTGATGACAGTGCAGGAAAGAGCATCTACAGGGATGTATGACTTCTCAGCTCCGTCGCTGATATGATGAAGTGGCTGAATTTAAATATATGTGTGTGTGTGTGTGTGTGTGTGTGTGTGTGTGTGTGTGTGTCTCGCCTGGGAGTGTGTCCCGTCAGATGGGTATGAATAATGTATTGATCGCCGGGGCCTGTGTGTGCTGTGTTTAGCCAGCCCAGCTGGCAGGGTCACAGGGGATGCACACATATTATGTCACAGTCCCAGGAGAGGTGTGGGTGCATGTTGGCCTTTTCATCATCAATCAGCAGAGCAAAACTGTTTAACGGCAACAATGAGGCCCGTTAAGAGGCCCCTCGGCTCGTGCCAGAAGTGGTGATAATTACCTAAACATGAAGTTGTCACTCCTCTCCCTCCTCGGCCCTCGCCCTGCATCTGCCCCTTTGGATTGTGTGCCGAGCGGAGCGAGCGAGAAGGACAGTAATTGGCGAGATTGATTTTTAAAAGCTTATTCATTTGACCTGCGCCGTGTCCACGTGTCCACACGGAGCCTTTCCACCGTAAGCTTGATAATAGGTTTCCGGCTCCTCCCGTATCCTTTTCGTTGCCTTACCCCGGAACTCTTCTTCATGATGAAGCGAAGGGGGACGGTGCAAAGACACCCGGTGTCGAACTGTCTTGTCAGCAGAAAACGTCTTCTTGTTGCCTGTACCGGCAACATGCATTTCCCTTTTTTTCCACGCCTTGGTCTCTCCCTTCAGCTTTACATGCAGCATGTGAGCGGATAGAGAATTAAAAGGACTCCCTCTCTGCGCAGCAGGTACAGCATATCATGGCAGCATCGTGGCTTATTTGGTCTGAAGAGGGCCCAGTGTCTGTCGGAACATCACTACGAGTCATTCCTTTCCCATTACACAGACAAATAAAACATTGATAGAACTATAGAGCACTGACACACGTTACATATTTGAAAATCGTGTGAAGAATACGCAGATTAATTATAACATGTGGGTGCACAGAAATTAGAGTGCACTTTATCCTTTCTGCAACAGTCGCCCAAGACCTTTACTGAATAACTTACGCAGGTGATGGTGAGGCCCGCTGGCACCTTGTTGCTGTGACCTCCATGACCTCTGCCCTCTAGCACAGTGAGCCCACCATTGATTTCTGCTTCAGCCAAAGAAGTAAGGGATTCACTGGGAAGGTCGAGGAAGAGAGAAACGACCGCAGAGAAAGAAGATATTTGGTGGTGTACATCTAAGCTGCAGGACACGTTATTGAGTACATGATGTGAGTGAGGAGAGTAAGGCTTTGCTTTGTATTTGTATCCCATAGATGAGGATTTGGGGATTTTACTCGTTAGAAGCGGTGAGCGGAAAAGATCTGCAAAGTTTAAATGTGGCCCAAATTAGTCCTTTATTAACGCTGAGCAGGCTCGCTGAAGCAGACTCACTCCCTCACAGCCTTGAAACACTTAATCGATAGTATTGATCAGTGTGTTTCATATCGGGCCCTGCAATCCATCAAGCTAACAGCGTGGGATAGGCCTAATTTATATCATCTGAAGGGTGTAATCAAAGATGAATGAACCCCAGCGTGTTAGAAATGTGCACTGGGTTATAATTTCTACCACTGTGAGTGATGGCGGGAGCGAATAAACACAACAGCCGCTGCGGGTGAAATAGGTAGAACTGAAGGTTTGAGCAGCGAAGCGCGCATGTGTGGCAACGGCGCGAGCCGAACTGAGCGCTTTTCGTTAGATGTGTGCAATTTAAGACAACATCGTGTAAAATCATATAATGAAGAGTTCTTGAATGAGACTCTTCCTTTGGATCTTCGCCAGTGTTTCTGATGAATATGTGGAATTAGACGACAAACAACAGCAGTTTTCATTCAGCAGTCACCACGTTTTTTTCAAATCACAAAATACGACGATGCGCTGATGCACAATGAGGACGTAATGGCTTCCATCCAGTCAGCCTTTGATGAATTAGCTATATGTAGCTTCAAGCTAAAACTGACCCAGAAGGTAGCAAGATGGCGGCGATCGGCCTCGAGAGTGTCCCTGGCGAGGGAAGAGAGACTAGCCGTGAATATAAATATGTGTAAATATATATGAATGTTTCGTTTTAAAAAAAGCCACTTAAGAACTCGAACCCTTTAAATAAGGCCAGGAATAATCTGTTTCCTCCGTTGCGGTAGATCCAGCGGGGATTTGCAGAAACATTCGGCGGTGACACAGATCTACATAATCATTTTAAGTTTCTACCCGCTCCTTCCGATGATTCTCCTGCTGTCACTTTAGATACCGCTAAAACTGATTTGGGCTCGCTAATCTCCCAGTATTTCTTAGACTTTAAAAATCTCTAATATCATAAGGAGATTATTTCATTTATAATTGATTGAGTGCATTTGCCGGAGTGCCACTTCAAAGTTGCTGAATTAAAGATGCGTTTAAGAAGCCTGGCGCCGGGCGCTGTGAGTCGCAGGGCGGGGTGGGAGGTTGCGTTTGGAGGGGGGGAGGGGGGGCGGTGGGGGTGTTGGGAACGGCGGTGGTGGTGGGGGGGGGGGGGGGGGGGGGGGAGGCTGGAGTCTTCGAGCGGGGCTGATCCGTGGAGATTTCTTGAAAATGGGCTCTCGCAAAGTGCCTCTCTCGGAGGAGGGCTTCCTCAGAGTTCCTCTGAGAACGCACGGAGAGGATGATTCAGGTGAAGCCCGCTCTACCCGGAGGAGACTTTACCCCAAAATCTTCCTTTCCACTCAATTGGAACGACGCCGGACTGACAAAAAAAAAAGTGTACGTTTTTCAAAAGCCTTTTTTTTTCTTAAGCTCTATCTTTGGATTGCCGGCACACAGAAGACCCTGAAATCTTCGAAGGGGCCCGGACTAAAAATATGAAGCTCCCCCCACATTTCCAAGCTGAACCCCATTCAGAACTCAAGCTCTCCCCTCCTCATTGGCTTACCGCCGCCTGCAACCCTCATCGGACCACTTTGAGGGTCTTCATTAACGCAGGGAGAGAGATAGAGAGTCTTTAAATCACATCCACCTCTCCAATGTGGCCTATTGGAGTGCTTAGTTCTGACTAAATGAATCTTGACAGTGAGGAGGATGCTCCCCTCCTGCCCAATATTGTACCAGCTGATGATGTACCCCCCCTCATCTCGCTGCCTTAGATGCTCCGTCCCTCCCCCCCACCTCGATCCAACACCACCGCTACGGCCCAACCAGATCATAATCCTCTTAACGCTCTGCCTTATTAACCACTCATCTAAATGACATGAAAGCAACCGGCTGGAGAGGGGAAAGAGAAGGGGGGGTAAATTATTTCGCCTGGAATAAAGTCTTGGCCCTTTTCACCGTGCAGTACTTTGTATTTCACATTTGATTATGTGACAAGTGTATCTAAGTCTACTCGGGGCTCAAGAGAAATGTATTTCAGAGCCCATCAGGCACAGCCAATTTAAAAGAGAGTCCAACCCTGTGATTGTACGTGCACACATACACGCACGCACGCACGCACACACACACACACACACCCACAGAGTTAAATTGAATTCCAATTAAGACGATTCCGCAGATGATGACTAAATGGATGATCCATTTGGCTCTTTTTTCAATTGAAGAAACTGTGATCCCTCCTTCCCCTCGGAGGAATCCACTCATTAGGGTCCATTTTTTTTCAAATTAAGGACTCCGTTCACCTTTTATCCCTGGCGCCCCTTTCGCCACCACCCCGCTCGCCCCACCTCGGTGAACCTTCGCAATCCTCGACACCGGCGACTGTAAATGAATTCTTGGTTCAGCCGTCCGACACAGTTTTGGCTCCAGAGGTAACAGAGGTTTGTCCCTCGGTGCAGTGGCGGGCCGAGGCTCATGCAGGACCAACCCGGGGGGGGGCCTTGGTTACGCACACATGCCGCGTTTTCTGAGTGGGAAGGAGCTGACGTGGATGCACGAGGCAGGAGATTCATTACTTTGTCACGATCAATACACCTGAGAATGTTGCAATTCATGCATTCAACGGCCCTCCAAAGCCTCTAATCATTGTTTTTTAAAGGGATGAAATGAGAGGAGTCTCAGGACACGCTGGGAGGAGGTGCAAGCGTTGTGTGCGGCTAAAGGCAGATGCTTTGTTATCCTCCTGAAATATGAGGCAGTGAAGTGTAACTTTTGTTTTTGATTGAGCTCAAACAGCTTGGGTAAAAAAAGAAAGTTTAGTCCAATTGAATAGCACTTGGACTAAACTCCTCACTGTCACCATTAGTGACGGAGGGTTTTGATGTCCTAAATCAGACGACTAATAACCGCAGGTGAAATCACACTCATGATTAATAAAGGAAATACACCACATAAATTAGGCCTGACCACCGCTTGTGTTAAAAGCAGCCTGCATCCTCTCTGCGGCCCGACAGCTGTCCAGGTCTTACATTCCTCATGTACTTCGTGTCTCCCGTAAGCCGGTGTGTGGACTGTATTATCACGGCTGTGACACAATCTCACACCGTGATCGCACATGACCCTCCTGGTCCCTGTTGAGCCGTTGATGAGTTCCATGAATGCGCTTTCCATTCACCATTAAACTATGTTTCACTCAGGCCGGAGAATGAATCGGAGAGAATAGAAACATTTTGTAAATAAACGTTTGTTAGACAGAATACTGGTTCCGCATGGCTCTTATCCCGTGGTTTCCTCTCCTTTCTCCCCAGGTGTCGCTTTTCCGCGTTAAACACAGCACCGTTTCCTGTGTTTGGGCCGCTAAGCGAACGCCGGGGCTCCCGTCTGGTTGTCTAAAGACACCATGTCCACGGCTTTGTGAGGTCTGTTTGGTTTCCCCCACATCTTGTTTTCTTGCGGCTCCTCAGCACTCCTAAGTCCTTTTCAGGGAGTTTACGAGGGCCCGCCTCGTGGACGGAAAGCCTTCGCTGTGTTTGCTTTGGGAACGGCCTCCTGACAGGGCGCTAAAGGAGCATGTCGGAGCACGGGGTCCCAAAGTGTTTGGGGTAAAGAGGGCCGCTGCCTCTTGCCACTGAGGAATCCGCCCTTCTTCGGTAATCTGTCACACCTCCTTCCAAATAAAATGGCTCAGAGATTTTCACACAAGTCTGTCAGGGTCTAATATTTACCCCTGGCCTTTGGTCAAGAGGGAGGGAGGGAGAGAGCAGACAGACGGAGGGGAGAGAAAGCGGGTGAGTTCTGAGTGTCTTTACAGCCGGACTTTACAAGGTATAAAATACTGGCGACGCACTTAACCATCGTTTCATCTCAGTTGATGGTGATGATGGTACAGAAAAATGTGTTCTGTTTTGTTCAGTGTATTTGTTTGAAATGAATTCATTATAACAGTTATTAGCAACAAATTGCAACAATTTTCATTCGTTATATCCGTCTGAAGAAAGAACATGACATGCTGTGGCAATAATTCTCGGCCTGCTTCTGTGACTTCATATCCATGCCAGTTATGTGAGCCTGATTTTTCTTTTAAAGCTAAGCTAAGATAACTCTCATGGCTATAGCTTCATATTAAATGCACAGATGTCCGGGCTGTCAGACTGATCTCATCAGGACCGGCTGATACGAATCTACTCATCTAACTCATCGACTCAAGTCCTTTCCCAGAATGTTTGACTATTGCCTCAAAAGGGAATAGATGCATATTTTCCAATGGAGACGATCAAATTGCCTGTGTCTGCCTGTCGAACACGTGTGGCAGAGGGCGAACAGGGGAGGAGGAGTGGGGGGGGGGGCTCTGCAGGAGAGTAAAGGAGGAAGGAACGAGTGGGGCTGCGGGGAGGAGGCGCCGGATTTAGCGTGGCCCGTCGGAGGGCTAATTCCTGTGCTGGCGTTGGAGCTCCTCAGCCTCCGCCGTGGCTCAGATATTCAGATTTGGGCTGGGCTGCCATGTGGGCTCGGAGATACTCCGCAGCCGGCTCCCCCCCGCCCCCCCTCATCCCCCCCTCCCTCCCCTACGCTCTATTCAGGGCCCGCGAAGAGCCTTGGGATGGCGTTAAAAAAGGAGATTAAGTTTCCTCCAGAGAGCAAAGCTCCTTAAGGGGGTATCTGTGTGCCTCTCAGCCGCCTGGTCAGTGAGGGATGCGTGAGGGGGGCCTTGCCATGAACTCCACTGAGACAGTAGGGTGGGGGGCGGGGGGGTTGACACCTGAGAGGTGGGGGAGAGGAACGCAGGGAGGGCTGACCTGACCCCCCCACCCGGCCCCACCCGGCCCCCGTTCACCAGCCCCAATGTTGACGTCGGTTCCGATTCTCTGCTTTGTGTGTCTGCACACGAGGCTCGTTCACAGAGCTTAACGTCGGGCTGGAAACGTGGCGGCGTTTGACACGCGTAAACACGCAGGCGGTTACAGACCGGCGGATTCGACGCCGTTCGGAGAAGTAGGTCTGAGCGGCGTCGAGTCCAAAGCACCCAAAGCGTCTACGCTCCTGGTCGTCAAGGGGCCATTTAAAGGCCGACTTATAAGCATTGTGCACTCGGACCTGCGGAGTGAAGTCATTATCTACCCTTCAAAAGGCTTTAATTCGTTCTTTTGCATCAAAGATGGCTGTGGCACCATAGCAGAGACAGGAGGGAGGGGCGTAAAAGCCTGACACATTCCTTTATTTGATTAGCAATACTGATGACGAGGTTGAATGAGCGATATCTGGAGGAGCCTTATCTCCAGGGAAGCGAGGATCACGGCGCGGAGGGACTGTCAGGTCCTGCCAATAGCCGGGACGGGGCCCTTAATGCCACATTAACGCAGTCTAAATGAAGTGTCGCGGGAAGATTGATCTGTGGAGGGGCGTTGCCTTGATGAAGGTGGGTCTCCTGGTTTTACCCTCGTCTGAAGCCCCCCAGCGGCGCGACCCGTCAAACCCGACGCCTGCTCACGTTTGAGCGCGCATTCAAAAAAGTCAACATGATTCCGGTGAATAAACGCTAGCAGGTGGAGGCGCGGAGCCGTCCCGTCGCTAATGTTTTGAAGGTCGTCTAATGTTTGCTAGGCCGCTTTGGATGAAGGTGCATCTTTTTGCCGTGTTCCGTTGTCTGACAGGTGCAGAGGCCGGATAATGCTGCCAGTGGGAGACTTTGCAGGGAGCTTAAATACAACCAGTCCTCCTACTGTACATATCTAAAACCCCATTTTAGTCTTTTCCATTAGTAATTCTTGTCCACAGGAATGGATTTTTACTCACTGTCAAGTTTAAACTGCTACTTTTCCTGTATGGGGAGTATTAGGCTAATCGTGCAGTAATTCTAGCTTCTGTGTGCTTGTCAAACTATATATATATATATATAAATTCTCTCTCTTATTTGTTTGCTGTGCGCTTTTGGCCGGTCAAATGATGGAGTGCATTTCATTTTCATCTAATTAGATCAGTAGATGACATACACATAAGTATTTTGCATAGACACATTCCAAAAATGTGGATATGTATTTGTGATTATATAACAAAAGTTACATTAGAATAATTCATGTTTACAACCTTTTCCGAGTAGTTTTTCTTAAAAAAGGTTTGTTTTAAAATGTATTTACTCTGGTAAACTTACATTTTATCAAGTTATGTTGAATAACAAAATAACATTTTTAAATATCCTTTTATGCCGAAGGGGGGTCAGGGATCTTTTTCTTAAAGGTTGTGCCAATTGAAATAGGATTTTAGGCTGTTTTGAAAAAATCCATAAATAAATAAAGTGGCCATTGGCTTAGTAAAGGGACACAATTAACCGCACAGTGCACACTTTGGCAGACTGCAAACAATATTTTACATAATTTACTTGACTTTATTTTTTTGTCACATGTGTGGGAGTTTCAAATTCTCTCTCAACTCTAATGATTTAAAGTGTGACTCCAAATAAGGCCTATAGGCCCTTCAAGGTTCCATTTGATGTTTAAATCACATTCACGCAATCGTAACATTTAGCCATGAGGCTTACCGGACACACTTCTTTCCCATTAAACGGTCTTCCACGCTTAATTGGAACTCCATAAATGATATTTCATTCAGTTACGGTGGCAGAGTGTCAGCCGCTGAGTGCGTGCGGCTGCACATGAGCAAACATCTGCATGCTTTTTTGCGCGTGCACCTTGGACGCCGGTCGCAGCGGGGCCCCTGGATGAGCTTCCCAGGTGACCCAGAAGACTGCGGCATGTGTGTCAGTGTCAGTTTGATTAACTCTAATGCCGGGGCTTTTTGGTTCATGTGGTCAGGTTAATGAAACTCAGTGCCAAGGCACTTTTTTCCTGGTTCCCTCCCCGCGTGGAAGCTGCGGGTGATGGGATGAGGTTGAGCGACTCACCCACCCCCCCCCCCCCCCCCCCCGCTCCTCCGCCTCGGCGGCCCCCCCGACTCTCCGCCGACACGGACGCTCTGATTCCTCCTCTTTTAGCAGCTGTTGAGATTAATTACTCCTCCGCGTGCCACTTCATTTCGACTTCACTGATGAAATATGTGCACTTCTTCGAATGGAAAAGTTTAGTACCTCCTATGATGATCCCCAGAGAGCGCGTCCCACAAAAACAGGCCACGTTCACCCAACGGACGCACCCGTTGAAGTCCAACCAATAAGGAGCCTTCTTTAAAACCTCACAAGGGTTTAGTTTCAGGTGCCTCCAAGGATGGCAAAGGTTATCCTCAAACACCCAAAGTGTTTCTCCTTTGCTCTCCCTTTCTCCGCTGACACAGAAGTAGGGCACGCCGGAGAATGAGCAACACAATCGGGAGGCGTCCTGTCGCTTTAAGACGGGGACCCATCTAATCTCTCCCGATCCACTCGGGCCACCGATTTATACATTTCTTGCAATCTCGATTCTCAAAGCCGTCTTGATTTTGAGAGAACGTGTGTGTGTGTGTGTGTGTGTGTGTGTGAGGAAGTGTAGGACTGGCAAGAGGTAATATTGGGGGGTTGGGGATGGGGGGGTCAGGCCGGAGGGGAGGGGGAAGGAGGGTCTGTGGTTTGTTTGTGCTGTCCTTTAGAAAAAGAGCTTACGAGTTCAGCAGAAGAAACGCGGGGAGCTAATGTGAAGATTTAGGACTTTCTCCGAGGCTTGGCCTCGTCTAAGCTCTGTTTGCTTGAGCCGTTTGTGGGGTCCTGCTCACACTAAACCCAGATTAATATTCCCCACATATCCAACCAGCCCAGACACCGGCTCCCGGCCTCGCTGCCCCCCTTCCCTGCCTCCCCTCTCCCTTCCCCGCTCTTCCTCCCTGCCTTTTCTGGCCGTGATCGTCTCCCTTCCCTAATCCGAGTCCGCTGCCTCTCATCTGGCTCTTTATCTCGAGGAGGTAAGCACCTTTCTCATGGTTTCTTTCCACGAGGGGGGAAGCGGCAGGAGGAGCGTAAATATGTTTTCCCCCGAGCCCTCGTCATCGCTCGCTGACCTCTGCGAGGTGTTATTATCAGAGTGGCTGCTAAGCCCAGAGATTGGTTTTAGCCAGGTTCACCAGGGGAGCGTACGGCCGGCTTTAATGGCTGCGTGTCGGTTTACATGCCACCCAATGAATCCACACAGGATGGGTGCTTATTGCGTTAGGCAAACACTTCCACCATTAACACACTAATTTACCCATACACAGAGATAGGCCTTTTGTTGACCTCAAGGACAGACAAATAGATGCAAATAAATATGTATATTATACTATATAATGTCACACTATTGTTTGCAGGCAGTTTCAACATCTTGCATGTGTGCATATTAAAAAGTGACGTATTTTTAAATGGGAAGAACTCATGTTTCAACTTCCCTTCCTTGCCATTTGAAAATTACACTAAATAATTTCATATTGATTAACTGCGAGAACAGCAGAATTCGCCAAAGCAACAGTGAAACACCATCACTGCTTCCTGCTGCATTTTTCTGCTTCCGAGACGCCGTCACAAAATTGTCACCAAAAGCCGCTTCTTCTTTTGGGTTTTGCTCCCTTTCTTGTTCCTTTTCTCCCTTCTGGATCAAACCCGGGAGAAGAATAACAAATGCATTTTGAGCTGAGGGAAAAAGGGGGGGGGGTGAATTTGGCGTGCTAAACAGGCAGGCTAAACCCATTACCTAAGTGTTCTTTATCTTCCCATATGCTTTTGTTGTTTAATCAGCTTTGTATCTCTCCAAATCCTGGATTGAGATAACAAACAAATGGATGAGCTCAACGTGCAGAGGGAGGAAGCCGCTTCGCTGGCACCTGAAACGCCCAAAGACGACGCCGCGGTGTTGCGCTGTGGTCCGAGCGGAGAACTGAACTGGGTCAGATTCGTTTTTTTGATTTCTGGATCAGGCCAACATCCAGTTCTACCTAAAATTACCTCTCTGCCATCCCTCTGTTGTAAGGGAAGGGGCCCAGAGAGAGAGAGAGAGAGAGAGAGAGAAAGGGGGAGTAAAGCTGGAGCTCACAGATTTGCAATCTTCCACCACGATTCCTCTCCGCTTCTTCTACATAAGAAAAGGAGGATTCTAGATTATCTCTGGCGCTCAAATCCAGGGAGAGTTGAAGACTCACTGAATAAAGAGAGGCCTTTCCTGCCAATGTGGTTGTACAGTAGCCACCATCGTTATCAGATTTATTTTGGGGTGTCGAAAAAAAAAAAACGGTTTGGTGTCTGTTGCTGCTGTACAAACTAGCCACAAAGTCCTAAAAGGTGAAACCAGTGAAAAAACAGCAGGCCTGCAAGTACGCACGGAAAGCTACAGAGAGGAAGACACACAGGGCCGGCCCAAGGCATAAGCGAACTAAGCGGCTGCTTGGGGCCCCAAGCAGCCGCTTAGTTCGCTTATGCTGCAAGCAGCCCTAGTTTTGTATCATAACCTCACTGTATTGGTTTATAATTTTCGCTATAACAGTATAGCGTGACATTTGTGCCAATAATCTTCTAGCACAGTTGACTGTGCGTGGTGGGAGGGGGGCCCCCAAATAAAATTCTGCTTAGAGCCCCCAAGAGGCTCGGGCCGGCACAGAAGACACATCTTGTGTTGCACGTCGGACAGGAATAACAGGAGCGCACACAACAACAGTTTTCCATCATAGAAAAATCATGGTGCAGCAAGGGCACACAAAGTCGTGTGCCGAAACATCTTTGCCTCCTTCGGGGGGGGGGAAGAGACAACGTTCACGGTCAATCTTAAACAATTCCACAACTCTCAACGACAACGTACAACATTTTTGGTATCACTCGGGAAGTTCCTCTGAGTGACACCTGAACTCTTCTCTTCTGACGGAGAAAGACAAAATAAACCACACACACAAAAAACACAAAAAATGCACAGAAACAGTGTTCAGACCAGAGAAAGTGATGATAAGAGCGTGTGCCGCCGACCTCAATGTGCATCTCACAGTTGAATTCCCCCAGGGTAGAGGGGCTCATCGCCCCGTCTCGTACCCTCCATCAGCTACACACACACACGCACACACACGCACCTCTGTGATACACGCAGTCTGGGAATGCTGTGGAAAATAGCCCTCATTTATTATTGCCACGCTCCCTCGTCTCGTCCCCTCGGTTCAGCGGGTGCGCCGCCAAAGCACGTCTTCCAGCGCCAATGTCACACAATTACCTCTTAACTGCTCAAACAAATAGAGCGACCCAGAGAGTGACATCAAATCAAAACTGTCACAGGTGATTGAGTCTAGTCATCAAGGCAGCCCGAACCGCCATACCTGTCAGGAGGGCGAGCGAATGAGAAAAACAGGGAGAGAACAAGTGGGAATGTGATAGCTGCTCTATAATAGACCCCTAATAATGGATAAACACCCCCTCTCTTCTTCTTCTTTTTTTTTTTTTTTTTTGCTCCACTCATATTAAAGTTGGGCACCGAGTGAACGCTGCCCTCCTTTTCTCAGCCGCCCGCGCTGCCTCTCGGGACTCACGGATGGGGAGAAACCTCCGCCGATGGAGTAATGATAGGGAAAGTGATAGAGGGGGAGATTGAAAATTTCCATCCTCTCTGAACCATGGCGGCTGTGCTCCGGAAAAAAAAAGACATTGGCTGCTAATGGGGTTAGATCACACGCATATAGGGGTTTGAGGCCTGAGCGATGTTCGCTGTTGATACCAGAGGCACATTTAAAATAAAAAAAAAGAGTTCATAGAGGAAAAGTAGTGTAAGTCATTGGGCAGAGAACAGTTTGGGCTTCACTCTGCAGTGGAACTCACACAAGGATCCAGACAGCGAACGTCGTAAATAGAGATATAAATCTCTATTTATATATATAAATAACGAGCGCAAGTAGAGGGTCGAGCAATAGCAAGCCAAGGGGGCATCAGGGACACCATGATGTTGTCAGCGTCTGATGTAAATCGGAGAATGACACAGTCAACGGACGCGGCTGGCTGCTCGACCGGGGCCGTGACACTGACAAATGGAATATTTCAAAAGGACTTAATCAGAGGAAATGGGGTTTGGTCTGCAGGTGACACGAGTCCCGCTCCAGCGCTCGCAAAAAAGAAAAACTGATTGCCTGCCTTGAAACCCCCCCACCCCCCCACCCCTCCTCCCCTCTCTCCCCACCATCTGTCTATTTCTGAGCGTCTCCCCGCTGCCTCTCTGACTCCCGCTCCATGTCCTCGCCGGCCTCAGTCACTCCGGCACGCGACACCGTGAGCATGTAGCTCAATTAGATTCCATCAGAGATCCAGGCCGAGCCACAACACGCTCTGGACTGTGTAGTTCTGCAGTTTGTTCTCCAGACTGTACAAGCCGCCGCATTTAACTTTGTGCAACATGAATGAATTTAGCCAAAATGTTATTGCAAGCCATTCGACAGTCTCGTCGATATGTCCTGGTGGAGGTGGCAGAGGAGTCAATTATATCAATTAGGGAAAATAAATGCCATAACACAGTGCCGGCCCGAGCCTCTTAGGGGGCCCTAAGCAGAATTTTATTTGGGGGCCCCCCTCCCACCACGCACAGTCACCTGTGCTAGAAGATTATTGGCACAAACTAGGGCTGTATTATAATTACAAATGTAATTATAAGCAGCCGCTTAGTTTGCTTATGGCTTGGGCCGGCCCTGCCATAACATCAAGTGGACAAGTGGTCCTAAATTAGACTAACTGGTAGCGCTGGACGTTATCTTCAAAGGCCGTAGGATTAATCCTCTGGGGAACATGCATATCTGCCCCACATCTCACGATGATCCATCAGATACGGAACACCAAAGTCACTGGGCTTCATCGTTTGGCGACCACGACTGTCAGCAGAAAATGTCATAGTGATTAATCGAAGGACTGAAGACATTTTCAGTCTGGAGCAAAAAAAAACACATTCCATTCCTGCCTGACTGAGCGGAGAGAACACAAAAGTCGACACAAAGCCACGTATTTTGGCGGCATAGTGACATGTACGCTGTAGTGCAATGCTAACAAATTACGCTTAATAACACCTTGCTCGTCTCCCTGCGCCGCAGGTGACTAAACAGGGGTAGATCTTCAGTGATAGATGGTCTTGCCCGCAAAGGCGGGGGACAGGTAGGGGGCATCCAGGAAGGAAAGCAGGAAGGAGAAACAACAATAGCAACAAAGGATGAAGAGGTGAAACAAGCTCTTTTACAAAAGAAAAGTTTTGATTTCTTATATGTGAGACAGAGACTCTCCGGCTGATGAGGAAGCAGCAAAAATCCACAAAAAAAACAAAACAAAGGGCCGGTCGTGGCAGTGCCACCGGAAGCCGCACGAGTCTCTGAGATTGGTGATTCGGCGCCTCGAGTCCAGCAGCCCCACGCCGGGCATGAATCACGCCAAAGGGGGCCCGTTGCCCTGTCACAGCGGCTGCAGATCAATGATAATTACCACCTTGACACGAGTACGCTTATTACTGAACAGGATCAGGGGGGCGGGGGCCCGAGCCGCGGTGGCCGCGGGGGTCGATCGATACTCCAGAAATAATGGCTCTCTGGGGCCCCAGATTGGACTTTGCCACTAAACAAGCCATTACAGCCTCACGCATGACAGCTTAGGTCTAGATATGCGTCCTAACTCTCCTGCTCCTGGAGGCCTCTCTCTCGTCGGAGCCCGCCTCGCCGTGGCTCCCACATGCCCGGGTACTCCGTCTTGTCGCGGGCCCGTTATGGGCAGGCGGGACACATGCCTCCGGCTTTGAGACGTGTTAACCAGAAGTGAGTGATTGGGGGTGGGGGGAGGAGGAAGGACGGAGCACATTGTGCTCCGTGGCGCGCAACGCGGCCGGCGAAAGAAAAACGGGGGCCTCGACAAACGCGACCCGACGATCGCCGACCGAGTGCAGGGATCAAACACAGCCGTGCACAACACACAAGGCACGCAAAAAGCGAGCGCGTCAACGCGTTTTTAAAGCGATGCTGATCCGTCAGTGGCAGCCCCACATCCTCTTTTCCTCTTTGATTTTCACCGTTTCCCTCCTCCAGGTCCCTTGTTTTTTTTGTTTTTTTTCTCCCCTTCTCTCTTTTTTTTAATCCGGTCATACCTGTAATCGGGCTCTGAGACAGGGAACTTCAGAGAATCAATTAGTCCTCGCCTCATCCGGGAGCCAAGACGATTCCTCTCGACTTGAGCCGCAAACTCCTTCTATCAGGAGTCATTCTGCCTGCCTAACACCCAGACTCCTCTCTCCTGAGCCCGGATAGGTTTGACTCTAAGCCTCTAAAACGTTGACAACCCAAAGCGCCTTTCTCTCTCTCTCGCAAGCCCTAACCGCCTGCCTCGCCCCCCCCCCCCCCCCCGGACCCTCTTCTCCTCTTTCCAACCGTCGTTGCCGCTAAATAAAGAAGGATTTTGTTTTTTTTGCTCCGCGGCAGAAACCGCGATAATTTTCGCCCGCGATTTAATAAACAGCCCCTTTAAAGCGAACTCAAACTACATCTTAGCGCTGGGGGGGGGGAACTCCACGCCGTCCTTTGTTCCGGGGGGACGTCGGCCCACCAGAGAGGCAGCATTGTGGACGGAGTTGTTTTTTTGGGGGGTTTTTAAATGCCGCCACATTGGCACAAAAGGAAATGCAAACCTGGGACTCTTCTGCCGGCTCTGCAGCAGGCCCTCGAGTGGAGCCTGGAACAAACAGAACATTGAGGGGTCAGATTTAATCCCCCCGCCCCTGCCTTTTGTATTCAGATTAAAGACTAAGGGGGATTTGGAGGAGCCTGGAGTCTCTTGTTAAAAGACTGTGTTCTCCACTTAACCTGCAATTTACCTGTCACTTAAGCCTGCCGCAGCGATCATGCACACCTCTGCCGGTGAAAGGCGGCTGTTATTTATTTTTTTCCTGTTCTTTTCACAACTCTGAAGAAAGGCTTCATGTTCACTTAAGCATAATGAATTCCCTGACAGATGGCGATTAAAGCAGCAGCAGTTTGTGAAAGATACATAACACTTTGGAAAATAAACAGGAGTGAGATTACCACAAGTGTACACACACACACACACACACACACACGGACACGGACTACTTCTAGCCCAACCAGAAATCTCTTCTTGACCAGTTGGACGCTTCCGACGGGGTTGAATTCTCTGGAGAGCCGCAAAAAAAAAAAAAAAAGACGCCTGCAGCACACGGAGCCAGAAACACATTGCGGAGCGTCTCGACTGGATTTGTGCCGCGCCGACCCTCCTCCTCCTCGTCTCTGCTCTACTTGAAAAAATCCGCCCATGAAAAACCGTAACGTTCCCTCCCTCCGCATTAACCCCCCTCTCGCATGAATCATCTCGCCCCCTGAACCGAGTCAAGGCGGTGAATGAAACGGCCATCGTGCTTCACCCCCGGCCTCATCCATATCGCGCCCTCCGCTGGGTTCGGCCTGTAACGCCCGCCTGTAAATCTTCCTCCTGGACAGACCTCTCCGGGTCCACGGTGGCCGTAAAGTGGAACATTCCTGCGCGGCGGAGAAAAAAAAAAGGGAGTAATGGGAGTGTTGGGGGAGACGAATCGGTCACTCGCTGGTCGCCGAAGCTCCGCGAGAGGCCCTTCTTTCAGAGTGAGAGAGAAGCACGTGCAGACGGGCGGCAAACAAGCAAGCGGCTCTTGATGGAGCTTTACACGAGTCTTCAAAACGTCCCTTAATCTCCACTAAACTACCCGCTGGTCTTAACACCCTCACGCATTAGCCTCGTGTCTTAAAACTTAAGAGTTTATCGTTGCGCGCTAAATTTAGACGCCCTTTCTTTAAGACTCGAGGCGGCTCTGGAGGCCGTGCGCACACGGCGAGCGGAATCATAAACCTTCCCGAAACGCTCAATTGTTTTACAAACAATTCGCCTTCTGCGATGGAGGAGACCATTTTTTTTCGTTCGGTTTGTGCGGACGTTCAATTCCCACAGAGAGAAAAACCTCTTCCGGTGAGCCCGACGCGAAGGGCGGGAACAAACGCAGAAGTGCCGTCGTGATTCCTTCGTGTTGAGGGGAGATTGTCTGGTGTGCTTTACTTCCAGAACGCTTCCGGTCCTCCTCCGACCCCTCGCCCTTTCGTCTTTCTTTCTCCCGGCGGAGCCCACCTGTCCGCCTGCACATCAAGCCCGTCCCCGATGGGCTTCTGCCTTAAACTCCAAAGTTAAAACCCATTACTGAGCCATCAGCCCACTCATAATGCCGTCTAACGACCTCATTTCCTTAACCGTTCGCCCTGTCAGTCACCGGAGGCCCCTGTCAGCTCGGCCGATCGTGTCCGACGGTCCCGGCTGCTCCGAGGCATCACCGCTGCCGCCGCCGCCGCCGCCTCTGCCCCCCTTCCTCATCAAAAACAGGATAGAACGCTCAATCTCTGAGAACATGTCAGGGCAAAGTGACTGGGGACACAGGGGGGCGGGGGGGTGGCGGGGGAGTGTAAGAGACTTTTGGAATGAAAGTATTCTCATTTACCATATCCACTCTATTAGTCAGTGCGCCACCGTCAATCAGGGGCCCCCCCCCACCCCCCCACCCCCCCTCCCTCCATCATTTTGATTCCAGGGGGAGTAGGAAATTGGGACACGGCAAAATGGCCGACGGTCACGCAGTGGCTATTCCAGCTAAGCCCGAATGTGTTGGAGGAGTCGGCGGCCTGTGTAAAATGGATTATTGCCATTCGGGTTTCCAAAAACGTCACCGCCTGCTGCCCCGTTAACCGGGGAGGGGCCACTGAGCACGTGCGGGGAGGACGAGAGAGGACGAGAGAGGACAGGAGGGTACGAAGCCAAATGTGTGTGTGTGTGTGTGTGTGTGCGTGTCTCTATGTTCGCTGTCCCCCTCCCCGGGTCTCCGAGCGCACCTTCCTGTGAAACCATTTGGTAAATACGGAAAGGGGCCCCGGGGCCCTCGCGGGCCCGCCCCTCTTTAGGAGTGGATAATTGACTCCTTTTTCCTCCTTGATAATTCATCGCTT
This sequence comes from Apeltes quadracus, assembly GCA_021346845.1. Taxonomy (NCBI): domain Eukaryota; kingdom Metazoa; phylum Chordata; class Actinopteri; order Perciformes; family Gasterosteidae; genus Apeltes; species Apeltes quadracus. Next base: position 3,952,662 of record CM037924.1, on the reverse strand, counting down.
GCATATGCCAGCTAATACATCAACGGTAAAAAAAAAAAAACTGCTGCGGACCTCATCTCCCTTGACACGCACCAAACACACACACACACACACACAGACACACACACACACACAGACACACACCACCCAGAGGAATGAGTGACTGTGGAGAGCATAAAAAACGGGGATGACAAATGGGAGCACTTCTAGATCTATGAATGAATTATGTCTTCTAAATACCTTGAGCAGAGCCAACTGTCAGCCGGCGTCTGCACTAATCTGGGACGAAATATGACCAGCTCCGTGTTAAAAAAGGAGGGAGCAGGGCGGCTGGAGAATGAGGCGAGAAATGAACGAGCAATCAGGCCATTAAAACCTGGTGTCTGATTCAGCTTTGGCGGACATTTGCACATTTATCATGATGGAAATATCCTCCCCCTCTTGTCATTTTAACACGGCCTCTTCCATTGAAACAGATTAGGATTATTCCAACAGGACAGAGACATCATTTGTTTTACAATAGCCGAGTCAGCACTCACAACAGTCATTAGGAATCGGATCAAGCCCGCTGCTGTTAGGAGGGAAGCTTTGGAAACTGGAAAGAAGGATAAAATTAATGGCACTTCACTTTTAAGAGGTGGGATGTTAAACGCATGTTCTACCCGACAACAGGGGAGGGGCGGGGGAGACAAACGGCTCGTACAAGTACAGGCCCCAGTGTAGAAGGAGTTCAGCACGCCTGAAACACATCGGGGTCGCCAACCTTACTGATGAATCGGTTCACAGAGGAGGGCAAAGACACTGTAACCTTGCTATTGTTCTGTAATATCTGGCAATGCAGTGTGTTACCTGTGGGAAATGTAATTTTTTTTTTTTTGCAGGCGGCGCCTCAGAGACGACACAACTGTGTTTCAGGGCCGCGGGAGGATCACTGCGTCCCTCGCTGCGAGCGGGGGGGGGGGGGGCTCCACCAAGGACGGGCACGTTGGCGTTAGATGCCGTGGTGCGTTCGAGGTCCAAACACTTATATATATATCACTCATTTATCCAAAGTCCATGCATGTGAATGTTTAGTTTGACCCACGTCACCTGGAGAAGATTGCCTCTATGCTGTGAATTATTATGTAATTGTAAATGAGTCATTGTGGGTGGTCCATAGGTGTTACGAAATTCCCACCTCCCACTTTCAAATTCCAAAATTTGTATTTCACAATGCATAATGTTGCAATTGCAGTTTGCTAATAAATGTTAGGATCCTGCTGCACACGGTTACATTCTCCTCAGCAGATATATGATCAAGATAGTTCTAAATATAATGTTAGAGGGGAGTAGTATGTCCCAATTGAATAAATACTGCAGGCAACATTACTTACTTTGTTTATATTGTATGTCAAGTGAACCCTGATCCAAATGGCTTTTTTTCTAGCGTACTGTTGCAGGATGTATGCATTTCATTTCAGACCTACTTAATTTAACATGGAACTTTGACCCTGGTGTTTACTCATCTGCTTCAAAAAGTATTGTGGGTCAGAATAGCCAAAAAAACGTGTTGGGATTTACTAAATATTTAAGTATACTTCATAGTAATGTGCAAATGTGAAAGTTTGGTAGAGAGAAGTGAGCACGGTTCTGGATTTCTGATCAAAGATATTTTCAACACAACATCGAAACCAAAGACTAAATCCGGAATGGATTTTGTAGATTTGTAGCTTTTGTAGATGAGATATGACCATATCACCAACCGAGGCGCCGCGGTGCTAAGGACGACGCTGCCCCCTGGTGGTAGAACCCCAGAACAAACCAATGAAATACATGAACTTTGTTCCTGGTGATTAAATATTTCTAGAGCACGTGGAGACTCACTTCACTTGAAAAATAATGTCACATAAAACGATACTTTTCCAATGAATGCAGACTCAACATAGGAGGAAAAAAAAGAGGAGACATAGTAACATTTCTTAAGACTGATCATGTTGTTGGGTTTTTAAAGCACCGCCCCCCTTTGTGAATCATTCATCCTTCAGCCTCACTATTACTATTAAAATCCAAAATTGTTACTTTTAAATTAGTGTGTCTAACAAAGCACTTTACAATTATATGGTAACATTTGAGGGCTCTTTTCATAATGTGAAGAACAACAGAGAGAGAGAGAGAAGCTTGTGAGACTCCATAGTGGTGAAAAGGATACGAAGGATTTTGGTATCTTTTAATTAGGAGTTAATTAGCTCTAAACTTTTGAGCATCGAACCATCACCATCAGTGGATGCAAAGACGTCCGACGCTTCCTTCTCAGGGATAGAGCAGCTTTGTTCGTCTTGTATTGTTGTCCGTCACGACACAGCTTCACGTAGTGAAGGTTTTAACCTGAGTCTCCCCGGGAGCTTTAGGTGGAGATCCTTCTACTGCGATGACCCCAGCGATCTGAGGGAGAGGGGAGCCGGCCCTCGCTCATGACCCGGCTCAGCACCCCGACACTGCTGGCTTTCCCATTTGACAAGAAATACTATAAAATATAACACTCAGGTTTTGTATGACGTGTTGCTGTCTCCTCCATTTTATGTCATTTTCAAATGTCACGATATTCCTCATTGAGAAGAGGGTTTTCTCTGCTTTTGAACGCAACCAAAAAGGTGTCACCAGTTATCAGAGATGACAATCACAAGTTTGAACATCTTGTGTCATTCGTGATGCAAAATTCTAACTAAGTAAACAATCAGAAATGTAACAATGCTTGAGGAAAAAAAAAAAATGCCCAGTTACATGAACCTGAAAGCAATTCCCCCTCCGCCATCCTTCAGATCAACGTGACCTCACTGACTGTTTGCTGAAATGACTTCAGGTTGCTCAGACATGTCACTCCCCCCACACACCTCCCTTATAGAGACGCCACCGGTCGGATCTGGATTTCTGGTGGACCGTGGACCGCTCGCCTCAGCAGCTGTTGGGTCCGACGCCAAAGTGACGGCCGACACGACAGCGGCTGGCCTTCCTCAGACAGCGAACGACTCGTCTCCCTTCACCTTTCTCACTCATTAGCTCACTGAGCAGAAACAGAAACTTAAGCGTGACTTTCTACGCATTTCTAACCTTGCAGTTTTATTTATAAAAATGTATAGTTGCCACAAACACGCATGAAACATCTGCAGCAGCAACCAAATAAACACGTTCACTTATTCACGAATATCCGTCGCGGCATGACACAGGTCGCTCTGACCTTTGACGCTCTCTGCAGCTCAAGCGTGTGGGGGAAAAAGCATCCGGCGAGCGACACAGAGAAGTCCACGTTACGGGCAGCAAGGTAGCGCCTCCGTGGGACGGCTCTCCTTGAGGTCAGAGGTCAAGCCGGTAGCGATTCCAGACACCTCCGACGCCCGCAGCTCCCCGGCCGCGGGGGGCGGAGGAGGCGGGTCGCCCACGCGGGGGGAGGCAGGGGAGTCGGCGGGGCTGAGCTGCACCGCCGTGGTGTCCTGCAGCATGTGGTCGCTGGTCTCCGCCCGCATCAGCCCCCACTTTTCACCTCCGTCGGGCCTGCGGGCCGGGGGCCTCCTGCCGACCGCGCAGCACGCCGCGAAGAAGGCCAGCGCCACCAGCAGGAGGAGGGGCCCGAGGACGATCGGCGGGTTGGCGGCGGGGGTGACGGTGCCGTAGGCGAAGACTCCCACCAGGGTGATGTTGACGCCGGCCAGCAGGATGCACAGGCCGCAGGCGCAGCACAGGGCCGGGGAGGGCGCGCTGTGGTGCAGCGGGGGGCGGCCCCGGGGGGCCTCCATGGGGGCAGAGGGCCCGGAGGAGTTTTCAGGCGGCACCATGTCTCGGTGAGAGCTCTGAGGAAACCCAGATGAGCTGAAGAATGACTCGTCACTGAACTCATCAGCCAACACACAGGGATGATGATGATGAAGAGCCAACATTTGCAGCTAGCCGGTACAATGCTACTAAGACTAGTTTAAGAGCATGCAGCTTTTATAAAGCTTCATGTTTAAGGTTTTTTTTATTTTAATTTTTACAACATGGTATTCAAAAGAAATTCCTTCTATGAAATTTCCATTATTTGCTAAGTGACAAATTACACCTACTAGGAATAAAAATAAAATGACTCAAAATGTATTGTAATGAACAATAGCTTTTAAAAAAAAAACATCTTCCTCACTGATGTTCACATGACAACTTGCACCAAGAAGAGGAGCTGCAAACACACGGCGACCTTGTTGTGACGCGTTCTGTTCTCAGTCACCTACCTTCGGCCGGACCCATAAACCTCCTCAGTGTTTTGCCCTCTTCTGTCCGTCCATCCAATGCCGGAGCAGCAGCGCTGGAGAAGGCGTCTCGCGGCTGGAGGTGAGCAGCAGAGTGTCTCACGCACACACAAACACATAAGACACGCGTTATAACAAACAAAGACCACCGGGGGCACTAAAAACAATCTGGATCAGGCCGTCCAATCAGATCTTTGGCAATAAAGTAATTGTTTGCACATGTGCAGAGGTACTCAGACCCACCGAATTGGTTGGTGTCACACGTTACTACGGTACATTTCTGTTGGTTATCTGGAGACACACGCTTTTCCTCTGGACACGGACGTGGCTTCAGTGTGATCACTGCTATCCGATCAGCGCAGGTTCATCTTCACCATAGACAAATAAATGTGACACAGATAACACAGGCATGTATGTTGAATATATACTTTTTTTTAATTGAGAACACAGCTTACCAGAGAGCACGTACTCTGTACGGAGAACGTTATGCATAGGACCCTTGTAGGAGACATGACTAATGTAAGTGGGACTCCGCAGTGTCACGCCTGTTTCTTTTTTTGAGGACATTATATTAAAAGTCCATTTAGGATTCATGATAGGAGTGAGACAGCCTAAACAAGCAAGCCGTTGTTCCCTAATGGGTTTTTTTTTCCTTTTTTGCTAGGAGCAAATCCCTGTCAATTTCCTGCCAGCCTGTGATGGGCCAGTGTTGCTATAGGGATGGGATGTCCATGGCAACAGTGTGAAATCAGGGGGACGTGTTTATGACGATGATGGACTGCAATTTGTTGTCCGCTGGTCAAACAAATAAGAGCTTCTAAAGTCTAAATCTTTCTAAAAATAATTATGAAACCAACTGAGTAACTTAATCTTCAAAAATAAAAAAAATAAAAAATTCCCTTAAAAAGCAGAAGGGATTCTGCTATTTTACTACAAAGTATAACATCAACTCTTAATAAAGCCTTTTTAAAGTCTCAATAGCTACAAACGATCAAAACCAAAGCAAATCTCACAATTCAATTCACCCAGAATAAAAAGAAAAACACCCAATCAAAAACACGGTGTAATGTATAGTTTCAACGGGTACAAAACCTGACAAAAAAAGAGCCAGCGGTAACGTCGGACTATAATGGGGAGTTAAAACCCCTTAAAAGTTAAAATATCCCTGTAGGTGCTGATACCACATAGAAGAACCAAACGTAGTTACGATACAATATTACCGCTCTCAGATAAATTGAATCAGTGACTCGTCTTAAAGTACATCAGTGCTACAGGTAGCCTGAGTTGAAGTGAAAGCCAGAACTGATATTATTTGATCAAAGGCTCTTCTCAAACTTTCAATATCCATTCACATTAAGCTCTTCATAGCCTGAACAGGAATGGATTTGAGTGCCCGATATTTTCGGTAACAGTCTCCTCTTAGTGAAGTCACATTTGATCATTTCAACACAACGACACAGATCAAACCATTAGACACGCTGCAAAAAGCAAACACTCAACCAATAAGCAGCATTCACATTAAATATTAATTAATTCACAGTTGGACAACAGGAAAAATATAATGTATTATTGACATTTCTAATTCATTAGAAAAGTAACAGCGGCAAAACTGTGCTGAACCAATGTAATGCTGCGATGATATTAATATGTACTGAGAGGCATTAGGAGTGGTTGTCAAAATAAATCATCATAAAATACAAAATAAATAGCTCTGTTAAGACTCTTTGTAACAATAAACCAAAAGCTTTTCCAAAATGAAACAGTCATTGTTTGACACGCTCACATTAAAAGAAGCGGCAGGCGACACACGAACCGCCTCTGCGCGCTGCAACTCCGTCCGGGCGATGAGGTCACTTCAAAACCAGGACCGGTCACTATGCGGCTCATCCTAAGCACACCCCTGGTTATAGGAAATAATAAAAACCCAGAGACCCAGAGGCTGAAAGGAAAATCAATAAGAAAGCCCTCCCGTGGGTGGGAGGGGTGGGGACTTGTCAGGCCGTGAGGTCGTCCGACGCGGGCGCAAAGTCACTGCTGCGCAGCGCGTTGGTCTGCGCCCGCCGGCGGGCCAGTCTGGAGTTGGAGGGAGGAGAAAGCCTCACGGGGCAAACGACGACTCCCACGTCCTCCCGCTGCTCGTCGTGCTGAGACAGCTGCCGGTTAAAGGCGATGGCGTCGGCCGCGAACTGGCTCAGGTCTTTGGTGCTGCTGTTCCTGGAAGGAGGGAGACGTGTTTTCTGCTTTACGGACTTAAATTTACTTCTTTATTTCAAATGACCACAATGTGGCTTAATACACCTTCTAACCTTCATGACAACATTCAATGTGATTTTCTCATACGACCTACCTCTGTAGAACACGAGGAGTGGGAAGACCTCTCTCCGGGGCGTTCTGTAGAATCAACAGAAGCATTAGACGGGTTTATCAGCGGTGCTGCGCGCGCGACGTAGGAGTAGAAGCAATGACCACACCCACCCCTTGCACCCAAGGGTGCTCGAGAACCCGAGCAGCACTGAGGCGAAGGGTCGCGTCCCGAACCAGCAGCTTGGAGATGAGGTCCTTGGCCCCCTCGGTGATGTGATCCCAGTCCTTGTCTGGGAATTCGTAGTTGCCCTGCTGGATGCTCTCGAACAGGTGAGCCTGCGGAGAGAGCAGGACAACAACGTCACGTAAAGCTGTTCAGCAATCAGTGCTTTTGGGCAGTGGGAGGGAGGGGTGGACACGTACCTGGCAGGTTCGGCAGGTTTCTCCGCGGTCCCAGCCGCAGTCGGAGCCACAGTGGCCGATGAACGGGGGGCTTCCGCTCAGCAGGATGTAGAGGATGACCCCGAGACTCCAAAGGTCACACCGTTTGTCGTAGAAGGAGGCCTCGTCAGTGAACACCTCGACTACCTCTGGAGCCATGTACTCCGCGGAGCCACACTGAGAAGAATAAAGACACAAACGAGGGGTTGGGGGTGTCACACAACCATTTCCCCCCCCCATTGTGTGTGTGTGTGTGTGTGTGTGGGTTGCAGATTGTTACCGGCGTGGTGAGCTCTGGAGTCGTTATGGGCGTACAGGCACTGCTGAGCTTCACTCCACTTCCCAAGTCAAAATCGCAGATCTTCACTGGGGACACCTGAGTATGAAAGACAAAGGAAAAGCATTACGCCAGTTTACTTTATGCCTCAAGGGAAAGACAAATGTCCTTCGAGCTTCCTGCCGTTTAAAAGCCTCTTACCCGATCAGTGTATTCACACAGGATGTTTTCCAGCTTAAGGTCTCGATGGGCGATGCCTGCAGAACAGCACAGTCTCCATGATGAAAATGGAAGTACATAATGAATCCACAGAGTGCCATTGAACAGGTGTTTGGTTGGTGTCCTACCTTTAGTGTGTAGGAAGTCAAGAGCTTGTGCAATGTCCCTGACCACCTTACTGGCCTCCAGCTCGTCAAAGTATCTCCGGTTCTGGATGTGTGTGAGAATGGAGCCTAAAGGGAGAGAAGACAGTTGTTGTTGTAGCAATCTGCCCATTTATGATGAGGGAAAAAAAAGCTAATAATTAGCTTTTATTATCGGGATTATATTCATACTTACCACCACGCAGCTTTTCAAATACCAAATAAAAGCAGGAGCTGTCTTCAAAGAAATGGATCAATTCCAAAATGTTGCTGGATGAAAAATGGCAAGATACCAATTAGAATCAATTTCATCCTTTGTTTGTTTGAATTTAGTAAAAAAAAAAAAAAAAAAAGACTCACTTGTTTCCTTGACACTGGTAGAGAGTTTCCACTTCTCGAAAGACTCTGCTGCGGCTGTGCCCTGCACTCTTTTCTATGATCTTTGTAAAAGAAAGCATATCACGCTTATTAAAAGTCAAAAGCACTTATGGAAACATTTGAAAAACTTACTTCACACAAACCACAAAACAACTTGCACAGCTTTGTGTGTCATGATTGTCCATCCGGTGCAATATAATAAAGCCCATTCATCTTTGTTAGAACCATTCTTACTCACCTTCACAGCATACTCCTGTCCATTCTGCAAACTGATGCACCCTTGAACTTTAGCATAGGCGCCTTGTCCGAGCACCTCATCCGTCAGCTTGTAGAGATCTGAAGAAAGCATGACATCATGGGCCTGCAGCATAGGTTTGTGTCATTTACTGCATCCTTAGTTCCTGCTACACTATCAGCTTAATTACCATTAAAAGTGCCCGCGGAGCTGTCTGTTGCTCTGGTTCTTTTCTTCTTTTTTCTCTTCGCTGCATCGGGGATTTTCACTGGCTGGCTTTTCTCGATATCTGTATCAACACAAAACGAACCCAGTTGCGAGCATATTTGTTTAAAAAAAAAAAAAAAAAAAACACAGTTCAGAGTTTGCCAGCCGTGTTCTCCCGAAGGCTTCGGGAGCTTTCGGGAGCGTTTGTACCTGCCGGGCCCGGGCAGAGGTGGCGTCTCCCCTCTGGAGTGACCCCGTTCTCCTCGGTTCCAGCACAGCTCTGCCCCACTTGGCCCAACGCCAGGGAGTTCCCCTGTGACGGGCGGAGGAGGCCGCACGGGAGGGAGGCAGAGGAAAGTGCGAGAGTGAGATCAGGCGGTGGTGCAGTAGAGAAAGCACGAGCGGGGAATACACAATCACCGACAAAAAAAAAGGACTTATTTTGTTGTTTAAGTACTATTACAACATAGTTTTGCTCAGCTTCCTCTTTGGCAAACCGCAAAAAAAAACAGTGGCCTGATGGGAATGCAGGAAATAGCACATCAGGCTCCATCTCGCCTCCCGGTAGTACTAGAAGCATTTATGCCAACAGCAACTACAGGGACTCATTGAAAGTGATGAAAAGTGTGTATTTCTGCTTGGACCGCCATGACAGTGCGTGAACTCCATGGCAGCTGGTTTGTATCCAACAGGTGAGTCTAACGGTTTGAAATCATCAGTATCCAGAGTAACAGATCCTACCTGTAGAGAGTGCTGGATGGTTTGCATTTCTGTCACCATGCTGTGCCTCACCATATCTGCCAAACTGAGAGGAAGGTCACATCACAAACAGTGAGGTAGTCTGGAACCAACTGTATCAGCAGATACAAACATGTGCTCGACGACCTTCTATTTAAGGGAACCCGGAGAATGAAAAAAGCAAAAACGGTTTCAACAGCTTCCCCTTTCTTTCACTCTCCCGGACGAACGGTGGAGATCTGACGTGGCATCAAGTCATCTTTAGCATCGCGACAAGTGGAATGTATCGCATGCATAACCTTTGGATTATCACTGAAAAGTGTTCAGCCTTCTACAAGCTGAAAGTGTTTTAACCACTCGGTGGACAGCAAGTGCACCGACAGCTAACACTGCAGCTAACGTTACCAGTGTTACTTTACATTAGCAACGTTTCTACGCAAACCAAGGAACACATTCAAAGAGGAAGCAACAACTAATCACTCGTTTGGAAAGAAGAGGTTTGGCTTCACTGGTGAATGTACAATAATGGGTGTTATTGTTGTTGCCGGGGTTAGCAAGTATCCGTAGCTAGCTTTCCCTGCCGGTATTCATCCATTCGCTAGTTTAGACAATTGTGTTTGAAATAACATTTAAATCACCAATATAAATAAATACAAAAAAACAGTCTAACCTGGACTCCGGGTCCAAATGGTCCAAACCAGCCAAGTCCCCGCTGTCAAAGCCTCTCACAGCTGATGTAAGCGCCCATCGCTAGCTGAAACAAGGGCCAGTGACGCGGCGGGCGGGAAACCACCTAAACAGACGTTTGTATCCGCCCCTTTTTGCAAACGCCCTTCTCCCATTGGGCCACAATACGGCTGCCACTACGGCGTCATTTCACTTGACTCCCTGCCGCACCCCTCTGCACGTATCGGGGACTTCCGTGTGCATCATCATGCGATTTACTTAGGTATGCACTGGTTTAGCAGGTCAGCGTCACTTATAGGACTAATTCTGTCTGACGCTGCATTCCAAATACGTGTTATTAAATATATATACATCCTTGTCTTTATTCACATGGTCAAACATTCATCTGTTTGTTTTTTGGCCTGAAAATGAAGGCCTGTAGCAGACAAAAACCTCAAATGCAAATAAATGATTAAAAAAGATGTTCATCTTGTTGTCTTTTTACATTTTGACTTTGATAATGTAAACATTAATAGTTTTGTTGTACATGTTTTGGTTTGACAGGTTAAAAAACATTTTCAAAAGCCATTTTATACTGCATATTTATGTCCTGTACTGTTAAAACAAAAAAACAAAAAAGAACACATTTACAACAATATAAACATTGAACAAAAAAACGACATAACACTGTATATAAAAGATGTAATACACATGACCTGGAGAAAAGAAAAAGCGCTACAATGCACCATGCACCTCCTCACAATAATACAAAACTTCCACTTCCATTATCTGAGGAAATGTGGTCAGTCAGTGGACCTTTCTCAGTTATGCTTAGAAGACCGCACGTACGACTTGATTCATAATTGTTCTGGGTTTAAGTGTTCCGAAGGCGATGACTTCTCACGGGGCTCAGATCTCATCAAAATGTAAACTCCTTTAGTCCTTGTGGTTTTCTTTAGTTGCATATCTTTTCTGTCATCTCTTTCTGTGGGGAAAATAAAACAAAGGGCATTTTTAACACATCTGAATCATATCAAGGGGACGAACGATGGTTATGAAGTGGGCACACTTTCTGTCTGAAGAACAATGGTGTCAAATGTAAAGAGATGGTTATCTCAAGGAGACTACAGGGTTTTTCTTTTGTGCATTAGCTGTGAAAACACACTGGCATGAACAAAAAAACTCAAGCATGCCGCACATCACGGTCATAGATGGCAGGATGGCTGACGTTTTCTGAATAGTTATACAGTTACGGGGCTGACGCTAACAACCCCTCCCAAAAAAAACAAAAAAACATCCATCTGATTCTCTTTCTCATGCTCCCTGTTGTCACCACCATCGTCTCACCAGGGGCTCCAGTTCCGAGTGGTCAATGAGGTGGAACTCAGAGATGAAGTAGTAGTAGTGCTTGTAGCAGGTGTTGATGTGGGCCTCCGCACCCATGCTGCAGATGCTGTCAAAGTGATGGATGTAAACGTGCACAAACACCCTGAAGAGGCGGCTCAGGATCTTCTTGCACACCTGCTGGAAGTTCTTGGGGAAAGGTACACCTAGTGTGTGGGTAAGAGAAACGGACGTCAGTAGAACCCCACCTGAGAAGTTGATTAAATCTGGGACAATTGTAGTAATGATTTGGGACTGCATCAATTGTTGAGTGGTATTGAGTGGTATATGTTTGGATAAACGCATTCATGCACAATCATCTTCTCATGGGGTTTTCCTATCTAAAAGTTATCCTATCTACGGGAGGAGCTCATTAATGAAAGGCCGTGTGGTTATGCCAGTTAAATAAAAAACCAGGCCACTTTGTCTCTGGTCTTACATGTACACAAACATGGAAGATCATGGAGAAAGACCCAGATTCTCTCCTTTAACAAATGTTAATCGTCCAATCTCCTACCACCATCACTGTCTAATCTTCTCTAAATGTCAACCTCGCCGTTAAATTAACCCCGGTTGAACTTTATTATCCCATTTGAGAAGCCGGACATTTAATTCATTTTGCAGACTCCTCACACACACCTACTCTGGTGGGGAAGATGTCCTCATCGTTGATGAGCGACTCGATCCAGTCCATCAGCAGGTTCATGTACTTGAGAGCCGGCAGCTTGGTGGGCCTCTTGTAGTCGTCGCCGTCCCGCCACCGGTACTCGTACCTCAGGCCCCCGGACATGATGGGGCAAGTGCGCTCGGAGCAGTACTCGCTCACCGTGCCGTAGATCAGGTTGATCCTGTTGAAGAAGTCGACAACGTGAACGGCGATCCAGTCGTTGATGTTCTCCCCCTCGGGCAGCTGCACCACTTTCCTCAGGTCCAAGCCGGACTTGAGCGAGGCCTGGGCCTTCTTGTAGAGCTCAAAGCGCTGGGTGCCCGGTTCGAAGCGCTTCCTGGGCCTGAAGGTTTTGTCTTTGCTGAAGACCTGTCCAAGACACAACGCCATTGACTCTAGCAATTCCCCCCGCGATAAGGGGAGGAAACAGCTCTCCAGAATAATAAGCGTGATCTTCCTGAGAGATGCTGGTTCCAGCAAGGAAATCAGGTCGGAGGGGGTCAGCGTCTGTTGTGAGAAGATTTCAGGCCGTCTTGTTTTCGGATTGGTGGAATTTTTCTGTGAAGAAGAAGAAGGGATGTCAGTGGCGCATTCTTTTCCTGTTAATCAACTGCTTTGAGACAGAATGACCAAAAGTGACAGTAACATTAAAGGCCCATAAGCAAACTAAGCGGCTGTTTTGGGCCCCTAGCAGCCAGCGAGTTGCCGGCAGCTTATATAACATTATAGCGTGACTATAAAATTATAGCGTGACATTTGTGCCAGTAATCTTCTAGCACAGGTGACTCTGCATGGTGGGAGGGGGGCCCCCAAATCAAATTCTGCTTAGGGCCCCCAAGAGGCTCGGGCCGGCACTGGGTATACCTACATTCCATCAGATTGTTTATAACAGTGATTCTCAAAGTGTGGTACTCCCTCTAGTGGTACGCCAAAGAATCACTTGTATGTTTAAAACATACAAAAAAGAAATCCTATATTTACTGTTGAAACTGTGTAAAATGTTACAATGGCTGACAATATTAAATATACTTCTTTAGGAATAAAACCTCTGCCTTGTTTTTGATGAATACTGGCCTACTAAGCTACTGCATATTGTTGATCATTATGATGGTACTTGGAGATCCAAGTATTTTCTGAGGTGGTACTTGGTGTAAAAGGTTTGAGAACCACTGGTTTATAAGGAGCCATGCCTACCCATGGAGTAGGGTAGGTATTATTGTATCTATTTTCTCTTATTTTCTTAATTTAACCAATCAAGGGAAACCCGGTCAAGAAAATTACATAAAAAGACAGTGAGTACAACATACATCCTTTCACTTATTATTAGGCAGAGAGGCCAGTTCCAGGTTCAAGGAGACCTTTTCCAGTTCGGTCCGTGCGCTTGAAACAAACAACAAGATAATACTGTACATCGTGTGATCTCAGGCTGTGGATACGGTGCCATTAACCATCTGGCAGATGGCACACACGGATCAGGAGCGTGTCCTCCATTAACTGTTATCATGGTAATAAAACGAGAATGCTCGCGTTTTAATATCAACTACACACTCTAGGTTGCTATAGGAACATTTTAGGCGGGCAGTTTGTGAGAGATAAAAATGTACACATTCATTGTGTCTTTTTCCATCGAGTAACGTCTAAGACTGACTGCAGCGCGCGTTGCTGCCACAAAGTTGACACTGGAGTCACATTCAAGTGACTATGGCTGCAACGTGACACTATAACCGCATTTGTGTCCCATTTTTAACTGCCGGTCTCAACGTTTCCTG